>OZ022256.1:8682800-9882800 GCA_963978905.1 Trichostrongylus colubriformis
TGGACTTATTCCTCAACCCAATAGATACGCCAATTGTACGATAAGCCAAACTAATGTCGAAAAAGCACTAGTATTTCTACGAGGTTCTACTCTATCTTTGCGTATCGAAGCAGCCGTAAAATGGTGAAGCAGTTACCTTGATCTTGCGCCAGGGATAAGCCGCGCACCCTACTTTCCATCATAATGCTATTAGCACTCGACTGCTTTTAGGCGTATGTGGTAGAGCCCCGTGGGGCTAACTAGTTAGAGAGTCATTCTTCAGATGTTCCCAGCAATTTTCCATTAAATCTTTTTACCCGAGAGGTATGAGGCTCGAGTAGTTTGGATAGGTATGCATCCTGTATTTGATCCTCTGCACATGTTAATGGGAGCGGCGCCACTTGTCGCGCGACCATTCGTACAGAGCAAGTGCAACTTGTCCGAAACCTCAAGCTATGATCGAACTTGTGACAGGACAACTCTGAATAATTGAGTTTTGGTGGGTGATTCGGCCCATGACATAAATATTGTTTCTCCTGCATGCATTATAAATAGGTTAGTGACATATTTCCTTTTACCTGACGTCATTATGTTTCCGTTCAAACCAGAATACAAAAAATTTGTCATAAATGCAAATGGGTTGCAAAGGACGCTTTGCAAAGGTTTCACATGAATAATAAAATCTGTGAAACTCACGTAGAAAATGATTAGCCTTCGTGTTTGTAAACAAATCTTGAAAAAAGCCTTTTTATCTTATAGGCGCACCCACTCAATCTTCGCTCATCGTCAGACCGATACGACAGTTTTTAAAATGGTTTAGAAATGTCAGAAGCCTTGATTAATAAAATGGCATTTTATAATTAGCGCTTCTTTAGATGAAGCTTTGCCTATCGACATCAAAAAATACGCTAGTTTGCTTTAAATTTTTATGGTAATATTTGATCGGAAGCTTAGCCATAAAATCCTTCTTCCGTTGTGGGGTATGCACGCGCGCAATGCGCCAATGCCGCGTGTGTGACATGCACCTAGGCCGCGTTCATACTCAGCGTCGTAGGGCATGGCCACGTTAGCAGACAACGGGACAGACATGGCATTGCGGATGTGCAGAGACGACGCAGGCAATGAGACAGGGTGGCATAGGTGTAAACGCAGAGACGCACGCTTTACAAACTGCCATTAGCACCGCAGAGTATGAACGTCTCCGCAAAAGACGCAGGCCTCCATGTACTGACGACCTTCCTAAACCATCAGATCCATCCATCATTTGATGGGCAGCTCAACATTTTTCAAAAGCGATCACTGTATCTAGTATGTACTGTAGGGAAGACAATCCGTCTAGATGCCCTACTTGTGTACGGAACAAACCAAATAATACACAAAACGACTTTTTCACGATTCACTGCATTTCATTTTATGCTTTCCTCAAAGGCTGACAAAGATTTCAATAATTGTATTGAACGATATACGTTTCTTCATCGTGAAATTTAGATGTCTGAGAGCTGCTTTTATGTTTAGCAGACGCAATTGGCACTTCAGAAACGTATTCCGATGCTCGTGGCATTTGCGGTTGAAATACCCATAAAATTTCAAAATTTCATGAAATTTCAGAGCATTAACTTTTTTACTTTTGAGGACAGGTAACTTATAATTTAAAGCTTCAGACAGACGTCTTTCTGGGGCAGCTGAATTCAAAAAAATGTACAGTTGCTTTGGAGCAGCGACAAATGAGAAAATCTGCTCCAAAGTCATGATAATCAAAGACTTGTGCCTAAGCCATCTCAACCTTATGGCTTTATCGCTAGACACGCGGACGAAAGCCGACGTGGACTTTCGCGTTTTCATTTTTTTCCGGAAAAGCCTCATGATTAGCCGACAATGACGTGCTTGGATCGAACATTAGCGTCCACATAGAGCTATTATGCTTAGGAGGCGGACACACTGGATGTACCGATTTTGATAGAAGCTGATCTCATTATGCGTGGTCGTACCGCCCCTTCCCCCCCCCCCCTTCCCCTACTTGGTATAGAAGCATTCCTTTTAGATTCAGTTTGTGAAATCTTGTGTGCCATGACATCTTCTTATCCTCATTTAGAATTGTCTCATCCGTATGAGTCAAGTGCCGTGTACTCCCATCCTACGGCAGTACTTAACGTCAATTCCTGGTTATTCGTCATTCACATGGTAGTTAGTTTACTCATTTCCTAATGGTCACTACGAACATAATAGCCAGCTTCATAAGTGCTTGTATGAATGACCTTTGGTGTGTCATTATATCCATTTGGCTCCTACTAGTAATTTCTCTGGAAAAAATTTTATCCTGCACGTTGCGGTATCTTTGAATTTGCAGTGAATAACCGTAATGCATCGACTTTCCAAATTTCCCTTTTCCTTTTGTTTTCTGCTCTCCCGCTACTCCCTCCTGAGTGCTATAGTTCTGCCTCATTCGTGGACTTCATGGTCTTACAGACATAACTATTCACAAGCCCCCTCAATTCGCCCCTCTATAAGAACCCCATCCTATTTTTGATAGTTTCCTATGGAGTCAATTTGCAACAGGTTTCTGTATATTTACATAAATATTTTTTCGATATTTTATTGCCACATGAGATAGCTCATGGGAAATAAAATATCTAGAAATTGAATCCCTCCCCTTCAAACATAGGTCGGCCGTAAATTTATAGACAAAACCAAACACGACTTGAAGTAAATAAAAAACAAAGTATGTGACCAAAGCACGTGGAGCCTAACAAGGTGAGGGGTGGCAAGTGCTCCAGTGATTAGTGTTGGATCAGGTCATCCATGAGTGGTTCTATCTCACGAGAGGATTGATTCACTACTGATTTTAAGATCTTGATTACGTAGCTGGTCTATGTAATTATGTCAAAGAGCTGACTTACCTACAATACCACTACTAATTCATGGTCAATCGACGCCGAAAATCGTAAACCACGTGGTTTTCCCGTTTTTCTGCTATAACTTCCTTCAAAGATTCCCAAATATTTTGAAAATGGTACCAATAGAATGCTCTAATTCAAGATGTATGTCAAGATGAAGGCCGAAAAATAAAGATGGGTATTTGTAAAGTTAAATATGTGATTGTTGAATATGTATTTGTAACTTGAATGTTAAGTGAGGGCATCTTCCATTAAAGGAACAGGAAGGGGTCCGAAACAAGAGTAAGATGCAAAGAAATGAGCATTTTGTAACGAAAACTGAAGGTTAGAAGCGACGATCGGTGGAAAAACCCGAATTCAAAAGTGCATCGCTGCGGTGTGTATTCGCGCCTCATTCGCACCATCGCCCTGACTTTCCGAGTTGCCCGCTGTAGGAGACGGGCCGCGGTCCAACATTAGTTGTAGCACCTGACTTCCAGCGCAGTGGAGCGGCCATTCCCAACTACATTAGCATTCATGTAAGTACATCTAAAAACAGTATAAGAAAGAATAAAGGAAAAAGTAAAAAGGAAAAAGCAGATTTGTAAAAGAAACATCTTCTCTTGGCACCATGCCACGGCGTCAAATTGGCGAGTTTGTGCAATTGCGGCCACACAAACTCGTCCGAACTACGTCTGTTCTACCGTATCAGCATTCATGTAAGTACATCTAGAAACAGTGTAAGAAAGAATAAAGGAAAAAGTAAAAGGAAAAAGCAGATTTGTAAAAGAAACATCTTTTCTTGGCACCATGCTACGGCGTCAAATTGGCGAGTTTGTGCAATTGCGGCCACACAAACTCGTCCGAACTACGTCTGTTCTACCGTAGGCCAAAATTACCCCCTTCCGGTGTCTTTAAATACAATCTCTAACTGAAGGTAGATATCATCTACAATAAAGATGGAGGCTATATAGCTACTGTAACGATCCGTAATATAAAGTTTCGGCCTGAAGAGAATGTTAATTTCGTCGTTTCTATGGTGAATTACCCTCCATGCAACACTGGTGACGTGACTTCCCGGAGCACTGGTCGGAGCACTTGCACGTAACCCCTTAGAAGAGGACGATCCAGGCACTGCCCATATCATCGCGGCCGCTGACCCGTCTCCTTCAAGTGTAGAGATCGCCCGCGTAGCCACTCCTGCCACTCCTGCTTCCTGATCCCTTCATCACCAGAGTTTAGGTACTCGTCCACACTCGGCATCCTCTTCTCAGCAGACTTAGTCGATTAGTTAAAGGCCATCATTATTTGCATAGTGCTTTGCAGGCCTTTCTGAAGTTCCTGAAATCACGCAATTACGAGCCCTGGAACACTGTTGGTCGCGCTGGCCACGATTAATTCCCTACACACTCATAAATCAGAAATTCGATTCAGAAATTCGGTCTCTTTGAAGTTCACCCGGTGATCTAGTTCTTACTAGCACTGTCATGGTTCTATACTTTGATCGAAAAATTTCCTCTATGTAAGGACAACACTTTCAGCAAAATAGCCTTCTATACCTCACCATGCTATCCAAAGTAAACTCGTGATCAAAAGAAAGCTGTCCAAAATGAAGAGGAACAGGCTCGGTGTTCTGATCCTTAGTGTACCCGGACCGTTACGCCCACGTCATTCGTGCCCTCGTCATTGCGTAAAGCGCTGAACTGCTTTTTATGACTTTTTGATGACTTCTAGTTGTTTATTGTTTGCGCTCATACTGAATCATTCATGTAATCAACTCCTACGCTATATACTATATCACATTTAGTAGGTTTATAATGTAGCTTGTCAAATGTTTATGATCTCAATCCCCTGCTACCCCACTTGTACCTTGGTCTGGGCTTCAAAAGCGGAGGGCAACCTCGGGTAACCTCAAGCGCTGCAAGAGGCGGGCTAACCAGCCATCACTGTTGTAAAAATAATTACAGACGTGGACGATGGGGGGTCTTCCAATAAAAATTTCAACTCGATTCGTCCCTTTGCTTTCATGATATTCCTTTTTTCCTTTGTGTTCTTTGGTTTCTTGAAGAGCGATCTCTGAGGGTTACCGCCCTCAAGCCTTGATATAAAGGGTGGGTGTACTGGGCGTCGTCATCTAGCTAAACCTCAATGGGACGTAACTTGCGAAATCTAGGGTGTCAATGGGCCATCCTATAAAAGTGCAGCATCATGGCCTTGTAGATATCGACATCAGTGTTCTTTGCACCATTTCCTCAACACTTTCTTCCAGATACTACCCACCAAAGGGAGGTGTCTCTCAAGACCTCTTTACTTGCGCTAAAGACGCTCAAGAAAGAAGGCTAAGACAGGGTAGGAGGGGAGTGGAGGGAAGGGGAGAGGTGGGTCTTCGGGATTTAGAAGGAGACAGCTCTCTGAAATCACTAGAAATTGTTTAAAAAAATTGTTTTTGCTTTTTCGCCTCTTTTATTTTATCTCAGTCTCTCCTTCAGAAGAATGCGATCCCTTTCGTTTCTAACGGTTCAAGCACGACATTGGGTCTATGAATGCTTGGCCCATATATGCCCTAAGGCTGGGATTACACTTTGTGTTGTCATCCTGCTGTCGTGCGATCCGCAGGATCGCAGGAACCATGATAAATACGCATTTGATACTCAGTCGAACTGCAAACGTACCGCAACCCGATCGCTAATATAACCTCAGCCGGTACTTATACGCCCAACCCTTACCGTTGAAGACCTCCTTCTTTAAACACGGGTTTATGAGTGTCTATGATTTCTACAGTATCCCACGAGCTCTTCTATTCTATAGATATCTGCTGATGTTGTTTTTTCTTGTCTCTCAAAGTGATCGTTCTTTGATGTTTATTGTTGTACGAATTATGCAGAATCTCACTTTAGTGTACACCTTACTAATTATGCTAACACATGATATCCGTGCTCTCTCTTTATCACCACTGTTATTCAAGTATTCTGCAGATTATTTTATTCAATGCTGACGTATTACAGAATGCGATATTCAATCTGCTCGATTGTCTTAGCCACGGCATGTTCGCTGATCTTCTTAAGGATTACGCAAGCAGAATTGAGGTAAATACTCAGGCATTTACTACTAAATATCACACAACATCTTGAAATATCATCCACGACATTGTATGCCAATCTGAGCTGGTTTGGAACGATGACCAATTCTCAAGTCTGCATGGGAAATTGCTGGAGGATCAGGGGGATACGCTAGCAAACTCTCAGGCTTCTGAGCGAGTTCCGACAATGATGCATCCTGTTCTTGAACTTATATTCGCGACATTCCGGTTTCTTTTATTGAGTTCTTTGGAAAGTGAGGGTTTGAATTAATAGAAATAATTAATAGAAATACTTGTAAAAAAGTCTATTTTCAGACGTAAATATAACCTTAATTTCACTGAATTAGAGAGTGTGATCGTTTGCGCCCTGGAATTACAATCTATTCACTTATTTTGAGGCTTAAAACTTCCTTCAATGTACGTAATTGACGTCAAAAGCTTCGGTAAAAATAGCGAAAACAATAAGATGCGTTCAAATTCAATGCAATTCATAGACTTCAATCATATGTTGTATTTAATGTCACTAAATATGATCGTTCGGTCTTCTACTAAATACGAAGGTAGAGGCAGTATGTAGAATACTTGTAAAAAAAAATAAAACGCCAAAAACTTACATAAGTACATGGGTAAAACCATTTTACTTTCCTTGCTGGACCAGTTCTTTAATACAGCTAATCGGCTGGGGAATCCATCAGAGTCACGTGGATCTGTGATGTGTAGCGTCGTGCACACTGCGTAGGACGTCCATTTGTGGACGGAACAGATTTCGCGCTGCAGTACTAACGTTGGGCTTTTAGAAATAGCGGAACCCGCCTCCGAAAACAAGTCCGGCTTTCTTTTAGAGATAAGATTTTGCGCTTCCTTTTGCAGATAAATTATCATGTACTCGTCGTGCGTAGAACTGAAAAAAACGATTTTCGCGATGATCGAAATAGCGCATTGGCTAAAGACGCCGTGAAGCAAATTACTGGATCAGTGCTAGTGTGCACGCACTTTTTCGTTGCCTCGGGAAGAGTCCGAATCGTTGAAATTTTAGCCCTTTCCGCAAGCTCATGCACGTCGCTATGAATGGTGACCATCTTCATCAGTGGCTCTTGAATTCCCAACAACAGGGAAAAGCATGGCGCATTTATCGGAGTACTTTTCTATGACCCCAAAATCCCATTATCTCCTTGAACTTTTCTAATCTTGAAGTTGTCATGACTGAGAATACTTTTTTTCCAGCTCAGTGGACTACCAAATCGCTGCTCGAGCGGATCGTAATTGTTTTTTCTCGCCAATTGGTTGTGTGTTCCTTTATGGTAACAAAAAGACACGCGCACTACGTCATCAAGAAGCGAACGACGTTTGGTCGAGGTGACGTATGCCTCATTAGTTAGCTGCCGATGTATTGTGTACAGAAATGTTCAAAAGGGTGTTCATACGATCTCATCGTCGTAATTGTTTGTCCATTTTATAGAAAGATGAATAAATGTTTGAAAAATGGAACCTTTGTACCTAGAAATTGCACTTTTTCGAAAACTGAATCGTAGCTGAAAGGCTTATGAGAAGGAGACGCTGCATTACTTGCCTATTGTTCCATACCTTATATCCCTTCTCAGTGATCAAGGAAAGAGATTGTACTTGATACAAGACCACTACATCTCAGCTACAGTAATCTCCGCCTAGTCGCTAGCCCGCGTTCCTTCAGCTCTCTGATAAAGGCCTGTTCAGAGAGCTGTCCAAGAAATTCTGAAGAGCAGAGTTGTGTAACGAAACGTGCTAACTGGAATTGGAAAGGAGTTTTGGTGAGGTGGCAACAATGGCAACTTCACTTTCGCTTGGGGTTACTGTAGCCAAGAGCATGGTCTGTACCGCATATGTTCTTGCAAGATAGTAAGGAAATTATCGAATAAGGTTATTTGCTGCTTCTTTTGAGCGTTTGAACAAAGAGCAACACGGCCCACCGATGAGGTGGGAAGATGGCCTGCCCGGGCCCAAACCCCACTGGCCCTCCGACACCGCACCTTTAGACGAACATGCTGGTTGCTAGGCAAGTTAAACCCTAAACGCTTTTTCAAGCCGACCAGTCTACGAGCCTTTCATTTCCTGTCACTGAACAACTAGTTGAAACGGTCAGATGGTCACAGGGTCTATGGCGGGATGTCATATGAATAGCACGGTCAGGTTTGTTATTAATACTATTTATTATTATGATTATTACTAATATTAGTATCCAGTGCTGAATGCATGCCTTAAACTCGCTAGATGTGATTTGTACGGCTTCGTGGTGTAAGCAAGAATGCCATACCCTTCGTTTTCTGTCCTTGGAAACACCAATTTTGCTCCATATTGCTGCATGAGACGCGAAACATTCTTCGCGCCAAAAATCTCCAAAGCAGACTCTATGGCTACTTGTATTAGGTTCCCAAAAGTATTGTAGGATTTTTTTCGGTCATCACTTTTTATTATTTTTTCTTCCAACAAACAACAATTAGGCAACATCGTATTCACTATCGTTATCGACAACACCCTGCCACCTCATAGGTAGATCGATGATTCCCTCCTCCCAGAACTTTGGGTTCTGGGAGTCGAAGTCAGCGATCGCCTTTGCAAGCATGTCATAATCAGCGAATTTTCTCTTGGCCAGGAAGGATGGGTAAGGTGATGGTGAGAAGGGGCAATGTCTGAAGAGTATGGCGGGTGGGTCAGATTCGGACTCGACGTTTTGGTGAGGCGTCGTGTGTGTAATGTCACAAACTGCAGACCACCGTAACATACCGTAGGCCAAAATGCTCTCTCCCGGTGTCTTTGAGAGTCTGCTTAGATGAAATCGACATCATTCCCGTAATCCATGGCTGAGCGCTTGTGAAAAACCATTCATGTTTTGGAAAGGTAGTGTTGCTTAAAGGTAACGTGCACGGAGAAATGAGTTTCTCTATTACCCAAATATCTATATTGTATTTGCATAATTAAGGCAGCGTGCAAAGTTTCACGCGAAAAAAGTGAAAGTCCGGCTTAGATACAGCTTTTCGAAGTTGTGGCCGAGGGGAGGAGACCTCAGAGTGAATGCCCACCCCGTCGTCCGCCGCAGTCGGAGAAGCACAGTGGGAACAGAAAGTTACGTTAACAGCCTCACTTTTCGTCTCGAACCACGGCGGACCACAGGGCGGTCCCGCCTCTTGGCAACCACTTTGAAGAGCTGTATTTTAGGCGGAATTTCACTTTTCCCGCGCGAAACTTCGCATGTGGCCTTTATCAGGCAAATACAACATAAATATATGGGTAACAGAGAATCTCATTTTTCTGTGCACGATTCCTTTAAGTGTACAGAGCAGTAGTGATAACAGAAAAACATGACGCGTTACCATTCTTCGCAGGAAAACCTCATATACAGGGTCGAGCTCTAAACGCGTTAATAAAAAGTTTTCGGAAAACGAGGTTTCCATCCAGACTGATGATACGACCCTCACCTTTTCTCCAACACGGAGTATGATCCCCTCTCCTGAACATTACGCAACGCGTGCTCGACACTGCTCAAAGACTTTGCTAATCACCGACACCTTTACATCTTCGTGTAATACCTTCTTTATCCTTCCAACAAATTTCGAAAAGCATGACGCTGATGCCCATCCTCAGATCGGTGCCCATACTGTTGTCGTAAATGAGATGAGTGTCGATTCATGATCGTGGCAACCACCGCAACCTATGGGATACGCGTGCCCATAGTATTGCGTCGCGAAAAATGGTACGCTGTAATCGACATAGTGCCAAATATGGATTCGAATTCAAATTTGTAGGCTCCACAATCAACATACTGTAGTATGGTTCGGTCGAGCGTATTATAAGACCGCGTTCATACTTGGTGCCGGCGGCAGGGCGTAGCCGCGTTTCTCTGCACTCCGCCTGTACCCTCCCTCGTTGTCTGCATCGACTTTGCACCTCAACCATGCCACTTTGGCTCGCTCCCTGTGAACGCAACCACTGCTTGCTGGCACGCTTAAAGGGAGCATGTTGCCAATGCCGCCGTAGTTGGCGGCAGGCACATGATTTTGTCGTCGTCGCCCCGGTACTGCAAAGTATGAATGTGCCTTATCAGATGGTGATGGAAAGCAACATCTCTGTCCTTCGCGGCAAACAAATTCCCACGGAGTTATAAGTGGGGTACAAAAGAAGCTAACGCTGAGGCCGTGTTCTTGTCAAAATCGATCCTCGCCACTACGATTCAATGATTCATGTCTTGTTTCATTTTCACATTTGACCGAAATTGAACCAAATGCATAGGTAAAATCTCGCCGATGAAGATTTATTGTTGATCTCAAAATGAATAAAATAAAACACTCGAGAATTTTCAGTGAACAAATACAGCACCGGTATAGCATCACCGCGTAACAGGTGGAATATTCGACATATCACTCAAAGTGAACATAAAATGCTCAATGAGAAACAACCAGCTGTTTTTGAGGAAAATGACCATGAGTCTAAACGCGAAAACGAGCATAAGAGCACTATAAAGCT
Source organism: Trichostrongylus colubriformis (assembly GCA_963978905.1). Taxonomy (NCBI): domain Eukaryota; kingdom Metazoa; phylum Nematoda; class Chromadorea; order Rhabditida; family Trichostrongylidae; genus Trichostrongylus; species Trichostrongylus colubriformis. Next base: position 8,693,229 of record OZ022256.1, read on the forward strand.
GCGGGAATAGAACACGATTTATGAACACACACGGCAGTTGTTTGTACTTTGTAACAAAATGAACAAGCGTTGAAAATTTGTCCAGAAAATCACATTATCGCACAAACATCTTTCACGTCGGCATTTCTTGTTTTTGTGACCACCGCATGACATAAGTGTTCGACACTCTGAAAACCTACTCTTTGGATTAGGTCATCAAGCAGGAGTATGAACGAAGGTTTACATAATAAATGGAAGGAAAGTGAAAAATAAAGCGATAAGTAGCGTAGGAAACTTTGCTGCTGATCAAGGCGCGATTGTATCTTGCAACCCTGTTAGGAAATTGAGCAATCCTGACATCGTGGAAACGTAAAATCGCAATATCGCATTCGTCCCGACCCGTGGGACAGGCGGAGCGGTCTCCAGCACCGTAAGTTGACCGTTACATCCTGCCATCAAACCCACAGCACGGTACGTTGTACCACCTCAGTGCCATAATGACAACCCCCTATGCGATGCAGCGTTGCGAGTTGCGAAATCGCACCATGTCAGAATTGCAAAACGACTGGGTCGTTGTATCCTCATTCATCAAAACTGCAAGTGAATTGCAAATTGTTCGTAAGATACAAGTGCGTCCTTGAGTGAGGATTATCACAGAATGTTTGCAAATTAAATCGCCGTTAACCCTCACCTTTAGAACACTCCCATCTTGCACTAACAGATTTGTTTCCAAATATGTAGCACGTATGTTGCGAGCCGTCTTCTCTCCCATTTCACGGGTCACGTATCTTTGTGAGATTCCATCGATGACATTTGCGAGCAGGACACAAGGTTTCTGAGGGGTTTTAATGAACAATGCATAGTTCTCCACGATTTAAATCACCATTTAGTAGAAATTTACATGCATTAGATATAAGATGGTGAACTTAATATAAGACCTAAAGTAAATGATACATTTTAAAATGCATTTTCGAAATTTCTGAGGCTTATCAAACTATAATGGGAACTCAGGGAGATCGGATGTGTGCAGATAGGACAGCGAATCGCTTCGCGGCGTCCCGCTCGCGGCGCCATCAGTACGAGCCGTTGGGAATTCCGCTCAAGTCCAATGAGCTGGTACCGTGAGGGACCTTTGAAGATTGCAAGTTGAATGCTTCGGGAGTTTACCTACCTTTAAAGGTCCTTCACGGTACCAGCTCATTGCGTTTTGAGCGGAATTCCAAACGACTCGTACTTGCCGCGCTGCTCGCCGCGGGAGGTCGCGCAATTCGCTGTCATATCTGCACACAACCAGGGAGATCGGGTCCCTTCTCACTCCAACTACCATTACTAGTTTAATCGATTCAATGGTAATCCTTTCGATTCTAATGGCGGATGCTACTATGACTCATTGTAAACATTAAAAGGCCAGTGAACCGCAAACAGTTGGGGTTGAGTTTGGAGAAGAGTTAAAAGCAATTAAATGAGTGCTAGAGAATATTTGTATGCAACTAAATAGTCCTACAATAGAGAAAAGTGGCCGCCACACCAGTTGTATTCCGCCTTGCAAGTAAATCCTCATGGCTGATTTAGGTTGTAAGGAAAGTTTTGGCCGGTTTTTGAAATTTCAACTTCGAGAGATCATAACTTGGCTCAGAAAGCATCTTTTCTCACAGAAAGAGCACCATTAGATTCGCTACACTCTTGGCAACACTATGCATACCTACATATCTCAATTTGATAAAGGGTTAATAATTTATATTGCGCGAAATGAAAAAAAGTCGACTCCGAATCGCCACTATTTCTAAACACTCTACTGAAGGTGCTGGCCGAATGTTTTGGGAAGTGGGGCATAGTTAGCGCTAGATCTGATGAACATAATATACGAGTAAGGGCCTTACCCTGCAACTGCTTCAATTAGTGGAAGAAATTTGTGAAGAATGGCTTGCGCATGACTGCCGTGAGGGGTCCCGCGGCACCCATTTTTTGGATTTTTCCAAATCAAGGCCACTTGAGGTGGTCAGCTAAGGGTGCTTGTTGAGGGCCAACAGTTGTGGATATCCCCTGTAAATATGGACGCTCATCGCCTTCTGCCGTTTTAGTTGAAGAGATTTGATCAATTGAAAATCCAAGCAGCTCGTTCTCATTTCTGCACTTCTGAAACCAGAGACAATGTGTTCCATCCAGTGATTCACCCCCTCCTCTTGCAGTATTTACATTTGTGGTCACCTCCGCTGGGACTCGACTAAACACGAACTCTTGAAGTGAAGTCATCTTAAAAGTGCTATTTTCGCAGCACTTTAAAATTTCCCTAATAATTCGAAAACCTTGTGGCATTCCAAATAAAACATATATTCTGGAAGAGCTACTTTTTGCCTATCTAACGAGCCCAATATGTCAGCTGATTCATGTTGACGCGCTCTGATATTTAAACTTACCTTGTGAACGCGAAAAAGCGGCCAGAACTTTCCTTACAACCTAATAGCAAGGCGCAGTAAAAAAACATTCCGCGATGAACTGCGACTTTTAACCAAATGTGGATCTATTGCACCAATTCCTCTGTGCAGGGCAATCATCAAAATCGCAATGGAAATGGAAAGGTCGTAGCCTTGAATTACTGCTTTCCATCTAAAAGGATCAGCAAGGGGAGGCTACTCAATTGTCTACCAACACCAATAAACAAGTTCAAAAAGGAACTGGGGCGGAAAAAAGGTGAAAAACAGTGAATGACGATCGCAAATCCAAGCTTGCAAAACATGTCGAGAAAGCAATCTCGAATCGCAGATAAGAATCCCTCCTTTACCATTGTAATCAACAGATGTAAAAGCATCTGCTCAGATCCCGCAGCGACCTAGCTGCTACGCGTTTTGAAAAAAAATGTAAAGATGAAGAAAAAGATCTATCACTTTGACGCAAAGCACAGTTCAATAGCGAGGGTATCATCAAAATGGCAGAAGGATAAAAAAAGGCTGCAGAAACTTATAGAAAATTATTGTGATCTTTGTTATGTCACATGAAGCTTTGAAAATAACTGTTTGGAATACCTTGCATCAGATTTTCTGCACAGATGCTTTTCCTAAGTGAAAAATAACCTGACCTAGTTCAGCGCCTAATACCTTTCAGAATTACAGAATGAATGAGAGAAATCTCAGTTTAGATAGACCGCTTCAAAACACTACTGAAAAGTAAAAAAATACCCGAGTTTCGCTAACGGCAACCAGCTGACGATGTATCGACATGGCAGCCAAGAGGCTGGCAGAATCCGAACATGAATAAACTAATATTGCAGCGTCGGCTGCACGCATATACGACGTATGTGCAATCGAGTGATCGTCCTAAAATGGATAAGAAAGCTTAAGTGTTATCGTCTGAATTACTACAAACTACGGAAGAACAATTTCTACCTCAAGTTCGGTGTCGATAAGATCTATGATAACGGTCCGATGACGAGTCTCTACAGTCTGAAAATACAAATTTGCTCATTTTGTTCCGAGTAGGATTAGCGGCACGGATAACAAAATGGGCAACATTACACAAATAGAACAAAATAACATACTATGCTTGTCATATGTGCAAATCTATATTCGGAAAAGTTATTTTTTCCACCTAGGCGCATTCTTTCTGAAAGTCCCAGTGGGGCGATTCCGTGTCGCCCTTCGCATGACAGTGTTGCGTTGTCAAGCTGGAAAAAATTCCTGCATTGTTTAGAATCTACGCCTATAAAAAGACGATCCACATATGCAAAATGGTTCTTGTGAAAGCTCTAATAACTGAAACAAAACTATTCCCAAAACTATAAAAGAGTATAAAGTAAAACTCAAAAAATTCATTGCAATAGCTAAAACAAAAAATAAATGGACAAACAAAAGTTTGCTTCAATAAGGCCGCATTCTCACCATGGAAACTACCGAAACTTCGTTTCCATCGCGAGGAGTGATATTGTATGGTTGACCCAACGACTCCCATTAATCGCGAGATCGTACAAGCGTAAACGCTTCCGCATGAAGTACGCGACGCGTTCTCCTAATTTTGCTTCTGACGAGTGGTACAGAGCAACTTCGAAGAGGGATAACAAAATTGAAGGCCCAATGAGTTTGCAACGCTACGGCAGTCTCACACATCACATTGGAAAGCGCAAATCTGCGATTTCAGAAAAAATCGCAAGTTCGCAAGGTATAAGCGCGGCGTGGCTTATGCAGGTGGCCTGGTTAACAACCCACCAGAGAGGTTTTCCCGACACCTCGCCCTCCAAAAACAACAATAGCTATTTCTTCGCCTGGATGAATCCTTTCAAATGTTCGTCCGAATCCAGCGTACACACAAAGTGGACCACAAGACGACTGTTCATTTTTGTCGCTGCCACGGCCTGGATGAACTGAAATTTCATTAATAGGTCACTGAAAGCAGCGACTCTTTGTTTTCTTAATCGCATATGGCCTAGCTACTTCAAAGAGTATCAGTATTCATTGCTCCTAGATAATGTGTAGGAAATCTGCATACATACATTTAAAATTCTACAACTCCTTGGCTTACAGTTCTTACTGCTGGAGCAGCTTACCTTTTCGCAGCCTAAAAGGAAAGAAGCGCTTCCATTTGAATTTCTTCGTCTTCGTAGTATCTGAACAAAACACTATGCGTACTATACCAGTGAAAATGCTTCAATAAAGCAACCTCCATTAGTGGCCACTGAGGAATCTGTTGCTGTCAATACTGGTTCCTCGTAGACGTGTGAATCCCGTTGGTTTTCTTCCATAAAACCATTGTTCACTGATGACCCTAAAAAGTCACTCTCACTGACGGTAATATTTACTTGCATAACAGTGAACAAAAACCTTGCACTTCCATTCTGTGACGCCTGTTAACTGATTTGCGAATGGCACAAATACTTCGACGGAGTAATGAAGCTCGCTAAATATTGGAGAACGACAAAGTGAGGACCGATGAAGCATAAGATTGAAGTAATTGCAGCAGTATTTAACTGAATTTGTGGTTCTTGTATTAGGTTGGACGGGAAGTTCTGGGACACTTTTTGTTTTTTCCTGTAGAAACCTGTAAAGCTTCGGGAGCATTTGGTAGTGGGGGGTATATGAAGCGTCTGAAAAGGGCTTCTGAATAGCACATTCATATTCTCTACGGCTTCAACTAGCAGTGAATTTACGGCAATTTCGCGAAAGGTGCGAAATTCACGAACACCGCCTCGGTTCCTCAGCATGCGAGGCCACTAACAAAATTAACCAGTCGATGGACCCAGGTACTGTCTCTCATATGGCGGCAGCCCGATGGCTCGATCGGCTCAAATTGGAACAGGAAAATATTCAAAAAATTGCATTGAGAAAAAAACTTTTTTTTTTGAAAATTTTCAAAAAAATAGAAAACTGTTACCATCCAACACGACAGCCACTGCCGATCTCTACTGCAGGCAATTGGACACCGGAGCGCCAAAACTTACCGGAAAAATGGACCAAGACCTCTTCCTCCACGATAACGCTCACCCACATGTGGCAAAGTTGGCGTGTCAAAGGATCCAGGACCTCGGCTGGACGACGCTTCCCCACCCACCATATTCCCCGGACATGTCCCCAACTGACTACCACCTATTCCGGTCGTTGAGCCACTTCCTTGACGGGCGACAGTTCAAAGATGACGACGATCTCAAGAGCGGGCTCCAGAACTTCTTTGACCAGAAGTCTCCCGAATTCTACCGGAAGGGTATCTACGATCTTCCTGAGCGTTGGCAGTACATTGTAGATCACGATGGTGCATACTTTGGTGACTGAAGTTACATGTGAGTAAAATTAAAATAAATTGAATTTTTCTCACAAGGTGTCCCAGAACTTCCCGTCCAACCTAATAAATTTCCCAGTATCGCATGCTATGCATCTTCTGTTTGAATTATGCGGGATTCTGAATTTTCCTGGCAATATTGTCCCATTTCTATGATTACCTATCAAGGTGCATATGTTCAATCCTGAAAATGATCTGTAAAATAGCTCAGCGCGGTTGCAAATAACCCACGAGGCGGCAGTGGTTATGAGTATATTGGAGCGCAATTAGGTTCTACCGTATCACGCGAGTTTGTAAAAGTTGAGCCATCGACGGTGTTCTTAAGAAGTGATAGTAACAGCAACAGCATTCTTTACCTTTCAGTGTTCACCTCGATGTGGAATGAATCAAACTACGAACCTTAAATGGACTCATGAGTGCTATGTTGGGATCCTCTGAGCTATTAGCAGACGACATATGAACATCGCGACCTATAAAGAAGCATAAAATGAAGAGCTACTGGACTGCGGATTTTATTCACCATAATAATATACAATAACTTTCAAGTATTAGCTCGAAGAGGTGTGATACCTGATATACTTTTATACCCATCCCGTAAGAAACGCCGTCGAAATATCACAGGTTTAACATCATTGATGAGATCATCATCATTGTTATCCGAATCAACACGAGGCAAAGAACTGAGAGATCGGTAGCTGGCTTCACGACTCGATGCAGGCAGCGCTTCAGTTGACGAGCCGGGCCTGAGCATATGATGAATGAAATCACTGTACAGCGTGCACCGGACAGTGAAAACTATAACAAAATAGTTTTTATTGCGAACTAAGGCAAGCAGTGGTTCTTCAGAATCTAGCTCATTGTGGTCCGAACGATTAAGGCAGTGGTCTTACATCTGCAATATATTGTTTTAAAAGTACTGGATCGTGGAACCCGGTCAACTCGAGCATATGATAAGGTTCTACAAATTCGACTTAGAAACCCGTAATCGTAGTGCAAATTACTGTACGAAGGATCAATATTCTCCACAACTTATCAAGACATCCACACTTTTTCCAATCTTGTTTTCGAGAGATTTAACTTTATTTTTCTTCAATAATAGATTATGTCATAATCTGAAGCTTCAATGGGCTTCCCATCACCGTTTCGTTGGAAAATTCTTTTTTTCTCATTACTACACAGTATCTTTCCTGACTTGCTTAAGTCAGTAGCTCATCATCAGTGCTGCGTTTCGCAAGGAAATAATAGGTAAATGAATGCATTAAAAATGATTACGACATAAGCAAAAATGGAGTTGAGCGAAACTAGCTGAAACTACTACTTCTAGACCCACGTACCCATCAACCACTATTTCTGGACCGATTAAAGAAAATCTCGCACGTCTACGGCTTCCTCTCCAACCTTGCCGCCGCAAGATACCATTGTAGCTCTATGAAAAAGTAGATGATTTTAGCCAACAATACTTAGCGACGGCAATTAGTTGTCAAGAAGTGTTAAGAACCAACATTGGAACCACATGGCTCGGACCCATTAATCTGCTTTTGCTTCGAAAACCTGACGCGAGATTCCTGGTTTAAACGGAATTCCTCCACAACCTGCAAAACCAACATTCAGCTTCTTGAAAAGCATACCGAAAAATCTGATTCTGCTCACCTGTTCGAGCGCTATATTCCTAATTGGTACCTGAGTGTCAGTACGGCATGTCGGACACGATATGTTTTCGCTTAACCATTGCTGTATGCACTCCGCACAAAATGAGTGGCCACATGTCAACATCGAAGGCTAAAACATATAAAGACCCCGTACTACTATGCAGCCATAAACAAGGAGGGTAAAAAACATCGCTGAAACGGGATTATAACGTGCTAAGTGCTCCCCATCACAAGTTACACTCATCTTTTACTTCGTCGCCAAACAAAAAACCGTCAGATTCGTGGTAGTAGTACTGAGTGATCCTCAAAAAATTTTAGAGAAGTCTATCGTAAAATTTATGGGTAAGCCTGATGTGAAAGCTATAAAATACTCGTCGGCTTCAGAAAAAGATTCACTCGAGGTTTGAGGTCATGAATAATGACAGCGACACAATATTGAAGCATAAAAAGAAAAAAACCCCGGAGGAGAAAAGTTAAGTAGCATGTAAAGCACAACCTTTCTGAAAATATTCATACAAATAGAACAGCAAAAGTCGGCTGGCATTGATGAACGACGACGCAACGCTCGTACCACATCACTGCTAGGAGTTGTTAATCCCTAAAACAATGGACCCTCAACCAAGTAAAAAAAAGCATTGCAAGTAAAAAATGTAACCGTAAGTGGCAACGGTTCCCACCGAAGAGAGACTGGAGTGCCTGGCGATTTGTGGACATGAACGGACGTCTGACGACATATCCAATGTTTATAGCCTCTGCGACAGTTTCAAGCTATCAGAAGAAGTTTCTAAAGAACAACTATTTCCAGATATCACACTACAGAATAGCCAGAATTGTAGGAACAGCAGAGGAACCGGTTACGTAGTCCACAGAAATGTCCGATCGTATCTAAACCTAAGGTGCGACAGCGCGGGCGGTCGCGTGCGCATCGTTACTGGGGCGCGCTAAGCGGCGCCGTACTGAGTGTAGGAGTCTCCTTGGATGCTTTCTTTGCATCTGATATCTCGTTGTAATCTGCATTACTCTTAAATCGTTCCTCATATCGACCGTTGACGATAACCCCTCGTATTTCACAACGTAACCGACCATTTTCGCACTATTGATTTCACGGCTTCATTTGTTGAAGAATGCACATAAATGTCTGAATTCGATCCACTCACGTATTTTGAACACCTCCCTTTATCCGGTACTGATATACAGGGGGTGCCAAAAAAAAAGTAATTTTGCCCACGGCTCACTCTCCCAATTATACAAAACATAGGGAAACGAAAGAAATGAAAGTATTGGGGCAAAATATTCCCGAAATGTTCCTCTAAAAGCAGGAACAAGCTGAGACTCACTACTTTCATTTTCATAAAAATATAGAACCTTAAGCGGCGCAGTCCGGCTTCAGAGCACCCACGGTACCAAGGTCCCCTTAAATCAGTGGAGCCGTGTTCCATGGTAGGTCTTTTGTGGGAAGCTTCCTAAGGATTGGCCCTCCGGTTCGTGGAAGTCACAGAGCCCCTGCTGCTTGGACAAGGCTGCTATGATCCGACGTATCATTTTCATGCCCAAATCCGCCTCCGGAGGGGTTTCAGTGGTAAGGGCACGTTTTGGCTCTTGGAAACGAAGGGCGCTGGGAACCCGGAAAAAACGGGATCTTAAAGAATACCATCCAGTATGAATCCCCTTAGGTACCCAAAGTGAACGGACCTCAGCAAGTTTGTGAACGAGGGCGACGAAATTTCGGATTTTGCCCAGTTGAGGTGACACATCTTGTTCACTATTTCCTCGCTCCCGTTCCTGCTCCTGCAGAAGGATGCCACGGAGTATAGTGATAGAGTGAGGTCTGCTCTTGAATCTGGGGATGTGAATACCTCAACAAATTTGCTGTAGTTCAACTAAAACGGGGTGAAAGTGGAGGAGACAAAATTACTTTTTTTTGGCACCCCCTGTAGATGGTGGGGGACACTCCACTGTGCTCGGCGTCCGACGCTATTTCGCCTAGGTTTTTAGCCTAAGCCTTACTTTGGAGGGAAGCCTCTACCCTGCCCCCTTAAGGAAGGTTTAGGTAAAAATATACAGTTGAGCGCTTAAACTGATGATTGTAGGTCGGTTTCGACTGAGGGACGACGGCGCAACAGTGAGGCCCTACCCCCACAACTACATTAGCACCATTGCACTTACTCTTAGGTTGCGTTCATACCAAATCGAATGAGAGTTTTGGCGCATCGGCGCATCGGCGCATCCGCGATTTGAGAGAATTGGCGTGCCACGCCACCCTTTTGAACGCGGCACGTGCCAACGTGCGGTTGATTTCTTTTTCTTCTCTTTTCATTTCTTGATCTTTTTGTTATGGCGAATATCCAAAATCGCGGATGCGCCAATACTCTCATTTTTCAATCGATATGTATCCTATCCATCACGCGAATGCGCCGATACGCCAATGCGCCGATGCGCCAATACTCTCATTTTCTGATCGATACGTATCTCATGCATGACGCGAATGCGCCAAAACTCTCATTCAATTTGGTATGAACGCAGCCTTATGGTGTTCTGAGGACGGATGATTGATGGAACAGACCATTTCCATTTAGTGATTGAATATAGTGCGCACAAAAGTGAGGCTCGGAGTGTTGCTTTTTCACATAAGGAAGTCGTGAAATGTCAGTTCTTTTGATCCTTTTCACACAACTAGCTGCTGATCACTGGTGATCTGGTTATTGGCTGTTGAAATATCGAAAAGAATAGAAATATCTCCCTCATCTAGACTTTTCATAACGCCTAATATAGCTAACTACACGAAATAGACAATAAGTGTGAGTTGATCCGAGCATCTACGTCGAAATCGCTACGGCGCCACGCAATCCATCTTTTTCAAAAAGTTTGGCGCGCCCCAACAACGATGCGCACGCGACCGCCCGCGCTGTCGCACCTTAGGTTTAGATACGATCGAAATGTCCACGATACGAAGTCCCCGCAAATGCAGTGTGATGTTCGCAAATACACATGTTACAGTTTACACGTCCACTCAATGCGGTACGGTGCCTTCGGCCACAATGGCGAGGGGTGTGTGAGGTGAGGGGTGTGTTGCAAGTGTTCCGATTTCTAGAGGTCGGCACCGAATTGGGTCATCGCGCACGGCGACGCTTCGCGAATTGTCCGCATGGTGGCGCGTCCTGCCGTCTGGGCTCTCCCAGATTTGCCTAAGCCTTTGTAGGGAGGAGCTTTGGCAGCGTGTTTTTACCTGTCTTTACCTGATTGCAATCCGCCGCGCAACCTGACCTGACCTCAGCAGTCGGAACACTTGCACTCCACCCTGAGGTGAGCAAACCAGACACTTTCGACAATTGGCTGCTACAGTGATAAGGTTTTCGCGGCAGGACCCACACATGCCTCCTTACATCTTCCCAGTGCTTCGGGTCTGATTTGCTTACCTTAAACGCATACAACGAAAGAATTATGTTAAAAACAGATGTTTTCAACGTTTTAACTTTGGGTGCTATCGCAATGAGGGGGGGGGGCATCTTATAAAAAGTTGCTTATCTAACCATCCTGGAGAGATCCTAGAAGGGTCAATCTGCACATTCAGGTGCATACTTTTGCCTAAGCTTTGGAGGAAGAAGGGAGGGGCTCCTTTCCCCTTTTTGTCTTGGGTAAAAATAGGGTCCAGTAGTGGGATGCCCCTCACTGCGGTAGCACCCTAGTTTGTTGAGTGGCGCGCATTGCAGGGAAGGAAGCCTCGACGCGGGGGTTAAAATGGGTTGTGGCCGAAAATCATTACTGACCTTACGACATAGGTGTGGACCGTGACCAATCTATCGCCCACGAAACGGTAAAATTCCCAGACAAACCGCATGCTCGTCAACAACCCATGCACCACCAAAAATTAGTAGCGGTCCATCGACCGCTACCATGACCCGTCATCCGCCCCTATCCTCCTTACACCCAGCCCCTCTCGAGTTGCCGATCTCCGGTGGACATTGGGTGTCGCCTCTTCTCTCTTGCGTAGTACAATCCACGGGCAGTTTGCCATATGCTTTCTCCTACGCGGAGAGCGCAGAGAGAACGACAAAACGCGAGAGAGTGCGTGGTGATAACAAGCAGCGACGACACGTGTTCTGGCGCGAAACCTGATTACTGTAGCAGCCAATTGTTAAAGGAACCGGAAGGGGGTCCGAAACAAGAGAAACACACAAAGAAATAAGCATTTCGTAACGAACGCAGAAGGTTAGAAGCGATAATCGGTGAAAAAACCCGAACTCAAAAGTGCATCGCTGCGGTGTGTATTCGCGCCTCATTCGCATCATCGCACTGGCGTTCCGAGTTGTCCGCTGTAGGAGACGGCCGCGGGCCAACTTTAGTTGTAGCACCTGACTCAAAAGGAATGAACAACTTTATAATGGAAACATCTCTTGGCACCATGCCAAGGCGTCAAATTGGCGAGTTTGTGCAATGGCGGCCACTTGAACTCGTCCACACTACGTCTGTTCTACCGTAAGCCAAAATTCCTCCCTTACGGTGTCTTTAAAAGCGTCTGGTTTGCTTGCCTCGGGGTATGTACCCTTGGGCTGCGTTCATACCAAATCGAATGAGAGTTTTGGCGCATCGACGTATCGGCGCATCCGCGATTTGAGACTTTTGGCGTGCCACGTCACTCTAGCAACGCGGTCAGTTGAACGCGTGCGGTTGATTTCTTTTCCTCCTCCTTCCATTTCTTGATTTTTCCATATCTTATCGAAAGACGGTATCTGCAATGGCAAATGTCCGAAATCCGCCAATACTCTCTTTTTTTTTGTCAGTCGATATGTATCTTATCCATCATGCGAATGCGCCAATCCTCTCAAATCGCGGATGCGCAAATGCACTCATTTTCTCGATCGATACGTATATTTAACTTTACGCGGATGCGCCAAAACTCTCATTCAATTTGGTATGAACGCAGCCTTACGTCAGGATTTCGCACCGCGGCATAAGAACCGTTAGGTAGTGGACAGGATAAAATATGGTCGCCGCCCATTAATGCTTGACGACCGCTGTATAGTATAAGCGTCTGATGCTCAGTGACCTTGGGTGAACATACTTTGTTCATGTTCTGATCTTCTTTCGATACCGTGATCATGGATGATCAAGCTACGATCTAGAGTCAGCGGTCGTCAAGCACTAGTGGGCGGCGACCAGACTTATCCTATACACTTTCTAACGGCTCTTATTAGCCCCTATAAGCCGTTATTAGTTCGAAACCATCATGGTCCACGCATACATGCGAGTGTAAATACTCCACTGCAATACAGAACAACGAAACAGACACAGTGACATTTGCCTCCCGACGCTCCTTTCCAATTCTTATCCCGAGTTATTGAATCGGACCACTCGCTATAAATGTCGCTGTCCCATCCTACTAATACACTTGTGAGGGTCAGCGCTCAGGGATCAACGCGAAAAGCGAAATGGATTTAGCAACATTAGCCTTTTCACGCTGCTTTTCTATTCTTGTCGACCGTTAACGTTTTGGCTCACTCACTAATATTGCCCCCTTCCGTTGATGCCCCCTTAAAGACACAGGAAGGGGTAATTTTGGCTTACGGTAGAACAGACGTGTGTGGACGACTTTAAGTGGTCGCCGTTGCACAAACTCGCCAATTTGACGCCTTGGCATGGTGCCAAAAGGAGACGTTTCTATTATGTGTTTGCTGTTTCCTTTTACTTTTTACTTTGTTCTTTCTCATATTGTTTCTAGATGTACTTACATGAGCGCTAATGTAGCTGGGAATGGCCACTCCGCTGCGCTGGGAGTCGGGTGCTACAAATAATGTTGGCCCGCGGCCCGTCTCTTACAGCGGACAACTCGGAAAGTCACTGTGTTGGATGCGAATGGGATGCGAATACACACCGCAGCGTCGCGCTTTTGAGTCCGCGTTTTCGTCGATTATCGCTTCTAACCTTGAGTGTTCGTTACAAAATGCTCATTTCTTTGCATCTTTCTCTTGTTTCGGACCCCTTCCGGTTCCCTTAAAGCTTCGGTGAGTGATGATCAACCCGAATGGCTAAACGAATTCGGTGGAATTCTTTCGAGGTTCTTCCAACCTTTATGAGTTGCTATCTCTTCCGGTCCACTGCAGCTTGGGTCTCCATACCACAGCTATATCACTTGTGAAAGAGTGCGAAAGGGTTCCGGCGCCAGATACGAATTTTTTGCTGCGGCGCCAGATACGAATTTTGAAACACGCACACAACCACACACACACCAACACACACACTTCGCCGATTATATGTAGTAGGATTGAACAGAATGTCAGAGTAAAAATTAAGCTACCGTCTCTTATTTGTTTACTTTGTAACTACGGCTCTCGCCTTTATCCACAATTTTTTGTTACTGCGGGTATTTTTGCCTAATACTTTATCCACTCCTTTTTTAATACGTGCGAGTACCTCTGTGATAATAGACATGGAGAAGTACAACATTTTCCTAAATTAGTTTCCAAAAAGATTATATGGTAAGAAGGGAAGTCTTCGATTGACACACGTACTTTCATCCAAATAGCTACTTCAGTAGCAACTGTTTTTTCATAGCTTCAAGATAAGATAACATCAACATGTGATGAGAGCGGAGGCAAATTCTGTTTCAAGCAGTTTACCCCTGTTCAAAAAAGCATGGATGGTCTGACCTTTTCTCTCTCTTCCGATCCCATCAGTATTTTACGCCTCGCACTAGCAGAGCAAGACGTTCAGCAGCGTGTAGCCTTTTTTTTTAAATTTTAGATCGAATGTGAATATTTGACGTAATCCTTCATTCCATTCGTTAAAGGTCCCTATTCCTTCGCGAAGCCACTTTAATGCTTCTGTAATCCTTGCCTGCTTAATTTGAAAAAATCAGGCTTAATCGTCTGTATGGTAGCTATAAGGGGCGGTCGCTCTTTGTTTGCCCAGCATCTTCGATCTGATGGTACTGCGGTGCCAACTGGCTACTCTTAATACAAAAGCAAAACAGTATCAGAGATTTCATGATGAATGAAGTGTTAGATGGCAGTTCCAACTTTTTTAGAATTCCTCCTTTTGTACTAATGCTCGATGCTGAATAAATTTCATATGGCGGATTTAAACAGACCACTTGTAGGTGCTACACTATGTCGCAAATGTGGCTGTTTACACTTGCTCTCATTGGTTCCTGTGCCGCTATGCGTCAACAGTCTGTCGCTGTGCGCGGTCAACTTCTCTGTGGTGAAAGGCCGGCCGTCGGTGTAAGAGTGAAGCTTTGGGACGAGGATGACGGTAGTAAACTTTGTTCTAAGTTTTTAAAGTCAACATGCACTTTCAAATATGAGAGTGCGAAAAGAAGTGTCACCCAAACGCTGCGTTTCTTCATCAGCGGAGATGAGAGCCTGCATCGGAATCTAATATAAGTGGCTTTAGCCGATGGCTTACCAGGTAGACTGAAAGTGCCATTGGACCATAATGCTGTAAACGAGGGAATACTGTTGGAAACAGAAGAAGCTAGTCGGAAAGTAAAGCTGCATTTTAAGGCCGGCCTAATTAACAAACTAAATTTTGCATCTTGCAGTAAGGGAAGTGATGCATTGCTTCGTCATGGAAAAAATTGTATGTTTAGGACCAGATCCAGACGACTCCTTGGACGAAATGTACACAGACATGAATGGCAACTTCCATCTACAGGTGCGAAATAAACTACTAACCTCTACCCTGTGCAAAATCTCTCTCTATCTGTGCATTTCTTCGAGTATTACAAAACTGGACAACACACAAAATCTATTCGCAAGTAGGATCTATGGTGAAGGAGGCATGGGCTTGAAGGCAGGAAACGGACGGTGTTCGATGAAGATCCTTCTCACCACAGAATGAGACAGGTTCATTTCAAAGAGCCTGAATGTTGAACTAATATCAGCAACGGGCTAGTTAGTACCTTCCGGAACATACACTGTTTGAGGGTATCTATTAGGTCTATGCAGAATAAATGGCCGAAACGTAATTGGCCATAACTTCGCTCAGACACAACTTGTCGAAATAAAAACCATTCGAATCTACAGAATTTCGCCAACGATCTGGTAAGGAAAATATACCATCACGATCAAATTCTGGATTGCGAGAATCAATAAAGTCAAGAATGGCATTTTTACCGTGCATAATTTTTCTGCCGCAGGTTTGCATCGGGAACCCCGAAAAAGTGGTAATCCGTCAGGGATAGGTCTGGGGAATAAGGGGGGATGAGGGAGAGGCTCGATGCCTAACTGCATCATTTTTTTACTGGGTGCGCAAAACAACGCAAAACCCCACAGTTCGCAAGTCACCCGGCAGAAACTGATCGAGACTCTCCCTCACCCCCCTTATTCCTCAGACCTATCTCTGACGAATTACCACTTTATCCCGGTTCTCGATGCAAATCTGCGTCAGAAGGAGTTCGCCGAAACGTTGCATGCTGAAAATGTCATCGTTGACTTCATTAATTTTCGCAATCCAGAATTTGATCATGATGGCATATTTTCTTTACCATCCAGAATTTGATCGCAAGGTTGAGTAGATTCGAATGGTTTTTATTTCGACAAATAAAGTTTTGTCTGAGCGAAGTTATGGCGCTTTGAAAAACGTGTTCCGTTTTGGCCATTTATTCTGCACAGACCTAATAGTGATCTATAGCGCGGCACCTACATAAATCTCACAGACAAGGTCACAAATATTAGGGTATGAACAAGGTCCAAGAATAACTGGGCAGGAGGCGGAATAATGTATGAGCAGCGTAGGCGTACTTTGGAATTACAATGCAGAAATCGATGTTATCGGTATAGGCCACACATAAGAAAGAAAAGACGACGAGTTATGAGGAGTTCTTTGGTACCGGCGACTAGCAAGGGATGATGTGACAGCAGGTGTGATAGAAGAATTAAACTCGGTATAAAAGACTGCCAACCGCTCGGTAGTAATTTCGGTGCTATCGCAGTGAAAGGCAAGGTCTCAGAAAAGTTATTCATCTGAGGATTTTTTGTAAGGATTTGTCAGTGATCAGACACACATTTTTGCCTAATCTTTACAGGAGGGAAGGAGGGGTTCCTTTCCCTTCTGTGCTTAGGTAAAACAATTCCACAGTGGGATCCCCGCTTCATTGCGACAGCACCCTAATTTCGTCTAAGGCAGGCGTTACGCATTGAACTCGGCTCCTTGTGCATGAGAAATGTGCTGAGTATAGTAGATAGGAAGTACTTTCTGTTTTGCATCATACTCACACACATTATAATTCAGGGCTCCGAACGTGAGCTTACAAATATTGATCCCGTTCTCAAAGTTTATCACGATTGCGACGATGGCATCAAGGTATCAGATTGGACTTTGCACAAGACAACTTCGAAAATCTGAATTCATCTCGAAAACCTATCTCTCATGTTTTTTGGAGACCATTCCGCTCTTCCACTTTTTACTATTGCATTATCATTTTAGCCTGGACAGAGAAAACTGAAATTTTACATTCCGGATCACTACATCTCAAGCGGTGGAAGGCCAAGAAAGGTGTTCAATCTCGGTACCATAAATCTTGAAACAATTTTCAAATGCGAAGAACGCGACCTTTTGTGATACATGGATGTGCAAAAAAAAATAACGACCAAATGCGATTGCTCCCTGTTATTTTTCTCGAAAAATATCAGTTAGTCTACAAGACACTAGACTTCTAGCAAGGATACCATCCAAACTAGCGGAGTAGTCGCACGGTGTTGTGATAGCAAACTTTAACTTCGTTTACAATAAAGTAATTGAACATACTACAACATTTCAAGTAAATGGACGCTTATGTTTCGTAAAGACGATGACAATTTCTGTTCGAAAGAAATGAAGTGATGAGCAGCCTCCGAAAACCTTACTTTGCTAATAGCCTGTGGACATGTAAGATCTCCATTGACGTAACCTTTGGTCCTCTCATGAGCTCTGAAGGTGACCTAAATTCGAACTTTGCCATTTTTTACTCATGATTTGCATGGCTGTCTAACCACGCCGAAGAAGGACAGTGCATAATTTAGAGAATCCAGTTTTTAGGCGGCTAAGGTTCCTCTCACACTCCCCTTTCCGTGACCTCCAATACATGATCCAATATTGTTCTCCCTTACCTTGGTTATCGGAGATTTTTCGTTTCTTCGGTTTTGGAATGCATTGCAACTACCGATAATGATAAGTCTTAGCTCAGCGTAACCAAACAAATGAGTAACATCAGGGAGCAAACCTGGAAATGGCGTAGAAATCAATTCATACATCAACCACTCAGATCTGCCATAATGTTACAAAACATGGAAGATGGTAGAGTTATACCCGCTGCACTATTCGCGGTTTCATATTGGGGCACCACGCAGACATGAAGGCATAGCTGCAACTAACATTGTAGTGAACCGGTGGAGGTATGTAGGCCCAGCATAGTCGGCTTCAAGTAACCAGTTGCTATCGTGTTTTCTATAAGGCCGTGATAGTGCCCAAAAATGCAGGTCGGAAAGGCGACTTTATCTACAAACATGTGATCGCGCACAGTGATCCTGGTCAATTTCAAGGAATTCTAGTTCGATAGCCTTTGCCAAACGTTCTCCCTGCATTATGACCTTTGTCTTGTGTCTAGGGCATCAGTGAACTGCTCTGATCTCATTTCGCCATTACGCATGTTTCAAAGAGAAAAGCTTAGCTGACGTTTTGGCTAGGACTGTTTTCTCTCAACAGAACGGACGGACGGATGGAGCACTCATTGCTTTTTGGGAAAAAAATTCAGATTTTAAAAGATCCAGGGGAAAGGGATGGGTAGACATTATATCCATGGTGACTTTCATATGACTGGATCATTGTTAGTCTTGCGCTCTAAAGTGTCTCGATTATCACCCATTGAATTACAATGTATTTTTTTTTTTGAAATTTTGGCATGATTTGCTATTCTGAATTGTGAGCATAATGGGGGCAATGTTCATTTTCAGAGGTGGTTTACTGCTGAAATTGACCGACTATTAAGATATTAGGTGTACCAAAAGTTTTGTGGGATAGCCAGGTTCCTATAGCTTGGCCTGGGTACCCTTCGCGACGTGAGGGCGGTTCTTCTTCGGAGCTTTTTTCGAACAGCGACGCGAGATGGTGGAGCTGGCGGGTATACGACAGCGGTGATGTCTCTCTTTGTACCAACACCGGGTGGAAAAGCATTCCTTCTGCATCCCAGATGTAGCACAGTCCTGAGCGTGGTTTGTCTTCCATGTCAATCTCGCCGTTGCTGAAGCTGATAAACCAGCGGCGCACTGTCTCGTACTTCACACATCCTTTGCCCAGTGCAGCGTAGATGGAGTCGCAAGCTTCCGTCGCTTTGGTGGTACGAGACCACTCACAGTACATGACACAGTGTGTTTGGTGGGTATCGACTACGGGCATTGCAGCTCTCTCTACGAAATCTGGCAGTCAATATATACGTTGTTAGAAAGCTCAGAAAACATTCTACCATTCTGAGTCGCCTAGATCTGTCTCGAAGCGAACAAGAGTTATTGATGTTTTTGAGTAAATCCTACAAGACTTTTGGGACAACCTAATACCTTTAAAAATTTTCGGAGCGACGTGTCTTTCTGGATTTTTTGGTTTTTTAGCTGGGTTAAGATTGGGAACTACACTTTCGTGAGATGGGTGTTTAGAGCGCTTTCAAACAGCGACACCATTTCCGGGTCATTTCGCTCGTCATTGATTTTCTCCGCGCACTCCGTGGCATTGCAAAGCGCATGCTGCAAACTTGCGAAGTATACGCCGCACTCCAGCAATGTAGGCATTACCAGGGGGTTTCTCTGGTGCAAGCTCTTCAAATGTGCTAGTTTCACGCTCATACGTTCGGAAAGATCTGAGAACCCTGAAGGAATATGCCTCACGAGCAGATTCAAAGTGAATAATGTAATTCTGTTTTCTTTGAAGGTGTTGAATTCTAATTAACAAAATAATAATTAACGAGGAGTTTTTTATGGTGTTGTGTAATGAAGAGTTGGTTTCGTTTCCGTTTCTCACGATCTCTTGGACGGAAACCAAACGATAATGGACATACTCCCTCTGTGCTCTTCAGTAAGTGAAGGGACTTTTGGTACAACTTAATACTTGGACAGGAAACGGTTTTAAAGATTTGTGTTTGTATTAATGTATGTGTTGATGGATGTAATGTGTTAATGTAATGTATGTAATGTATAAATGTAATCATTTGTATTAATTTTCTATTATTTGTTTATTTATTTATGCGTACTATGACGCGCTTCAATAAATAAAGCCGAACGGAACAGGAACATTACAAATACTATAGATGAGAGTTTTACATTGGACTTAAACTTTAAACAGAACAAAAACCTCTCTCATAATGTGCAGCCGATAGAAAGCCTTTGTTGGACATAATGGTAAAAATAGGAATGGAGTCAAACAGCACGCAGTATTTAGCTAGCACACAACCCAGGGGTTACGCGGGGTATGTAGAGTGAAATAGGTCTTGGACTTGAGGTAATTGGGATGTGCATAGCAGCAAATTTATTATTTATTCATTCGTTCAATTGCACCACACGGAACACAAGGTAGTAGCAACTTCCGCCGGAAAGGATAGATCAGAGTTAGCTAAGTAATTGATAGCATCTTATGCGGGATAGAAAAAAAATCATAGTCAGCCAGGTCATGAGCCAAGAAGATAACCAAGCCCAAGACCGCAGCGGAGACGGGTGCAGATTTGCACCTCTAGGGCGGGTGCAGGTTGGGCACCTCATTGACCTAAATACGGACCCTACCCAGTGGCTTGGTGGTGCTTCTTGACAATTAGCACATTATTTAATGTGGTGCTGTAGGCGAGTTAAACAACTGTGTAAGTTATAGCCTGTATTACAAATGATGGGAAAGGGAAAGTTCTTTCTAGAAGACAGCTTTATGGATTATCATCCATAAAGCTCCATCATTCTTTGATCCTCTCTCCTGCATGCTTTAATATCAATTCAGCCATTCAGACATATTTGGTAGCACTCAGAAGGGTCAGAAGTTCAATAACTTCTTTATGGATACCGAGGTATTGAGGCAACTTCATCTGACTTATGTTCATTTTCTGTCTGGGTTCATAAGAAGGAAGGTATAGCCACTGCCTGTCTGAGTTGCACGTGCGTTCACCATCGTCCTTTAAGGATTGTTTGCATTAGCCTGGTCGTACCTTTAATCTCTTTTTGCACGTACGCTATCAACAAGGACTTCAGAAGTTATTAGCATCCTCATGATCATACACTCGTTCTGAATGGCTTATCTACAAACAGGTGGCTTCTCTATCTGCATCTCGTTACGTGGTGCGAGCGGGCTGTCTGCAAAATGATGTAAAAAAATGCACAGCAAAGCAGTTTGGCGGAAATCAGTATATTTTACATTTGTGCTGAGGTGTAGTCCATTTACAGCCTTCATTACAAAGACCCATCATAGCGATAGGTATCGATATACATGCAATGTGCTCTATAGAATGTAAGCTTCTGCAATTGTGTTCATCCACTGGTGTGGTCCATCACATTGGCCGGCCCTCCGAACGAAAACCGACCATTACGACCCATGGCACATAATGCCGCAGTTTTTCAACTTCTGCGACTGTAATCATTCAATGGGATCCCATCACCTGTTTTCAGCTCTCTGCACAGAGATATATGAATTCAATCGTCGTCGACCAAGAGGGCTTCATTAAATTTCTGCAACAGCGTCACCTATTGGTATGACTCGCTGATCATTGCCCATAAGCCGTTTTCAGCCTTTCGCACCAAAACCGATATTTTCAACCGATATCATGATGAAGCTCCGCCTACCGTGATCAATTGACATTACTTTTGCCACTCTAGCAGCTTCGAATTACTTCAGCTTTATCCGGCACTCTAGACCGCTCTGGAGCGGTGTTATATTTTTTATGACTAAGCGCGATACTGCTAATTGCACGTTCCACCCATTGTAGGCGGGCCTCCACCTACGTCAATACATGCAACACCGCTTGGACGTCGCTGATCTCCATCGATTTTTTAACGCAGTCTCTGGGCTGCTACCGAGGCAACTCATAAACGCTCGCAGAAAGCACTACCTACGTGGAGCGTGCTCTGCCCACTAAAGGAGGGTATTCTTCATCTGCTACATACACCCTCAACTCATTTTGCTCATTTTGGCCCACCTTATGCCGACTCTTGGGCTCTTTTAGAAAGAATTACAGCAAATCATAGAACTTGCATCCAAACAAAACATTTAACGCTCGCCCGGCCCACAATGGGCCCGGCCCACAATGGCATGCTGGCGCGCGGCTTGTGCCGGCGCGTCCCCGAGGAGCCCCGAATTTTGCCCTTGGGACCAGCAGTCCACGTGTGTCCCAGGAGAGCTTCTCCCTAGGGGGAATGCGTCCCGGTGGAGCCTTTGGGTGGTGAACGCGGTGAGGCTAAATATGCTGGCGCGCTGGTGCGCCGGCTGGCAAGATGCCAGCCGGCATGTCCCCGAGGAGCCCGAACCCTTTTTTCTTGGGATCAGCAGCCCACGCGTGTCCCAAGGGAGCCGTTCGGCCCCGCGGATGCGGGCCGAACGCGTCCCCCTCGCACCCTCACCGCGGTTCGGTCTGACATGGTTCATATGCTACCTGTTCATCTCTTAGCAAGACCCACCCAAACCTAACTTGATCTGACTTCCCCGCTTGTTGTTCAGGCAGTACTGAGTTTCGAGTGCACAGATCCGCTGTTTTGGAACGACTCATAGAATGCTGCACTTAACATTGAACATTTTAGCACACGCCCACAATGGGCGGAGTCTGACGAAGTCCATATGCGCCCTGCACACCTACGATACCCACTCAACCCACGCCTGAGCCGTCCTTTCCCGCTGATTTTTCAGGTTTTGTCGAGTTTCGGTGGACAGACAGACAAACAAAATAACGTACACACTAAACTCCCGGTTTGTATATGAGGTATGATACAGAAAGCCGAGAGTATATTGGACGTTAATGGATGATAATGAGACACTTCAGAGCACAGACCTTTTTAAAACTTTCTTATCCCAGCATGTTATTTGTGTCAATTTTAGCAATAAAACACATTTGAAAAAACATCGCATACCATTATTCGAACGATTAGGAGTAGCATTTGTAGCAAAAAATTGACGGAATCGTAGCAAAAAGTCGACCAAACATGTTGAATTTGAGGGGGACCAATCGAAACACTTAGAGCGCAATTATGACAATGATACCATCTTCTAAAATAACCATGAACACAATGTCTACGCTTGCCTTTTCAATGCATCTTCTGGGAATCTATCACTTTTTCGGAAAGTCAATGAGATCAATTCCTCTGGTGTGGTCTGTTCGGGGTACGTGGTTTCCTGTTCTATTTGGATGAAACAGTCGTGATCAATACGCCAGCTGAGCTTTTCAAGTTAAAATGCACTGACGAAAAGAGATTAATTCGCTGACTCCCCAGACACCAGACAAGGATCACAGCGCAGGGAGGACGTGAGACAAAGGGCAAAGGTCGCATCCTTCGCATTTGAAAATTGTTTCAAGATTTAGGGTACCGAGATTGAACACCTTTCTTGGCCTTCCACCGCTGGAAATGTGTTCGGAGCCCTGAATTGTAATTTGTGTGAGTATGATGCAAGACAGAAAGTGCTTCCTGTATATACTCGGCATATTTCTGATGCACAACAGAGCTGAGTTCAATACATAACGCCTCCCTAAGACAAGAAATTAGGGCGCTATCGCGATGAGGCGGAAATCTACTGTGAACATTATTTTACCTAAGCTCAAAGGGGAAAGAACCCCTGTTCCCCCCTTGTAAAGATTAGGCAAAACTGTGCCAAGGTATAGAATTTATTTATAGAATTTATTATTTTATATTGCTACAATTTCTTCATAGTAATATTTATTAATATCATAAAAATTTGGCTCCATATTCTGTATAGTGGAAGGCAAGCAAACATGGTTAAAACACATCAATAAATAAGTGAACAACCTGTTCCAAGCAAATACTAATGAAGTTACAGAATCGAGTTCCATCGCTATAACAAGTGGAAAAGAGGCTTTTCAAAGCAACACTCGCGGTGTTATTGAATTTCTTCTTTGATCTTTCACCACCTCAAACTCAGACCGACTGATTTCAACCGCGAGTGCTGTGATGTTTGCACGGAATACGATAAAGCAAGGGTAGCGAGACGCCGCTTGGGTGGGTGAAGTGACGGCAAGGGACCACCGGTAAAGAGCGAGCTTGAGGTGGAGTATCACTCCAATCATCCGATCAGCGTGCCAATTCTCTTAGGCCGTGTTCATACTTTGCGTAAGCGACGCTGGCACCGGCGGAGACGGCGTCGGTTACGCAAATATGAACGCAACCTTATCGCGGCCATCATTTCTAATTGGAGTGCTTAATTGGAGGCTTCTATCCTATCCCATGCCGCATACATAATTATTAATAACATAGTATTTGCATCCTAATTGATCACATTCTATGAAGCAAAACTCTGGCTGAGGCTCCATCCACGTTCAGAGAGAGGTCCGGAAGGAAATGGAGCTTGCTTTTGTGGAAAATATCATGACACCACTCGGTTTACAGAAAAACCATCGAAATTTGAATTTGTTTATAGACCCTACGGTAACATAGTTCACGGATATGCCACAGTAAATAAATAGCGAGCGCTAGCAAAACTTTGACTGCGCGCGATGGCGTGATCAATTTTTATGTTCCGCGACCTCTTGTAAACTCGACCAAATAGCCACAATTTTTCCACAAAAGCCGGCCGTTAACCGTAAAGCGATTTTCATACACATTTGCAATATCATAATGCACAATCGGGGAAGCAAATAGAAAGACTGAGAATTATAGTAGTTAGGAGCAATCCAACAGATCATCAAGATGGAATCTACTAAAAGAAGCGGAATGAGAAATATTACAGCCATATAAGTGCTAGTGAAATGGATAATGACTAAAATAAATGATGAAAATGACTAGAATTGAATAATAATCCTACGTTATTATTATTCTACATAAGTTAAAATTATTATTGCCAACAGATTTATTTGAAAAACGAGAAAACTTTCGCACCAGCACCTTCGACCATACTTGAGACATTTGAAACGGCAGCAGTGGCGTTTCCTAGTGACGATGGGAAGACGGATGGAGCATGGCCGTTACCTTAAAAAAAAGGCAGCTTATCCTGGTCGTATAGCTTAGTAGTTCTCGCTTAAGAATGAAGTTCTTCTATTGTTTGCCGTTCGAATGTCAGGTAGCTGATTTACTTTCATTATCACTCAAGTTCTCACCGACCACCGGCCAAAATGTTGCATTTTTGGCCGGATGGCCGTCTTTTAGAGGTTTATTTTTTTGTTGACGAGCTGAATAAACAGCTTTAGCGGCACTTGGAAGACGGAGGATGTGAGGCAACTCATTGCGTTGCGTAAAACATTTGCAAAGCGTGAAAACACACAGCTCCCCCCCCCCCCCCCCCTTCTCCAAAAAAGATTGTCAATAGAAATCAAATAAACAATCAGGTAACCATAATACTGGTTAGGTAGTACGAAATATGGACTATAGAATGACGGCTTTTTTGAATAACGACCATACAATCATTTCACGGCTTGATAACTTCGAACATTCCGAAACAGGATCTTTTTCAAGAATTCCTCAACCCTTGCTCGACGCCAGCACCTTCGACAACGACGTCAAAATCATTTGCTTGCCGCCGACGACGGCGTCAATCTGACATCGCGCTCCCGTTGTAAAACGCTTGGCCCAATCACCCTGCAGTATGATGACCGTGGCGAGAAACAGGAATTCGAATTAGAATTTGGCATAGTATGACACACTGCCAAGAATCGAATTCGAATTATGGGCTCTCGCCACCCTCATCACGCATAGTTTGGCATTTTGCCAATTTGAATTCGAGTTCGTGGCTCTCGCCACGGTCATCATATTGTAATGTGGTTAGGTCGAGCGTTTCGCAAACGGAGCACGTTATCAAATTGACGCCGTTGTCGGTGACAAGCGAGTGATTCTGATGCCGTCTCCGCTGGTGCCGGCGTCGGTTACCCAAAGTATGAATGCAGGCTTACCTAGCAACCATCGCGTCGCACGCCGCACACCGCAAAGCGAAATCCTGTCCTAACGATAAACATCCCATTTCCCTTCCCCAGACGCAAAACAAGGTCAACTTCTTGGGGTTATATGAAGTTTGTATCTTTGAAAGATCAATGAGTTATTACTGTGTTCATGCAACGCCACGTTCGCTTCTTCCAATTGTAGTCGTCGATTTATTGACTGGTAGAGTTTGCTGTTCAGTTTTTCCTCATCGATACCTTGCAGCTCGAAATCGCTGTACATTTTCTGAACAAAAGAAACTATGTCAAGCCACATTCTTTAGGATAGAAAACATGTATTGAACCAACCTTCACTATGAAACTCAGGCATGTGAACTGATACGGACTTAGTGACTGTTGCAATCGCTCCGTCAGCCATTCGTTGATCATCTTTACCTGGTTGGCGTACCAATTCTAAACATTATCAAGTGTTTCGACCGCTGCGACACAACCGCTCATCGTGGAAATGCCTAAACAGCCGCCAATGGTACCTCTGGCTCGTACCCGATTAATTCCTTCCATTTAAGATACCGTTGGGGGCGATTCCACCAGGCTATGAAATAACTGTGGAATAATAAATCCGACGTGATCAATAGTGTAATGGGAATAAAGAACGGAATAAAATGGAAAATTGTCAGAAAGTAAGGAAACGAGAGTCCTTCCTCTCACTCGTTTCCTTTCGCCGCTCTGAAACAGTGTTCAGTGAAGGTAGATTCAGACAGGGATGGGCTGAGTCAGTCAGGAAGCCCCAACTTCGCAATAACTTCCACAGTGGATGCGGATCAGCGTGAGCGGCTTTCGTCATATGAAACACGCTTTCTCAGTACTCAAAACTGATTGAGTCAATACAAAAGCTAGCCTGATACTATCTAACAGGAAGATCATGGTGCACTTGGTCCTGATGTGGATCCCCTTTATTAGACCAAATCTTATGAGGCTTATGAGTCTGCTTGAATGAATGAACATAAATTTATACTTTTGGAAAACATTTTAATTTTTATGCGCTACGACACGACATGATAAGATCTATGCACATATATTATTCGGAGAAAGGCCACCTCACCTCAAACACCTGGTTCACCCAGACCTCATCAGTGACAATCTGCCGTAGTTGTTCTGTACAGCCGCGCATAAATGTCACGTATGAGTTGCCCATGTGTCCGGTAGACTGTTGCTGTGCCACTGGAGTTTTCTGAAACAAAAATTTGTGTGATATTAATGTCAAGGTCATCATCCCTTTAGTTTCCATTGTGCAATTCATGGTAGCCGACCACTAAAACACGTTGTAAAAGCGATGTGTGCGAGCTAGGGCGCCGCATGCATTAGCTTCTGAAGCAACTGCGCGGCAACTACATTTGGCGGTGCTTCTAGCACTACTGTGTAATCGCTGCGGGACCCAACTATGTGCGGCACCCTCGATTGCACGCGCCGCGTAGCTCGTCGCATTGCGAATCTTGTCTTCATGACATATATGCAATTTTCAGCTTTCCGTGATATTACCTCTCGTGTTTGCTAAGAGTCAGTTGATGATGTAATCAACAGGCATTCCAATATAAGTAAAAATAAATAATGATCTGATGAATAAGTAAATAAATAAATATTTCAATCTAAATGATAACAAAGATAGCGCTGATAGTAAACAAGGAAACAAATGCGCAAGAATTCGAAACACGGTGATAAATAACCAGAATCATGGCGTATTTGGTCTTGCTGACGCTGACGAATTCCTTACCGTATTTTGCGGTGTAGCTGGACCGGATGAGGCAGTGCCACTGATGTTGATTCCTTGTTCACCTACCATTGTCTTCATTTTGTTGAATATTGAAGTTGGCTTTGGCTGAACATAAACTCAAGCTTTGTTGTGACAACTGATCTCCTTCGACTGTTTTCACTTACCGCCATACTAAGAAGTGCTCCAATAGGGTTGCCTTCATCATACCGTGCAAGCTTTCCAAGAACAAACTCCAGTACACCAATCAAACGGTCTTGGATACATGTTTCCATGTCCGAGAGCATGGTGTCCAAAGTCTCATCCAATTTCGATTGATATTTGAACTGAAAACAGTCTGTCGGCATAATTTTAGCTATGCTGAAAGAAATTGATTTCGTATAAAATATTATTGTTGATACTGGCCAAGCTTCCCGCCATTACCAAAAACCATTAAGGGACATCCCATGTCCGCATGAGTAAGAGCATGGCCTAGATGGCTCGAATGCACTCTATGGGTAAGCAGAGGCGATCTGTTTTAAACCCATGTTTGCGCTCTTATGCGATCCTTTTATTAGGGTGTCCACAAAACTCGTTGGCCATTTGTAAACAGCGTCGCGTTACGCAACGTGTTGTGATTTTGCATAATGATTTCGCAATACTGAAAGTACTCGCGATGGGCTATCTTCTGAACTCGCTAGCTCTCAATTTCCTTTCCTGCTCTTCCCACAATAAATCAGTGAAGATGAGTGATAGTCACCACTACTACTACAACCTGGGTATCTCCAGACGTCAGGCCACGACCAGGAGTCAGCAGTTTGGTGATAACACCCCTTCTAAGAACTGAATGTCAAAATGGTGGACTCGCTTCACCAATGAAAACTATGGCATCGAAGATAAAAATCAGTGTTAAGTGATAAAATCAGTGGCGTCGTCCACTACAGCATCCTGTCCAACAATGCCACAGTGACGGCAGAGACCCTCTCTTAATAACTGCAGGAGGTCAAGGTGAAAGCTGCCGCCTTGTCCCAGAAACTTGCAAATCCGTGGTTGCTCTGGGACAACGCGCGCCCCCACGAAGCGAAAGATACTCAGGCCGTTCTGGACAGGCTGGGCATCAACACGGTCACGCATCCACAGTATAGCCCGGACAGCAGTCCATGCGATTACCACATCTTCCGTCCATGCAAAATTTCTTGGACGGAAAACAGCTGAAGAACGAGGGCGACTTCGAGGACGTGATCGAGGACTGGGTCGAGTCGCGGCCGGCCGGCTTTTGGGAGGATCGAGCTGCCTCTCTACCCGTTCGCTGGCGAAGGGTGCTGGGTATGTATGGAGATCATATCATGGACCGGTAAGTTCAACTTGGTGAGTTATCTTTACAAGCTCTGGAAAAAACGAATGTCCAACGAACTTTTGGACACCCTAATAATTCGCATTTATACTCCGCAATCGGTCGCACGATCAATGCCGACCGTGTATCGACCGTGTGCCGACCGTGTATCGGTCGTGTGAGACACGCTCACATCAAGTAGCTGCGAAGCACCCGGCGAGACCTTGTTAGAAAGGGCTGTGTGAGTTTCAATGCGACAACGAGATATCGCGCCGTACCACGACCGAACGCCAAGTATAAATGCCATCTTGGCTAAATATATACATGGAGACTTATTGTTGGGGATACCTCATTTTTACCTTTTTTGTCTTAGTTAGAGGCACATGCTGCATTCGCTGAAGGGATGATACACAGCTAAATTTCACTGCTCCTATTGTTATGCATACTTCACTATTATATTCTTCTTGGTTAGAGGCACATTCGCACTCGCTGAAGGGACGATCCACAGCTAAATTACATTGGCAGTCGGGCGCTAGGAGTGATTTGACCACGCCCAATCACAGGTAATAGGGGGTGGCGAGACCGCCTTCCAGCACCCGACTACAAATGACATCAAGCGTGTCTCCAGCGAGCACGAACTGTCCCTTTGAATCTTGTGAAGGGAAAATACTAACATGACCCTGATTCAGTGGTATTAGTGGGAAGAACTTATCAAGTACTTACAAATTTTTCAGAGGGTAGTGAACTGTTCAAGATTACCTCTCCTGCATCTACGGACATCTTTGTGGCTCTGGATTTCGAGCTGAAGATCACATTGATCATGACGCACACTTCTGATGGTAAAATGTAGTCAGTCGACTTTCGAGCCCGCTGCATCCATAAATCGAATTGTTGGTAAGTGCTGTAAGACATAGCGATTAACTCACTCAAAAACTTATATTGTAGGCTAGGTTATCTGAATCGGATTTCGGTGGTCAACAATCCATCAAGGCGCCAATGTAGGGCTTATGCGATTTGTGGGATTTCGAGCGCCTCACTCACCTGCTTGCCACTTTTGAGATCATGTCCGACGTTAAGCTCTTCATCCTAACCGTCAAGTACTTACGGAATTCTTCTTCAGGCCAATTCAAATCAACAACAAAGGTGTGAAGAGCGTCTAACTTCCAGTAAATGTCCTCAGATGTAGCACAACCTTCTCTGAAAGCCGTAAATAAACAGAAGAGCGAGGACTTTCTTTGGACAATCGTAGCTGGTTAGTTTATATAATCCACAAAAATGTGTGTAAAACGCTCCGACTTACTTCCGGGGCTCCCATTTTTCCTTGGAAAATCCCTTATCGATCGACTGTGATATGGAATGTTCCATGAGATCTGTATATCGAACCACCAATGGTTGAAACTGACTTGTAATCTTTTTGTGGAAAATGCCGCCATTTAACGATTCTGGAAAAAAATACCGCTACTTGTGACTTCGTTCAGGTCGCGTTCATACTAGGCGATCGATCGTGGTATTCTCATGCCAGCAGCTGATTATGAAAGCGATCTAATACTAGCTGACAGTTTTTAATCATGACTATTAATGGCTCACTTTCATGTAACAAGAAATCATTGAGCGTTTGAAAAAGTGGAAAAGCATCCCACGAGTCCGGAGGTTGAACTTCCATGGCAGAATCCAGATCGACTGAATACAGTGACCAAAAGATTTCCGAATGATCAGCTAACAAATCAGAAAACCATGCGAATGCCTAAATTGGACTGCAATTGTTCATGAATGGAAATATGGATTCACTCGTCACTGTACAGTCGAGTTTCCTAGTTTAGTGAGTGTTCACAACTGGAAGATGAGCTCAAGGAAGCAAGAATTGGTTCGAGTTTTGCGCTTCTACTGATAAAAGCGCTCTCCTCCCTCGCAACTGCCTTCTCTTATATCGATACGTGACATAGATTAATTAATTTGCTTATTCCCTAGGTTGTGGAATAAGACACTCGAATTGGGGCAGGTTGCTAGTGGCGGCTCGCCCTTCTGCCGCGGTCCAATTCTATACGAGAACAGCAAAGGCACTTGTCGCGCCAGGTGACCCATTTGTGTGGCGCGCTGATTCGATTCGGTAGTCCTTCCCTACGCCTCCTTCTCAGAGGTCGCATTCATACACTGCAGAAAACGTAGGTGTCACATGCAAGCCGCAGTGCTGACCCTTGAAAGGACACAGTGAGTATGAATGCGAAAGAGAATGAACTTGGCTTCCGTGCGACACAACCGTTCCGCATGAAACGTTCACGTGACGCAAAGTGTAAATGCGCCTGGCCCGTAGTGATGACGTTGTCTTTGCATTCTGGAGCTTGAATTTACTCGTTAAATGACCGCTGCGCTTGGAAATGGAACCAAGTTCGAAGGACGTCTACAAGGCTTTCACACAGCGCCTGAATGCGGTTGAAAGCCACCAGACGGGTAAGTGGTGGGTAACGGAGGGCATTTCTTGTACTAAATTAGTCAGAACAGGTCTCCTTGGTAGGTATATCAATGGACCGAGCTGATATTCGCTCCTACGCACGGATCCCCGAATCACATTCAAGGAACAGTTGTAGACACACATTCAAAGTTGGAATCATCGACTGTACACGATCCTATAGACACATATGGCTGGCTGGGGTACGGATGGGTGATGCAGCAAGGGAAAGCGGAACACGAAACACAGCAGCATCTCATCGTTTAAACAAAATATATCGACAGTTTGATTTTGTTTACAAAACCGTAGATATTATTTTTCGAATCATCAGTGCATAATTTTCATTGGGTATTAGAGGCATTACGCTAAAATTGAAGTATTCCTCAAAAAACTAAGCAAACAATTATTTTGAATCAATTGAATGTCTCAAAAATATTGTAGCAAAAAGAAAGACAGTGGTACCTGGAAGGGGTACATAAAGCGTAATGGTTCGGCAACAAAAAAGCCGTGGTGTTAACATGCGGTCTGATTGTAGATTCATGTCGTGCTATTTTAAAATACCATCAAAAATAGACCATTTTGAATGGGGTGCCATCACGGTTTGT
Source organism: Trichostrongylus colubriformis (assembly GCA_963978905.1). Taxonomy (NCBI): domain Eukaryota; kingdom Metazoa; phylum Nematoda; class Chromadorea; order Rhabditida; family Trichostrongylidae; genus Trichostrongylus; species Trichostrongylus colubriformis. Next base: position 8,724,782 of record OZ022256.1, read on the forward strand.
GCTTGCACGAACACAACCAAGTCACGCCCATCAAACCGAATCACACCTGACCACAGGAGAACGGAATCCCAATCTGGAAGCGGTCTTCATCATCGAAATGGCTGTTCAAGCGGACTGTCTTTTTTATCACAATTTCGCTTCTCTTCGTGAACGCCATATTGGCGTCTGAGGTCGGGTGTGATTTGGTTGGGTGGGCGTGGCTCGGTTGTGTTCAAGCGGCCACAATACCGCGAGGCTCGTTGTGCATCCGGACGAAGGTGCAGCCTGAGCAGTTATCCAAGGACCTAGTTATCAGTAAAATTAACCATTAATATAATTATCGTGTGGTGTGCCTTCAAGTGAGGAAATTCGTGAAGACAGAAGCAAGCAGAAGCACCGGCCATAGAACCCAGGGGATGGTTTGTTGATCACTTTGATTGATGCGATTGCATTTGTTAAAATGGAGGTACAGTCCAGTTCCCGAGACCTGGCAGGGCGTGGCCCTACGGACTCGAGTGAGAGAGTACGTGGCGAGAGCGAGAGTGTGTGGCGGGGTGAGAGAGATCGATGCACGTTCATCCAAGTCCGTAGGCCTTGCCCTGCCAGGCGCTGGGAAATGGACTGTAGGTGCACGGAAAGTCGCCCGCAAATCTGGAAAATGTTTCCAGCGCTGATAAATTTCCACATAATAAAACCTTCACGTAGCTGTTTCCCTTTTCCTTTTTGTTCTCTCTTCACTACAGTTCCACTGAGCATTCTCTTCATTTTAGAGCACGTAGCCACACCCAGAACACACCCATTTTTCAAGGAGAACGGCCTCTTCAGCACTACCCTCCCTTCTACAGGAACCCAAATACGACCCCCCCCCCTCTTGAATATCTACATTACCTCTACAGTATCAGTGACTATTGCCGATTGCACGATACTACCAAGTTTTTTTATTATTTTTTATCATGTTTATCTAGTATCTGCAATTTTTGCGTTGATCACTCAAATTCAATCATATTTTCTTACATAACTGGGTCATTAACGGCACGCTCCGCCTATCATCTAACTTGGAACCATTGCTGGCCTCTGTAAGTACAACCCTCCCGTACCCCCCGTCAAATGCGACCCCCCTGTCGAAGAATCGTCGACTGCTGGTGTACCCTGACCATGCCTAGATAATCGCGAAATGAGCAGTTAAAGACACATTACAGGTTTACTGGAGGGGGAACTTCGTGATGTCTTCATTGGTAGACACAAGCACCACAGCCTTCTACAGGCGATTCAGTGTAATGAGACCGCTCCCAGAAGGTCTATCACGAATGACGATATCGGTGCCCCTCTTTCGGTGAACCTAAAATGTGCCTTTAATCATTGGTTGTACTGATTATTGCGACCCAATAATCATACAATCAGACGGCTGGCTAAAGCACAAACAGAAATTGAAGACAGCTAACTGCAAACGCTAGACACACCGTGAACTGTGAGAACTTAGACATTACTGTACAAAAAAGCTTTACAAATACATTGAGGAATTTGAGAAGGTTTCTCACAGTCCACTTTTACCGTATCGTAAAAAGTCGTAAATCATACCCCTCGAAGTGTCTAAAGTAGAAAAGGAAAGTAAATAAAAACAAAACACAACAGGTTAGAATATAGAGTAAGTGGGCTAGGCGAAAGGCGCACCAGCTCAACAAATCCACACAGAATATGGGAAAAAGTTACCGCGATTTCCACGATAGGGCACCTTACAATAGACACTGTCCACTCACCTCTCCGTGATGTTCTTCATTCTCTTTCAGCAGATCGATACAGTATTCTGTAACTCGCATCATGTCTTCGATCCGTTGCTGTGGACTCACGTCGATTCCCATTCGTTCTGTAAAAAGAGCAAAATTTCTGTGGCTCTGCCTGGCCTGGGTAGGTTATATGTTAGGCCACGTTCATACTTTGCGGTGGCGGTGGCAGGAAGTGGCTGCGTGCCTCTGGGTCTCCGCCTACGGCATACTGATTCGCCTGCGACGTCTCTGAATCTCCCCTGTGCCACTCGCCTCGTTGCCTGTGAAGGCAGCCATGCCTTGCCGGCGCAGAGTATGAACGAAGTATTATGTCATATGATTAAAAAAGTAGTCATAATGAGAGAAATTGCATGTTTTGCACTGTCTTGGCCATATGATAAGATAGCCTGGTACTAGAGCTCGATGCCTATTTGCCCACATTTTAACAGCTTTAAGGCTGACTGTACCTCGCCTTTGGAGGTTTGACGTATGAGCTTCATTGTAAACTCCTTGAAAACTAGATCCCGACTGTGTACTTCGACGAGCCAATCATTTTCACAAAAACTCATTTTCCGTGGACAATTCCTTTAACTGCGCATTTCTGCCGCACATCACAGATCCACGTGGATGCGATCGATATTTTAGTGTTGGGGCGCACAAGTCAACACTTGCGCGACAAAAATCAACGGAATTTCAGCTCTGTCAGTCCGATATGATATATCCACACCTCAACATTGATTTTTGAAGGGCAACTAAATGGCTTCAATAGCCTAGGGTAGCCTACCTAAGGCGGTCGCACAGAAGGGCCGTTCCCCTGCGCCACGCTTTTGTACTCGATCGACAGCTTCCTTCTTTGAAGTTTTCAAACTTTTTGCTATGATATTTCCCTCAACTTTTGAAACCATGCAAATGTTCAACTTACGTTCAATCTTTGCTTCATTACATATCCGTGTATAGTTAACAAGAGCTGCATCTTCGAGACATTTACGTATAACTGCCCGTACTTCTTCCGGTGGCACAGGTGATACAACATCTTTCATGAGCACCTAATGGAAAAAAGGCCCGTAAAATAATAAAATAGAAATCAAAATAAAGGGAAAAATAGGGAAATCAAACATCGCGTACCCTTTCCAAAAGTGACAGTGTTCCTTTTAAAGCACCTTCAGGACGACCAAATGGGAAGCAGTACCTAAAACCTTCGATTCCGTGAACAGCTACCGTAATTAGTGATAAGGACCAGTCTAATCAGTCACAGTCATAACGTTAGCTACAAGTTTCATTAATTGTGAACACGATGAAGTTTGTGCTGACTATACCTATGAGAATTACTAATAACCGAAAACAGGCTAACCGAAAATTGGTAATCTGCTTCTCCAATAATACCCGTAGTCGTTCTTTGATTTCTTGAAATTTTTCCTTTTCTTCCAGCGTTACCGTACCAACTCCATCCGGTCTGTAAAACGATCTCATTCCAAAATAGAACAACTACTAGAAGTACGTGAAAATATTAAAAACAAATCCAAAGCATAAAACAAATAAAAAAAAATTGCGACGTCAGGGACTGCTAATGCACCTGCTCGATCAAACACCCACAAAAGTTTGCACGAATCTATAATAAATGAGGCCTACGCTCCCAAATGCCCTTTATAGGAATCGTCCACGGAAGAACGAGTTTTTTGTTACCCATATATTTATTTTGCATCTGCCTAAGTGAGCCGCATGCAGAAAAAATGTGAATCCGACTGAGATACTGCATCACAAAAACTCGGCCAGGTGGGCGGGGCCTTCGAGTGAGTGTCCACCCCGTCGTCCACCGCGGTCGGAGACGCTTTGTAGGAACAGAAAGTTACATAAACAGTCCCACTCTCCGTTCCCAACCGCTGCGGACGACTGAACGGGACTCTTACTCGGAGACCCCGCCAACCCGGGCGAGAATTTGGGGGGCCTAATTCTTACTTTTCGTGTGAAACTTTGCATGCGGCCCTTATTAGGCAAATAGTACAACATAAATATATGGGTAGCAAAGCAACTCCTTTCTTCGTGGACGATTCCTTTAAGGCACACTTCACGATAATCTGAGTATTCGAGTCCTCTCCGTTGGCGCGCGGGGTGGGCGGGTATTGTTACCAGCAAAAAAGTGGAAGCACTTTGTCATGCCGAGGCTAGTTACTGGACCATTGTTGCTCTCCAGCGCGACGGGATGTCAAGCACCACCTACCCTTCATTGCGATTGGTGGCATCAGTAGCAACCACGTGTACGAAATAGGTTTGAATACGACAGCGATTTAAATCCAATCTTACCTATTGCCATGTACATGGCTGGCACAAAATGCAAACGAATAGTGTATAAGGGTAGGATCGATGAGTTGACCCTGATCGGCTTTGTCAAGGAGGTTCGAGAGCAATGTGACATGGCGATAACAACCACGAACCATATACCGAGCACAGTACTCATCTAACACAAACACTTGACCCGGCGAAAACCAGCCCTGGAAGTCAAGAGAATTTTCACGGCTTGCTCTAAATGCCAAATGGCCGAACTCTTACCAATGAACAAATCGGCTCATTCATTCGGAAATTCAGAGTTTGTTTCTGAATATCGGCGAACAAGTGATCCTGATTGAAGCTGATGGGATCGGCCTAAAATATACGATAGAGCATATTGGATGGGGGTCAATTGGTCGAATTTTCGCGCGGCCTCAGGCAGCGCGCAGCGCGACGAGTGCAAGTCGTTTGGAATTCTGCGCAAGATGCAACGGGCTGGTACCGTAAGGGACTTCTGAAGATAGGCGAACTTCCGAAGCGTTCAACTTGCGATCATTGAAGGTCCCTTACGGTACCAGTCCATTGCGTCTTGAGCGGAATTCCAAACGGCTCGTGCTGTCGGCGCCGTAAATGCGACGCCGCGAAGCGAAAATTGGACCAATCGACCCTCACCCGAGCATATTGAGGATGCTCGTTACAGGTTATCCGTCCTTACCAAGATGATCTCGTCCAGGCCATGTTTGCTAGCTTTATCCTGGAAACCTTGCGCTTTTGGAGCCACCGTGGACTGCTTTGGCGGCACTGGTTTATAGGCCTGCCCAGTAGCACGGTACAAAGCCTGGAAACATATGGCTTATAATTTGTGATAGCATTGCCATACCGGTAGTGGAGTTGGTGTCCGTAAGCGCTCTTTCACTGACCTGCACCCATAAATGCCGCTCATTTTCGTCGTCAGTAGCAAACTTTAACTCGTCGCCTTCCTTGATTGCCGTGAAGAAGTGCTTTCCACCTTGAGCGGCAAGTTCTGAATAAATTAATAGTGTAGAAAGAGGGAAAAAGTAAGCCAAACATATCATCTTTGGCTTGCAGTTTGCAAAAGTGAGAAATGTCCGAATCTGAACAGCAAATACCCTGAATCAGGCCAAACATCGATTCTTACGGCGATTTATAGTTCAAAACGGTAACCTAAATTTCCCTTTACTCTTGGGGATGTCCCAAACTTCCCAGTGTCGTAGGTAAGAATTTCCCATGCAACACGCTTATGACAAACCTGGATCTGGCTCTGGCATGTAGTCGATGGTAAAACCGTCAACTTGGACAAATTCTGTCGGGTCTGATTTTTTCTGCCGGAAACTACACACCGCGAATGCATACTGCGAAACCTGAACAACAATTTTAAAAATTCAAGCAGTCATAGAGAATGAAAGCGTATCCCATTTTTGCTCACTAGAAATCTCCTGAGAATACCGTAGTGGTAATCTGAAAGATTGTGGAAAATGAAGCAGGATGCTCAGCAGCGTAACAGTAGAGAACGAAATAAAACGGCGAACTTACTCTTGCGCGCCGCTCTGCATCACTAGCCGGTGGGATAAATGCAGACAGGCGAGAGGGTAAGCCAATCGGCTGCACATTGTCTCACCCTCACCAGCAACTCCTTCAGCGCGCGAACGGCACACGAATCGCTGTGCTGCGAGATCGCGATAAGATCCCACACTGCACTTTTTCGACGCGAGTTTCGCTACATATTACTTCTTTCAAAGTGTACGGTAGAACATGACTTCACGGTTCTCACTTCTATTTACTTTCACGGTACCTTTACCGCTGTGGTATCCGCCTATTTAATTGCTTGAAACCGATATGTAGAGAATGCAAAAACGGGAATTTTAGCTATTTCAAAATAACCGTAGACCGCTTTACTCTGAGCAGAACGAATTTCAGGATGCAATATGTCTTCGATTTCGATCACATCGTGGTGATGTTTCATCTTTACAGCGGCTGAAGTGGGTCACCACTGGGGCTTCCCCAGGTGTCGGGGAAAGCGCTCTAGTACGAACCTCCTTCTCTATGCGAGACCAAGTACAACCCCCCTTTTTCTTGACCTCTACAATAACAGTAAATGTCACCGGACTGTATAGTTGCAATATGTTTTCAATCCTCAATCTATTTTATTTTTGACCTCAATTTTATCGAAAGTTTAGATTCTATTCCTTATAGCTGACCTCTGCAGTTACGAACCCCCTCCCTCTCGTGTCCGGTCAAATACGAGCCTTCTGTTTAGGAATTCTCGACTCCCGGTGAATCCTGATCACCTCACCCACAACGTAGTGCTTTCATCCTCCCACAGAAAGTTCAACCAAAAAAGTGCATTTGAAGGTGTTAAGGGTTCTACACTCTTGTACAGGACTTATTTGAAAACCGAACCTGCGATCAATGCGAAAACTAGCGATCCTACTACACTTTCATTTGCCAAACTCAATGAACCCACCTGGACCAAGCAAAAAAACCGCCGCTTCCATTTCTTCCATGCCATCCGTCCTATACAGTAGCAATAGCCGCAGTATTTGAGGTTTGGTGGTTTTTCTACTCGAATCGCAATACGGATCTTCAGATGCTGATCGGCACTGTTCTTAGGTACCGTCATCGTATACCATTCGGGCGATCGTGAACAGTTTGGCGTTGGTTGAATGATCACCTTGAAATATAATGCATTAGTCATTTGCGGGAATCCTTGATCAGAAAGCTTCCTTCCTGGCACTGGTACTGAATGACCGATCTCGGAAAGTTTTTTTTATCTTCACTTTGCTGGTCATTATAGCGAAAAACGCATTTGTTGTACCACGTGAGACTTATCATTTCTGAAAGCTGTAATCGATTTAGCGCTTTCAGCTTGAGAGGATACCCTTGTACCTTTACGATTGAATCCCCACTCATTTTTGCTGACCCCTTTGTAAATTTATCGTTTTACACTCGCACTCAAACCTATTAATTCAACCTGTAGCAGAGTTGCTCTTCCAACAGAATTGATTGTGAGATACGCCAACCCTACCAAAGAAGCAGAAACATTGCCGTGACATACATTACTGGACAGCCACATATAGCAAAATTTTACACTCATTGAAAAAGTTCCTACCTTTCCCAATTCTTTGTCCTCGAAGGAGACAATACTTTTCACCTCCGAGTATAACTTCACCTTCACAACCGGCAATGGATTCTTCGTCGAGAAATCACCTTGCGTATCCCAGCTGAAAAATCACCATCATGTGAATGAAGCGATATACATAGCGAATACTGAAGGCACATTCTCTGACCAAAATTGAAGGACAATCTATTTCATAGGTATTTGAAGCGGTCCGCATCTTGAAATGCGTTGCTTCAGTGTGAGTTGAGCCGCTCAAGATGGAAATTCCAACAACTGGCTCGGATGGCTCAGCACCCCCCGCCCTCCTCCCAAAGATTTATGGGTGCTTCCGCGTTACTTTACCCTCCCCTTTTGTCCTTCGTCGCTCTTTCCTGTGCATATCCTGTCTTTGTCGTGAATGTAAACGCTCATCGGCGAGAATCAAAGACAACAAACAGATCCCATGTTCGAAGAAGTGAGGGCGTGAGTACAGTTCAATTCGAACTTTTTTTTCAAATTTAAATTTTTTGGCACCGCTTGTTTCACTTTCGAGTGAGTAACTCTCAAGATGATCATGGGATTGGCTTGCGAAAAAGAGAAGAATTTACGATGGCCGCTGAGCTTCCGCGTGATCGGTTTGGAGTTTGTGTCCGTCCACTTCCATCGTACAGTAGACAATACGATTAGGTGCGATTGCTTTCAAACCTTGCACTTCCATCACAACAACCTTAATTAGTTATAATCTCACATATATAAATTATAACTACGAGTTATTGATTTTGACTTAATGGTTTTGTTATTTACATTGTTAATTATTTATACTCACACAAATGTTGTGATAAAACAAAAAATTACTAGACAATAGTTCTAAACGCAATTGAAGAAGAAACTAGTGGCATCTGCTGAGCCAGGACTTGGCCATCTGTGGTTTTTGGCGAAAGAGAAACTCAAAAGGTAACTTACATACAACAGCGGGGAAAGCAAAAAAACAGAAATAATCAAAATTCCATGTGCCGGAACGTCTGATTGCCCTCATAAGGGTTGTGTGCAACGGGACTGAGGCAGCTGCACTCACTCCAGACGGGTTGTCAAATGAAGTAGACATCACGGTCATCAGGGCACTAAGGTTTGGCTCTGAGCCCGTTCCTCTTTCTCCTCACTCTAGATGTAATTGTGAACAATCTCTTGGAACGAACACTGGAGTTTATCCTGTACGCAGGTTACATTACCCTGGCAAAGGACCACGCACCAAAGAAGGACTCCAGGCAAAGGTGCAGAGATGGCAGGATGGGCTGGCTCAGAGTAGAATTCGATTGAACGTCAAGAAGTTCAAGTTTGTAAGCTGCGAAGAATGCCCATAACCATTAGCGGACTGTCATGGGAAAACCATCGAGGGAATAGAAGACTACCAGCACCTCGAGAGTGACCCGGTGGCTGGAGGTGCGGTGGACCAGGTGGCAAAGGTCAGAAAAGATAGGCAGGGATAAAATGTAAGGAGTTCATTGCGTTTCTATGCGATCGAAGGTGCTCCGGGTCGCTCAAGAGCAAGGTGTACTAAACGGTGGTAAGGCCTACAGTGCTGACGAGAGCGAATGTGCTCGTAACAAAGGTACATGAAATACAGCTGCCGGCAACTGAAATGAAAATGTTGAGGAGGACATGCTGCTGGACCCCTCTTTGCGTTGGTATAAACAGGGCTGAGAGGACCAGAGGACCACCCTGCAAAAGAAGCAGTGGGGTTCGCAACGTAAGGGAGGCCACCACGTGAAGCCCTGAGGGAGAAGTGAAGCGAAGTAATCAAGACCGACCCCACCAAAGTGAAGGACCCAGCGGAGGATGCCTTGGATAGGAACAAATGGCAACGTACGACAAGAACAGCAGGCCTCACGATGGCGCGGGGCTAACGCTAGGGAGAGAAGAAGAGTAGATGAGAAAATAATAATGGAATATAACTGTTTGTCAGCCTCAATAAGTCGTTTTTGATAATTTGCCTCGAAATTTTTTCATTATTCGACTGTACCTCCATATTAAAGGTGAGTACGACATCGCTTTTCGTGAGCGTAACTTCACCGTCGTCGCTGTCGTTTTTGTTCAGTGAGCCCGAGCTTGTTCTCCTTTTCAAGCTGAATTAATCAATTTTAGAATGAATTCATCACATCATTTAGACAGATAAATCTGACACTCAGGGAAAACTGTTCGATGCAGATGTTGTGTGACGTCGATCAATCTGTCACTCTACACCTCGACGTCATCACTTTCACACTGTTGCGCTGCTTTCCCATTTCCAACCACTCTATCAGGTCGTGCATGTGGTGAAGGAACCTCAGTAGGTCGCAGCTAATTTGCCAGTGGGACGAGGTGAGGGTCGATTGGTCGAATTTTCGCTTCGCAGCGCCGTCAGCACGACTTACCGCAGTCGGATGGAATGCCGTTCAGTAAGCAGTGGGCTGGTATCGTGAGGGACCTTCAAAGTTTGCAAGTTGGAAGCTTCGGAAGTTCTTATATTTTGTGGTTGTTGCTGTTTCAACAGATGAAACTACAAACTATTCGCACTCGCCGCGCCGCTCGCCGAGGGTGGCTTCGCGAAAATTCGACCAGTCGACCCCCACCCAATTGGACGCATGCGGCGTAGCTGTCACCCTACGCCGACCATCCGACGCATCTTCTGAGTCGGGCAGCACGTCCACATCGTTGAATCCTCAGAGTTTTATAACCGATAATTACCATATATAGAATCCTGTTAAACAAGCACTGCAAATTACTGAGATGTAGCTTGCATTACAATTTCAGAATGATTGAAGTTGAACTCATCGGATCTACCAAACAGTGTTTCCCATTGTCAAAAATGTGGAAGAGACGAGAATGCTAAAAAGGGGAAAAACAGCCAACATACCGTTAGCTCATCAATCGAATAGAATTAGGCCCGCAAAAGGTGATCCGTTATGGCTCGATCGATAGACGAAAATCTGAGGGGGTGATGTGGACGAGTCGTCCTACGCAGAAGATGCGCCGGATGTTTAGCGGTAGGGTGGCAGCTAGGACCCAGGCGCCCGGTGGCGAATTTGCTGCCAGTGGCCGCCCAGCGACCGTCTCCCACGTCAGTATACCAATAAAGTCGATATGCATACAGAAAATCTATAAAGGCTCCGAGGGTGCACGTGCTGATAGGGCGAATGGTAATTTGAGAGCAGGTTTAGTAGAAATCCGAAGTTCTGATCTGCTTTGCACTCATAAAGGTGTCATCACGGAAGCAGCACCACTGGGCAAAGGAAAACGATGAATCAGAAGGGGAAAACTGCAGAGAGAAGTATAAGCAAAGATTGATAAAAGAGAATCTAAAGCAAGCAAAAAGGCACTCAGTAAAGATGAACAAATGACTCCATTCGTGACACTCCACTCATCAGTTTACCATTCTAAAATTGTCGGGCAGAGCAGCAAATGGCAATAGCAAAGCAGTAGAAGCAAATATCTGTGTGACTGAACATTCGAATGGGATTACGTCACGCGTGAAGGCGGTGGATGCTCACCTGAGTGTGTACCCTTATGTCAGGATTTCGCACCGCGGAAGGTCGCAAGCGAAGCAATGCGGACGAGCTAAAGGCGCCATGTTGTTGGGTCTCGAAGCGATTACAAGTCAACTGCGTATCGCGCAACTAGCATCAGCGTGTAATCGTTCTCAGAACCAACTACCGCGATGCGCATACTGCGTCGCACGCCGCTCGTTGTCGCGCGAAGTCCTGACATGAGGGTACACACCTTGCTCCCCTGAGTGCTAAATTCACAACGGGCCCACAAAAGCATTTGTCGCGCATTGTGACACAATTCGCGTGACGCGACGACCTAATTCGAGTGTCTGTCGCATAGACAAGCGCGAATAGTTAGTACAATCAGCAGTTTAGCAGAGGGATGTGGAAAGGTTACATTGGGCGACCCCGTTGACACTTAACCCCTCATTACGTGGTCAATGCAGAAAAATTCGGAAGTGCAGTGGATGCTGAGCAGACTAAAAGCTCTCGCACGCTTCATCCTGCGCGCTGCGCGGAGACTTAGTACTACACTTTCGATAAATACTTCCAATACAGGTTGACTAATCTTGGAGGGGGCGGAGGAAAGCTTGGTAGATTGGGTAAGCTCGCGAATCCGACCCATGAAGATGAACGTGTGCATAGCAGCGACACCACAGCCACATCTTCGCCCTATTCATTTCCAAACGTATAGGTTTCTAGGTCAATATGTACTCCGGTTCCACTTCCTCATTTCGGATCAGCACAGAGGAAACTGCGCCCGCTCGATTACGTGCTGCGGGGCATACGAGTTTAGGATCAGGATGATATACCGCAACCAATACTGGGCGTAAACAAAGATGTACTTGGTTTTGAGTACGTCAGTTACTGAAATTAGTTTTATCTTTACTATTGTTGAGTTTGAAGTTGATTGACTGGATCACGGCATACCATCCCATGTCATCCTCAAGTTATTAGCCTGCTGCTGCGAAGACAAGCAAACCAGACTACAAACACAATGGACTCGTGCAAATGCACCACTTAGACCACCCCCCTCTACAATAATCTACGTCTATTTTTCAGCGTAGATGCTCAGGATTTCGTAGCTTCACTGCTTTTCTCCTTTTCACCATCTCACCCGTCTTGTACTCGTTGTTGAGCTCGCGACGCGGCGCAAACAGACGATACAAGAGTTGTGCGCGCTTCGCTCGTTTTGCAGGGGAGGGAAGCCTCGACGTGGGGGCTAAAGCGGGGTGTCATAAAAAATTATTGTTTTGCTTGCCACATTGGGATAAACCGCAACCCCTCTACTGCTGTTAAAGTGATGTGCCAACAATAGCGTCACCTCGAGGCAAGCACAGCAGCATCTCAACTGCGACAAAAACCCCCCGCTTGGGAACGACAACGTGTAATCCCCCACTGCTCCATATCTTCCCTCCCGTTCCTGTCTAACTGCCCATTGCGCTCTCCAACCAATCGCGTAGTTCGTTCCACGGACAGTGCGCCACATGCTCCCTTCTACGTGGAGTGCGCCGACAGAGCGACTGAAAGGGAGAGAGTGTGCGACCAGATACAAGAGCCTTTGTGTTTGTAGTAGTCCGCTTTGCTTCCCTCGCTGCTGCATGGAAGTTGAGAGGTTTTTTGAATTTCATATTCTGTAAAGGTTTTTCAAATGGTGAAAGACTGAACACTCGAACAAAAACACGGCAGACAAGCTTCAAATGTCAGGCAACATATAATAAAATAAAATGGAAGCCAAACACTGTTATACAGTAAGCATCAAGCTCGCGTTTTATCATTAAAGACATAATCATCACAAAGCAAAACGTTTCTGCAAACCTGTTGAACAGTGACAGATCCTCTATGCTTCGCGATCTAAAATGCAAAATAATTTCGAAACATTTTTGGGTGATCTCGTTTTGCCTCGCGTACGAGCTCAGTGAACTCGTCAGCGACATTCACGTGTATTGAAATACGTGTGGGTGTGGCTGTGAGTAACGTGTTGTGTGTAAAAGTGCGTAAATCGAGCAAGATCATCAGACGACGTGCAGGAACCAAAAAAGAGTGCCAAAGATGGTGAGCAGACAAAAAAATGCGAACAGTACGGAAGCAAAAGTGGCGGCCAGTTCGTTCCATGGCAGTTCTGGGATCAACATGAAGAGAAAGGGACATGGTGCATTGTATTGCAGTTACCATATGGCACCAAATACACCTAATGACACGTAAAAAAACGCCTCTTCAATATAACACGCCACATCGACGATTTTCTCTTCATTCAAAGGATAGCCTAGGGTTGCTTCTATATTTTGTCGCGCTGCCGCTGACTGCAGTTCCTCGGGTGTGTACAATTATGACAAAAAGTCGCGTGGGCACCCGCGACGAGCGTTGCGGTGAGTGCGAGTCGTTGCAGCTTTATCTGTTGAAACAGCAACAGCAACAGCATAGGCAAACTTCCGAAGCTTCCAACTTGCAATCTTCGAAGGTCCCTCACGATACCAGCCCACTGCGTCTTGAGCGGAATTCTAAACGACTCGTATATCCAAACGACTGTCGCCGCGAGTGCGATGCCGCGAAGCGATTTCTGTCATAAGAGTACACACCCTAGTTCCGCTTACATAAAGTCTCTGTCAGCGTCACAGCTAAAGGCAGCACCACAAGATATGAAAGGAAGCTGAGCCCTCGTCCGTCAACCGATAACTGGGACAGCTGCAAAACGAAGCCATGTACGCACTCTCCTCAATCTGTGCATCAGTGCATGATGGTCAGAATCCAAAAAAACCAAATACGAACCCTACGACCCCCTTTCCGAACCCCGAACGCTGACTCATCAGTGAGGATATCCCGACATGCAAGCTCTTACCCCCGTAAGTCTACGATGTTTTGTTGCATTTAATTATTTCACATTTTTGTATTTGTTGTATTCGAATAGCCGTGGCATCAAGTGTCTATGGTGCAATACGGTAGTTGCACTACGATACACATTGCCATGTTTTTGACCGCAAAATTTATAAGTCTGGCAGACGCGTACTGTTTTTTTCTTCTACTGCCATGGCCGAACATGAAAATGGATAGAGAAAATAGGGAATTGAAATTAAAAAAACTGGCATAAAATAGGTGAGACAGTGACAACCAAAACGACAGAAGTGATATGTAAATAAGCGGCTTGTTGGAGCTCTAACCTACCGTTTCGATTTAGTAGTGCTGCTGAAACATATTGAGCTCTCATACAACATAGGATATATTCTAGACTACATATAAGCACATTAATACTATGAACTCAAAAATTGGGGTAAATAACAAAAATTATGATTAACAACGGATAAATGCGGTCTAAGGGAGAATGAGTGTGTGAAACGCCAGGTTCAAATTCTTTGCCATCAAGGAACGAGGAGAGTATGGTATGATTCAACAATGGATGTCGACATCCAAAATTCCAAATAAACAAGGTAAACATTGCGAACAAAATGAAAAATTCGTTTTCGTAATAATCTGAAAACTGAATGAAAGCCGCTGACTAGAAATCACCTACCGCGACTTGTCTTTCCGCTTTCCTACCGCTTGTCCACGAGGCGTTACCGGAACTGATTCCAAATTGGAAATCAATAAATTGATTGATTGTCGAACTTCATCCATGAACAAGGTTTCCATATCTTTCACCACGAATTTCGGCATGATCTTTCGCATCTGAAGACTTTGAATCGAATAAATGCAGGGTGCTATCATCCACACAGAGATAAAAATAAACAAAAACAATTAACAGAATCAACAACAATGTAAAAGAAGGGTGGAAATAGAGGATACTTCAAGAAAAGGAATACAGGTGCTTATATCAACAAATGATAAACAATAAACAGAAAAATACAACACGGCAGTTGAAGTGGTTGCCAAGGATGGTACCTTGTGGATTTCTCGACAGGCATCTTCCCTCGTAGCGACTTCGCGCCGAATAGCCGCCGCTTGTTCATCTGGATTGTCGAGCTGCAATTTTGCAAGTGAGGAATTAATTTTTCAAGAAGGGTCAACATGCTTGTACATGACTGACATGACAAAAGCATGTACCGTAGGCACCGCCGGATCACAGTTGAGTTGGTCATTGACACGTCAGACAGGTAAAAGCAAGTTAACGTACCGATGCCCCTCCCCCCCCCGCCCCCGTCGAGAAAAATTGCGCCGAGAATTCCTTCAGCAGCAGAAAGCAGAAACGAGAAAAGGTAGCTATAACTCACCTGCAATGCGTTGAAAATAATTTGGTGTTCGAATTTTTTAACGCCAAGCACTTGCTGGAACATATCGTACAACTGCTCTTTGCCAAGAATAATATCGGCATTGGGTTGGGTGGGTGCATTCCGTGCTCGACCCCTAAAAACACATGAACGAAGTTAACCTTCGCTTTTTAAACACGTTACTCGGAGTGAACCGGCAAAATAAAGAAAAATTAAAGAAAATCGAGCTATTTCAATATACTTCCCCCCAACCAATCAAACACGATCCTCTTTCGGAGACTTTTTGACCCTGCTACATGCTGTCCATTACTGAACCCGCTACCGGACTATGCTTCTGCATATGCAGCATAATAAGGCCGCGTTCATACTTTGTGGTGCCGGCGGCAAGGTGTGGCTGCGTGTCTCTGCGTCTCCGCCTTGCCACCCTGTCTCGTTTCCTGTGCCACTCTGCCTTACTGCCTTTTAACGCAGCCACGCCTTGTCGGTGCAAAGTAGGGACGCTGCCTAACACTCATGTTAACTGCTGCCCACCTCACAGTGCGTCCTTGCGTTTCCTCATCGCCTTTGGTAATGGTGTCAAACTTCGTCATCCACGAGTTTAATACCGTATCCTTGGAAAGACCTTCTATATCTGGCAGAGATCGAATTCGCTTTTCAACGTTACATCGGAAAACCTAAAACGACATTAGTGCTAGAAGTGTTTGTATGCAATTGAACACAACAATAACAGCATAAAACTGTAAAAGCGACTATACCTCTCGAAAGTCATGCATGGAGAATCCACCAGCTGCAACCACTTTCTGGATCCGTTCCGATTTAAGAAAAACCTTGAAAATAATAAATTCTTGAAATTGAAGGCTGTTGCCCATCGAAGAGGAGGTTGACAGTGATGCGGCCAATTTGCCCTACACTTGGCATAGTTCTCCCCTGTGGCATTCCTCTTGCGTTGAGCAAGCTTGGGTAGAAAGAGAGCATCGCACATTTTCTTTCAATTTTTCTTTTAATTTATCTGCAAGTTCACCGTAAACTCGCATATCACTGACCTCGTAGTAACTTTGCATCGCTTTAGCGAAGGCTTCGTCCGTAGCGATATTTGTTTCACCTTTGAGAAACGCTTGAAATCTGAAATGATGGGTAATGAGTTTGAAAATTTTCACATTTTTCAGAAATGAGACTTGAAACTTGCTTTTGATATGGTATTTTTTGGCATATCTCTTACTGTTCCCGTACTCTTTTCACGCGATTTCCCTCCCCGAATGATGACTATTTCCAGTAATTTTTTGTTTTAATGAGATACTAAACATCGCCAATATTGGGTACTATGAGAGGGCTCAATTTTGAATAATCCCCATAAATAACATGCAAAAAAAAGAAGAGTACAAAAGAGAAAAACGGCATGAAATATTGGAAAAACTATGATAAAAACAGTACCTTTCCTTGATACGGGACAAGTCCTGCTTGGTGACTTTCACTTGGCGTCGTGCCATGTCCGTCGGTTGTTTAGCGTTGAAGTGATATGCCACGCATCTTGCCACAAACACATACATTTGCAGATTTTTCTTGTGCTCTTCCTCTTCACGTTCCGCCCTGAACAGTGGGTTTTTTTTCTTCGATTGTTTTTCTGGTTTTTCTCTTTTTCTTTATGTTCGCCCTTTAACCTTGCCCTTTATTGATAGCCTGAGGTGGGACAATATTTTCTTCCACACATACCTTAAGTTGCCTTACTATTCTATGTAGAATTCCTTTTCTTAACGATTCAATCAAAATTAACCCGCTCGACTGAAACGAACATACTACACCACCATGATTCTCATTGCAGGACACACTTGGAGGCAATTTCGGCGAGTTGTGGAATAATTCTGCATCATGGAAGCCGGCGTGCTCAGTAATGCAACAGTAGAGAGGGAGCGGAATAAAATGGTGATAAATCAAAAATTACGAAACCAAGAAGTTTTCTTCTCACTTCTTCCCTTTCGCTCTACCTGCATCACTAGCCTCTGAGGGGAAGATTAAGCGGCGAGGATTTATCCAACAGTTGCGAACGTTGCCCCATCTCTATCAGAAACTCGTAAATTGGCAACCGTGCTATCTGAAACGCAGCAAACGAGGTCGCGATAAAGACCCCAAAGGGCGCAGTTCGGTTCGAGTTCCGCCACATATGATCTTTTTAATTTTCGAATTTTCTTTACAGTGAACACATTTTTCCCGTTCTCACTTCCTTCTTTACCTTTGGCGATGCCTTTCAAAGGAGATTGTGAATCAAACCCTTTCCACTACACGTTTCACGAGCCGAATAATGTAGGCTCCGCACTCGCTACCCATCTTTGCAAACTGAGCAACACAATTCATTTAATCAAAGCCCCTTATAATATATATTCAATCAATTACTATTTCTTTCAAAGTCATCGAACCGTATTCAGTTCAGGATCACGTCTCGAGCGAGCAAGGGTGGTAATAAAAAAGCCACATTTATATTAAGAAACTCCGTTCGCCTCTCGCGGGAAAGATGGGCGTGGTCTACGAAGTGGGCGTGGTCCGTGGGTCTCAGAGAACACAACTGCTGATAATTTTTGGAGTTCAAGGTTCCGTAGGGCTATGCCATTAAAAATGAAAAGAAGTGAGCACAACAATCAAGTTAAGGAAACAGGAAGATCCAATAACCTAGAAAATTATAAAAAAGTAAAGAAACGAAAAAATCATATCAAAACAGACAACAAAATGATTTGAAACGATTGGAAAATATGTGACTTTTCTACGTACCGTATTCGTTCTTGTTCCTCTTTGCTGAGTGTGGGTTCGTCATTCACTAATTGTGTTGGCGCGTCATCTTCCTCATAGTCATTATCGGAAATGTCTTGTGATGACTGTAGCATCGGTCGAGAAACGGTAGAAATCGTACGAGCCTTAAAACATGAGCATATTGATTACGTGCGTGTCACTTGTCCCTCCCACACTGTGAAGTATTCATGAAAATTCAATAAGCAGTGATAAGGATAAGTTTATTTTTGGCGCTCGAAATGCATTCATTAGGCGCTGATAATGGGCAGCGAGGAATGCCCTATAGAAACTGATTGAAATGTGCTGGGTGGTGAATTGGAAATGAACCACAGCTGATAGCGATATCAATGTGACAACCAATTCTTCAGAGATGCCGCCACTTCTGCATTCCAAAAGTCGGTGTAATTTCGGATAGAGACTTGGAGCTGTGATCGGAGAACGGGATGAGGGAGAATGAAGAATGTAGTGAATTGTGAGCTGGGAAGAAGATTGGCTGAGATCGGGAAGTCAGCCTTAACCCTTTATTTCGGTGTTTTATTTGAACGTTTGACAGCTCACCCTTATCCGCTCGATGCTTTTCGGGATAAAACGGTGGCATGGTAACCGCTCAGTGCAGAGGTCGCAGAGCAGAGCCCGCCCTTTGAAGATTGATGTTCGAAGTTGTATCTTTGAAATTGAAGCGTGAAATTGTTGCGGAGGGAAAATTGAGGAGAGGTGAGGTGATGGAGGGAACTCTAATGGGAAAATAAATCGCTCAAAACCAAGAATTACAGTCCTGTTTGTCTCTTTAGTGATTTCCGAGGATTTTCAGAATGTTTAGGAATTTATTTACGACGCTCTTTCTCCACCGTGCGTCGCTTATTCCGGGAATAAAAGGGTCATGCTCTAAATCTTCCGAGGGAGATCGTGTTTGGAACTTTCAAGAGCGAGACCGTACCATCGCGATCAGTTACTTAGGCTAATCCTAACTTTTCGGCGAGCAGAAGTAGAGGAGGAGTAAGGAGGCATACGGTAAGACGGCAATTGATATCGAGTACGATGTGCTCGTTATTCGCATGAAATATGTGGGATCCATTTGCATTTTAACGAAAGTGTAGTGCGCGGGTTAGTGGAAAAGATCCGTTTGCGAAACTGAAAAAAAATCAAAATATTGCATGGATTTTTCGAAGCAGATTAAGCCATGCTTTATGTTTGCTAGTCACTGCTGAACCTCATAAGTACTCAGCGCCATGCACTCACAAAATAAGAAAGGCTCAACCCTGCTTCCGGTTACTTTTCTAGGTTTCGCTTTCGCTTTTCTAGATTTAGACCTCTGAATTCCGAGTTACAGCAAGTTCTAGAATCGCAAAAAATTTCCAAAGCCATCAATAAGACTAGGAAGTTCTGAGAATATCTTCGACTAATGATTGTTTTGTTGTTTCCCTGACAAAGATGGGCGAAGCACAGTTTCTTTCAAAGTCCGCTAGCCCTAATGAGTTCTAATGAATTCGGAGAAGACATCAGCCCCACCACAGCATTGCAGTCTAATTAAAGACTATTTTGCCTGCATATTCAACTTTCCATGCTGTGCTTCCGATAAGGCACGGGCGGTTATCAAGATGCCGTTTTTTACAGAAATTACCGAAAATCGATCGAATCCCCTAAGGCAATCAAGAAGACCAAAGTAAAAAATTTGCTTAAAGGCAGTGTTTGGGGAAATTCGGCAGAAAAGTAAAAGAAGTAGTGAATGTGAAAGTCGAGATGCCTAGTAACAGGATAGTGAAGAAAAAACGGATGGAAATGGCCAAAAACCCGAGAAGTAGGACCCCTCCCCACCGTTGATCCTCGATGTGGAGCATTACCGAGAAGAAGGGGGTGGTTCGGACGAGTGTTCCATTGGCGTGTCGCCATGTTGTAAACATGAAGAGATGTTCGAGAATGAGAAAGCATCCCTTTTCTGGAGTGCGCTCCAAGCCAAAACTTAGAAAGCGGGCCGCGATACCTTCTATTCCCACCCCAGCCAATCAGTCGCTAGGAGGCGGACCGAGCACAGTGAGGCGGCTCGAGCAGAAAAGGCCGCCTCTGCCACAGCTCGGGGGCGCGCCTTTCGTGGGGGATTTCGCCGCAAATAGGCTTTCCAAACCCGTAGTTTTCGAGCGGATGACACCTTTTAGGGATTCTCATCACCCACATCACCCCTAACACTGTCTTTAAAGACATAATTCACGACAATTTCCGTTGGATATTGCGCTTTATAGAGATTCTCAGGTTGCCGAGAAACATATAAGCGAAAAAAAAACTTTCGAAACCTCGAAAATAGAGGCTATCTGGCCTTCGATTTTGACAGGTCAGACACATGCGTTCGGACGATTTTCATGTGGCGTTGTCAATCAATGACATTGTTTTACCATAAGAATTTCGTCTACCCCAATTTATCGCAATCGACAGCAGGTCCCTTTCCCCACGCAGCTGCCAAAGCTGCATCAGCTGGCTAAATTGAAGATGGATGTAGACCATCTTTATGCGATGACTACTATCTTATTTGAAGGATCCGTCCACGGAAAAATTAGTTTCTTTGCCACACATATTTTTATGTTGTATTTGTTTGATAAGGACTACATGGAAAGTTTCACGCGAAGAAGAGAGAGTTCGACCAAGATACAGCTCCCACAAATCCTCGGCCGGGTGGGCGGGGCCTCTGAGTAAGTCCCGTCCGGTCGTCGGTTGGGAACGGAAAATGGAACGGCTTACGCAGCTTTCTGCTCCTACAATGCGTCTCCGCCCGCGGCGGACGACGAGGTGGACATTTGCTCGTAGACCCCGCCCAACCCGACGAGACTTTGTAGTGCTGTATTTTAGCGGGATTCAGATTTTTCGCGTGAAACTTTGCATGCCCCATATTAGGGAAATACAGCATCAATATATAGGAAACAGAAAAACTCATTTTTTCGTGGATGTTTTCTTAAAGGGTTCTGTAAGCATTCATCCTCACTGATGCGTCGCGGTACGATAATCCTCTGCAGTTGTGGAAGGAGTTAGTTACTCGCAGATAGAACCACGCTATACAAACCACCATGAGTTGTGCCCTCTTGAAGCGTCGTTTGGGATGATTGCGAGAGGCATTACATTGGATTGCGCCATGCACTGAAGTTTTTGACTGTTTCTGCTCGTGAAAAATGCCATTCATGTATATCACTGGGTTTGAGAAACCTTTTGATATTACTGGGTTTGCGATACCTTCTGATATTGTTATTTATTCGTGATATGTCAGCCCCCTTTTACGCCCGTCTCGCCAAACATTCGCACTTTAAAAGCTCTATTTATGCTGCTCATATGCTGCTAATATCGTGGATGACAAATGGTCGAAATTTCCACATTCTCCATAGAGATGGCTATTGCTATGTAACGGCAATGATCTGTGGGTTGAAATATGTCTTTTGAGCTTTCAAAGGTGCGATCACTGAAAATGGGAAAAAATATGGTAAATGTAGTGCAGCAGTGGAGAATAAATAAGCAAAAGGGGTGCAATGACGAGAAATGGAGCCTCTACTCCATGGACTCGTTGTGCCCACAGATATGTTGTCCAGCACTCGACATCAATAGGGTATCGATTGGATTTACATGAATCTGGGATGCATGACAATCACCTGCAGGATATAACTCACACACTTCAGGGCGGAGCGTTAAAGAGAGGCAGTGGTATGCATCGATTCGTCTTAGTCGCGCATTACATCGCAGAACTAGTGTGTCGAATGTACTCACTACCCTAACACGTTTACCTATAGAGGATGTTTAATTGACGAAAGTAAAAAATTGCGTCGAAAAAGAGTGAGTACAACAACGATAGCTCGATCGCACGTTTAGAAAAGTATCAAACTTGGGTGTGGGCTTCACAGCGAATCGTTCCAGCAATTCACTGCGAAGACTAATCAAAAGTCTCCTCTTAGATTGAAGTGGAGGCCGAAGGCATGGCGCTTCCTAGAGAATGAACTACGGCATTTTTTAGTGAGAAATTGAACACCATAAAATTGAATAACGGAGTGATATAATCGCTGAATTGATTGCGTATTGACTACGGACGATTCATGGAATATGCCAGTGATTTCTCACCATTTATGCATTTGAATCGATTGATAGTTAAGGTATTTAGACGTTCAATGAAATCGGTGACGCTATCCAGCACCTCGTGGGCTCTCGTGGGAGAAGTAATCGACGATATTGGATTAGTCTCAACCAGACTCCACAGATTCTCATCCTTACTGCCTCTCTCGTGAAATAGCACCTTCCCAGAGCAAATGACTCATTCTGCGAATGTGAGAAATCCCTCTCTTTTAGACGGTTCTATCAGAACTCAATAGTGCTGTGGAATGCGTGAGTGCTTCTTGATATGATAGCAAAGCTGTACATTTCTAGCCAAAAAAGTAAAACCATATCATTAATTTCAGCCCCAGTGCACCTGTAACGGTAACTCTGCTTTGATGTCATCTGTAACGCAGAGGAAAACTCTCAAGAGGTTTCACTTCGAGCAACTTCCAAACAATGACGGCGATCATAGGAACAATTAGTAATAACAAATCAGAAAAAGTCAAAAAATGCACTCACTGATCGTGCGGGTGTTTGACTGTGACATGAATCTTTCCGACGGTACGTACTGCTACTGTTATTCCGCTTCAACGAATTAGTCTGACTGACCGAGTCGGATGGAGCCGGCGATGCCGATCGTGGTGAGAGCTGGCCGAGTACTGATCGCTTCTTAAGCGAGTACGTCACCTGAAAAATGAGAGACATTTGCATGCGCCAGGGTTTTATTCGTTCTTGAACAATCGTTTATAAAGCCACTTTGAAAAGTGATAGGATATCAATATCATAAAAAACAAAAAATAAGTATGACTGCAAATAAATACATGCAAGTTTTACGGCATATTTAATCGAACTTAGGCTCCCAGCCATATCAATTTGAAGTGCCACTGATTCATTTCAAAGCAAAATATCAGTCAGCACATTAAGTTGCAACAGCACCAGTGGCTCACGTCTCATCATCAAGCAACAAGTACGTAAAAACAAAATGAAAAAAATAAAAATAGACTAAAACTATGAAAAAACAGTATGAAAATAAAGGAATGCGGAAGTATGTAATCAGGCAAAAGATTGCGATAAATCCACACAATCGCGGCAGAAAGTACATCAAATGGGAACGAATACTCGCCATTCCGAGGAGAACAAGTTATATGGTTTATGGTGTACCTTCCTAACATCCTGAACCTATGATTTGTTCTGTTATCTCTTTTTAGTGAGCTAGATGAGCAATGCCGTAAAAGCGAGTACAGCTTTCACGAAAATTTGTTTCGATAAAGTTCTTTCACGTCTGAAAACTGAGAAATACTTACCTAGATGCTTAGTTGTAGTCCCAAGGGCAATTCACCCCTCCAGAGGTTTAATTTAATCAGTATTGCAGTTTTCTCTATTTTTTGCTATGTTTCCTCTTGATATTACCATGTTATTCATGATGCTGCTGAAACACATCTTGGCTGCACTTTCGAGATGTAGATCTACATATTTTTTCCTCGAATAATCCATACTTTTTATTGGTGATTTTTCTTAGGTTGAAAGGAGGAGCATAGCTAAGAGATCCCCTTACCCTACGTATAACCGGGGATAAAATGGCGATCTGTATTGCTAAATAACTCTCCATAGATAGTCAAGGAGTATCAGACAAGCCTTAATGGTGGAAATACATATATGTAAGCTCAACATCGGTTACAAATACAGGTCACATGTGTGGCTCATATGGGATTTAGACTAAATTGTTCGCCGAAAATTACCGAAGTTCATTCCTTTCGAGAAGCTACGACGTGTGAAGGTACGTCGTCCATGAACTCTTCTGCAAGTCCCCAAAAACAGTTCGTTGATGGAAAGCATGACGTCGAGTTTGTACCGCAGGCGGCTTGCCAAAGAATGATAGCTCCGTCTGGACTTATAGTTTATGTCAGACACTCTATCAGTCACAGGAGATGGAGCTATTTCTATCGATATTTTTAGAAAATTAGCGCATAGGAACAGAGGGGAAAAGATTAATTTTATGACTAAATTTTCATTTTTAGAAAGCATACTCAGAATCGGCCGCAAGATTCTCCACAGAAGAACATCTAATTTTTTTCTCTAATGGAAACGATAAAGCAGCCCGGTGGGAGACGAAGGAGAAATTATTCTGCATTTCTTTGATTTTTCTAATATGTATAGGAATCACGAACGATATTTCATGTACGGACATATTTCCATCACACTGTAACAAAATTAATTCATGAAATATAACTTATTCAGAGACTATAAATAATTCGAATTGAGGAAGAAAGATCGAGGTCAAAAAGAATTTGTGCTACAATACCGCTCACATTTTTTGAAAAATCGACATCTGGCGACGGATCAATTCGCGCAAACCGTCGCACCGTCATAACCTCGTTACATGTGGATATGTTATGGGAAAATAATAAAAGTGTTGATCGCGGCACCACATTTTGACCTCAAAAACTGCCACAACACGGTTCTGTGAATCGCACTTTTTAATGTTCTCTATTTAAGCCTCTCTTTATAAGTATGTTTGAGGCAAATCGATATCGTCCACATAATCGCTGCGAATATCGCAAAGTCGCAGCACAGCTGAGTCCTTATTACCGAGATCATGATTAATTCTATTGAAAGTAACAAAAAAAGAGAATAGACATCTGAGAAAAATCCATAATGAAAAAACGAAGTGAAAAATAACCTTTCAGATTCGAAAACTTCCCAAAGGAAGTGTGAAATCTGATAAATTTTGGGCAGCAACTCGTGATCAAACACGAAAACGACATTAATGGTACGGTGAAGCAAAGTTACGGTAAATTACAGTACCCGAACAAAGACCAGTAGGAACATAATTTAGTGTCATAAGAGTGTATGCTACAACTGATTTCTTCTGCATGAAAAACCCAAAAATGGCAACTTGTTTCCGAGCAGATGCCCACCAGGCTCAAGGAATCTCCATTAACGAACTAACCATGGCTATAGGGTAGGTCTTAAGGTTCTGTGTGGAAACAATAGCTTCAAAACGGTATCCACTACAAAGAAATGGATCTGTGCGGGATTCATTCAGTTATTTTGAAGGAACGAAACCTGTTCTCGGCCTAGGTACTTACACTATACAACCCACAAGTGTTGCTACATATTGAGCCAGCATAAATGATCAATCATTTCTGCGGGTTGCCCCACGCATTTCAGTTCCCTTCAGAATCGTGTAGCAAATGATTGCGATTAGGCCTATACAATGGGTTGCGGGCCCGGCCATTGTGCATTGTAGCGATTTTATCCCCCACCGATTCACCTACCCCGGAGGGATGGAAGGCGTGGTTAACCTGGATGAGTGTTGGTTAGAGATTGGATCCTCGCACCATGAGAGAAAGAGTGCTCGTCACCTGTTACTATATATTACATATACCTGTTACTATATGTTACATATATGCACTTACGCCCATTGAGCCAGGATAAAAATGCTTCTACCAGGGTTGTTGCTTCTGTCTAAAGGACTTAGGTTTGACAAGTATAATACACTCAGAGCTTCATGGTTTTTGATGAATGGCCTACCAACACGCGGGACAAATAATCCACTTGATACCACTGTTTGAAGAGTTAAAGTCTTAGACATGTATGCGCCATTCCGGGCTAAGCCAAAGGGGCGAGCCAAAGATCAAGAAGTTTCCAAGCTTCAAGCTTAATACAGGCCATGGCCTTATTTTTCTATGAAGACGACACTGCAGAGGTCTTCCTACATTGGTCCATACTCGTAGGATCTACTCCTTTCCCTTTTCCATCTACCATCAAAAGAACACGACCAAAGTGGCCCTCGGCAGCCGTGTGGGAAGGGGGGGGGGGATGGGGTGGGGGGAGGGGTGTGGGGGGTTGTGGAGGGAAAGTGGAAGGCTCGTAAGCGAAATCAATCCTCGTACAGAGTTTTTATAAAGAGCAAGCCAACTACAGCTCATCCTTGTTTGAAATACCATTTATCATGGGATATATGTACGTAAAAAGTAGGTTACTGGAACGTCACACGATGTGGTACTGAAAAGTAGTAGCAGTAAAGCAATAAGTAATAAAGTAGTGAATAGACTTGCGAAATAACCGAGGATAACCACATGAACCTAAAAAGGAAACAACATCGACTCACATCTGGTTCTTCATTTACAAAATCATCGTCGTCGTCCTCACTACTACTGGCGCCTAGCATCTGAAAAGTGCAACATTACTCTCCCTGAATACCACGCCTGACAACCATGTCAGTAGCTGGACAAGCAGATTCATCGTGGAGGCGACGGGAGTTTTCGCGGAAATTGACAATCAAATGCTAAACTCAAACGTCAAGTAAGAATCAACAGGAGCGACACATTTGGTTGGAAAGAGCCAAACAAACAAATAAAACACACAAATACGTAGGAAGAAGAAAATGCGGAAAGACGTCGAGAAATAGCTAAAGGAAATCGAGTAAGGAAGCCTGTCATTATACTGCCGTAAGATTGATTGTTATGTACGCGGATTAAAGGAATCGTCCACGAAAAATGAGTTTTTGTGTTACCCATATATTTATGTTGTATTTGCCTAATGTTGGCCTCATACAAAATTTCACGCGAAAAAATGTGAATCTGGCTGAGATACAGCACCACAAAGTGCGGTCCCAGTGGGCGGGGCCTCCGTGTAAAAGCCTCGTACCGCATCCGCCGTGGTCGGAGGCATTGTAGGAACAGAAGGTTACGTAAACAGTCCTACTCTCCGTTCCCAACGGCGGCGGAAGACGGGACGAGACTTTTACACGGAGGCCCCGCCCACTGGGACCGCACTTTGTGGTGCTGTATCACAGCCAGATTCACATTTTTTCGCGTGAAATTTTGCATGAGGCCAACATTAGGCAAATACAACATAAATATATGGGTAACACAAAAACTCATTTTCCGTGGACGATTCCTTTAAGCTTCGAATGCCCTCTAGGGTTAGGCAAAGGCGAATTTTCTTTTTCTGTCCGAACCTGACGTTTCACTCACTTTGGTGGATCAATAAATGTAAGACTTCCGATCAGAAGAAGCTCAAACTTGTATTTTGTCTCTATGGTTGTGTACCTTTATGTCAGGATTTCGTATTCGCACCGCAGCATGTCGCAAGCAAAGCAGTGCGGACGAGCTAAAGGTAGGACCTAACACCGCGACGTGCATAGCTCGCACACACTGCGTCGCACGTCGCACGTCGCTCGTCGTGTGAAGCCCTGACAGAAGGGTACACACTCGATCTCCATCACTAAGGTGAAGAATAAAGTGGCGATCGGAGGTGACGCAGTGGTAGGTTGCGCGCACTTCCACTCTCATGGTGGGGAGAGCGATGCATCAGCCTCAGTGCTCATTCAAACACAGCAAACCTTCCATCCTTCTGGAAACTTACTCGTTTCTAATTCTTCTCCCTTTGAGTGGAGTGCCACATGTCTTCAGTCGTAGAAGTCATCAGGACTTCACAGACCCTTCCCCTTATGCTGCTCCTACCTACTAGCAAGACGGCTGAGGTGCTTCCCACCTTAATATCTCACAGAACAGACCAATACAGCCCCCTTCTGAATTAAGAGATAAAAAGGAAAAGATTTGTAGTGGTAATCAATCCCATGTTGAGATGCGCCACGCATTCAAGTTCCATTTAGAATCGTGGTGGCATGCGAATGCCATCTGGCCATACAATGACTTGTAAGGGCCAGTCAATTTACAATTCAGAGTTTTTACCCTCTCAGACAAGTCTGGCAAGAATTCACCTATACCGGAAGCATGGAATGGCAGGGTACACTGAGAGTCGAGGATTCCTCAACAGGGAGGAGGTCGTATTTGACAGGATAGGAGAGTGTGGGGGTCGTACCTTCAGAGATCAGCGTGAGCACTAAAATCTTCATTCTCAATAGGCAAATGAGAAGCAAAGGGTATTTCACCACAAAACCGTGTGACGCAATGTTAAATAAATAATTTTTGCCTCAGGAAACGATATATTGCAAAAAAAAAATCCCTATTGCAACTATGCGATCCGGCAACAGTTACTGGTATTAAAGAGGTCAAAAAAGGGGAGGCGGTCGCATTGGTCGCCATAGAGGGTGTGTCGCGGAACGCGACTGTCCCTGTGGGCGCACCGCGCGCCCGGCCCCGCCCCCAGTCCGTGGCTCTATAAAAGGGTCGCCTCTGCCAGTCGGTGCTTACACACTTTCCCCCCGGGAGGAGAGGGCACCGGGCTATGGCTGCTAGGATGCCAGGCTGGACTGTAGAGGGTAAGAGCTTGTCTCTTACGCTCTGCAGGCCGACATGGACGCGGTGCGGTCGGGCGGACCGCGGCCGGCTTGGTTGAGCGCTGGCATGCCCACGTCCGTTACACCCGAGGACGTGGACGGCTGCAGGCGGGGTAGATAGCCTGCAGGGTGCAGGAAGTTACCGCAGTTACCGCTGATATTCCAGTAGTTGACCCTTGGGGGGATGAAGCACGGTCGGACCTGAGTCCTGGCAGGAAGATAAGAGTAGGGCGACTATTGTGGATAATATGTGTATAATAAATATGGGTGCTGTAATCCTTGTACTTGCTGTCGTATCAAGGGTAATAATAGGTAGAAGTGTGAGAGTTGATGCCTCCGGGAAGCGGCGGCCATACTGTGGGGAAAGCAGTATGGTTCCTGGGGAAGCCCATGTGAGCAGTGACAACCCGCAGGTATAGCAACCGGGTGACGTAGAGTCCGGAGACCCGCAACCACGATGCTGTTGCGCTAGCGGTTAGGAGGGCAACCGCCCGAGAGCCGCAACAGGGTGAGTCGTACTGGAGCGCCTATTTGCCTCGACATCTGGGAGTGCTCTAATTACTGGTGTGCCTGGTCTGGCAAGCATGCGGGATTTGATCCCAACACCATGAGATTGGAAGTGCTAGCCACCTGCCACTATACCACCTCCGCCCACCACTTCACCCTTTATTCGGCAAAAGATAGAAGATACGTTTCTACTGGTCAGATGTCTCACACTTACTGATCCTTCCAAGTGTGTGAATGTCTGGTTTGAAACGACTTCGACTAGAAATAAACGGAAATTTCACGAAAAATCAACCGCGAAGCAAATTCTGAGAGATGTGAGAATATATTACTCAGGCGTTGGGCTCTTATCACTCATTATTATTCTCTACTTTCATTTATTTCGATATTTCATGAAATACTCGAATCCCGAGAGCGATCAGATTCACAAAAAAAGCCCAGTTGAAGAAAAGAAGAAGATCTCACCAACACAGCCTAAAGCAACGGACGAAAATGGCTCGACGAATGACGTACACAAAAAGAAAAAGAAGAGCGCAAAAGTGCCTTTGTCGCGTTCCTCAAGAGATTTCTAAGAATCAATGTACTATATGCGAATGCTTCGAACGGAAGGGGAAAGATTCACAAAAAACTGAGCACGCCGTTAAGAGCGAAAGAATTGGGCTTCAATCGAAATTTTTGTGCGCTCCACTTAACACCTATCCACCCACCGGAAATTCAAAAAATCAATAACATATGCCTGGAAAGCATGAAGTGTGGGTTCGGGTCCCGTGCAAGACCGAAGCTTTTGCCCATAATTCAGCATACTTGCAACATTTAATGAATAAATATTGGTGCGATGCACAAGGAGCCGATGCGGCGCCGCGTGATTTTTGGCGTTGACGCGCCTATTGCGAAAATACCGCACATTTGCGGTTCGCGACGTCGTACTGGTTCCAGATGAACATCACCTAAGGCATTATACATGCAATGACTTCCGAGTAGTAGTTCACTATCAGATCTCTTGATTTTAGGTCCATGGTGCTCTTTGGGCGAAGATTTCGATGACTGGGATTTTTTTAAAGGCTTAGTTTATTTATTTATTTATTGCACGCGTAGGTGCGCTATAACAATTGCCTACAAAGTGAACACAAACATAACACAAAAACATGAGTGCATTGCGGTCTATAGTGAAACCAGCGAAGGTAGAGAGAAGCCTGCTAATTTCGAGATAGACAGAAGGACATAGTGACCACTTCAGCAGTTACTGAGTAGCTGAGATTGTTGAGAGCGTCCCAAAGTTCACAGTGCGCTTGTATAAACCATTCAGGCGGATGACAGGGATAACGTCACTCCCAGACAAAACAGGGTGGTAAGGAACCTGAACCTGAATTTTCGGATGCCAGGTATTCCCTACCCCTGACAATTCAGCTCCAGACCCGCCAAATAAAACTCCTCTTTGTCATGGATCAAGTGGTCGTACAAATCCAGTGAGACTAGGAAAGAATAATCTAAGATATACCCTCTGTTTGTATCCCTACCTTGTCGGTAACCTTAGACCAACACTCCAAGCGCAAACAGCAAAATCAAAAGTTAGTAAACAAACACGAGAAAAAAAATGAAATGTGAGGAACTACTAAGAAGAGAAAATATCGCAGCACATCGTGACGTCGCCTCCATCAATCCAACGAAAAGTAATAGCTGTAAAAAGCCCACAAACTCGCACTACTGGGAAAGGAAAATTTTTTAATCTCAGAATAACTTCAAAAATCCTGAATGCCGAGAACAGCTAGTAAATCCACTTTTTTCAATCTGTTCCTGAAAATGCTAGCATTCTGGGCATCCACTATCTCTGCCGGCAACAACTGCAGCCATCTACCCCCGCGAAAGAGCAGGGAATTTATAACCTTGGACTGCTGTTTTGTCGCCAGTGTAGGACACTGCAGAGAGACTTTTCGTGTGCGTCCTCTGCAAGGTCCAAACCGCCAATATTTACTGGGCTTGAGATTTAACTCTCCCCTCAGTAGCTTAAAACAAAAGACGACATCATTAAAAACCCTCCGCTGGAGTAGTGATTTCAGTCCTAGACACTTCAATCTCGATAATTGGGCATATGAACAGGGTACCCTGGATTCGGGGAACATCTATGCATCAGAATTTTTGTAAAAGTTTGCTGAACTTTGAACTTTTTCGACTTTGGCCTGTAGTTTCTTTTTATAAGGGCTACAAATTTGTGATCCATATTCTAAAATTGGTACTACGTAAGTCTTGTAAAGTTTCACAATTGTAGAGGGATCGTTTCATCGAAAGTTTCTAAAAATGGTGAATAAAACATTAAATGCATTCTGAACAGTAAGACTAATGTGCCGGTCGAAGTCCAGCTCCCTGTCCATATAGAACCCAAGATTTCGAACACTTTGCGAAGTGCGTATCACCACGTCATTAAACGTGTATGGAACTGTCTTGGCTTCTCCCATGTGAAGAACCGATGTTTTACTGAGGTTGACAGGTATCCCCCAGGCTGAGGCCCACGCCATCATATTACTAAGGGAGCGAGTTAGAGCTTCGTGGACACACTCATGAGTACCTTCAGTGTATACACCATAAATCTTTATGTCATCAGCGTACATCTGCACTTTAACAGCAGGGTGTGTTTTCAAACAACTCGGTAGGTCATAGGTGTACGCTAAGAACAAGAGAGGTGAAAGCACACCACCCTGGGGAACACCACTAGTACACGGGTAACGCTTTGAAAACGCGTTGCCGACTCTTACCCACATGTGCCTATTGCTCAAGTAGAAGCGAATAAATAAATAAATAAATAAATAAATAAATAAATAAATAAATAAATAAAGGTTCAGTTGCACAGGTGGACTTTATTCTATGGGCAGCAAATTAATTATGGCTTACCTAATCCCGTGTTATTTGTCAAAATCTCCACTTGTCAACAAATCCGATAGCATCAGCTGAAATTGGGCATCTCTAGAAGACCCTCAAAATCTAGAGCTCGCCAAGGGCAGCCACATGCTCATACTGGAAGCCCTTCGAAGCTACAAGGGCAATAGCTAAGAAAAGCAACGGAAATAAGAGAAACAACAAATCACCCAACGAACGCTCATGTGAGCATCTCCTTGCGCTTATTGACTGCCGTTTATCACCGGCCGGCTTCGTTTTAAGATCATCTATTTCCGCTCTTCTCAAGAAAGGCCCCAGAAGATACCATTGCAGACGAAATTAGCTCCATGAAAGGGATAGCCATACTTTAAGGCAGTGATAGTTTTTCTGCAACTTCTCCTTCGTGAATCTACGCCATCGATGTTGATTCCCATTTTCTCTGTTATGCCAACGAGGCTGTTAGGTGGAATTAATTATATAAGGCCTGAAATTTTGATTACGTCATCTTCTTTAAAGGTCCCAACGTGACTCAAGGTTCAGGACTTTGTTCACTGTACCGACGAAAAAAAAGAAACACAATTGAAGACGATACCAAGCTAATGTGCTACTCGCGTCTCGCTCCTTAGCCAGGAGCCCAGATCTTTAGTGTTCAACCGTTATAAATTACCCATGGTTTTTATTTAGAAACATTATCAAAAATTTTGTTTTATAAGCAATATTAATACATCCATGGAAACAGAATATTGAACGTTCTGTCAAAAGCAGAAGAATATAGAGAAAAAGAATCCTTGACGGTAAGAAAGTATCTCTACAACTCTGAAATCGTACTTACTGGGTAGAATTAATGGTGAGCGAGGAAAAACCAGGAGGCAGAATAATTGCTTCGTAAAAACACCTGCACGCTTGTGTTTGTAGCCGTCATTCGTTTATGGCTTAATTGCATCGACGGTAAATCTGTAGAACGCAAATAGGAGTTCACGATGAATCCTATTACATTATCCTTGCTATTAATCTCTAAGGAAAGTTTTTTTCAACTTCAGCAGATCATAATGTCCAGACTGCACCTTTTCTCACAGATTTTCTTTTCCTTCTTCGCCGTCTCAAGTGGTAGCAAACTGTGACCGTGAATATTAAAGGCAGCTTCAGGGAAAATTCGGACGAAAAGTAAAAGAAGTAGTGAATATGAAAGCCGAGATGCCTAGTAACGGGACAGTGGAGAAAAAACGTATGGAAATGGTCAAATACCCAAGAAATAGGATCCCTTCTCACCGCTGGTTCTAGGCGCGGACGACCTTTCCGTCAAGAGGCGGGTAGTCCGCATAGGTTTTCCATTGGCATTACCAAGACGTTAACATGAAGGGATGTTCGGAAATGCGACAGCATCTATTTTCATGTGGTGAGCTTCAATCTAAAAGTAAGAAAGCGCGCTGCGATACCTTCAATCCTGACCAACCTCACCGTGATCAACCACTAATCACGTCGCCTGGAGGCGGGCTGCCCTAAACCAGGCGGCTTGCCCTGACGAGGCCGCCTCCGCCAGAGCTCGAGGGGGCGCCTTCCGCGGGGGATTTTGACGTGCATATGCCTTTCAGACCCGTAGTTTTTCACTAAATGACTCCTTTTGGGATTTCTTATCACCCACATTATCCCTAACACTGTCTTTAAAATAATGGCTATGCCGGCCTTCACACGTACAAACCACTCTGTAGACAAAATCTGTACGGCATCAGAATGCATGAGTCATTCTGAAGAGAACTTTAACACCTATTTCTCAACCATGCTCAACCATGTTGAGGCAAGCTTTAGAAGCGCACGTGAAGTATATGGAAGCTGCCAGAATTTGGACGGAAATCAATGAGGTCGCCAGGAGTTTCCGTGGAAAGAAAAGGCAATTAGCACGCATCAACTGCGCACACGACAAAGTATGTGGCATGCAGGTCCAAAAGAACTAAAAAGACGATGGCAAACACATATGAAAATAAAAAAATCCTTTTTACACTTTGAGGGCAGCCTTTGAATAGTATTATATGTACACGCTTGAGATTTATCATCCGCCCTTTGAGCCATGAATAAACATTGATATTAAAAATCGTGTAACCCGGAGAAGCATGGATAAGGCACAAGCTCTTTGTGTACTTTGAGCTTTCTCTGCAGTTGCAGAGAGGAGGAGGAGTTCCCATCACTTTAATGGATTTTCCTCCTTCTTCCCTTTTTTCCTAAACCTAAGTCCCCAAAGCCCACGGGTGATGTTGCGAAGTTCAGAAAAGGATGAAGAAAAAGACATTGATCAATTACGCAAATGGGCTGCAAAATCTATCTCAAGTCAAATAAAGTATTGTGCTCGAGGGAGCATTTTATTTATCTGGATGGAATCTTGGGCTGACAAGGTAATATCAAAATCAGGCAAGATTATAAATTCAGGACGTCAGGATGGTAAATTGTAACTAACATGTAGAGTTTTTGAGTCGACAATATGCTTCAAATAAAATGTTCTTTTACTGTAAATTACCAAATAAGTCGCCCTTTTGCTGAAAAACCATGTGCCTGTTCACATGCAAAACAATTTCGCGAAGGATAGTGTTCCCGTAGTACTCCGCTGCAATTTCATTAATATTCAGAAATTAGTAGTCTGGCACAAATCTGGGGTCAATGTGAATCAGGGGGGGGGGGGGGGCGTGAGAGACGCGACTTCACGTTTTAAGCTGCTGGTTCACATACATGTAAATCGACGAAAGAGGTTTCCACGTCTTTGCTCCTACAGCGGATGATGGCAGGTGCCTTTTCATGTCGAAGGAGAGGATACGAATTGTAGTCTAAGCTCAAGGAGGGGGAAAGAGCTCCAACACGAGTGAAATAAAGTTTCATGTGAAGGAAGGGTTCACCATCCAGAGCTTGTTCACGCTCTCAGACTTATTGTTGGGCTGAAAATCACATTCTTCTGGCAACGTTTGTCATATCTTTATATGCTAGTGAACAATGATGTGCGATACACTATCATTCAGTCATCGAACGTGAAATCCCGTGCCCCACTCTCCTCCCCTCTCACCCCCCCCCCCCCCTCCCGACCGACAATAACCCAAAATTCGTTCACGGTACAGTATCCTGACATTCTCAGCTTATTATCGTGGGCGTGCCAGAGTACTATCCCACCTCAACTATGGCAAATGAGCATTCCCACAGAATATGAGAGATTTGAAAGGACCAACAGGGTTTAGTCACAGCAAACAGGCTTGTAAAAAGAAAATTTGTTTTTCATTCTGACGGTGTTTTCTGATAGCGTATCCGAAAGGCTACGGCTTTTTTTTCAATAAAACCGAGTCATACGCCTTAATAAGGCAATAGTCAAAGGTTGTCGTCACTATCAGCTCGCCATGTCATTCTGGCATATCAAATGAAAAATTAAATAAGAACACCTCAAATGAAAAATTAAATAAGAACACCTCAAATGAAAGGAAGGACCCGATAAGACACATTGCCAATGCAAGTTTCATAGGTAACAATCGTGCACATACTGCCGGATAAGTCGCTGTGGGAGCAAGCACTACCTCAGCCGCTCCATCCACGTACACCGCTTACAGAAAGTCGTGCACCGGACAATCCCGCCCACAAAGAGCTACTGTCTTGACGACTACATGACGGTCTCAGATCGTTCCGATAATCTTTTACACGCACACGACTATCTCACTCTGAGAAAAATTGCTCCAAATGCTTCCTTTGCATCACCATCAATGAATCCCTTTAACTTTTCCGGTTAGTTCCGCCCATGAACAGTCATGGTCAGGATAGTTGGCTCGTGTACATCTGAAGTTGCTGAGTTTGCAATTCGGATGAATATTTTGAATATTTCACCTAGGGAAGATTTCATTTCTGTCCCGCATTCCCTCATCAAGCTGCGCTTGTTTTTCTGGAGCGCAGTGATATATTGCATCATGGTGCACAAAAAGGAAAACATGCAGTATTTACTAGCAATTCAGCTCAAGTGGTTCATTAGGGTGACTGATGAATTAATTCACGCAACAACCATAAGAGTCACTTTTGATACGCTTTTTATTTTTAGTCAGTCGTTAGTAGCATTGGAAAATTTTACATTCATTCCAGGTGTGTTTAGGGTGGTCTTTTGGATAGAGGTTGCAGGAATGTACAAAATTAATGGAAATATTCGAAAAATGGAGACAGAGAGGTCTGTTGCCACTGTGCTAGACATGTTCAACTATTAAACTTACTATTCTCAATGACGAAATTAAGACCTTGGGCAACGACGGAAAAAAAGACTTCGGCCAAATACAAGGGTCACCTAAAAACGTGTAGAAGTATTGTGAAGAGGATTGAAATATCCAGTTTCATAAAATATCAAAATTGTTTCGAATGGTCAAGGTACTTAGGCGTGTTCTGCCCAGAATCACCATGACTCACATCCCTTTAATCAAAAATGTCTACCACCAGCAATTTCCGCTGCAAAAATCTTTGAATAAATCAACCACGAAAGTTCCATGATTCTTATCCCTCTCGGAATCGCTCTACTAAATACCGTACATCAACAGAAACGAAAAACTGTTTGAATTCCCGCCAAGCAACCCTTGAGCAGCTGTCGGGTGAAACAGTTCAGTTCGTATTTTCGCGTTCAATGTTGGTTTGCTTCTCACTCTGCGTCCCTGACCACATGACCACAGTCCCTCCCTCCCAATGCTCCGACGGACCCACCTCTCCTGACGCTACACCTCGCTGGACGTCACTTTGAGGATCTTTATCACTGCAGATTCTTGCTTTTTGACTGAAAACTGTGGCCCGCAGCAAGAATATACAATTTAAGTATGTGGCACAAAATTAAATTTCCGTGGACCATTTCTCTAATAAAAATTTCACTCTGTGGTGGTATGGTGCATCCTAACAGTGAATGAAACGAATGTAATGTATACGATGTTTTTATGGTTAGAACTTGATTTCATACTTCACATGAATTTGATGAAATACACCCGAGCGCTATTCAAACAGGAAGAAAAGGGCAGGGTCGAAAATTATTAGCTTGCGATGGCAATTATAAAAATTGTTCATCATGAAAACGAAGCCAGAAGTTTGAAGAGGATGAGCATATGCCTGCAAACTTGAGCTAAGCACACAGCACATATAATTAGAGGCAACCCGTATGAATGGAGATAGAAAATGTTTTTCTTCTGAAAAGGTGTTGTTCGCCAGTGTTGTTATTAGGAGGCCAGCAAAATAATAATAATCCAATTTCTTCGCGGAGATGGTTTTCAGGCTTCTATTATGATACTGCTTGTGAAGGTCTGACAGAAAAGGACAGGGCAGCTAATTGTTTTGAGCAGGCCAAATACGGAATGACCATAAGAAAGACGCAGCCAGGAGTCCCTGTCCTACGCTCCTGTGAAGCATGAATGAGCTGATTGCGCATGTATGGAAAGGAAGACTCCTAGTAGTCACACATTGCCAAGCAAAATGTTTTCCGCCAACGTACACAGACGGCCTTTTAGGGAGCTGCTGAACGTCATGAGTGGTTGCTGAGATGGTAGGACGCAAAAAGCCACAGACAGTGTACACCGAGAGTAGAGAATTTCTCGACAGGAGGGGTCGTATATGGACCGGATAGGAGGGCGGGGTATTTTCAGAGGTCAGCGGTAAGCACTAAAATCTAAACTTTCAATAAGCAGATGGGAAGCAAAGGGTATTTCACCGCAAATCCGTATGACGAAATGTAAAATAAATATCTTTTCGCCTCAGAAAAGGATGTATAGTAATAAAACACATTGCAACTATGCAATCCGGCAACAGCTACTGGTACTGTAGAGGCAGAAAAAGAAGGGGGTCATACTTGGTCTTCGTAGAGAGGTGGGGGTCGTACTGTAGGGGCTATTTTACTCTGAACCTGGGAGTGCCCTGGTCACAGAAGCAGGCCTGCCCAGGCAATGCTGAATATTAAGAAGATAAATCATAGAGCAAGCCTTATACGATAAGGATTGAAAATTACAATGGCATCATTGTTGAACAATTACTCACACAGTAATTACCAATGATCTTCAGATACTCGGATGGGACGTTCATGGATTGGAAGAAGGGCCCACTCAAGAAAAACCACAAATATTTCGGCACACATGTTTGCACATCCGTGGCGGAGATGATGTAGTGACAGAAGGCGCGCACCCCACCGGTCGCGTTTGGGAGTTGTCGCCATTTGTCGCCTTCGCAGAGCCTCAAAGCACAGCCGGCCGTTTTTGAGATCACCGTTATGAGAATAAGGGCGATAGGGCCCTAAACTTTAGCCGTATAAGGTTAATTAATAGCTTGATTTTTTGCTGCAAGATTCGACACATATCAAGAAAATACTACGCAAAGATTTATGGAAGATCCATCTTGGAAACCTTCCACGGAACGCGAACCGAATCCCGCATCATCACCCTACTAGGCAACCAAGCCTTCCACCCCCCTTGGGTAAGTGGATTGGTACAGAGTCTTGGGAGGGCAAAAGCACTGACTTTTCATAGGTTGGCCCCTGCAAGTCATTGTCTAGGTCAACTCGCATCCACCTGCCACCACGATTCTTACGGGAACTACTAGAATTGCTGCGGATCCCAACAAGAGATTGATTAGCGCCAAAAACTTTACCCTTTACGCATATACGTATGGAAAAGTGCGTACTGTGGGCAGCAAATTTAATCAAGAATGAATATGGTGGAGCTCGTTAGCCCAATGACATTCTCAAATACCGTAAAAACTGTACCCTAATGACACACGCAATTCTCAAGGGACCGAATAAAATTAGAGTGGATTACGAAATTTGAAAAACTAAGACATGATTAACATTTCTAAGAAAGTTCCCGAAAGAGTTATCTGGAAAGGACATACTCAAGTGTATTCAATCTCAAGTGTATTTGTATAGTGAAGAATGACCACTTCACTACCATCGCCCCTCAATGAGAACCCAAGTACGTCCAACATCACATAACTTCTACGCATCAAAAACTACAGTTGATAGTATCGCACTACCAAGTAAGTACTTTATTACTGTAGTTTTTGCGTTGATCACTCAAAGAATCCCCCCTCCCGCCTTCCCCTCTTCAGATACGACACCTCTGCCAAGGTATCCTCGACTCCCGTTGTGCCCTGAGTTTAGAATGCTATATAACTGACAGACAAAAGAGAGAAAAGCTGCAGCTTCTCTGGAAGGCGTGGAATAGAGGAAAATTTTCAAAAAAAATAATACCCCCACCCCAAAAGGGTGCCTTCATATGACACTCCCCACTTCTTCAGGTTCCGCTACTTCTGTGGTTCCTACTCAGTCAACGCGACTCATTAAGGAATTTAAGGGACTACGTTAAAAAAACCAAGGCCGAACTCGTGACAAAGCAGAAAAATAAGAACCCAACAAAATTTAGTACCTATATTCTTCAACGAACGCGTCGTCGACCATGGGTTATGTGCTCGTCCTCTAGTGACCGAGTTAAAATGATGATAAAAAATGATAAAAACCATGCACGTTTTGAGCTGGCATAAAGGATGAAAAAGAAAGATAAAAAAGTTGGAAACCAAAACGAAGCCATGTAATATTGTTCACTTGATTGCCGCGTCGCAATGTAACGGCGACGCGGCGATTGCGAAGGAGTATCTTTCCATCAGTAAATTCAAGCATTTTTCGAACTTGTAAACTTACACTTTTTCTTTCAAAGAATGTTCATTATTTTCGTAGTAGCTGCCGTAGCCCACTTCATTGAAGCTTGGCTTCCCTAATGGCTGCGTAGTTCTCCATATGGAAAATTCGTACTAACATTGTCGTACATTCTACAAACTTAACCCTATGAGTGAAAATTTGCGTTGCGGGGTTTGCCATGTTGCATCATTTCAGAAACTACTTGAACTATACCATATCTTTGAGAACAAAGAAGTTATTCTGAAGAAAATCACCCAAAATTTTCTTCATCGAAGTGGCGAGGTCTTCTCACGAATCTTTGTAAAAAAAATGATGCATTGTGCCCGAAGTGCCTCAAAAAACACATTCTTGCACTCAAAGGTCCAACGGAATGGCGATTAGCGTCAGCCGGCCTCGCTGCAGGATACGCCATGCATAAGGTTTTCGTGCCATTATTGGTAACACAAACGCCTGACCGGTCCGTATAGTGGCTCGGCATTACCGGTTTACGTTTTTGTAATCGGATTCAGATATGAAAGAAACCCATAGCAGCTGATTTTTCCTTTTAATCCTATCTTCTTGAGTATTCATCATCACCGGTACGTGAGTGTAGCTAGATACTGCTTCCCAACTCTATTCGTGTTCTGTCCATGTGCTGCATCTA
Organism: Trichostrongylus colubriformis; assembly: GCA_963978905.1. NCBI lineage: Eukaryota > Metazoa > Nematoda > Chromadorea > Rhabditida > Trichostrongylidae > Trichostrongylus > Trichostrongylus colubriformis. The sequence continues at coordinate 8,764,401 of OZ022256.1, forward strand.
TTGAAGTGATTTTGAAAGCACTCAGAATAGTAGAAGTTCCTTAGACAATTCTCTCGGTCACAGAAACGGGAACCCATTACACGTTTAAAGAGTCATTAGCAAAAAAGTGACATATAGCAATCTAGCAACTATAAAATATAATTGAAAACTGCTAATTGTCATCAGATTTGGGCTGTAATCCGAAGAAAGCCATGGAGGAAAACCTGGGAAAACCAAGAAAATTGAACTTCTGCAAGAAAAAAGGGATACTATAAGAGGTGCTGGCGCAATGGCTAAAGAGGCTGCGTGACACCACGACATCTTAGTAGGATCGGGTCGTCAGGGAAACCAAGCTTTCTATCTCGACAAACTTTGTTCAGTGGTTATAAGATGGAAAGCACGAATACTGACACAAAGCGTAGATTGCGTAGCTCGGTTAACCATATGAGTCTTGCTGGGCCCTAACACACATTCAAATTACTCTACAACTCTGAATGTTGTTGTAGGCGTGGCTCATTCTGGAAACATAGACTAGACTATCGATCGAAAATATTGATTTGTCCATAGTTATCGAATGGGAGGAAGCAGAGTAAGTTGGAATGGACCATCAATGGCTACGCAAGAGCTAAACATACGACTAAAAGAAAGCCTCGTCGGAGAATAGAATTTGATTGACGTTTGGTGTTCAACGAAGCATGCGGGCCCTATTAGGGACTGAGACATTGATTTGTCGTCAAAGAAGGTTTTTTTCGACATCGCCAAATAAAGATCCTGAATGGAGTTATAAGTACGGATTTGTGGGCCAAACATCTTCCAGTGAACCGAAATTAATATATCCTGTAATTTCAAGCACAGGGCATAAAAAGATTTCACTACATTATGTCAAGATATATCAACTTGTAGGATACTGCGTGGGCGATAACATCATCTCATCTCACTGGCAATCAGTCAGTAGAGCTTGTATAACTAGCGGACTGAAATTCATTTTTCGTTTCAGGTTTTTACCAAGAGGCACGCTCAACTAGATTCCATTGTATCAGAATCTTATAGCTTTTGTAGGATTGTCGACCAAACCTCCAATTTGCATCATTCGCAGCTTTCCTTATTTTCATTGCTCAGGTGAGAACACGCGTCAGAACTTAGCTTGATCTCGTTGTCCGAGGGAAACCAGAAGAACGGGATCTTGAAATTTCAGAAACCCTTAAGCAGATTATGGCCCGGGTAAACATGCTGAAAACCTTATCGACTGAAGTAACTTCGGTTCTTCGTCAATAGTAGCTCACCCCTTCCAGCTTCCAGATTGAACTGCCTTCCTTTAACTTCGGTCCACTCGTAGAACGCACTTTTAGGAACAGAAAAACGCTGAAAAGAACAGCGGCTGGCTCTAGTTATCCAATATAAGCCACAGGTACGCTGTCAAACACTCTACAAAATGAACGAAGGTGGAATGCAGGGCGCACCCCAGAGGAGGGGCTCATCATAGAAGTAGATTCCACCTTTTCTATCTCCCGTGCCTTCTGACAAGGCACTTCCACGTATCGAAAAAAATAGCCGCTCCAGTACAACTGCCCCCCCCCCCCCGCCCTACGGAAACCAAATACGACCCCCCCCCCCTTCTTTAAACCAGTAACTGTTGACGGTTTGTATAGTTGCAATGTATTCTCACCAAAAACAGAAAGATATTTATATCACATTTCTCGTCTGTCTTCTGCTTTTGGGAATGCTCGAGTTCCGGTGTACCCTACCTTCGGAGCTTGCCTTGGAAGAGTCCGCGGAATGCCGTCCCCGTTAGATTTGCTATTTTGCATGGCTCCTCTGTCATGACCACTTTTAAATTGGAAAATGTGAAATTTGAATGAATCCCGAAGAGGATGGATGATCCTATGGAAAGTTTTAAGAATAAAAAGTGATTACTTGCGATAGAGCAGTTGGTTTAGAATAAATTTCTACAGATTATTGGCAAGGTAATTATATGATAGGATGAGTGGGTCGCGTGTTAATTGTACTATGATTCACATGTGAATCACTTAATCCCATCTCCAGTGCCTGCAGAGGAAGGTGAATGGAATGCAAGAGAGTAATAAAAAGAAAGCCATAAAGATGAGTTCGTTATGTAGAAAAAGTGCTCCGATCGACCTCGATCGAAGACAGAAAAGAGCATAATTGGTGAAAAATGTGTGGGAAAGAAGACGACTCGATTAGTCATGGAGAACATGCGAAACATGCTCAGTCGGTTAGATCCACGAAACACCTACATAATCACTTGTTACGCCACACATAAGAAATGCAATTGGTATCGTATAACAGTTGACACAAGTACGATGTCCTACCGTATGACAGTGAAAAAAGAACTATAGTTGCAAGGAATAACAATTACATTCTCGCATTATTTGCAAAAGGAAAACTTGATTCATCTGTGTGATTGAAAGGTCTGGGAAAAATATATCATGTCGTGACAATTTCCCTTGGGTTCTTGAAAAGTTCCGGGTTTCAAAGCAGTTTTCAGTCTGCAATACTTATAGGACTTTTGCCCATCGGTCTTTTATTTTGACTTCGATGTTTCGTCGTTGGTCTGTCGGGTGTTAGGGCTCGCACAGATAACCTCCAAGGAGGCTAAAGGACTTCTCAATGAAGTTATTTCGGAATTCCAAGACATAGGGAAAGCAGAAAAATTTCGTGTAGGAAGCAAAAGATTGCCAAAGAAGAACGCCCTTCTATTTCAACAGTATGTAGTGCTAATAAGCGCGTAGTTCCAGTCATTTGAAGGCAACTGGAGGGGCAAGGAAGGAAAGCGCATACGATACATCATTCTTTGTAAACGAGCATTCAACCCACAATAGATGATGCGCAGCGAAACTCGCGTTGAAAAACGCGCCGTTGTGGCGCTACTGTGATCCCATCGCGCGTCACTTTGAACTGCACGCTTCACTGGCCGGTTGCTTTCGGCAGCGAACAGAGAAGGCGGATTTGATTCCGTCCATGATGATGTTACGGAAATGAAACAACAAACGGAGTCAAACAAGTGAAACAATGAAATGGAGAAGAAGCAAAGAAGTACGAAAAATTACGTTTGTGATAGAAAATATCCAATGAATTCATACTCAACATCTTGGCAAGGCGTCGTGTGAGCAACAGCCTAACTAGAAGCGAGTACCGTAGGGTAAAATTGCCCTCCCGGTGTCTGCAAGGATATTATGTTTGCCTATCTGCCAAAAAATAAAAATTTCCAAAAAAATTTTGAATTAGCTGAGCAATTAGTGATATTCAACTCATCGTAAACGACTGAAAACTCCTTTATTCCATAACCCTCTCGGTGTCTGCTACCCGACCATATGTTTGTGGGGTTCTTCGGAGAATCGGAAGCGGCGAATTTCGTAATAAAGGTGGGGCCTATATGTTGACTATTGCAAGAAAATGAAAAAAAAGCTTCCGGTTGAGCATTGCTCAAACATTTCACAATGAATGCTTGAGCATTTGCACTGAAGATGTAAAAGAAAAGTTCCAAACTGCTCACACACTGCTATACAATGATGAAGCCTTGCCCTATTCAGAATTATACTCGAGTTTTATAAGATTCTCAATCCAATAATTAGATTAATTGCTTCAAGGGCCCCTTCAAATGATTCTCGAAGATTCTAAGACAAGTGAAGGACATACTCATCAAACAAGTTCGAAAATGTTCATAATAAAACCGGACAATCGTTGAGTACCTACAACCATTTCCATTGGATTCGGCGGACGTTCCTGCCGCGTTATCCTGATGATGTTCCGGATGAGGACTTCTGACGTCGAGAGGGAAGTGGGCAAAAATGAGACGACAAAATTTTCTTCAGCTTGTTATATTATATGTCCAAGATACATGACAGTGATATCTCTACTTAATCATAAAGGCGGGATTCAAGTTACAGATGTACGTAAAAATGTGAATGCGCTCTTTCGAAGCCATTAGATAGAATGTGTAACTGTTCAAAAATTGAGCTCTACCTTTTATAAAGCAAGGCTGGGTACCGATACACAGTCTCCGGCGATTTAAAATTACGCTCGTGCTCGAAGCAACTTAGAAAGGCCCTAGCCGTGTCGCGCGCGGCCTTTGTTTTCGCTTCGCCTGGAAACGGACGAGTCATGCAGAATTCTCAAGGTATCACGAATCCTTGTGGCTCTAAATGACATGACAGTTAGGCTATTAATACACGGGTTATAATAAAAACGGCAGGATACACAGATATACACGTCCACCATCAGTCAGAAAAATGAAAGAAAGAAAGCAATGATGTAAACAAAGATACTCGAATAGGATCACCGCGCCGCGAAACTTTCGTAATAAGTTGACTGCAGGCGGAGGGACGTGGCCACCGCAATCTCGGGCGACTTTGACCTTGTTCGAGTGCCCTGATCTACACCCCAAAGGGAGTAGTGAGACTCATACAGACTGATCAGCGAGCATTATAAACCGATGTCTAGATCGGAACTATAAAAGATACAAAAATGGTCATCTGCTAAATGAGGACAGTTAAGCAATACCAGTTCTAAGTAAAAATGACTGAACAAAGTAACAAGTCCCAGTGAAGGCTTTGGAAACATGAGACATGGCCTCCATTGACTGCCGATGCAGGGTGAAAGGAGCTCCCACGGGGATTGACAATGTTGGAACTGGCTTGCAAACGGATGTAACACAACTGCAAATTTTTGAGTGCAGCGCAGTAAGATGACACTGTACCATGGAAAAGGCGAGATCGTTGCAACGTCGGTGTGGCCCCGACCTCCAAGCTCATTGATATGCTTGATCCAGCGAAAATTAGCCTTTAAATTACAATTTTCTCTGCTACGCCAGGAAGTAGTTAGGTGAAATCCTTATTGACGTTACAGTAATGACTGAGTGACAATAACTGACACGGAGTGGCGGCATTCCGTTCCCGCGGTGGTGGACTAGGTCTTTGAGGAAGACGATCTGGTCGAAATGTTGGGTCGTCAATGAGCATTTCACCAAACAACCTCATTGGCATAGCGAAGAAAATAGCAATGAACATCCTGGCCGAGGTTTTACGAAGAGAGTAGTTGGGATGAGCCTGTAGAATTTCCAACAAGTGTCTATTACCGCAGTAATGAATCATAAGTAGGCCCCAATAAGTGGATCCATTTATCTAGCGAGTGCCTTCACAGAGAACTTTGGCTCTCCATGGAAAGAGAATGAAATGTCCTAAAAAAATGGTTTATTGACGACAGAAATGAGTGGAAAATCCGGAAATACTATGCGGCTCCTAGAATTATGTGGTAGTCTCGAGACACCAGAAATGAAATGGTACTTCGAAGTTCCCAGAACTCTAAAGGCTAAAGAGGAGGATGAGGGCTAAATCCCGCCCCTCCAGCCCATTTAAGCTTCTAAGACACTTTTCTAGGCCATTACGCACTAACTTATTATGTAAACACGAAGTTCGAGCACCTAAAATAATAACAATTACAGAGATCCTGAACTGAACGCTGTTACTCGCTTGCCTACGAATCAAAAACCAACAAATTTTCAGAAAAAAATGCTTGCGGTTACAATTGAGAATATTCATGTAAACACATGTTCTGTCGCAAATACATGTATTCAGTTTGGGAAGTAAGTCGAATGTATGGCTTATACCAAAAGTAATCATCGAAGTCGACTATTGCATCTTTTCTATTCTTCAGAGGCGCTCGGCACGTAGGATCGGTTTTCTCGTTCGCCCATACAAGCTCAAGCAAAACCGTCGGAAAAACTTGAATCATTGTGTCATAATGAATAAAGCCATGAATTGTCAACGCAGACCTATGAGAAATTCTGGGCAAAAAAAGGTAAATTCGTGTGGGAGAGACAATTCCTCGAAAAGCACGCACTGCGGACTGATATCATAATCAGACACGTATTGGGCCAAAAGGACTTTAAAGGGAGTAGGCGGTGTGGCCACTTGTAATCTGACCTATTGTCGGCCAAAAATGACTATCATAAAAAGTAACGAATATAAGTGATATTTTCTCACTATCTTCCTACACTATTCCAGTATTTCATTGATATTCATATTGTATTATGCTGGTCATTTTTATGGACCCATCTGAACATACTGTCACGTATAAGAAGCTCCATTCACGCATTTTATGGGTTTTTTTTTTCCAAAATCACATTGTGGGGGCTCTCGATTCGGTGGGACCATTGAAAGATCGGTTTAATTACACTATTTGAATTTCCACTGGCTAGCTGCCACAAATGTTGCTGCCGAGATTGCAAGAGATCGTTCCTTGATGTTTTGACAGGTAAAATTCTACCAAGCCTGGTTTTTGCTTCTTCTATGGTTTTCTATGAGCATCACAGTCGGCTGGACAATGTATAAAACTATGGTAATCAAAAAGTACATAAATCACGAGATAGCAAGAAACGAATGTATTCGGCACGGTAAAAAAGACGAGAAATCATCGCGGAATGGGAAAACAGCTTGCATGAATGAAGATTCCCATTTCGAGAGAAAAGCTGTGGGATGATAATGTCGATGCATGCTGCTGTGTCGTTAACAATGCTCTACATTCCGTATGCACCTCGATACTATTAAGTCGGGGCCCGACAATCGATTCCTCGACGCAAGCACATCGAGCTTAAAAGGAGCGAATATGAGCAAGAAGTGTGCGGGGGACTGGGTGGTGTGAGAAACACACGCACTGCCTAAGGGCACCTTATGCAGTGGGATCCATTGCAAGAAAAAGGTTCTGTCGCTTATCCTCAGTGTACGTAGATAAGCCCCCAACCCCCGCTTCTGGATTTCGAAATGACGGCCTTGACGTGGTTCATGTTGTGCTGTGGATGATTTCAGCTCAAATTGCCCCTTGAGATGTTGTGGTGTCTAGGGTGGTGGCCATGATGGAGCTGGTGAGTTGAGTTGAGCAGCAAAGCAGAGCAATAATGGACTCGTTGTTGTTGTTCCATGACAAGCATTGTTTATCACGGCCTCTAGACACAATATACATACATTGATAATCACCTCAGCAGCAGAAAACGAAACCAAAGCTAAAGCAAAAATCACAAAGCCAAATATCAAAAAATACATGCAAAATTCTTGTAAAAAGATGAAGTAGTTAGAATGGTGGGATCCATGTGAGTATTCATACAAAGGTAGAAGGCATTCAAGTTCATTCGCAACAGAAAATCTTCGGTTTTTAAAAAATTAGTTTTACCCATCACAGCGGAGAAGTCGTTTTCTCTCCTAAAATTTCCATGTCATGACAATCACATTAGCCAGGAGTCGAAAATCTTCACGAGCTCTTCCTGATGCATTCTCCATGAATTCGAAGAAACCTGGGGCAATCAGCCAGAGGCAGTGAGTGGTCCTCTGTGGTCTCATATAAGAGCTACTCTAACAGTTTACGATCTGAGGCTGCATATCTTGAAAGAAGAGCATATTTCTTCTGTAAAAAGGTAGCGAGTGATTAAAAAACAAGAAAGATATCATTAAAAATCACTAGGAGTCAGTTAATTTGCGAAATGGTGGGATCTTGTCCGTTACTAAGGCTTCTTTGGCCCTCGTTTCGCCCCCCCCCCCCCCAACCGCTCTCTCCCTTACAGACTGCAAAACAAACAAAGCAAACAAACACGTAAAATTTCTCTTCCTTATGGGGGTAAGGTGTAACAGACTGACAGACAAACAAATAAACAAAGAAAAAACAAGCTCACCAACTTTCTGGTCTCATATATAGTATGGGTTTCTACATGCATCTAGCGGTTGATAGTTTCGTTGACTCACGAAATTGATGATGTGAAGTCTGCATTTCCAGACAGTAACCACTACAGTAATCACTATAATACTGGTATAACGTGGAATGCATGGCTGACACTAAACACTAGTACACTCAACCCAGCCAGTTCTTTCTGTTTTATTCGAGTAACAAAGCCAAGGGCTAACAATAAACAATAATAAACAATAATAAACAATAAAAACCAATGGTAAAAAATAGTGCCAATGGTAACATCACGAATTTTCACATTGCTTTCTTTTTTTATTGCTTTTCATATTGGAGTGGAGTGAGCGAATCATAGAAAGGAGGGGTGGGCATGTGAAAAATTAATGACATTGGTAGCAGCAAGGTAAACACGGCCATTACCTTGCCTTAAAAGCAGTTCACAACATGAATGATTCACTTTTCCATTGTACGAAGTTCGTTTACTCGATTCGAAAAATTGAAAGCTGCTATTAGTATGGAGGGATTACCATAAACGTGACTCGCCTGCCGGGCCTGCGCCAATTGGATAGAAAATCCGCGTAACGGCGTGCGACGCGATGCACGCGAGTTAGAGGTGTTAAGCTGCAGTTGGATCTTGAAGCGATCGCTCTTGAAATGAGGTGAAGGAGTAGGAAACGGTATCGTTTTGGCACAAAACAACTTCTGGCGTCTCAGCTAGCATAATCGCGTCGCATGCTGGAAGCCGTGACGCGAACTTTCTGTCCCCATGACACATACCTAGTAAGCCATATGTTTCACGGCTATGAATAAAAACACTGAAAAATGCCAAATACTATGTGATCGAATAACGGATTAAATTCAAATATTATCGAAACAAATGTGTCACTTGACGTTGACGTAGCTCAAATCTAAGGATGGAAGGTGTAAAGTGTCTGAAAAATATCTCTTTCTCTTATATGCCTAAACTACCTTATAAGCCAAGGGAGAGGCCTCGAAGGTGGTGCAATTGGCTCACTCGCCCATCATCAAATTTCCCCTATGCAAAATCAAGTTTCCTACGATGACTGCTTCCTTTGATTTCTTCATCATACCGTCTCGCGGCTCAAGCCTTGAAGCACATACATTGAATAAAAGTACAAGTTTGGACGCACGTGATTTAGCGTTGACTCTTGCGTACCTAAAGATAAGAAGGACTTATGGCTAGAAGATGGCCTACGTTTGCAGCAAAAAAAAACGCGTTCCCTGAATCTTTGTCGGTGAAAAGTCACTGAGCGCGTAAGGGGCCCACCGACAAGGCGACACGTACAAAAATGCCACACCAGGGGTAAGTCTCATCCCATATCATGCCAGAGGTGTGATCCATACCAGACCGTCGCAATGAGGCATGCAACGCACGATGTGCGAGCTGATGGTGCCATGTGTAGTTTGGTTCTAAAGTAATTATCGTGTCTAAATCCTGAATGAGACACTGGATACTGTAGTCGTCCTAGGACCCAACTGCGTACTATGCCCTAGCTCACACGCGTCGGCTCACAAGTCGAGTTGCGAAATTCTGTCCCAACGATATATACTCCATCCCAATGAAGGATCAAAGAAAGTGTCCCTCACGCTGAACGTCCGCGTAATGCGTCCGCGAAAAATCATGGAAAAACCACCGTAAAGGACACAGCACCTTATTTCAGGCTCGATAAAAAGCCGGACCTGTTGGTCATGGGGAACACCCGTTTTTTTGTTGTAGCCCACTCTCCAATCAGCATGCTAGGGTCCTTCAGAGACTAAACATTTGCCAGTAGCGGGTTTGAAAAGCCACCATGAAGATTAAACGCATTTGAATAATCACCATAAAAAACAGAGGGCCTTAATTTGATGGAACAAGAAGGACTCGAGAAGTTGTCGGATCTGGTTTTGTGAAAATCCTTTTATTTGTTTAACGTGAGAATACTCCTTTTTTGTCGAAATGAAATAGTTGCGAAAGTTTCCCTTCTCCAATCACCTGCAAGGATCTTTCGGAGACGAAACTTTTGCCAATAACGCGTCTGTGTCAAATTTCTTTGTTTGATTTTGGTCGTTAGAAAAAAAAACTATCGCAGTATTGTTTTCACACAGCTAATATATTTTGCATAGTATTGGCGTACTCCCAATGTATACTTTACCTAGTCAACACACCACATTGACACACTGCACTTTAACGTTCTCTCCCTAACGAGCTTATCCATTCACGCGCGATAGTTCCCTCCCATAATACACATAACGAGATTTCTCAACAAGAAAAAAAACAAAAAGCAATTTTAAAAATGATATTGCCATGGTAATTTGAACAGAGGATTGAAACAATTTCGTCACAGGAACTAATAGGTCACCCGACATTTTCGAATGCAATTGGCAAGTAATGAACGCTTTCGATGAAGATGACAAGGAAATGAAATGTCACAAGAGACTACGGTAGCAACGAGTGCCACAGATATCGAAGCATCGAACTTGGTGTCGAAGAAAATTTTTGAAAATACGATTTCCCAAAAAATCATGAAAATACGGCCTACTTGCCCTTTCTACGACCACCGCACGAGCCCTTGAACCGTCTTCTCCAAAAAAGGTCGTCAATATCGATAATCGTAGCACTGGTACCTAATACCAAGAGTGATTATCAATTGAAGACCTTTTTCCTTCCTTCAGAGGTGAGCTGACCGGCCCAAAATCTTCTGAAGGATGCTTGGCTTGGGAGCCGAGGATGTGGCATCGAGGAAAATTGAATTTGAAAAAAACGCACGATCCCCCTTTCTGACCCCGTCGAGGATTCTACAACGAAGGTCTACGTCTAGGTGGATAAGATGATTTCCGGTGGTTTGAAAGTACTTGCCCTGGCGAGCTCTTCTTGGACCTACTACACAGCTCTATGGGCCCTTACGCCATTTTAGTAAACCTTTCTTTCCGTGGTGATGGTGGTGATGGTAAGAGTTCCATTACCCGATTTGCCCAAAAATTGATCAAAAACTATGAAAAATTGGCGTATGTCAATAAGCTCACTTGTGCTCTATGGACACCTTGTAGATGCTCAGAAAACTAAATTAGCGGAGTTCCCTGAAAAAGTTCCTTGTTGTTGATTTCTCCATCCAGCGACCCAAACCAAATTGTTGAAGCCTTTCCGGCACTCTGCTCCCCTCGACTACACATCGTCGACATTTTTGAATTTCGAAATCAGCGGGCGCTGCGAAACCTCTGGCCTTGGGAAGCGAAAATGAGGACCAATGCATGAATTCCTCGCCATTTCAATCCTCACAATTAAAATCAAAAGGAATTTTGTGGAATAATTTGCATCGTTTTATGAAAATACAGAAAGTGGTCAAAGCCAAAAACATCAATCCACTTCGAAAGACAATACCTTCGATGCGGCCATAGGAACGCTTCCCCGAGGCTGCCATCGAAGCTATCGGATGAAAACATCCAGTGATGGCAGAGCGGTGAAGAACAAAATCCAAAAAGCAGTCCTTTTCGCACGTTAAAGAAGCGAGGAAATTTTAAAAAATAAAAGCTGGTTGAAATAAGATTAAAGTGGAAAACATGACGAAATAAGACCGCGAACACTCAGGGGAATGAACCAAAGACGCTTAAGGTATACATGGTCAAGTAAGGCAATAGCTTGGAAACATTCTCTGAACTACTTCTGATAAAATTGTACGTCAATCGGAGCCTTCGCATCACTTTACTATACTTTGAAAATTTTTGATTGTTTTAAGTAATTTAGGGATCTTTTAAGGAATTGCAGAAGAAGGACCATTTCTACTGCGGGAGCAGTCAAGCCAAAGAAAAGGAGGAAAAAAGCCTATAGCAACAGAACCTCCTGGAAATTAAAAAGAAACACTATGTCTAGAAAAAATCGGAATTGCCCGTATTAATTTCATGGATCCTAAGGAATATCAGAAAAGGATGGATTCTTCGATTACAAATCCTCTCAATAGAATTTTAGTGTTCTGCTTGGCAGAAGTCATTTTGATCTACATATGAGACCAAAAATTTTATTCATATGGCATTTTTAGTGATACGTAATGAACAATCATAAACCAGTAAATGCTTATGAATAATTTGTAATGATAATTATGCTTAATTTCCATCGCAGTTTACTATGTTCGCCTCCACATTGTGCGGTGCCGGCGGCAAGGAGTAACTGCGTTGTGTGTTTGTCAAGGCCACGCCCTGCCGCCGACACCACCGCAGGGTAAGAAAGTGACCATAACTGCTATCGGAAATACGAAAAAGTACAAGTAAAAAGAAATGTGAGAAGAAAAAGTGTCCAACGTTGAATAATCATTTTGAGATGTGTTATACAATCCTATTACTGTTACAATCAATTATATGGAAACGTTCAAATGTTACGATTCGTGATCCCTATAGTGATCTACCTGTGTTAACCGATGAGCAGCCTTAAGTTTTCATCAGAGATCCGTGCCAAACCTACAAAGATGAAAATCGTGAGCTGCGATGAAAATTATCGAAAACCTAATAATCATTACAAACTATTCATGAGCACTTATTGGTTTATGTCTGTCCACTTTCATCATTTACCACTAAAAATGCCATTTGAATGAAATTTAATTGTCTCATATACAGGGTGGCCTAGTAACAAGGGAGGCTCAATTAGTCTGGATGAGAACCAACCCGTAGCCACAACCAAGTATGTAAGACGCCAAAATTTTTGCTACATTCTAAAAAAAAGTATATGGGAACAAAAGGCAGGGGGTGGGCGACAGATACACGAGAACGCGCAACTTTAAAATTCTCGGAAATAAGCCAGTACTCGAGCCAGTGTCAACTACTATTCTAGGAAACATTTTGATTTTCAATCATTTTGCGTCTTCTCTCTCTTTCCAAAGGTCTTTAAATTCTTTGCCGTGGGAAATTGACAATTACCCATTAATGTTGGGTGTGATTATCTGCACAAAGCTTCAGACACCCAATTAACTTCGTCGCTCGAAGCAGTGTAATTCCAAGGATGTCCTTTTTGAATAGAGGGCTTTCTAGGACAACCATTGAGGCGAGAACCATCGAGATTGCTCAATAGTAATTTTAGATTCATTTACGAGTCTTTATTTAGATTTAGATCTTTTTGCAACTTAGGATTTGTAAACGGGTCTAAATATCAAATTCCTGAATATTATCAATTGTTATATAAAAATGAAAAAAGCGAAAATCGATATGAGAGAGGAGCTTAAGAAGAGCTTTTGCATACACACATGATAACGGAAATGTTCTGAAAATCGATAAACGCCTTCCAGGAGGTCCGTCTCATCTGGAGGACAGTGTCTTTTACGAATGATATCTTGAGAGCCACAAAGAAAGAGTTAAAGACAGTCATAAGCATGCGAAAACCATTTTGGGATGCGCCATGCACACAATTCTCATCAGAACTGCAGAGGCATACAATTATGTATTGGGTTCGTGCATAATTAATGCGGCTTTTCCCAATAATTCCTTTTAGCAAAAACAGTTTAAAAATTTAGCAAAAACGTGCTTGAATGACTATTTGGGAGTGTTTTGGCCATCGCAATAAAGGACTGCTTCCCATTTAACAGCCATCAAACGTCAATTTCCACTACAGAAAAAAAGTAACAGTAAAAGTCCGCATTAATTATGCACCAGTAACGTAAAGGAATTCTGGAGCAAAACGGTTGTTAATGCATGAATAATCAGCGATAATCATATATTTTAAGGATTTACACGAAAACAATCACATGGATTAGCCTCGTAGCTGAGAGGTTGACCAAGCACTAGCTGGAATAAGTAGGATAACTATATAGCATACAGCTCGACGCTCAAAACAGTTCTATTTGTCTTTCTCTGTTACTCGTATCAATTAAGGCTATAGAAGAAAATGAGCGAGGGAGAGTGGAAGCTTGGAAGGCAACCAGCGAGCGACACATCCATAATTGACGTGTGCTGCTCACGGTTGTCGCTGGCGCGAGAGTGCGATCATAATTGATTGTGGCGAAGCGGGCGACGACGAGTTCACCGCACGTCGTCTACTGAAGGATGACCACGCCAGAGAGAAGAAGACACCGGTGGAAGTCCGAAAGTGTGCAAATGGTGTGGCGGCGATTGTGGCCGTAAAGCCGACGACGGAGGGGAGGCCGCTGCCCTGGAGATCAATAATCAGCTGAAGCCACGAGTAGACGATGCCGTAACCTCTACACTCACTACTAACAAGCAGGCATTCACAGCGCAAACACATTAAGTTGCCAGCGCTACCGGCGTCGGTCTATTTCTGGGAGAGCAATGCCAGTCGAGTGATGAGGAAGTTCCCACAGGATTTTAGACTGGGATTAGAAAGGTGTGGAACTGCCCCAGAAAGCTTCAGTACCATTCCTGTTTGATGACAATGCAAAAAAGGTAAAGGAAAAAGTCAGGTACAGCGCTTGGTAGGGCGTGGCCTACGGAAATGGGTGAGTGGCGAGAGTGAGAGTGCGTGGCAAGAGTGAGAGTGCGTGGCGGAGTGAGAGAGTTCGATACACTCTCAGCCAAGTCCGTAGGCCACGCCCTATCAAGTGCTTCGAAATGGACTGAAAGTAGGCAGGCACCATTATGGCATTGCACTGCATTGCGAAAAATCCTTCCTACATATCCACTTTGGGCTTTTGGAGCCTGCCTTTGGCTAAACTTCCATGAACTCCCATGTGGGAAAATGCCTCCTAAAACGAAACAACTAAGAAGAAAAGGGCTCTGCCCAGTAAGTCAAGAAGGCTCAGGAAAAATTGAGTAGGAGCTTCGCTTGTTACACACATGTAAGACCCTACCAGTCACTACTGAATGCAGGAGATCAAGATTCATACGAAATCTCAATTATTACAATTATATTATTGTCTCAATAGCCGCTCGCAGCTCTTTTTTTTTCGAAGGATTACTAGGGCACACAGCTCAACCTATGACGCACTCAGCTAAGCTTATGACTAATGAATGAGCTCAGAAGCATAGACGTGGCAAACGAGACCCAATAAAGGGGATAGCCCGGCATTCGAAATGCTAGGTAACCAGCTCCAGGATGAGGAATGTGGCAAAAAAAAAACGAAGTAATAAGGTAATCAAACCCAAAAAATCAAAAAATTGAAAGTAAGAGCACCAATAGGGTGAGTCGTGAACCGCCAAAAAATGTAAAAACCCGAGAGAAGGATAAAAATCAATTGAAAATGCCACCAATTAGAGATTACGCAACGCAAGGTGTCCTTTGAAATGGGGTTTGGACAAAATTCTATGTTATTCTATGATTGGACAATGATAGGTCGTTGAAGAGGCGGAAAAGGTCTTCACCAACTTTCATGTCAGATACTTCCTCTGATAAGAGCCGCTTCTCAAAGCACTTCTTGAACTTTTCTGATGTCTCATGACAGTTAAACTCCTCTTCATATCAAAACACATCAAAAAACGGCAGAAAGCAATAGACGTAATGACCATTATTTTGACATTTTCTGCCCCACCAAGTTCTGCGAAATATCGCACCCATAAAGGAGTCTAAAGGCACAGTATGCTCTCGCGGGAAGGAGAGCATTTCTTCGATTATAACCGATGAAAGAGGGTGTCAATACGTGTCGCCCCACCCTTTTGCATGCCAAGGGGTGTGGCCAAAACATCTCGACGACCTTCCACCATGTTGAACCAGGCAACGATCTCATTGGGCCAAAGGTGTAATATGCCTTGAATCAAGAGCGGCTAGGCGGTGCAGAGTAATTGATTTTTGATAGCTGCTTATTTTCGCTGCAGCCAGCAATGCGAGAGTTGTTACAAGTATGCAGAGTACGGGCAAAAGCTTCTGTGTCGGACGGGACCAGAACCCGCACTCCATGCTTTCCGGGTATATGTGCCAATTCATTGCACTACTGAGACCTCTTCCAGCTTAAAGGCACACCACGCGATAATCAAAGTGGTCCTTACCTTCTCAGGGCAGGTGGACCCTTGGATACTTGTAAAGATTGCATCCTTCTCGCGGCACCACGGCTCACTCCCGGCGCGCACGGCCTGGTCGACCTGAGCCGAGTTGAGCCCACCAAGCGGAATCACACCCGGCATAGACGAGAAGGAAACTTGCGATAAGACAAGATAAGGCGGCGATATCAATAGCGAAGGCAGCTTCATCAGGGAAGAACAGGTGATATCGTAGCATTTTGCGCGATATCATCGAGGGAAAGCTCTTTTATAATTTCCAATACTCGTACGAGGACTGAGGGCAGGGAGCTTTATTTTGGGTGGTTTTGAGGGTTTTCGATTCATTTTTCTTCACTAGTGGGTAAACCAGGGCCTCTACATCCTGTAACACGCGCAATAGCTCTCACAATTTTTCGCGAGGTGTCTCTTTAACTCAGCTTCTAAATGGTATATTTACCATAGCTCATCAGCACTTACACGTATAACTTGTTACAAGTATGAGTTATGGGCAAAAAGCCAGTTTTAGTATCGAACAGTGAAGCTGAAAGCCTGAGTAGATTTTTATTCAATATTGATAGCTGCAAAGTAATTATTTCATCGGAAAGCAAAAATAAGCTATCCTGACAAACGATGGCTAATGAACTTTACTCGGTATCCGCTGGTCTACGCGGTATTCTTGTTCAGAATTGCGGAGCATGCTATGGAATGGAAGTTCTTTGACACGAAGATATCGGTTTTCCATGCTGGGTGGCAAATAAAGTTCTTCCCACTTCTCTCATTAAAAATTTATGAAACCCCCGGATACAATCTCACGGACACGCTACTCTCAGCGATCTTTGGACCTGAAAATGTGACATAACCTAATTTCTCAGTTTTCACCGCTTTCCTTCCAAAAAGTATCGGTGAAAATTGTGAAGAAATCGCTTGAATAAGGTCACATGGTTTTTGTATAGAGTTACCAGCACTTTTGAAATATTTATATCTTTATGCGTGGCCTTGATGCTTTACACTTTCGCATGCGCATGATCCATTCCAGAACAAGTTAGTAACTCGAAATTGAGTTACGTACTCCTATTTGCTCCACAGGAAATTGGATAGAAAATCACTCAGTATGACAGCTTATAACGGGTACAAAATTTTTGCCTAAAAAGATTACAGCACAAGTCGAAAAAGAAGCCCTTCCTTATTCGTCATTATTGTTTATTCCTTTACTTGACTTATTTATTAATCGTTGATTTAATGCACTCTGAGGTATGTTTCTACTTGTATTCTATTTTTTATTTTTTTTAAATAATTTTTCTGACCCAACTGCTGCAGAAAGCGATTTATCTTTCCTAGCCTCAGAAACCTCTGGAATTTTTTTAAATTGAAAAAAAATGAAGGACTGGAACTGAAAAGCAGAGAACGGATGCCATTCGCTTCCCAACCTTTAGGGAATACAAGTCAGAGAACATAACAACTTCCATGTTGAGGAAATGAAAAGTACGACTTTAGAAGAGACAAGGACAAGCGAAATAGCAATAGAAACAATCGCTTATTCCAATAGATTATAGAATGTATGATGATGATGTATAATTATAGTGTATTCTACAATGCATGACTATATCGAAGGATGAAGGAATGAAGTTTTGTAGTAGTAAATTCCTTCTGCGATATGCGCCGTGCATTCTTATTCCTCTCAGAATCGTGCCAGAAGGTGATCGCGCTTTGGTCTATACTACGACTCGCGCCGCTCAACCGACGTGCAAATCAGTGCTTTCATATTTCCAGACGAGTCTGGTAGCAATTCACCTATCGCCGGGGGATGGAAGGCTTGGTTGGTTTGGGCGGGCATTGATACAGGACTTGATTACCCGCACCATGTATGTGTTCCCTGTCACTACACCACCTTCACCCATTGATCCTAATTACTACCAAATTCTATGAAATTGTGCTGAACGGATCGTGAAACTTCAGACTTGAGGCATTAATTGTGCGAGGATACCCAAAAATTCCTACATTTCCACCTTTCTCAAGCAATAATACTCTATCCCACACGAATTGAAGTATGGAGATATCATCCAATATAGTGGGAGACTGCATAATAGTACGAAGCTGAAGAAAAACGGAGTGGAACGGTCAAAAATCCGAGAAATTCAGGCCAAACAAAAAATAAATGCATATTGGCACATAATTTACGTTCACATCGAGTTGCAAATGGATGTGGCTATTCTCAGGATCGAAGTAGTGGGAGTTCGGAGACGGGCAACCGCTCTAAGATACGCCATGTTTTCGATTTCAAGCCAATATGCATTTATTTGTGTGTATGGCCTATACAATACGTCCTCTTCTCGCCGTTTATTTTCAGAAGGGGCGGGTCGGGCCGAAAAACAGAGGATTGGCTGGTATAAAACAAGTGGCAGCTGCTGAAGAAGACAGCTCTTATAAAGCCCGGGGCCACTATTTCTCATCGCAAATTCCTCCACACAGGCTTTGTAGACCTCTAGCTTTCAGTTGCATGACGCAATTTAGGAATTCTCATTACCCGCTTTAATTCTATCACTGTCTATGAAGATTTTCATAAGCAAAAGGTGTTCTCTGTTCCATGAAGTTACACAGCTATGACGACTACCCCCGTTGCCCGGAAACCGTGATCTCCTTGTGGCTTCTCACATAAAACATAAAATTCTCACCACGAATGAAAGGCTACTATAACGGCGACCATTTGTAAAACGATCATCGTGATATCCGAGTATGCTGGGAGTCTTCCCACAATCGTACTACATCTACGAAAAAGCCGCCGCATCAAAAAAGCAATTAAGGCTAAATAGTTTCCTGACGAACAAAAACACTCCTGGTGCCAAAACAATGGATAAAATG
The DNA here is from genome assembly GCA_963978905.1 of Trichostrongylus colubriformis. NCBI lineage: Eukaryota > Metazoa > Nematoda > Chromadorea > Rhabditida > Trichostrongylidae > Trichostrongylus > Trichostrongylus colubriformis. The sequence goes on from OZ022256.1 coordinate 8,782,836, forward strand.
CCGATTAGACGCAAAAACGCTCGAGATTCTGCAAAAGTCCACAAAGGGCTCAAAAAAAAACCAATTTTTTTGAAAAACGGGTGAGAAACCAGCCAAATGAGCGAAGAACAAGTCTAGGAAAGCAGAAGTCCTCTCAAGGCAGTATCTTAAATGGAGGTTTATTATTTATCATAACACCTGCCATAAATTTTAATATTTTAAAATATTAAAAATTAATATTAAAATGCTATCAAATTATCGCTATTTTCAATTTCCGAATTTATAATATTTATTCCGTTTATCATTATTTATTAACCCACAACGTACCGCGTGCAACACATGGTGTTGCACCCAGAACTGTTCCTGAGTGAGGTGCAACACATGGTGTTGCTCCAGTATCGAACCACAATTTTTTCGTATTTCAAAATTGCATCGGGTCGAAAGCTGCCACTAAATGTTTTCGAATAATGAGAATAACACATTTTGCTATGACCTTTCCCTTCCACAAAGTAGCTAGGATTTTGGCACCACGCTTTTTGAACACCATTGCAACAGTAACAAAACATTGACAGGTCAACTATCACCTCTACAGATGAGACTTCGTCTGAGATTACTTTTCTATTGACTGCTGACCTAACTGCCCAATTGCATAAAAGTTCGGTTTAGCCTAAGAAGGACATTAAAAGGCAAACCTATTTTTGGTACAATGATGGAAAGATACAGTGGCGCTCAAAAGTCTTCGGCCAAAACTTTTTTGTCATAACTTTTTTTCTACTTGACCAAATTTGACAAAATTTTAATATGTGGTGACTGAACCTATTGTCAACATTTCGTCCTACTTGAGTGCCGCTTGACACTTTTCATGATTTTTTACAAGAATTTACTACAAGACCGCCCAAAAAAAGTAAGAGGCTTGTTCAAGAAAAACGGCTTTCTATACAAAAACAAAAAGAGCAAGCCTCAGAGAACACTAATATTTTGTAGAAAGACCACGGCTTTTGATGACAGCGGCACAGCGGGACGGCATAGCGATGGCATGCCAAAATTAAAAAATTTCATATAACCACGTAACCTACACCGTTGAGCGCCAAAATAGTATATTAAGTATGCAGTGTCTCAAGGTACAACATACTAAAATTTCTTTTAGATCGGTGCGGTTGCAAAAAAGTTACAAGTGAAAAACCCAGTGTGGAAGACCATTTCGCCGAAAACTTTTGAGCGCTACTGTATGTTGTTCTCCTCATCCGAAAATGTATTCTGACGTTTTAGCCTTCACAACCGACGGTTTCATGTGTCCCCAAAAAAGACGGTCTTAGGTGGCCAGGTGCAACACACGGTGTTGCAAGATTTGAAGACCAGATAAAAACGTCTAGCCATGCAGACAGGAGCGGTGAAAATATCCCGGATACGTTATGTGTTAATATCAAATTATTGCCACTTTTCATTTCCAAATTTATAAATCTTACTCTGATTATCCTTATTTATTAATACTATCGATATCACGATGGTCATCAGCACATTATTCAGTTGCTTTTTATTACTGCTACATTGCGTGCTCGATCGAGTTTCTATCGGTTTATTTTAGCAGCTGTTCAGTGTCAGGGGCAAAACATAGAATAGAGAAACAACTAAATTGAAAAGGATCATTAAAATTTTACTTCGATGTATTTAAAATTTTAGTCACCGATGATTGCACTTCTCATAATAGTAAAGCAACTATATTCAATTGAACAATATTTTTTGAGGTAATTTACAATGGATCTGCCAGTGGTATTGGTTATGCGCTCTAGGCCATGCAAGATTCTCATAAGCATGATTTCCCAGGAGAGCTGAAGCTACTTTGTAGTTACATGGCTTACGTTCACATCAAGTTGCAAATGGATGTGGTCATGCTCAAGGCCAAAGGGAGTTTAGAGACGGGCAATCGTTCTGGGATGTGCCATGCTTTCGACTTCAAACTATTATGCATCTATTTGAGTATTTGGCCTATACAAAGGCGTAACACCACCTTCAAAAATTACGACCTTTGGTGGAAAATCCCCATTACGAAACGCTTAGTCTGTCTGTTGGTCCGTCCGTCTCGAAATAGGCATTACATGAAAAACAGCTTATGAAAGTGGGAACAAGTGTAGGATAGGTAGGGTGAGGAACAAGAAGTGAAGAGCACATATAGACCGCGCTAAGCTCCGCCCACGTTGGGCGGGGCGTGCACCGCAATGTTCCGTTTCCACAGCGAAAACTATTTGTTCGGTTCGAAAATGGTTCAAACGAGGGGGAAAGATAGGATAAGGTTAGCAGTGAGTTTCTGAAAACCATGAAAGAGGTCCGGGCATAGTAAGCGGAGCGCACCCCGAATGGGCGGTCCCCACAGCAAAAATTCATAACTCCATTTCAACTCAGCCTTGAGACCAGGAAAAAATCGGAAGAAGTGACCGATGTAGAAGCCATCTTGAACGCACATGAACTGAGCAAAAACCCACTCACAGTGGGCGGAGTGTGATGTGGTAATGGGTACTGAATAAATTTAGGGAGAAAGCAATTCATTAAACCACGGACACCCGTGATGTTGCGCGCGCAGTAGTGTGCTCTAGCCCAAATGGTATAGATATAAAAACGAAACAAGTACTGAATTTCCGACAATTTCCTTGAAACCTAACAATTGGAGCACTTACATACTTGCAAGCCATAAAGATTGATATACGGCGAGACCAAACTACGTGTTGAAATCACAATTGCAGTTGAAATACTTTTCGGTTTCTCGTATCAACTAGTGATTTCGAAACCCATGTGCATTGTGCCTTCGAGTCATGTGGTCCTTAACAGCTCTACAATTCACTGAATTTTTTTTCTATTGTTCTATTCTTTTCGATTTCTCTTCCTTTTTCTAACTATTTTTCCTGTCCTTCGCACCTTCGAGTTCATATTCTTTTTATGTGTTGCTGACTAAATCCTCTTTTTCGGAAGGAGAGAATTGTTTTAGCGTTAGTGAATAACGAGAACTAAGTGTTCAGTGAATGAAAAGGATCGAAAAAATCGTTTTTGTGAAGAGGTAAGTAGTTGCACACAAACTTTGGATTACATATAAAGATGAAACACTTGGAATTCTCGTCTTCTCACAATTCAAACATACCGAGGAGAGGAAGAATAGGGATGGCACAGTGTCTTTACCTCAACTCAATCCTTCTGTAGGTTTGAACCCATTGAAGCCTTGCCGAGCCTTTCATTTCAATTTTAGGTCGTCTTTTTTATTTGTCTTCGATATAGTGGAGTACGAAACGACAAGACGCATATCTGGCTCCTAGCGATTAGTCATCCTAGCGCTTTTTCAATTTCATGTATAAGTGGAATTCGCAGTACGCATCAGATTTCCGACCACTGTCGAAGACTTTCTGTTTTATCTCAGCCTCTGAAAAGGGAAATTTATCTCGAAGACAGGATTAAAGCTTAACGAAGTGGTTTATCGAATTGTTTTCTGCTCAATGGCCGGAATTCTCATTATGATGGAACGTAGATAAGTTTTTCTATGGCAGCCTTGGGTTGGTGGAGTTCAGCTGCATGCGTTACGTAGTTCCTTGAAAATGCATGCTCGATTGAGAATTTGCATTTGCACCCATGCGATGCGATAGTGGCCAATGAAGCTGAGCAGGCATTAATCAAAGCAGTCTGAGTGAGATACTGGGTCAGCCAAGGGGTTAAGTCATCGTCTTCTGGCGCATGCGGAAGCCTAGTCGATCATTATCTTTAAACGAGTTATTGAACGTGGCCCGCCTTAACGCACAAACTCCTCCCATCTCGTGAACTGTGCTTCATTGCAAACTAACCATCTCTGGTGTCGAGGGTAGTGGTTGCGTCAGTACAACCTCCTATAAAGAAATCATCCACGGAAAAATGCGTTTTCCTGTTACCCATATATTTATGTTGTATCTGCCTACTAAGGGCCGCATGCAAAAATTCGCGAGGAAGGAGAATTCGGCTAGAGTTCTTTAATAGATTCTTTACGTGGCAGTGAAAACCTATGACGAAGACCATAGTTCGCACATTTATGCTGCCGTTCATTTAAAAGTTAAAGTCCGAGTCAGTCAGGCCGTTCATTCAACAGTTAAGGTCCGAATCAGGTGCAAAGGATCTGCTCTGGTCTCTGTTAATCTTGGATGATTCCCATACATACGAAAAAGCCGGACTCTTTCTTGAGGATTAAAAAAATTTTTGCAGCTTTCACCGAGAAGCTGGTTACCAACTCATCCAAACTCGATATTTTATAGGTCGTTGGACTTATCGCATCGAGACGAATCCAGTGTTTCCATTTTATCCACTTTAAACGAAGTTATGACATTGCGACGGTTTCCATCGATTAATTCGTTGCCATTCAAGTAAGGTACTGGCCGGACTGCCGCTTTTTTACACTTTGAAGAATCCCTTACAGGAGCTATAGTAGTTCCAAAACGAGATGTAATCAAGATGGCCTCCAAACAATTTTTGAATTCTAAGCAATGGATTAAGACCGAAAAAATTAATTTTGCTACGTGAACGTGGAAAATAATGTATTAAATCTAATGGTTTTTACTTGACTCAAAACAAATATGCTTGAATAGAATTATGTTCTCCCAAAGTGAGGTTACTCAAAAAGCCGTTCGACCTACCTGATAATATCAACTCAGCTGTACTACGTGGTTTATAGAATGCTTCTGTGCGCCGAGTCTGCGTCTACTGATTATTCAAACGGCTTTTCCATGCAATCGTTCTAGCAATTTGAAAAATGCGTCACAAGTTGTCAGATGGTGACTGCTTTGGAGCGACCCATTTTTTGGCATGGCTCTGGAAATGAAATTCCGAGGCCGCCTCTGCCCCTCTTTCTTGAGCGGGCGCGCGGAAATTTGAGCGCACAGCTCGTCGAAGTGTTTGCGATTTCGAAACAAGAAATGGGTATCCAGGGAACGGCTGGCGGAGTACACTTTTGTGGAAGGCATAAACAATATTTTCTCCGTGCAAGTTGTTTTCTTTTTGTGGAGAACAATGTGGGAACGCCGATGTTGTCAATCAGGAAGTGGTGTCCTGACTGGCTCGCAGGTGGGGCCCATCATAAAAAGATCACTGAATATGTAATTCTATGTGCTCAGTAGTACGAAGATAAAAAACGAAGTGAAGTGATCAGAATTCAAGAAAGAAGACCCCTTCTACTGTTGATTCGAAAGCGGTGGGGGGGGGGGGGGCACACTGAAAAAAGTCGGACAATGGTAAAACAAGTGACAGCTTTTGAAAATACACTTCCACGAAAGATTAGGAACGCTTCTTCCTTCAGACATTGCCACATACAGTTTTTTAGACCCGTGGCTATCATTCGGGTGACGGTTTGTAAGAGTTGTCCTCATACACATTACCACTATCACTGTCTTTAAAAACAGCATTAGGGGTAATGTGGTTACTGAGAAATCCCTGAGAGAGGTCACTTACATGAAGACTTTCTGTCTCATAGGTCTAAGAAGGCTATTTTTGGCGAAATCCTAATGAAAAATTATTGGGAGTTTTTTCTTGGAATGGCTGAGACTTACTATAGTCCTTAACTTCAAGCTGAGTTCGGTGTGTGCATCAGGACACTCAAACTGGGTGAGCGCGCGCTGCAAACACGTTGTTGCGGAATTGGCCGTGTGCCATGGGCAGTGTGCCCGATGCAACTCGCCACAAATTCAGTGCTACAACACATCGTCATCTAATGCTACACGCCGTTGACACCGTGCTTTGCCAATGCACACGTCTTCACGACATTGAAAAGTAAATATGTAAAAGTAAATAAAAAAGTAAACAGCAGGTGAATAAAAAATAAAGATGGTTCCTGAGAACAACGCTCTCTAAAAAAGCGCGGATCAGTGAAAGTAGTATTTAAGATAGCAGCAGTATTATAAGTGATTGCAAAAATAACTGAAAAAAGCTATGATTTCGTTTATGGAACCACAAAAAAATATTGCGATACAATCAGATATTGCAGAGTCTTACATGCAAATTGGAAAAATAAAGAGAAACAGCACAAAACACGCACAAGCTTTGAAATCGTGTGAGTGAATATGAAAAGCATCGATAATATGTTGATTACATGTGGAATCAGTGGGATATTTAGGAAAACAAGGAAGAGTTATTGAAATTCTAATGGAAGCATTATGTCTGCCGTGGTAGGATACGAGAAGCCTGTGGGACAAATAACGCCTCGGTGCCGCTCATTCAGTCAACTTATTGCCGGATATTTCAAGAATCTTCCTGCTAATCCATAGGATGACATCAGAGCTATATGAGAGCAAACTGAGATTGAATCGAGCGATGACATCATCGTCATTGGAAGCCGTCTTTAATCGTATATCTGCATAGGCTCCTCATAATGAATAATTTACTTACTTAATGTTACATTTTCAGTTCTTAACACTGGTTCTTTCTTCTTCGACAAATACATCATGATATAAAACAGCCCGTAAATTGAGAAGCTATCACGAAAGGGTTGCTTCTAAGGACAACCTAAGCCTAGCGGCAGTTATTACGCAGGTAAGCTCTCAAAAAGTCTATCGATGTCAGAAATCTGGGTAATGCCATTGACAGTGAACTGACATTTGAGCCTCATTGTAAAGTCAATTTCATAGCGCTAGATAGGGAGTGGCATACGGACTTAGATGAGAGGGTATAAAACTTTCTGACCCGTCGCACACTATCTCCCAAGTCTGTAAACCACGTCCTATGTAGCGCTGTGATGGACCGTAAGTTCATCGCTAGAAAAGCCAAAGCGCTGAAAACTTGCATTTTCAAAGAAAACTCGGATTTCCAAACAATTTGAAGAAAAATTAAAAAGTTTTAGTTTTAGAATAAAGTTTTTGGCGTAAATCAATCCCTTCTTGGGATGCACCCTACATTCTGGTTAAATTCAGAATCGTGGGGCGGCAGGTGACTGCGATTGTGCTTATACAATGACTTGTGAGGGTCAGGCAATGTATAAATTAGTACTTTTATCCTCCCATACGAGCGTAGCATCAATTCATCTATCTCGGGGGATGGAAAGCTTGGTGCTTCGGCGGGCGTTCATACATAATTTGATCACCGCACCATGAGAGCGGGAGTTCGCGCCACTTCTCACTACACCACCGTAATCACAGTATATCTCATATCTTCATACTGGTATATAATAAACGCGTATCGAATTTCCGTAAAATTAAACGTGTTTTCATCCCATAACGGAGTATGCGCAGCGATGCTTCCCCATGCGAAAAAGTTGATCTTGAGATTAGATCCTCTCTCCTGGCTGTTTTTCATTTTAATTTTACTGCGTACCCTGCCGAAAAGGTTGACCACAAGAGCTTCTCGTGTTCAACTTTTCTACCTCAACTTCCCATGGAAATTAGGGGAAGGCCGAAAATCTTCAGCGAGACGAATGGATCAACCTAAGTTGCGGTGGTAGACTCTAGTGAGACCTTGAGCGTGGAGATCTGATCCGAGTTTTAGTGCAACCAAAGGTATAATAATATAAATCTACCTAAAAGGTAAAAAGATAATTTCAACTGAACTCTAAATATTACCGGTCAGTAATGCTTTTTAATAAAGAAGAAGTATAGATATCTGCATGTAGAAACCAGGGGAGTGGCAATTAGGAAATCTATAACCGAAAATTAAATTAAAATATGTATGTTGCTACTGAGCTTTGAGAGTTAGGATGTGGTGGAACCTATGCGGCGCTGCGCCGTGCATGAATTTCGACATTTTGTGGTGTTTACCGATGGGGTTGCGTGGTGCACTGTAGTAAGTCAGACCTTCAAAGTGTTTTGTCATTTTTCAACTTTCGCATTTGCTGTTGATTGAAATATGCTTTCAAATTGCTTATAGCACCATAGTACTGCAAAAATCTCATTAAGAAATGTCCAAAGGCAGTCGTTGCAATTGGATTCTGCAACGCTTGCGATGCAGTAACTAAATTAACTGAAACCGCCCAAGATAAATGCGTTTCTTGAAAAGAGGGAATTGAAAAGAGGGGAAAAGGAGAGCGCGTCGACTACTACGGCTTTCATCTGGGAATTTCAAGGAAAGTTAGGAAATGTAAACGGATGACATTGATATACTTCTGTGCGTGTAGCACCCCATTTGAGGCACCGGAAGTAGGAAAATTGGTAGATTATGGAAAAATTGAAGAATATGGAAAGAGGGTGCTCATCAGCGTAGTAGTGGAAAGAACTCGAAAATTCTCTTTTCACTTCTTCGCTTTCGCTTTCCTCTTCATTACAAGCGGGAGAGATTGATGCAGACGGGAGAGGCAAGTAAACCGGACGCGAACGTTGTCCCGCCCTCGCCGGCAACTAGCTCTGCTTATGAACGGCAGAATGCACGTCGTGCTGCGGGATCGTGACAAGGCCCCAAGCCGCACTTTTTCAATGCGAGTCTCTTATTACCTCCTCTAAATTGAAATGTTTGTTTTTAGAGAACATGTCCCCACTTTCAAACCGGGATACGATGAGGGATTTCGAAAAAAACGCTTCCACTGATGTAAGTGATGGCTCATATTGTATGTGTTGCCGTTAAAAGTGGGTCACTTTTTAAGAAAATTCGTCAAGTTATAAGCTTTGCCTGTGGTGACTCCAAAGTACGACCCAACTTTAGGGATTTCTCAACCAATGCATGACTTTGGTTAAGACTCCGCGATACGATTTTGAGTCTTTTTGTACCACATCTTGAAAAATAGCCTCAAGTAAAATGAAACTTTTGAGAGTTTTTAACCATGGTCAAAAATTTTTCACAATATTTTTGAAAAACTACAGTAGTGTATGCGATTTTGAATTTTTCGAAGAGAATCTTGAATCAAACTAAAAAAGAAGAGCTATTGTTGCAGCTCGTCGGGCGGTTGCCCTCCTGACCGCTAGCGCAACAGCATCATGTTCCGGGTCCCCGGACCCCGTCCCACCGGCTGCTATACCTGCGGGTTGTCTGTCCACGTGGGCTTCCCCAGGAACCATACTGCTTTCCCCACAGTATGGCCGCCGCTTCCCGGAGCTATCTGTTCTACTCTTCTACCCTATAGACTACCCTTCGTACAACAGCAAGTACGACAATTACGACAACTATATTTATTATGTACACACTATTCACAATAGTCCACCTACTTATCTTTCTGCCTGATCTCAGGTCCGACCGTGCTTCTCCCCTCAAAGGACAACTAAAGGGATAGTAGCGGTAAGCGGTAGCTCCTTCACCCTGTAGGCTATCTACCCCGCCTGCAACCGTCCACGTCCTCGCGTATAGCGGACGTGAGCATACCAGCGCTCAACTAACAATAAGCCGACCGCGGTCCGCTCGACCACAGTGCGTCCTGATGGAGTGCAGAGCGAGAGAGACAAGCTCTCATCCCCAACAGTCCGGCCTGGCATCCTAGCAACTTTCGCCCGGTGCCGCTCTCCTCCCGCAGGGGAAGGTGTATGAACAGCGACTGGCAGTGGCGACACCTTTAATAGAACCACGACTGGGGGCGGAGCCGGGCGCTCGGAGCGCCCACAGGGACAGTCGCGAACCGCGACAGTTATAATTATTGGGTTGCAAAGACTTGGGATGTGCGCAAGTCTTAAATTCGTGAGAAACGTCATAGAACACTTAAAAAATGTTACTTTCGTGAAATATCGATCCAAAGAATACATGAATAACGACAAAGAAAGCGTTCTTTTCCGGGAAAAAAGCAACTATTGCGGACAAAAAGATTTTCATGAAAAAGCTTGGTCTTTGAGGGTAAATAGATACGCCCTAAATCACAAAAAATATGCCTTCAATGGTCATGGATGTAGTATGGAGGAAGATTGAAAGTATACAAATAATAGGCAGACTGAGAAGCCCGCGATAGACATGTCATGCTGGAGTCAAGAGATCACAGCAAAGACCAATGGACATCCCGCGGTCAAAAAAGCAGTTCTATCGTCACAAAGTGGTCGAAAGGGTGATTGATGATGCGCTATTACATGCATGCCGGCTACGCCCTTTGGGAAAAGTCTGCACGTTGAAAAAAATTGCGAGATCACTGCATGGAGAGAGTGTGAAGCGCTCAACGTTTCTCAGACCCCAGATGGGGTTGGGTGTGTCTCTGTCGGTTGTGTACACTTATGACAAAAAATCGCTTCGCGGCGTCGCACTCGCGGTGCCATCAGTACGAGTCGTTTAGGATTCCGCTCAAGACGCAATAGGCTGGTACCGTGAAAGATCTTTAGAGATTGCAGATTGGAAGCTTTGGGAATTCGCCTATGTTGTTGTTCTTGTTGTTGTTGCTGTTTCAACAGATGAAGCAGTAAATGACCCGCACTCGCCGCGCCGTCGCCGCGGACGGCCACGCGATTTGGCTGTGCGTAGAATGACACGATTGCCGTGTCCACGTATCGTCTGACCCAGTGGAAGTGTGATGAACGCCGAACCATGCACTCTCCATCCCCCCCTCCCCCCTCTTTCTCAGCACCTGCTTACCTTGCAGAGAAGTACTGCCCCTTCTGCAACCATTTCTGAGAAGGTTCAGCGGATCAAGACATAACACTTCCATTCCATAGGTTACTTGAAATCTGTAGAGCATTGGTGCGAAGAATGCATACAGTAATCCATGACTCCGTCACTTTCCGGATTTTGTGTCATACAGACGAACAAACAGAATCACAGACAACAAACAAACGAAGCATGAAGGTTAAAGAAATCATCCAGGAGATGAATTTTTCTGTTATCCGTATATTTATGTTGCATTTGCCTAATGTGGGCCGCATGCAAAGTTTCACGCAAAAATGAGAATTCGGCTAAGATACAGCACCACAATGTCCTAGCGCGGGGAGGGGAGAGGACGGGGTCTTCGAGCAGGTGACCACCCCGTCGTCCGCCACGGTCGGAGACACATTGTTGGATTGGAAAGTAACGTAAACAGTACGACTCTCAGCGCCGGAGGACGGGACGGGGTTTTTACTCGAAGGCCCCGCCCACACGGCCGAGAGTTTGCGAAGCTGCATCTTCGCTGAATTGTCACTTTTTCCGTGAAACTTTGCATGCTGCCCTTATTGGGCTAATACAGCATAAATACATGGGTAACAAAGAAAATCATTTTTCCGTGGACGATTCCTATAAATGATGTACGTTTGTGCGTTGATCGGTCCCTTGGATAGCGCTGAAATGCACTGTGCATTCCTTGGTATTGGATGTCCAGCGCATTCTAGCGCTATCGAGAATTGCGGTGGCAGATAAATGCGACTTGGCCTATAGAATGACTTGCGTTGGCAGCCGATGCACAACTCAGTACTTTTGTCCTTCCAAACGAGCCTGGCCCCAATTCACCTACCTCTTATGGGTGGAAGGCTTTGCCTCAGAGTGGCCTGATGCGGGATTTGAATCCCGCACCATGAGAGTAGGAATGCGCGCTACTTGGGACTACACTACCTTCTCCCAAAAAAAAAACAAACAGCTTCCATATAGTAGGATGCGGAGGAAATCTCTATATTTAAGTGATAATAAGCACTCTCTCAACACTTATACACTGGGAACAGAATCATAATTAACAAAGAACGAAAATAATAACTTGTATACCTTGATAAACAGGATATTTTTCGTTTTCTTTTTGATCGACTCAGCGGTGAAGTATGAACAGCTACGTGAACAAGGTTACTTAGCTCGACGTGGGCGATATCCGATCGGAAAGGGCCAACAGATGTGAAACTCCTGAGTTCTACTGCCGTCAAACAACCCTCAACAACCTTTGACAATGGCAGCCACAATGTTTACATAAACCTTCCGTGAAAGGCAATATCACACATTTGACAAGCGCCCCTTATTGAGCTGAGTGCAAACGATGTCCTAGCACGAGCAGATGTCGAGTGTTACCGAATTGAAAATTCCTGTGCCATATCCAAGGGATATGGAAAAGGATGAGTACAAGTTTGAAAGGGCAAATGGCCGTACACGGCGTATTATGACCTGGTACCTCAAAAAAATCTTCAAATTGTGCTCACCCTCAGCGACAGGCAACTAACTCCGATGAGAGTAACGGAAGGTGCGTACACTTATGACAAAAAACACTTCGCGACGCAAACAGTACGAGTTGGAATTCCGCTCAAGAAGCAATGGCTGGTACCGTGATGGATCTTCAAAGATTGCAATTCGGGAGCTTCGGAAGTTTGCTTGTGCTCCTGTTGTTGCTGTTTCAACAGATAAAACTGCAAGCAACTCGCACTCGCGCGCCGCTCCCCGCGAGCGGCCACGCGATTTTTTGTCATAAGTGCACGCACCCAGTTACGGGTATTGGTGTTTACGTGAGAGGACGAAGAAGGAGTGTGTAATAAATAAATAACTAAATAAATAAATAAAACAGTTGTTAGATTTTTCGAAATCCCAGAATTTCAGAAACAATGATGAACTGCAAAAAGCTACTGCATTTGCTTTAGCATAACTGTTAAATTGAAAGCTAGAATATTATTATCTATAGCAGAGAATTTAGAATCAAAAAATCTACAGCAAAGTATCAAATGAAGATCTCGCAACAAAGAATTAGCTTGATTGCCATCTCGCACGGGCCCTTAGACAGAAATCAACGGATCGGAGAATTTAGCAGTTTCCTTCTTCTGTGCTCATCAGTAAGGGGGAGAAGGAAGAGCATCCCTCAAACATCTCCGTCATCTACCTTTTTCCATGTGTTGATCGATCTTTCCGCAGTGATCCCGTAAAAGGAATTCATTTCTTCTGAATCATCTTCCCCTCTCATCGTCAGTCATGAAGATGACGAGATGGTGGAGAATGGAAACGAGGTTTTGCCAATGAGCTGAGGAACAACCTGTAAAATGAGCGCTCTAGTTTTTTTTTTTTTTTTGAAAATCCAGTGGCTTGCAACTCTCTCACTTGGGAAGTAAAATCTGACAATTCATTTGGGACTACTATGGCGTTTCACCCCTGTCAAACAGTAAGTTCGGAGACAAAGCAACCGTCTGAGAGAATCTATCCTACTCATCGGTTTATAAATCCTGCCCTTCCTCTAACATTTTTTGAATTTTTCCAAACTTGTTTTTGAAAAAGCTGGCGATCTTCCAACTCTATGGACATAAAAGCGCGCGCGTGAGTACATAAAGCCACATAGGCTCGAAAATGGACCGCGTCAACTTCGAGGCATCCACTTCCACGAGCACTAGATCGGCACCAGTTCGCGGGAAATGGCTGCCAAAGTCAACGCTGCCCAGCAACGTCTACTGACCGCAGCGTTCATCGCAGATTCAGATGCCTTGAAGACGGAGATATGAACCTCGACGAATAGGAACGCCCTGGACGACGAGCTGACCGACTTCTATGAAGACGCCCTGCACCGAGAGCTCGAGCTCTACCCCAATTCGACCACTCGCCTATCAGAAGAAGCGATTCACTACTCACATTGCACCATCATCTGTCACTCGTGTATCGTGGGCCTTCGTAAATTTTTGTCGCCATGAACACCGCACGCTTTGACCGTGGGGCAGAACTCATGAAACATGTAATATATGGATTAAATGAGCAATTCCACTCATACCAAACCTTCGTGATGCTCACTATAACCCCTCGTAGGACCAAGTTTTTGCATTAACTTTTCAGTATGTGTCGAAATAGTGCTGAAGGGTGGAGCACGTGTGGAGCTGATGCTGCATCGTGAGACAAAACGCACGGCATTTTCACTACCTACGCGGTTAGGAGAGAAGGCTAAGGCGTCGCACAGGCTCCTGGCCACGTCCCAAGAAAATGGATGACTCTTTCAGATATGGTTGTTCGGATGTTTTAGCTTCAACCAAATTTGTTTATAACTTTATGTTCGGCTGACGTTTCGGCGTCGTCGTCTTCTTCGAGTCTGGAAGAGCGAAGCCTTTATGTAAGGTATTCGTCCGAACGCCATTTCATTTCACAGAAAAAACTACTTTATTGTTGGGATGACTTTGTTGGAGGGGATGACTTCTTTGTTTATAGTAGAAATCAAACCTGTGCTGGTGTAAGGGAGTGAAAACTGGCACTCTGGCTTTACTCTCTCTTCTCACCTATGAAGCCATAGCAACAGAACATGATAGGATCTTTACTACAACAAAACATATCAATATATAGCTCTCAATCGCCACGCACTCAGTACTTACAAAAACCGTAGGTCAAAGAACTAAACAATGTGCATCAGTGTCGAAGAAGATTGATTAAAACGAAATTTGGAAACAAAAACAAATTGTATACAAGCACACAGACACGATAAGTGCCGATTGAAACGCTTAGAAACACTTTTCACTATACAGTATACATCGCAAGGGGTAGCAGGACGGCGTATCGTATCGTATCCACTACCGTAACCTAGACCTTTAATGGGGTTCACATGGATGTGCGAACCGGCCGACCGTATTACCTCTCACTAGAGAGGGAATCTGCTTTTAACAACAGAACATGAGCAGAACGATATCTTTTAATCATTCACATGAGAATAATGAGAAATGTGAAAGCTCCTGGGATCTAAAGGACGTAATGGCCCTACGGAATTCATTGTAACCCCACGAAAAAGCAGATGAACGTATAAAATTGACCGGATAGTCCCGCCCACAAATGACTGCGCTCTGACGTTCACGTTGTGGCCAGACTCACTGACCAGGAATGTCGCTCGCTAGAAGTCGATTGAGCGAGACAGTGATCGCATGGAGAGCCCGGAGATAAGCAGAGAAAAAAGGTAGCTTCCAAAACTCTTGCTCCCTCCACCTCGTCTACATGCACACTATTTCGCACCAGGGGTGCGTTGGGTCAGGAAGGGGCGTGGCGACAACTTCGTGGTTTCGCATTCGCGGCATTTGACAGCTCAAACACATCTCAACACATCTCACACATCTTTAATATGCCGCGCACGGCGAGCGGAAGGTTTCGAGCGGTGTCACGTGGGGCCTTATGTTACACTTCCTACAGCACACTCGGTCGCCAAGTATAACCCCTATTTTTTCCGAGGGAAGATTCAGCAAAAACCATTTTTGAAAACAAGTAACGCGACGAATATCGCCGTGAATAGCGAGCCCAATATGGGAAATCTATAGAATTTACTCTACTTTTTACATATCGATTATATGCACGCGCACGCACGCACGTGTTGCATTTCTAGCGTCAACGGCACTAAACAACACAGATATTTTTCTAAGGAAACCTCTAATCGATGATAAATGATGATGCCTAAACAACAAGAGCTTCCAAAGCAAACACAAACTCGTAGGACGTAAGGTACTCTATGAGACTAGACGTCTGGTAAATACACATCAGAACAAAAGAAAAACACTCATCTCTCACGTTGTGTACAAAAAAATCTGTCAGAAAAAAAGGACACAATTATACAGATAGGGAACATTGCCGTGATGAATATGAATACAAGAAAATTCTAATTAAATTCGATTATTACCGGAGGAATAGTTCGTTTTCAGAGGCAATGTGCAGATGGTGGATGCATCGAACCAATTCGAAGAATTTTTAGAAGAATATTTTCAGAGAAGTCGCATGGACGATTATTGTATGGTCGTGGAGGAGTTTCAGCATTTCGCAGGCGGGCGCCCGTGGCCGATTGGAGCAATCTTCGAAGGAATCGCATGCTGTGCTTTGATAAGTCCCATTGCTACAGCTTTTTCGACGGGCAGCTATAAGTGGTACGGTTAGAGTGTTAGTAATAGGATCGCCTTGATCTACAGTATACCTGTTTGTGGGGAAACACTGGAATATGACATTTAATACACGATTGCGCCTCATTCGCCACCGAATTCTGACTGGTCCACTTGCGTTTGCATTGATGGCACTGAAATGCGACACAATTTCATCTCTACAGCGCAGTGGGTCCATTGCCTTTTCTGGTGCACGCTTCACCATTCGATCCCGGGTGCGTATCCTTATGTCAGGATTTCGCACGACGACACAGTGTGTGCGAGCTATGCGCGTCGCAGTACTTGGGTCTTGAAACGATTACACGGTAATGCTATAGGCGCGATACGCAGTCGACTTGTGATCGCTTCGGGACCCAACAACATGGCGCCTTTAGCTCGCCAGCAGTGCTTGGCTTGCGGCTTGCCGCGGTGCGAAATCCTGACATAAGGGTACACACCCTTCGATCCCCTGCTATGACCAGGTACTCTAACTAACCTGAAACTCTCCGTAGCATTTCTTCCTTCCCTGATAAGGAGTCAACTCATCGTAAGGAGTGTTGAAACGCTGAAAATAAGGTGAAAATAGATTCGTTCAGAAGGAAAATATTTCTAGCAGCCAGTATTTTTCGCAAAGACCACTTTAGTACCATTTTTGAAGGCTGAACACTTTATTACGTCATCCTATTCAAGTCCACAATTCCTAAAAAACCCCGTCAGCTTCTTTACCGCCCAGCTTGACGAAACGGTGTCCCCATATAGTCGTATTGATCCGACCTACACTACTCACTATATGCAGTACTCTCGACTTTCCCATATCAAAGACCTCATATTAATCACACGAAATACATCGTCGTGACATACATACATCAGCGATCAAGTGTGTTCTTTATATAAGTCCGCTATAAAAATTCCAAACAAGACATACCATTGGACAATCGGAGATGTAGTGACCAGTTCGATAACAGATATGACATTGATATTTTGTGGGTGGGGCCTTTTTAGGTGAGCACAGAAGTTCCTCAAAACCAGCGATTTCATCCTTACTGAAACCGTCCTCCAATGCTAGAGGAACCGACGCACTCTCCTAAAATAAAAACTTTTATAAATTCCTCGTTTGAAAAGCCTCTCTGAATTCCAAACTACGAATCCGAAGGATTCCGACATTAACTTTGGAATAATAAGCACTAACATGGTGAAAAGGCGGGTGGATGAAAATAGACATGGAAGAAGGACGTGAGGATCATAAAAAGGGATCACTTAGAAGTGCTATCCCATTTCCAGCACTTATCCTGTATGGTCCATTGCCACAAATAAACCCCGGGTCACTCTACAAAAAATTTCCTGACCGATTAGCCTTTGAAGCAGCTTAACTTTTCATATTAGGTAACTGTAATAAGGATTCCAACTTAGTCTCTTCGATCCAGCCTTCTCACCCCCGCGCCATCCGCTAATTTCTCACTCATTTCAAGATATCAGAAATGGGCAATCACATGTTCTCATGGGCGACCCCAATGACCGACGCTATTGACAACTTTGCGAGTCGCAAAAGGTCGTTCATGTGATCGGAAGTAATCACAAAAAACTTTCAGAAGGTGACGTCATCTGTAGAACCTGTTAGGAATTGTGGTCGGTAGCCGACATTGAGTGGGATAGCCGACGGGTAATTGGAAGGTAATAAATGATAATAATGCTTTCTCTGATAGCTCGAATCTCTGGTTTCAGTTATTTTTCATTTTTGTTCTTATTTTTTAGGAACATCCATCTTGCAGATTCTTACCCCCTTTGGATAACACGTTTCGTTTGACACATCAAGTAAATATCAAATAAATAAATAATGTACCACTAAAAACATTCCCCCAGATCCGATCAAGAATCGAACTATCACTCTGAGCAAACTCATTCCTTATTTTCGAACAGAAAATGTTTCCCATTTTTCAGAATTTTTAACAAACTTTTCCACTCCCCCAATGAAGCTTTTTAGAGACCCTTGAGTTAAAAGTTCCACATACCGTAAGTTTTGGCCTGCTTGGATCGGGTGATGCTAGCCCGACACCGAAATGTTGTGCTGACTCATCGGCGCCCACAATACCATCGGAAAACGCTCGCTGAATGTGCACCGGCAATGAAAGCGCTGTAAAATCGATTATGTTTTTCTTCTTAAAAATCAAAATATCGATAGACGTTGGCTTATTCAAGGTTATTCTGACACTACATGACTTCTTGTTCATGGCCCTACGTGAGAATCGCTTGAGGAAAAAATCAAATACTGTGAGACTTTTCTTCACGGCAGACGACACGAAGCTAAATAAGAATGAACTTGGAAAAAAAACAATCGAGAAACTAACAAGTAGAAGTAGAAGTGGTTCCATGTTACGAGATGAGAAGAACCGATACAAAACTGGGCTGTTATGAGGTAATCAATAATATTCCAATGTCGCTACTCATGGTGTATCAACACACCCTCATAATCACAAGGGGTAACGCAAACGTCACTTTGCTCATGGAGTGCATCGCTGAATTTCCCTCGGGCCAGTGACAGAATGGATGCTGTGCGTGGCCAAATATTCTCAAGATTTTCCCGTATAATCAGACGGAAGCCTTTACCCACAAAATCTACCATAACTCAAATAAAAATTCAACGTAGTTGATTTGAAGGTGATCTCCTCTAATGTCCAAGTAAGCGTGAAGTAATCGCGTAATTCCCAAGATCGAGCTACTCCTGGGCAGATTCCCGAAAACCATCACCCTCTTTCTAAAAAAAAGTTAAAATTCCCTCAAGCTGGTACATCTTCGGTGCTGAAACTTTCTTTCAGGGGTCCATCCACTAAAGGTGGTAATTAACTGACCTGGTAGCCCAAATGCGTCGTTTTCAAAGGTTCCAAAGAATCTAGGATTCTAATGGCAAAGAATGAAGGGTAAACTTTCCGGCGTTAATCAGTCTCGTTAAGGAATGCGCCGCGCATTCTAGTTCCATTCAAAATCGCGATGGCATGATTTCGCCTGTATAATGATTGCGAGGACCAGCGCATGTACAAGTTAATGCTTTCATACTCCCAGACTGGTCTTTACCGATCCATCTGCTCCAAAAGAATGGAAGGCTTGGGTTGTCCTGAACGAGCATTACTGAGGGATTTAATCCTCCCTATATGAAAGTGGGAGTGCGTGCCTGTTACTGCACTATCGCCGCCTTAGAAGGACTCTGCTCTTTGAAATATCACTAATACTTTGTGAAAAGTTTTGAGGGATGACTGACTTCCACCCACACTCTCTCCAACCCCCCCCCCCCCAGGCTGAAGTGGTTTACATCTCATGATTTCAATGAGACGTGTTGAAAAGTCTAATAGTTCAAAAAATGCTTTCAACTTGAGGAACGTGGGTCAATAACAAGCTCTGATTCAGATGTAAGCCTGGAATGGTCAAAATTATTAGCTAATCCAAAGTACTCGAGGACACATTAGAATTGCAGAGCACTTAAAAAGGCACTTTGAAATCAAATATTATGAAAGAATTCTATGAAAAAGCTGAACAGATTTTTCAGAAGAAAATTTTTGAACGGAAAACAAGGTAGAAAAATCGCTGAAAATTTATTTAATGCAGAAACACGGAAGATCATGAGAATGTAAACAGTTTCAGAGGAATCTAAGAGGAATTCAAAAGATATACTGAGTGACATTTAAAAGCATGCAGCCTTTCCGAAGCTAACGCTAGCCTGAAGATCACCTGATGAAAACTTAGGCTTACTGGTGACTCCGTCGGGTTCATCAAATCAATATATTTACAATTAACCTTTACTGACGTCAACAGCAACTAGTTCAGGTATCCAAAATACCAAGAAATGAGCGGGACAATGTAGCCTGCACAAACCAAAAGCTGCTCACATTGAGATCCCGAATGACAGCTTCGTGATACGATATTTCCAGAAGATCCCACCAAGACGGTCGGTTTTCCATAACTTCAATACGAAAGACCACAAACCTTTTTACTATTAAACTCTATGGAAAACCACAAAGGCAGTTTAATACCTTACCTACCCCAGTTTTACGACCCTCTAGACTTTAACTGTAATTCAGAAGACTTAAGATGAACTCTAACTACTAGAAGGTTTCTCAAGATGAATCTGACACGTTTTTCAACAACTGTGACATCTAGCTTTTCGTAATTACCATTTAAATCTCACCTCCAAATGGTTCAGCACCCTGCGGACTGGCCAGTGGTGTGCGTCCCGGTGATCCATAACCAGATGATGAACCACAGTCATCTGATGGTATCAGTTGTGCTGATGACGAGATCCATTGACGCGCCTGGAAAGTACTTCCTGGATTTTTTTACAATTATAAAAGAATGACATTAGGCTCATTTAAATAAAATTATTAAAAAAGATTATCATAATAAGTTCTTATATTATGATTAATATGAATAACATAACAACATTATTACATCAAGATAAAAAATAAGAAAAACTAAACGAAAGTAATAAAAAACCCGCGTATTATTTTCTAGGAGCAAAATTCAGCTGTGGTTCACTATGTTCACCGTCGCTTGAAGATGCAGCCATTAGTCAACGTCGTCCGGCTTAAGACACCTTAGGGATCATTTTGGCAGATTGCAGAACAATCGCGAAACATGAAAGTCGAGGTGATCATTTGTAACAGTGAATATCGGTAAAAATTTCATGAATTTGATCCAAAAACTTCTTTTCACTCCTTTCCTTTCGCCCCCCTGCATCACTAGCCATTGAGGGTAGATGCAGATGAGCGAGGGGCCAGATCAACCAATCGCGGCGTTGCCCAGCTCTGGCAGCTACTGGGGAAATAAGTGCGTTGCACTTTCCACAAAGCGCGTTTCTTCAGAGGGCGGATTTTGTTCTTCTCTGGACTAAAATGTCCGTTCGAGACAACCGGTGTGCCTTTCCAAATTTCATTTTTCCTTACCCCTAACGGTGCCTTTGAGAACACCTACGGTATCGGCGTTTACCTTAAAGGAATCGTCCACGGATAATGAGTTTTTCTGCTAGCCATATATTTATGTTGTATTTGCCTAATAAGGGCCGCATGCAAAGTTCCACGCGAAAAAGTGAAAACTGGCTGCGATACAGCCCCTCAATTCCGGGCCAGGTGGGCGGAGCCTCCGAGTAAAAGCCCCGTACCGTCGTCCGCCCCGGTTGGGAACGGAGAGGGGGACTGTTTATGGCACTTTCTGTTCCTACATTGCGTCTCCGACTGCGCCAGACGACGGGACGGGGCTTCTACTCGGAAGCCCCGCCCACCTGGCCCGGAATTACAAGGCTGTATCTCAGCCAGCTCCTCACTTTTTCGCGTGGAACTTTGCATGCGGCCCTTATTAGGCAAATACAACATAAATATATGGCTAACAGAAAAACTCATTTTCCGTGGACGATTCCTTTAAATAGCAGCACGTAATTTAATGGCGAAGCGAAGTTCCTCATGAAGAGCTTCCTAAGAAGTCGCCATTGTTCTACACAGTCACTGACGTCTTGCTGCTTGAACAATGCTGTTATGGTCCACCATTGGTTTTTTCACGCTCTTAACATGTCTCAAGAGAGGTTCCTATGGTAACATATCGTTCAACTATTTATAAGGTAAGGGCATTCATTAGGGATTTGGAGAAAATGGAATATTCAAGTGTACCACGCAAACTCACTCCCCTCGACACCCGAGTGTGCGCACACCTTGACAAGGTTATGCGCGATGGTGACAGAATCACCTCATTGCTCGCTTGGCGACGGTTCCTGGTCTTTTTTCTGCCAACGTTATCTGATTTATGAAAATTTAGCAATTTTTCAAAGTGTGCCTTTGAATTCGGAGATGGCAACATCATGTCAGAAATTGATGAGTTTGATTAGCTGAGTGGAAGAGCAGGAGAACAATTGACTTTTTTGGCACCTCCTGTTATCGGAAAATGGTTATCGCTCTTTCAATCACGAAGAAATTTAGAGCTTCGAAATCAACTGAAGTCCAGAAAACGCTATTTGAACTAGTCGAAATATTCTCTAAGGCGTGAAACTTCTGCAAAAACACATACATCTCCCAAGATAAACATCAATCAATCAGCGTGCCGAGGAATTTCACTCAGAAAAAGTGCCTAACAAGAAAACAACCTCATTTTTCTCTGGTCGATCCATCAAACTTTGAGAAACTACATTCACGACACTCAACTTTGACTTTAGAGACTATGATACCGTGGGAACGTTGGCGGCACCGGATAGCTCCGCCCACACTTATTTACTTCAAAGAGGAGGTCATGAATGATACTGTAAGTCCTGATGGCACATGCGAAAAACAGTTAATATAATTACCAA
Source organism: Trichostrongylus colubriformis (assembly GCA_963978905.1). Taxonomy (NCBI): domain Eukaryota; kingdom Metazoa; phylum Nematoda; class Chromadorea; order Rhabditida; family Trichostrongylidae; genus Trichostrongylus; species Trichostrongylus colubriformis. The sequence goes on from OZ022256.1 coordinate 8,804,757, forward strand.
TTCAAGTACAAGTAAGAATGAAATACGGTGGTCCATCGAAGGCCTTTTATAGACCACCTAGAATGTCCCCAAAATCACTGATATGAGAACAGCAGCCTCTTCAGTAAATCTCGCACCCCAAAATACGACCCCTGCACTCGATTTCTCGATACATGCGTAGTCATGCTTGCGGATGCGTTGGATAGCTCCGCCCACGGGCCAATGACGCACGCGCTTCCAAGTATAAATGCATGTGACTTATTTGACCTTCCCATGTTTGGACTTGCTTCAAAATGGAATAGAGGGCTGGGAATGCGGAGAAAGTTCACTTTGAATAAACTCGATTCAGACTGAACATTTATCATAAGGAATTAGCTGGAAAAATAGAACGTAAAAAGTATAATCAAAAATAAAGTGTAAAATTCAAAGGAAAACCTGATAAGGTGTACGAACCCTCACCTGTTCTTGTTTTGGCGATAGGCTCAGCACATCCAGTGCCAATCTATCGTATTCGAACATCTGAAATATGATTACAATGAGTCATGTGGGCTACTTGAGCATACTATTAATATTCAAACGAACTGAATAGCGATTCACGCAAGCAATCACGAGAGTCGTGTGGATGACCGAACGAAAACGAGTTTCTCAAATGACGAACGAAATCATTAACGAACATCGATGACATCAAAAAAGACATATCATTGCAAATGGACAAAGACACCACATATTAGTGAGACAACGGACTGAAATATCGGAAAAGACAATATTCATTTAATTATTAATCCATCTTTCGAACTGCTTATCCAACCGTTTGCTTAAGATGCACCGGAACAATGATGGAAGAGCTAATGGGAACGTACTTGCCCTTGCAACAGATAGAATCGAAAATAATCAGAAATGAGAAAGTGGTAATCCTTGATAACCTGTAGCGCTAAACAATAAAGCTTTTACAATCAGAAAAAGATGAAACCATTCGGAGTTGATGGATCACCTTTTGAAGCGCCATTAATTTTATTTTGGTTCCGAAGCGCGGTAAGGGTTTGAATGTCAGTCATTTGCGGGGATATGGTATCAATTCATCTCGCCCGGATGATTTTGAAGCTAATTTGGCTTGTGATCAGAAAAAGTGCGAATGACTGCAGCGCCATTTGTCACAAAGCCTGATCCAAAATTAATGATGTAACTTGTAATAATTAATAAAACTATACAGTTAAGAACAATTTATTTGAAATAAAAGCTCGGTAGGTGAGGTTTTATACAAAAATAACGGGTGATGACTCCCCAAACGTTCTATGCAAGTCAATTTCTCGATGCGTGACGCCTTTAACTTCCACTCAAATCGTACGGGCAATTACTTGCGTAACCGTCTCATACAATAAGTTCTACAGGGTCATTTAGTGACTGAATTAGTAAATAAAAATACACAACAGTAAATGCCCGCAGTTTTTTACGGTAGCCACAATCACTGTAGGAAATTACTCGATCCATCCTTCACCTTTAACCAAAATAATACCAGAAAGTATCGGTATCAAAAAAGTCTACACATAAAAAGCCTCAAGATTGGGGCCTGAGCACGAATTGGCCCAAGGAGTTGTGCTGACACAGCCTTAGGTCGGTCCGTCAATATTGTGATTAACATCATTAGTTTTTTCTTACAAAGACCGTGTAACCATTTGTACATCTAGGGAGACTCTTCCCCTTAATTGGGCGCAAATGGTGCTTTTCGCGGTTAGGGCAAGCACGATTCGTTCTAATTCAAAAGCAGCATGAGGCTTGAAATCTGGCTCCAAACTGGAAAGAAAAGCCGTTGTTGCGCTTTTCATTTTGGTTATGCAACAGTTGTTTCGAGAGTTCAAGGGGAGGTGACAGAGATCTCTGGTGGCTTCCTTCTTGAAACCACAGCAAAAATGTGAAGAGAAGTTCACAAATGTTTTATATCCAATAAACCCCTTTTGTTCAATTATGACTTCGGATGCAGACAAGGTAAACTATTCCATGCTAACAAGTAGAAGGCGAAGATAAGTAAAAAAAATGGAGAGTTCGGCGTAGGAAACGGGAAAAAAAGAAAGAATAATAGAGAACATCGGAATAAATCAACAGAACGAAAAATGAACGATCACAAGGCAGCGTTAATATCATTCGCGATTACATCCGAAGGAGAGCAAAAAAAAAATTGAAAAAAAACTAATGGAAAAGCGACAGACCATCGTGATATGAAAAATGGAAGAATGTGGGAGACAGCGGACTGCTATGTAAGTTGGAAATTGCTGTCACAGAAATGTAGTGTAAACCCAGAAAAGATAAAGACAGAGTGCTGAGGAAGGGGCAGAAAATACGATGGGAGAGATATGTACGGAATAGGACCTCCAAGGCTCCATCACACTGCTTACTGGTGCTATCGCAATGAGGGGAGGGGACATTCCACTATGGGTGCTATTAGAAGAGCGAAGAAACCCTGGCTCGAGGGAATCGTCCACGGAAACACGAACGGAGAGCGGGAGTGTTTATTTAACTTTCTATTCCTACAATGCGTCTCCGACCGTGACGGACGACGGGGTGGGCACTTGCTCGGAAGCTCCGCCCACCTGACCGAGAATTTGTGGTACTGTATCTCAGCCGGATTCACATTTTTTGCGTGCTTGGCATGCGGTCCACATTAGGCGAATACAACATAAATATATGGGTTACAAGGAAACTTATTTTCCGTGGACGATTCCTTTAAGCAGAATATACGCGTGAAAGTATAGATTGACCCCTCAAGCTAGGTGAGCGTCTTTTATAGATCCCCATCTCATTTTCCAACTGTGATATTCTTATATCACGGCTAAAGAGCTTGGGTGGCTCATTAAAGAAGCTAGGACACTAATTTAGACCACGTTTGGCAATTGTGCCCGAACTTCGCAGGACTCAAAACACCGGAATCGCAGGACTCAAAACACAAAGAACAACTTCAAATTGACCGATTACAGCTCTGAGAAGGAGAAATGATCAAGCGCAGAACGGAAAGGTAGATATCGACTGCCCACTCAACTCATGAAATGTTCTGAAAAAAATCGAAAAGCTGTGAAGTTTCTGCGTATTGATTACTTCACCAAACTCGACACCTCGTGATATTTTTATCTCACTTTCATTTCCTAATGGCGAATTTTATGCATCGCAACGTGAGCTTATCGTTTTCTACCGATGCGCGTATTCTACTGCCAAGCAATTCGCCAGCTCAGCACAGCACGCTTCGGAGGAGGCTTTACAAAACGAGAGATATCTGAGCCAGAATACAAGCTGCAACCATAAAAACAAAAACAAACAAACAAATGCTATCAAAATAATTACGAAAAATTAACTTTGCAGCGGCATCTCTAATTGGGTCGAGGAAGAGGGAGAGAGAGCTCAGAGATAGGTGAACCACTTTCCGTACAGCACACAGAAATTCCCTTCCTGTACATGTTTCACCCACCTCGCAGCTTTTCCTTCACTTACCCTAAACTTAAATTCACATTCCTTCTCCTTTTCACTTACTTGCATACCTTTGCAAATAGCTCCCCCCCCCCCCCCCCCAAAAAAAAAAAAAAAGATACGAGTACAGGCTTACAGGCCGCTGAAGGTTCTAGGGTCTGTGAGACAAAAGCCTAAAAATTTGGGTACAGCTGTAAATGGGAGTTCAGGCTGCACGAATATCATGAGTTTCCACTGAAACTTCCAAAAGCCGTATGACTAATTGTGTTTGAGTGACTCAGGGTCTTATAAAGGAAAGCTTCTTTGTTCAGAAAGAGAAACAACCGAGATCAACCGAATTAAAATCAGGAAATGAGAACACATGGAACAACCACCGCAACGTGTCCACGCGATTTCGCCAGGGAAAACTCGGGCGAACGTGACTATCGTTGATCGATGTGGACTATGGCGAGCAGTCAGGGTGATTGCCAACCCTTAATGCTCCCTAGTGGCCTTAGGCCACATCCATTCTTTGCGGTGGTGCAGCCGACAGGGCGTGGCTGCGTTTGCAGGCAGTGAGGCAGCAAGGCACGGGTGGAGACACAGAGAGGACGCAGTTATGCTCTGCCGCTGGCGCTGCAGAGTATGAAGGAGGCTTCAGAGACTGAAATGCACGCAGCTAATTGGTAAGTCGTTGAAAGCCGACTCAAACTTTTAATGCATAAAGAAAATTAGAACATGAAGTTTTATTCGAGGTAACGCTTGTCCTCAAGCTACGGTCAGGCCATCTAAGAAAAAACAATGCTAGATTAGGCCCATATAAGGGGCACGAAAGCTCGCTGAGACAACCGCACTTCGTAAAGGAACACCACACGTCTCATTTGTTCCACCCTTTTATCGGGGTGTGTGCAGATATGACGGAAAAGCGCGTGGCCGCTCGCGACGAGCGACGCGGCGGAAGCGAGTGCCAGTGGCAGGGCATGGCAGCCTTCAAGCGAGGCAGTGTGGCATGGGTGGAAGCGCAGAGGTGACGCAGCCACGCTCTGCTGGGCTCCCAAGGGCGATCAATTTGCAAGTCGTACTGGTTGCGCCGCGAGTGAAACGCCGCGAAGCGACTTTCCGTCATATCTGCACATAACCCTTTTATCGCAGTCAGCAGTCTGCCACTGAGTTTAAGCACACTATCAAACCCATGGTTCTTCACCCTCAATCGGTGAATGAATCCCCCCCCCCCCCCCCCCAGAAAACTCTCGAACACGTCGAATTTTTTAAATTGCTCTGTATAGAAACACAAAAAAAAGTAAGAAAAAAGAAAGGGAAGAAGGAAAACGGACGGGTTCACTCGTGGATAAATCGACCGTTTAAAGCGTCGATTTGCCTTGAAATCCGAGCACAGTCCTAAAGAGTCTTGGAGAGAGAAAAAAGAAGCAAGTGAATCCTCTACTGGTCGAAATATCACAAACTGATCATCTAAAAGTGCTTCGTCATAAATAACCCGGGTGTTTCGCACTTGTCAGTTGTTTTTGATTTGACGAACAACATGTTTTTAACGCGCCGACCGATCGCGAGATCCTTTCAGACGCGTAGTCCTTAACGCTTTTTTTTACCACATTCGAAAATACATAGACAGAAAATTAAACGTTGATTGCCCTGGCAAAATAGCCACAAAAAATGTAAGCTTACGAATTCCTCTGCTCCATGTGAGTGGGTAGAACGTCTGCTGCAGTCAGGTTCATAAATAAATTTTATGAGTAAAACAGGTATTTATTTATTTCCTACTTAGTACTTTTATTTTTTGCAACCTCAGCAATTTATTACTATAACTTTTTACATACCAGTGGTAACGTATGTACCTACCAGTATAGGATTCATTTACTTCCTTTCTCCCTCTCAAGTCTCTCTAAGACTGGCTCGGATTTCGAGGCGACTTTACGTTTTGGACGGTTGATCTATCCACAAGTGAATCCGTCCGTTTTCTTTTTTTTTTTCTTCCTTTCTTACTCTTTTGTGCTTCTATCCATAGCAATTTAAACAGTTCACACATCTGAACCTTTCGCGTAGGGGCGAGGAATGGCCGGCAGCACCCCACAGTATGAAAGTGGCCTCAGGCAGAGCGTGACTGCATTTACATGCAGCGAGGCAGCAAGGCACGAGTGGAGACGTAGAGAAAACGCAGACATGCTCTTCCGCCGCCGGCACCGCAGACTATGAACGCGGCCTAGCCACGTATCAATAATGTATCAACAATGAAGTGCGGAGTCAGATTCGATCCAGTTATTCCGGTATGAATTGTGTAAAGGATTCCTTTGTGAAAGTGGGCAGACAACGGTGCTTTACCTCGGTTACTGCTACCCATAGTAAATTTAATGATGCTATCCTGTGATCATGGGTCGTAATCTAAGGTCTTAATAGGCAAACAGAGTTAGAGTTCTTATTAGATCTAAACTAATCCCTTATTTACAAAAAAATCTAATCCCTTATTTACAAAAATGAAACAGAATCGGAAGAACGGAAGATTCGTGCGCCATATTTTCTCCAATGAAGGACAACAGGATGAGAATAGAAGCTGCTACCCGCTGAGAACAGAAGGTCCTATTTGTATTCATTGCGTAAACAAAAACAAAATCGAAAGCAAAAGATCATCTAGGAGAATGAAAGGAAATTGATGACTACGAGCGGAGAAGAAAGCACACAACCATAGCGAAATGTCTCATCGTCTCAGTGTTTCGCAATCTTTCGATAGTCATCGCGAAACGACGTGAACTTTCAGATAACGTTCAAAAATCTTTAAATTGTTTCTCCGTTTTCTCAATAGAAAAAGTGGAACGAGTTCACATTGCCATTATTGTTTTTATTCATCGACCTGTTCTATTGAACAGAACCAATGGTGTAACAAAAGCATCCGCCTTTGGTTATCGTTGTAGAGTGAGCCGTGCATATTACTTCTATGCAGCATCGTAGAGGCGTTCAAATGCGATTTCCCCTGCACAGCTACCTACAGGAGTGAACCGAAGCACTAATCACTTTCCGTCCTCCCAGACGAGTCGATACATACCGATTACTCTAGAGGGAAGGGAAGCTTGGTTGGTCTGGATGGGTAGCGGTCGATGACTCGATCCCGAACTCTGCCAGTGGGAGCAGCGCCACTTGTCACAACTCCACCTTCTCACCAAAAGTTGTAGTTGTCACAGAATCGAAGAACCACTGAACTATTTCTTCGTGAATAACAACAACTATTCCACGAAGTTTAAAATGGAGTTATTCAGGAAGAATAGGAAAAAATTTAATCTGAAACAAAATGAAAGAATGAGTGAGGAAAAATAAATGTACACCACCAAATTTGAAAAAAAAATACAAGCAGACTTTTTGATTGTCTGGAGTCCGGATGAATACCATAATTTTCCCATAAAGATAACTAGATGGTAGAATAACTAGAATAAAAATTAGGTGGGGAGCTTCTTTTTGTGATCGAGAAAAAAAAAACTCGCAATTTTTCCAATAAAAAAGTCACGGTTGTAAAGACATGATCAGAGAATATGGGGAAGTTTCGAATTGCGAAATGCGATTTCATACAATACCCCTGTCTCCCCTGGCATGGCCTGCAAGACCAGTATGCAGGAATTCCTCTACCCTTCTTTTTCTCATGTTTTACACTGTGCGAAACGCCTGTGGAAATAGGAATCAACGTGGTTAGAAGAATAAAAGGGAGAATTAACTTGTGCCTGTTTGCTTTGACAGAGCTACAACACAGAACCGCAGACGCTAAGATGGCGCCGGGCTGTTTTGCATATCAAATCAGGAGTGTTCTGATGCAGATTTTTGGACTGTTCTGACGCAAAATGTTCGCACTACCCACCCCAACCGCTTTCGCTAACATCGTTCAGACATCGTTAATCAATGACGTCTGAACAAACACACTTACCGATCGAGTTGGTAGTAATAATAAAATGAAAGAAAACTAGTTTCATCTTTACAATGATGCGGAATTATGCACGGAATTTGGCCTCAGGTTGGGTGAGGGAACTTGAATTCGTACATATGGTTCAAAAGTAAACAACAAATATCAAAAATCGAATTGACCATATTTCAGCTTATGGGTAGAGCAGACAATCACTCAGGAAACACGCTTCAGGTGAATGCAAGCCAAGGGGTACGCATGTATGTGGAAATATAGAGGGAGAAAAATGTGAATTTAGTTTGAGATTGGAAGCAGAAAAAAATTCGGGGTGGGTAGAATTTCCATGTACAAAGAGAGGGCCTCCCACCTGCTCTTTTCCTTCCCTACGACCCTCTTCGACCTCATGTTATGTTATTTACGACATGCTATACTAAACTGTAAATATGTAGTCTATTGGAGCCCTATATAAACTGTCCCGTCTTTTTTAACCAGGCTGTGATCTAAGTGAGGGGACGGTCGTGGGTGTTTTCTTCGACAGAAGGTGGGTCGATGGGATTTGGATAAATTACTTATTCAAGTAAACATACCACAGGACAGCTAATTCCCTCTCGCAGACCACTCGATAACGTTTTCGTGCCATATCGAGAAACTGTGTGCAATTGAAGAAAATTACGTTTTGTTTCACGCTCAACGTTGACTTCGAAGCATGCTAAGGCTTGGATCAAGGAATTGCCGATGGAAGGTTCTTTATTAAGTTGAAAGCGGAAATTTTAGCCCACTATTTCTTCACAAACATTGTCGAGCAGATTTTCTACTGATGGGCCGCTCTAAGAAAAATACCAGCCTACAATTATATTTTGTACTAAGTAGGAAGGCTATGATTGACACCCTTTGGAGAGGTGGCTTAATCGGTCACAGCAATGCCTCAGGTGCATTGACCAAGGGAGTCGAATTTCTCAAAAATTTCTCGTCGTCCGACTTGGCCCTGCTTCGAGGACCGCAGTGATTATGCATTATGTTTATTTTTTGACGTTGCCTCATACAGCGTTCCGAATAAAGAATAAAGTGATCACAGTGGACCACCTTGCGACGTCGTTACCTGGTAAGTCTGTGAATAGATCGACTGATTTCTCAACATGTTGGTTAGCCATAGCTAAAACGGTTCCTAAAGACACCAAAAGGAGTAAATTTGGCAGACCGTGGAATACGAAGGTAGGGCTGCTCAGCAGTGTAGTAGTAGCGAAACAACGAAATAACACAGCGAATTCCTGAGAAACAGGAACCCGAAAACCACCCATCTTTTCCGCGCTCCTCTGCGTCACTCGCTGGCGGTAGATTGCAGAAGGGCGAGAGGCCAAACTAGCCGGCGCTAACGTTGTCGTGCTCTCCCCGGGAACTCCCGGCTGATGAATTGCAAAACGACACGCCATGCTGTGGGATGGTGATAAAACCCTAAGCCGCGCTTTTCCAATGCGAGTTTCGCCCAAGACGTATGGGTCAGAAATGGTCAGAAATCACATGCGACTGTTGTTGTGGAAAGCGAACGGCAGTGAATCGGTTGCATGTCATCAGGAAACATCCAAGGATGTGTGTGAAGAAGTTAATTCCAGTCATGCTCCCTGCCAATCGTATTAAGTGGAAGTTTGTTTTCAATGAGCATGTGCTTACAGTTCCCCGTTCCTCTTACTCCTTTCGGTGCCTTTAAGTAGTGCAGGATCTCATGTACCGAAAGTATCTCGAGCTCGGAGCCTGACCATCTCTTATATCCATTAGGCCATTGATGAATGAATGTGAATCATTACCGACCTGTTGCCTATCCTTTAGTTCCCTGTCAAGGACTACTTCTGAAATTCACTACATTGCAGAATACAGAAAAAAACGCGGTGGTACGGAAAAATTAAGGGACGACCTTATATAACCTAATCAGTGAAGAGACTGCTAAGATTTTATTACGAAACATTGCCTGACGAAAATGGCTCGAAATCTTACCGCCTACCCTTGACCCTGTCCTTGGCTCAGAAAATGGAACAGAAAAAAACCGACTGCAATTAGGACAACCAAGGATAACTGAATTGAAATTGATGAGTTGAAGGACACGTCAGCCTTCCACGGATACTCAATATATCATAAATCTTTTGACGAAATGATATCAAAGAAAAACACAAAATTGTAGAACCGAACTATCAATCACGGGGTCGACAGTACAAGAACAAATGAACACTAAGTTGAGGCAACTGGGAAAGTAGTATGATGTTCAAAAATGATGATTATTATGAAATATGTGATTACAAAATAATCGATCACTGATTAAATCCGTCTAAAATGACAAGCTACAGTGCGAATCGATTAAAAGGGATTTGTTCTCAGGTGGATTGAATCGAAGATCAAACATGAAACTGACACATCCGAAACAAGTACGTCATTGAATGAACTCTTCGATCCACTTACTACTGAATATGGTGCCATTTTCCACGAAAATTTCAAAAGAAATCCATGACGACTATCCCTTTCGGTGATTCTTGGACCGGTGAGGTGAGGCTAATGATCTCCGAAATCGACCATCTTCTGATTATCGATTGACGGCCGTTTTAGCGTATGACAGATAGTTAGACGTCGGAAGCTTCGACCTGGATGACCACATTTCTCAAAGATTTCTTCGACGTGGGATTAACTCTGGGTCAGCATTTCGGGTTAATGCGATTCCTGCCAAGCCGGTGAAGGTGCGAACGGTATGGGAAACAGAATGTGGAGTGAGTGAAAAGAGCAAGGAAGAAGTGCCAAACTGGGGAAGTGAGAAAGCCCCAACGGGCTTAGATGGAACCGCTCCCTGCTCCCCTCCCCCTACACTGTGCGATATTTCCAAAGGAGAGGAGGGGTTGCAATTGTCATACAGAACAAGATTATAAGTTCAGAAAGCAACATAACGGTGCACCGTAACCAACGTCGCCAGCCAACCAGTATTGCCAATTTTAAGCCCATTTGGAATTAAAAGAAACCAGCGACACAATTCAATGGGATCGTAGGGGTTAGAAACACTATCCTCGCCTTTTTGAAAAAGCATGGATTTTCAGTGCAATTGATTGATTTGAGCATATGTAAAAAAGTCAGCGATGGATTGTTCTCGAATACGGTTGACAAGTAACAATAAGGGGTAGTAACAAAGTTACTTCAAAAATTAACCAAGTAATGTATATTGACTTTGTCAATAACGTCTATTGACTGGCTGCCTGATGCTCAAAGACCTCAGCGATAACAAAAAATTCCCACGCAACACACTCCGACGGCGCCTTTTTGCCTACATTTTCCGGCTCATAAATAATGCATGAAACGACGTCAAATCTGTCACAGTCGAGGCTGTCACGAATAAAACTAGCATTTAATAAAAACTGGCGTGAATGACGAGCACCGTGAATATTTCCCGGCACTTATCTGTGTTGTTTCCACTTCCTAGGAGTTTAGGTAAAAACAAGCTGTTGAGAAATACGGCGCTGCAACGTGAGCAAGCACGTGGCCATCGTATGATGTCAACCGTATCATGCGGTGGGCTGATCTCGAAAAGATCTGGGGAGAAGGAGGAACTGTGCCAATGGCACAGAAAGACCGTCAAACAGTTGCGGTTCTGCTCCTCAACTAGATTGGCTGCCATTTGGTCGATTATACCGCCTTTCCGTGAATCGCTGTTAAGACTGCTGCAACCTGCTCTTCTCGAAATAAGGGCTCAAGTTGCCAGTGGCTATGCTCTACTATTGTAGTGCCGTTTATCATGTCTTAGGCATTGTTCAGAGTTCACGATTAAGGTGAACGCGCAACTCGCGTGATTCGCGCGAATCCGGCGGAAGGAAGAAGGTACGTATCGACTATTTGAATGATACGCTTGAATAGCGCAAGTCGCGCGAACGCGTGAATCGTGAACTCTGAACAATGTCTTTACTTCTGTTGGAATCCCAGAGACATTTGTTAGTGCGATACCAATGAAGGGGGGGGGGGCAACTATGAGCTTTGAACAGCAACATACTTTAACGTGAATGTTGTGTTCGGATCGCATAAATAAAAAGTACGTTTTTAACCATTGCACGATCTCTACCAGCCTTTAGAAGTACTAAAATCAAAGCAAAAAGCTGAAATAACGAAAGGAAGCGGTGTGCTTGGTGGGTGCTATGCGAAGAGAGGGGACAGCAACTCTGCGGAAGGAGCTCCGGAGAGACGGAAGAGATGTATCACACCTGCTGTATTGCAAACAGTGTTCTTGTATTTGATTTTTTTTTTTGACCGGTAAAATAAAAAATGGAATTGGTTTGAATCCGTGAAAAAATCAAATACAAGAACACTGTTTGCTGTATTGCAAACAGTGTTCTTGTATTTGATTTTTTTTTTTGATTTTGATAGCTGCTGATTTTCGCCGCAGCCGTGAAAGTTGTTACAAGTATGCTGTGTTATAGGCAAAAGCTTCGTAACATACATATACAAAAACACTCTCCTTGTATATATGACTATAATGGCAGCATTTATCACGGGGGTCTTCAGCACCCAGGGGCAAGCAGAGGGAAAACCGATCCACTAGGCTGTTCCCCCTCCCTATCCCTACTATATATAAAGCGCTAAGCCGTTTGTCCCTCCGTCTGTCACGAAATTAGGTATCATATGAAAAACGACCTGTGCAGATGGGGCCAAGTGTGGTATAGGTAGGGCATGGGACAGGAAGTAAAGACCACACATGGACCAAATTAAGCTCCGCCCACGGGGGCGGGGCGTGCACTAGAATGTTTGGCTTTCAGCCCGAAACTGTTGATTACGTTCGAACGTGCAACTAACGTAGGGAGAAGATGGATTTAGGTCAGGGATGAGTTTCTGAAGGTCAGGAAAGAATGCAGGGCACAGTGGGCGGGGCATAAAGTGGTGGGCGGGGCTTGGACGTTACATGAAAAACGACCTGTGGAGATGGGGACAAATGCGGTATGGGTAGGGCATGGGACACTAAGTAAAGACCACACATGGACCAAGTTAAGCTCCGCCCATAATGGGCGGGGCCGTCGTGGAATGTTTAAAAATTGTTGATTGGGTTCGAATGTGCTCCTAACGTAGGGAGAAGATGGATTTAGGTCAGGGATGAGTTTCTAAAGGTCAGGAAAGAATGCAGGGCACAGTGGGCGGAGCATTTAAAGTGGTGGGCGGAGCTTGGACGTTACATGAAAAACGACCTGTGGAGATGGGGACAAATGCGGTATGGGTAGGGTATGGGACACTGAGTAAAGACCACACATGGACCAAGATAAGCTCCGCCCATAATGGGCGGGGCCGTCGTGGAATGTTCAAAAATTGTTGATTGGGTTCGAATGTGCCCCAAACATAGGGAGAAGATGGATAAAGATCAGGGATGAGTTTCTGAAGGTCAGGAAAGAATGCAGGGCACAGTGGGCGGAGCATTTAAAGTGGTGGGCGGAGTTACATGAAAAACGACCTGTGGAGATGGGGATAAGTTTGGATGGGTAGAGCATGGGAGAAGAAGTGAAGACCACACATGGACTAATTTAAGCTCCGCCCACGGTGGGCTGGGTGTGCACGAAATACTCTGTCCTCAAGAAAAAGAGCAATACAGGCCGACCTACTGACGCACATGGTGTTTCGCGCACAGTAGTGTGCGCCCGCCAACTGGTGATTCATATAGTAAGAAGAAGTTAGGATGGAAAATTGTTCCACAAAAGGAGTGATGGCGGAGAATAGACCTCGCAAGAGCTCACTGATGTAAAACGTTAATGAAAAATTGTGAATCAACACGAGTAAGCAATTAAGCTGAATTAGAAGACGTGAACAGATAGAATATTCGAAAAGCTTCCGGCTGCAATTGCAATTGCAGCAGCACCAGCAGCAGACGACCCAACCAATAACACATCAATCTGGAACAAGAAGTTAACGTTTTCTTCGGCTGAACGCGGCCGCCGCCGCTGGCTCGGCCACTGAGAAATTCTCATAAATAATTAGCCGGCGTTGAACATTCTTAGAATTCCTGTACAGTTTATGCCACATCACACTATCCCAATACGCCAAGGATTCAAACCAATTCCATTTTTTATTTTACCGGTCATTTTCAAGAGAATGAGAATATGAGTAAAAGCTACGTTAAACGAGTGAAAATGCTGCCAATATAAAGCTCCAAACGAAAAAAGTTCAACGACTTACTACCTTCAAATCAAGAGCTGTGCACGACTATTAATTCGACAAAGTTTCAATTAACGCATATAATCAAGGATAAAGGCAAAAATAACAGCTATTAGTTAACAATTTTAAAAAATGATTTCGAAAAAAACGATCCGAAAACCCGCCGCCCACGACTGTGAAGCGATCCAAATGTTTCTGTCTAATCGAATTCTATATTTACTTTCAGAAGAAAAAAAAAACCTCGCTCGGCAAGCGGTACCAAAGTGTTCTTTTACTATCGACTTTCGTGGCTTCGATCTGCCGCTGGGTCGCAAATGCGTAATGTTGCACGCAACCGCATGCGGTATAGGCAGGAAAGGGGTGATGCACCGTCGCTGAGCGATATCGACTCCCCAGATGCGTCCTACGGAAAGGATCGACGTGCGCGTCGCACTTTGCGCGACTTAGCGACGCCGCAACGGCTCCACGTGCGCTAAACTACCGCGTTTGTAAAGGCCATCAGCCATACACGTTCTGAGGATCAAGAACGGCTGTAGACTTCCTTTATTTAAAATACGATCAAACTTGTCCCTCCCTTACTGCCTGCAACCCGCGTTAGTAGTGCAAACTATAATATAATGCATTTATTTGAAAGAGTCTGAAAATATTTCTGGAAAAACTGCATAGGTAACCCCTATTACTATCTACTCAGGTCTTCTTTGATGGAGAATATTTTTGATAAATTAAAACAAATAAACAATTTCTGAAAATGCTGTCTAAGGCTCAAATAAAAATACTTATTGATTAATGAACGCTTCTACATGGACTTTGCTGATTAAAGTACGACATTCTCATGTTGACAACGTGACACAAACAATCGTTTTCATAAAATTAGCGCACAAAAATATTGACGCGGGCCTTTTTTATGCCGCATCGGCAAGGCAGGGCTGCATACCGTACCTCTGTACTTTAAACAACCATCTGTTACGTAACTTGTAAAGAATTTTCCGGAAAAATGAGACAAAAACTCTTCCGAAGTCAAAAATAGCTCCAAATAAGGGTACCGTGAATCATGCGATGTCAGCCGTCTTCAAGAAGGTTATATGAAGTGGTGAAAGAGAGAGGACAAAAAAAAAATAAAAACAACAATCAATAATCGATCAAGGAAGCAGTGACAGACCTGCAAAGACGTGCGATTGTACTATAAACAGCGAAATGTGATTACACGCTCGTCATTATGTGCTTGATAAGGAACACGGAAGAAACGATAGCCAGAAAATGGAGAAGTATACGAAAAACCAGGGGGAGGGGCAAGGAAATCGAGCCACTTTTGATTGATGAGTCCATATATAGACCATGTGAAGAGCAGCTAGCCCTGCTGCACGAAGCCATGAGGACGTCAACGGAAAATCAGCGATGTTATCGAAGCATCGCAGCCTTTTTCAAAGGGCCTTTCTCATAAATATTAAGGACGATAAGATCTGTGAATAAAAATACCGCATGGTAAGCCATTTTTAGCGCGAGCCAAAAACAATGACGTAAGGAGAACAAGTCATGAGCCTAAATGAGGTGCTACTGCGAGTATAAATAACTTTTACTACGCACTAATACTGCAATCCCACTTATATCTGGTCACTAGCACCTGAATACCTGACTACGCAATTAAATTCCCTATTATCCAGCTTATGCATACCATAAGCTGATACTTACAATGTCAATACTACGTCAATTTTTGCATAATAGAACACCAGTCAAGTGGTTGGAGTAGACCTTGTTCCAAATTAGGTAATTAGGTGAATTAAGTTAATTAGGTATCTGTCCAGGATAAAAAAAGCAAGGGGGCAGGGAATTGCTCGGAATGCTACGGATTACACAGTCGCTACAGCTCCAAAATGTTTGTTTTCAAAGGGATAATGGCCACGATGATGACATCGATCCGAAAGCCCATGTAGAAATTCAGAATTTTAGTACAATAATGGTCGAAGACATATGATGTGAATGTAGTGAAGCAACGTGTGTGTCACGGCAATATATCACACAAGGCATCGGCGATGACACACCTGAAAAGTGAACACGGAAACGTAGACTGATTGGGAAATGACCTAAGTGTCAGTTTTAATGAGCAAGACCTCCACAAAGAAAGTTGAAAAGGTAGCCTGAGTTAGGAACCGACATACAAGAGGTGTCATGTATGTCACGACAATGTATGCTGTCATTCATGAAAGTTATACCGTCATGGCATACCGTGTAAGGAAGCGGAATGTGAGGGAAGCACCGAAATATAACATTGATCATGCAGAATATCAGCAGATATGCCTGGAAGTCCATGCTAAGCCATGAAGGGCAAATGAGACAACATGTATGTCACGGCGATGTACCCTGTTCACCCCACCATTTTTTTCGAAATTTAACATCGCAAAAACTGTTCAAAAGTGTGCAGAAAAAAGGAGGGGTATCCGAGAAATGACTTTGATCAAAAGCGTAGGGACAGGTCATCCACAGAAACGACCGGTAAAGTAGGAACAGCCACAGCTCAGCCGGGAAGTTCGATTAGTGGCGAATCTACGGGGGGTGCCGAAAATGCACTCTGCTCTATTCACGTGCTCATAGCATGTCTCTGCAGGTGGTCGATGAGATGCAAAGTCGACTGCACTCTCTCCGACTCAAACTACTTGTTATTCGCCATTCGCCCGAGAGTACATCATGGCCTAAGCCGATGAGATCCGAATGGAATGGCTGTGCCATTCCTGCCGCCACCCCATTACGGTACTGCCATTAATGCTTGTAATATATAGAAGAATAATAATAATAATATATATAGATATATATAGATATATATATAGATATAATAATAATATATAATATATAGAATAATAATAATAACAACGTGTACTTCACAAATGTATGAACATGTAAGCTTGACAGGAGGGACAAACGTCCTTCACTATTTGCATCACCATTCAGGCTATTAAACTGTTATCCCTACAATTTTCAAGCCACTAAACACATGCTCACAGGTGAACTTGTTAATGGACAATTTTCAGGCGGGAAACCAAATTTAAATACGGTATGAAGCTGTAGAATAAGCTTTTTTAATTCTGTGAGGCCTCTGTGAAATATGTATCCAGAGGTTTTCCTGGTGCGCAGATGACGTGCGTCCGTCCTATTCTGAACAATAAACAATTTTATTCTGCCATATCAAAAGGCAGTTTGCAAGCTCCGAGCTATGCTTGATGATTCCTTTGGAAACGTTTTAATTAGCGCAGACAACTAATTATAGTAGGGAATAATAACAGATGTTAGTTAATTCAATTGATACTAACCGATCCTCCCACTCTCAAAAGAAAAACTTGATCTGATTATGGCATTCGAAATAATTACAGCAGAGCTTATTATTAATTAGCTCTTCAATACCAAAAACCGTCTAGCAGTGAAGTCATAATAAGCACTATTGTAAAAAAATCAGACTGATGATTCCTTTGGAAAGGTTTTAATTAACGCATCTAACTAAGGATAATAGGTAGTAATAACAGATGATAGTTAACACAAGTGATTCTAACCTATCCTCCCTTGATTCTGACCCAAAACGCATAATTTTCCAATGTGCTCCAGAACAAAGTCCGTCCATTCCTGTCCTCATACAGAAAGAACTTTGATCATTACCTCCGTTCTCACATTGCTGTCATATGGCCACGTAGGAGGAACAACAACACAAAGCAGATAGAAACTGCTGCTGCTAATCAAACGACCTGTGATGCTCTGCGTTCGTTGAACAGTCCCTCTAGGACGTGCTTACTCTCATTTCTAGAAGATGATTCACAATTCGTGCAATAAATTTGGTGCTATCAGTCTGCATCATATTTTTATGGACTTGATATACAATGCTTACAACAGTGCATTTCGTGTAAAGCTATCAAACATTATTGTTCATGCAAACTCAACTTCAAATTTAAAGGCACTTTGGAACTGTAACCGAATTTGTTTAATAGTTTGTGCCTTTAAAGCGGCCCAACGTTTCGACTGAATCGTCGTCTCCGAGGCCTGAACGTGGTGCAAGATTCACATTTAAGGCTTTAAACTACCAAGCCTTCAACGAAGGGCACAAACAAATTATACAACTTGCAACTAACAATGGCGGGGGTTGCAAGAAGAGAGAAGCTGGGGAATTCTAACCGATGTGTTACCTTTGGTTGAGTAATGCAGTAATTTCTTCAATAAACATCGCGCATCGTCAAAGATCGAAGTGCTCCTGTTCACTTTGCAACGAAGATTAGAACCACTAAAGTACTTCGAATAACTCGACGGCACCACGACTTGAAGAGGTGTACTAGTAGGTGCAGCGTATTTGAGGGGCTCTGATCAATAACCGCGGAGAAAGGAAGACGTATCAAATGGATGTCACTGAGTGTGCTATGTGAATGTTTGCAGGAATCGTCAAAGGAAATAGAGTTTTTCTGTAAACCATTATTTATGTTGTATTTGCATATCACACAGGTCACATACAAAGTTCCACGCGAAAAAAAAGCGGGGCTGAGGTACAGCCTCCTCCGAGTAACATCCGAAGGCGTGGTGCGTCCGTGAAGGCGAAGCCACGGTGCTCTAGGAGCGAAGAGGCGACGGTCACGTGGTCAGGGACGCAGAGTGGGAAGCAAATCAAAATTGGGCGCGGAAGTTTCACTGCGCTTTTCCCGCCCACAATTGTTCAAGTGTCCCTCGGCGGGAGTCCAAACGAGCCGCTGTTTCCTAATTTTTCGATTTCTTAGTAGGAATTAGGGAGTGGACTTAAAAGGAAAAACTGATAAATTCTAGGTGAAATTTGCATAGAAGTGCTGTAAATAGCGCTTTGTTAGAGAAAAGGAACACCTAAAAAACCGTGTTGCACTCTTTATGGATCACCATCTCTTGGGAATTCAATATGGAGCGGGAATTCTTGTTAGAAAGCTAGAATTTTTTTGCTAGCATGAAGTTTCAACGCCCTTGTACTTTTCTATTTCGGAGGGAATGGCTGGAATCCGCCCATAATATACACTTGCAAAAGGTTTTCCCTTGGGTCATTGAATTTAGTGAAAATGGAGTATTCAAGAACGGATGTTCATGAGAACGCGGAAATGATGATTTTTCTGCTTTATTCGATTACGAACTCGTTTTCCACAGCAACCACTTGAATATTCCTATTATAAATCCATTTACCTAGGAAGGCGTTGGAACCCTATTAGCCATGGATGCTCAGAGAACTCTGAGGTGAAAGTTGCACCATCCGGAAAAAATCGATTGGAAATCTGGACACACCCTTTTTGAAACATTCAGTGCCATTAAAGAAATCAAAAACTGTTATACCCAAATGCCGTTTCGCTTCACTAAGACAAAAGAAATCTTACTGATAAGATAGCGGTACTTATAAAAGATTCAGATAAAAGTAAACTATGAGATTAGCGGCGATAACAAGCGTTGAATGCTGGAAGGGTGTTCCGTACTGGAGCTTACTCTATGCCATTTCCAGGAAAACTCTGAGGTAGCTTTTAGAATGACATAACATCGTAAAAAAGGACAAATAAAGGCAAGCACTCGGAGTATTACATCAGCACACGTCCATTTCCTGTACCCCGCCCACCCTCCGCCCCTCACCTGCACCAAAAACCCCGCAAGCCGTTCGCACCTAACTCAAGCACGGGGTTAGCAGTGCTCCATTGGGGGGGGGGGGTATTTCCGCTTGAAGAGAAGGCTCGCATTTGGAGAAAAAAATTAGTGATCGAGCAATCCCGATTGGCCAAATCGGAAACTGTAAATTTGTCAGCGGGAATAAAATTGCTGGCTCCTTACTCAATGTCATGGGTAGGCCGTTGCTTAATGGGAATGTGAAAAAGCGTCACCAAACAAAAAGGGTCTAAAAATGGATGGAAATCTTCTTGGTATGATGTTTCCAATGGAGCAATGAAGGATTGTATTCAAATGCACAAAAACATGTACTAATGAGCAGAAAAAGGATCCGCACACTTCAGTCGCTCATCAAACAAAAGTAGCATACGATAGCCATCTTTTCAAAGAGCTGAATCTATGAAACTCTGGCTTTCGAAACTAATTAGTTGATAAGAGATGATCATTTCTTGGGAAGAATAAGCTAGAACATTCTCGAAGAAAAAGAATGTTGGCTGGAGCGTAAGATGACGAAACGAATAGATTCAATGAAGCAGGAAATGGCGCCGCGTGCTCTCCGCCGTTCATGAAAGGGTCGCTGTAAAGGTGAAGAGGCGCCGTTAGCGACCACTTTGGCGGCTATTGAAAGAAACAGAATAAACAACCTAATGGTTGAGCTTTGAACCCCGACTTCATGAAGGCCTCAGGGTTCACTAATCCTTTTTGAATGCGCCATGCACATTATTTTCTTGCAGAAACGCCCTGCTCTAGTGTGTAGCTGTCCTCTGCACTTATCTGGTAACCCATCCATTGTGCCCTGCGTATAATCTCTTCACACAAATCTACAACAAATTAAAAGTACATCATGTTTTCCAAAAGAGGGCATTCAATCTATCCGTCACTGGCAAAACGCCAATCTGGCACCAAAATTGTTAATTATAATAAAATTGCACAAGTATTGTGTGCCGACCAGGCCGGCCGCCACGCAGGCAGACAGGCGGACAACCGGACAAACAGACAGACAGACAGACAGACATACAGACAGACAGACAGACAGACAGACAGACAGACAGACAGACAGACAGACAGACAGACAGACAGACAGACAGACAGACAGACAGACGGTTAGATAGATAGACAAACAAGCAAACAAACAAACAGGCAAACTGACTGACAGACCGACACAGCAAACTCTTGTTTTGTACATTGGATAGATTTCATTTGCAGATATAAGATACCAGGCGCAAATATATTGATGAATATTCTCGTGGGATGTCAATCATCGCTAAAAAATCTCAAGAGAAGAAAAAGTGCAGGAAATGGACAATGAAAAGATGTCGAGAGATTTTAGCCCTCAGGAACAACTATTTGATTGATAGCAATCAGAAGCGACATAAAAACATCTCCATCGCGCATTCCTCACTCTGAGTTATCCCCACGAAAAAAAAAACAAGATATAGGGTATACTTGAAGCGAAATTTCCAGTACTACAAGTCATTTAATAGGATTTTATATGTGCAGAATATCGGTTTAACAGAAATTATGATAGCGAATTCCATGGCTGGGCTTGTGAGACTGAGTAGCCAAGCGTTCTCTAGCCTGAGCCATTTCTTTATCGAGGGATTCTGGAGAGGGTCGTGTTTTGGATGGAAAGGGAACAGCATTCTCAATAAATCTTCCTTGACGTCAAGGAGTTGTGTATAGGTGCACACGGACATCTCAAATTATATTTTAACTTGGCGCACAAACCACGCACATTTTTTTCTCTTATCTGCTTCATCTTCAAGTGCCTGTCTTCAAAAATATCTTCTTACCCCTTTTTTCAAATTGAGCTTCCGTTCGGAGGACTACTGTACTGATGTCTTTCAACTACCTACACTTCTAGCCACCTGGGTAGAGATGCAGTCCATGGGTTCAAGTCTCCTGCCTTGTAAGGAGCAAATGTATTTGCAAATTTTGTCTAAGAATCGGTTGAGTTTTGCATTTTAAAGCATTCATTAATATCAAACCATAATATTCACAAGTAATCAAAAAAGAGCTTAAAAAATTTGATAGGTCAATATTTCAAAAATAATTTTGTGGCCCGTTTCGCCTCTACTCATAAGAACCACCTTGTTTTCCATCTTCCCAGAGGTTAGTATCTGATACAATATGTAATGTTATAATAGCAAGGGCAGTAAACAGGTTTCTAAGTTGTCGCTTCTTCGTACAAAAGTTAAAGAAAAACTGCTTTTTCTGCGTGGACAGGAGATTTCAGCAAAAATATTATACTATAAGTTCAAGTCTTAGTTCAAATCCAATTTCTGAGCGATGGTGAGGCCTTTTGGCTGGATGAATATATGAACAGCATAAGTGCCCAAACCCGGCTGCACCAATAAATTATCAAATAAGAGCCTAAATGGGCTCGGGCTGAGGTAGTGAGGGTCCACTTTCAGGGGGATGTATGAGGCCTAATTATTGGAAGGCTATATCCACGTCTTCCAGGCATGTGAACTGCTTGGTTGTTCAGTTGTTCAGTTTGCGAGGGGGAGGGGGGTGGGGGGAAGGAATTTTACAGCATACTCACAAAGCTAGAGGTCCAGGTTTCTGTATATATAGTATATAGGGATCATTCATTAAGAAAAACAAGCAAGAAGAGTATTGGCGGGAATCAGAGTATGTTTGAGTTCCGCGTATTGGCCGGGCCAGGAGCGATGTGCGAGAAAAGTGATTCCGAAAAAAAACGACAATTTGCGATAAAGAAATAGAATAAACAAGATTTACGAAAGAACGACTGGCGCCGCCTGGCCGCTGTAGCAGCTCTGAATCGAAGGAATTCGTCTGTGAACAAGACACACGGGACATGAGCTGTGTAACGCCACCATCGCCTCTGTTTTCTAATGTTTAGGATGCTTCGTGTAATGTTCGCCACGGACAATATGAGAGCGTCATAGCCGCTGGATAGCAAGAAATCTGAGCTGCACTAGCAGCACTGCAGGCAGGGCACTCCCAGGTGTCGAGGAAATTAGCTGCTCCAGTACGAAACCTCCCCGTCTACGGGGGTTCAAACACGACCCTCCCCTTTTTTGATCTCTACAATACCAGTAACTGTAGGCGGATTGATAGTTGTGGTGTGTTTTTGCTTATCGCTAACCATCGCAGGTAAGACCCTCCTCCTCCTTTACGATTGAATACGACTCCCCTGCCAAGGAATCCTCGACTGCCGGTGTACCCTGACTGCAGGCCGTAAGTAGTCAATCTATGGCTCCAAACATACCTCGATAGTCTTGACCACGTTCAGCCGGATCGGTTCATCAAGGGTTATGATAGACACTCCAATGGATTCTTTGAACAGCCATCAGGGTACACCGAGAGTCGAGGATTCCTCGACAAGAGGGTCGTATTTGAACGAATAGTGGGATGGGGGTCATACTTCTAGAGGAGAGCGAAAAGCTCCAAAATTTAAACTTTCAATAAGCAGATGACGATCGAAGTGTATTTCAACGCGAATCCGTGTGGCAAAATGTAGAATAAATATCTATATAGTAAAACACAATGCAACTATGCCATCCGGCAGCAGTTACTGGTGTTATAGAAGTCAAAAGAACGGGGGGGGGGTTGTTTTGTACGCCGCAAATGGAAAGGAGGTCCTACTGAAGCGGCTATTACCTCGACACCTGGAAGTGCCTGACAGCCTTGTGATCTTTTTAAAATCATATAATTGAAATGGACAAGAGTTCATGAAAAGCCATAAAGAAATCATACTGGTTTTCCTGATTCTAGTAAAGAAATCAGCCACCTCCCCGTGAATACCATAATTAGCATGCCCAAGCCCATGTTTCATTTTTCTGTCCCTTCCGGCAAAATCAGTATGCATTGTCAGTGCAGTGTGATCATGTAGAAAGAGATTAGATGGAAGCAAGTGATTCACTAGCTTAGCTGCGATTAAGTTCATGTCAAAGCTATAACTACAGTATCTTTGAAGAGTAACAGGAGCGCTAAAGGCAATATTAGTGGTAGCTGGTGTCAAATATCAGAAGCTCATAGAATACGAAAGCGAGGAGCTTACTGGTACGAATGTAATGAAAAAACGAAATGGAGAGATCAGAAACCCGAGATATAAGACCCCCTTCTCACTGTTGACTCCGAAACGAAACGGATCCTGTTAGCGAAAGGGGCGGGCACTGTCAAAACAAGTGGCAGTTGTTGAAGAAGATGGCTCCTATAAAGCCTGAGGGCGATCCTCCTCGTAGGGAATTTTGCGATATATAGTCTTCCTGGAACGTACATAGCTTTCATTTGGATGACTCAATTTAGGAGTTCTTATTACTCTCACATTAGCCCCACCACTGTTTTCGAGAAAACAGCACTTCTGGATTGCGCCACATTTTCTCACTACAGAGTCGCGGAAGCATTTAGATATGGAATAAGACTCACTCACTTTTGCTCTTTGAATCCAGTTCACATTTGAAATAACGTTGAACCCTCCACTACAGATTAGCCATCACTTGAGGAACAAGGGGCTTATTGGGTTGACCAGGGCAGGATTTTCCAACGAGAGCAGATTCCACCGTTTTCCATAATCTTTTGTTATTTTCAAATTCTGTGCCTTTTCGAATTTGTTTTTTATACTCTCAAAGATGTGGGAGTGATAAATCACATACTAAAGAGCGCTAATTTGATTTCCATTAAGAGAAAGTGTGATGGAAAAGGTAGTAATTAACTTAAGTATCAGTTTTGAGAGATTGTAGATGAGATGATTACGAATATTGTAATTACTGATGTGAAAATCGGGTGGGTAATTCCATAGTCCTTTCCTGTATTCAGGTCCGGTGCCTACGTGCTCTTATTTTTTTTTCGCTCAAAGATGTGGGGTCATAAATCACAGACTAGTGAGCGCTAATTAGATTTCTATGAAGAGAAAACATAGAAAGGTAGTAATTACCCTAAACATTAGTTTTATGAGATTGTAGATAAGGTGAAACGAATATTGTAATTACTAATATGGTAATCAGGTCAGTGATGTTCACCTTTTGAATCTTTTCTCCTTAATTCACAAGTGCAACACGAAAACATGAGCTACAAAAAACACATTTTTTTTAAATGAAAAATTGCGTAAATCAGTTTTTCATGGAAACGCCAAACACTCAACTTTCATTCAAGAAAAAAAAAACAAAAGGGTTTGCTTGCTTCACTAGCGATTTGCGAGGATCAGATGCTATCTCCAGACAATTCTGGAAAAATCTAAGTCTTAAGTTTACTCCACTAATTTGTTAAGCTTTGCTCACGTCAGTGTGGCTTGCCAGCTGTTGGTGTCTTATCACTGCACCAGCTATAATTTACTTTATTGAAGACATATTACTCTTTTAAATTAAAAATCTCTTCGCAAGTGAGCTACAGAGGCTTGAAAAGAGAACAATAGGTCAACGGCATTTTTGGTGGTTCAAATACAGGTGATTAGACCAGCATGGTTCCAATAATAAAATTCCTTTGCCCCACGCTCCGCGATTGTCCTTAAGCGATTATATTTCTCTTGCGTCTAGTCTCTCTTTTTGAGCGTGCTATTTCTATTCACTCTTTCCCTCTACACCCGAGGACTCATCCACAACTCGTCCTTAACGCAACAAAAGACCTTTACATATATTCAATGCTTTCAACGTTTCAGCTTTTTCAATCACCGTTCACTGAACATCTTTACCTGCATTTTTGGACATAAAACCGCATCCATACATCATAAAATCTTTCTTCTAATTTACCATTTCACAGACAACTCGATGTAAGTCACAAATGCAGCTACAAGTTTCCGCAAAAAGAAAAAAACAGAAAGAAAACTTTTCCAGGCACGAGAACCTTGGGAAACAAAGGAACATGGAGACAAAAGCAATAAAGACGTTTTTGCTGTGTTATCGGTATGTTGCGAAACAAAAGTCGCTAGCGATGCGATAAGAAGTTTGGAGAACTGACTCAAGATACTATTGCTCTGAGCAAAATCGGTTTCGGAGCCGATTCCCATCAAAATACCGAAACACACTCGGGTTAACTAGTGTCGAACATCTTACAATAGGTCATCTCATATGCTTTGAGTCAAATGCGTCTCAGGCCAAACCTCTTTGGACGCAAGTAGATTAGCGGTAAAAAATCATGCCCTTGTCCAAGAATAATGGAGCATACCATACTACTCACTTCGTTATTTACTTTTTTATCCGGCTCCCCAAACTTCCAAATTCAATATCAAGATGTTCAAACGTTTCCAAAGCATAAGAGTTGGGGCAAATTTTCCTGATGTCAGACAATTCGTCGTAAACCGCTATGATAAACTGAAATGGTATGCGAAAATGGCAATTCTTCTGAAAGCTTCAGTAATATATGAGTCCCCGGTGACGGCAGGTGGGTGGCCTAAGGTCGTTTTCATATCACTTTTAGTGCCAGTACCGTGCAATCTATAGTATTCCTGCAATTTCGTCACGTTCCTGTCCATGAATGCCGCCTTGACGTCATCAAGTTCGATATGCAAAAACGAAAGCGCTGCGAGTTTGATGCACATGGTCACGAGCGTTCCACCACGCGGGTGATCGACGCATCAAGCGACTGACGTGGCATGGATGACGTCCCCAAGAGTTCGCATGGAAAACCGTGACCGTCTTGGGCTCATCACCATCAACCCAAGCATCTACAAAATTCACGGTGTTGTTTGCTGCGCATTTGTCCATTTACGTATTCATTCAAAGTTGGAACCCTTTGGCTCAGATGATCGGGCTACCATAGAGAACATGAAATTCGAAATCGAAATAGCTACCAGCAAATTTTTATGAGAAAACAAGGCGATCGATGATGGTGGCAAGCTTACAAGATTACACTGAAAGGAATCGTCCACGGAAAAATGGGTTTTTCTGTCATCCAGATATTTATGTTGTTTTTGCCTAATGTGGCCGCATGCAAAGTTTCACGCGAAAATATATGAATCCGGCTAAGATACAGCACCACAAAATCTCGGCTGGGTGGGCGGGGCCTCCGAGCAAGTCCCACCCAGTCGTCCACCGCGCGGAGAAGCACTGCAGGAACAGGAAGTTACGTGAACAGTTCCACCATCCTCCCAACCGCGGCAGACGACGGGATGCGGCTTTTACTCAGACCCCCCCCCAACCGGCCGAGAATTCGGGGAGCTGTATCTTAGTCGTAATCTCACTTTTTCGCGTGAAACTTTGCATACGACCATTATTAGGCGAATACAACATACATAAATGCGTGGGTAACGAAGAAACTCATTTTCCCGTGGACGATTGCGTTACAGCTGAAATATCATGAGCATGTGCTCAGGTATAAATTAATATAAATTAAGATCAAGCGATAACTAAGGCCGCGTTCATATATTGCAGGACGGCATGGTGGGCTCTCCAGGTCCACCCACTTTAATAGCTGAGACATCGGTAACCGTCGGTGCGGATCCGCCCATCTACGTTGGCACGCACACTGGCCGCCCGAGAAAGGAATCTGTACTATAGAAAGTGCTCAACAAACTTCTTATTAGGAGGTCATGCGGAAGTTTGAGCGCTGATAAATTCACTGCAGTCAGAATAAGACACAAAGGGCCACAGGAAGTAGGGTTTTTATAAAAATTCTGAAGTCTCTGGAGCTATACAAAGTCGTTTCCGAAGTGTAAAGCGAGCGATGAGAAGAATGCTGCTGCGGTATTATCCCTTCAATCAATCAAGCTATTACTCTCAGTATCCTTGGGAACGTACGCTGATCATCTCAGGCCTGAGACCGCCATCATCCCGCTATTTTGCGATTCTGCGATTTTGCAGGTCGCGGCAATGCAATCCTAAGGTGGCAGTATCGCGTGCGAAAGTGTGACGCCGCATAACCGCGGAATCGGCAAATCGAAAAATCGCGAAGTCTCACGGCGTCCTAACAGTAAAGGCTGCGGTCCACGCTCAGTGGTGGACGTGGCTAGTATGAATAAGACAAAGTAACCCACATGTAACTAAACCACAAGTTAGCAGAAAAGGTGAAGAGTTCGTGAAAATTCGTCAAAAATGAAAATAATGAAGGGTGAGAGAGGTTTAACGAAATCCACGGGGAAACGATCAATGAACCAGTCGAAAACGTTTGCATCGATAACACCACTTGTCAAACATTTCACAGTGCTCAAATATTAGGACGGTGATGCCAAAGGTCAGAAACGGATAACAAGTGGTGTAAACGTTTCAAGACCACCCAGCACATGATGACAATCGTCAGAAACTTCCAGCTGTGTCATATGCGTGATTTCCATTGAACACTTTAAACAAAAGACAAGGTGCCACCGCTACCAATAGAGAACCGCACATTTCCAAGCAAACCACTACAAAGGACGAGATCAAATTAGAATATCGGAAAATAGTTGTAAAAAACCTTATAAATGTAATGAAACCCGAAATTAAGTTTCATTCATGACGCTGAACAGCTATATACGGAATGTTGCTGTGAATTCAAAGCTATTTTCCGATATTTTCTGATTGAATATCGTCCTTTGCAAATAATTCACTGCAAACTCTGCTTCAAGCCATTTTTGAATAAGGTAAATTTGAATATTAATGTATAGCCTAGTATAGATATTAATGTACAGGTTTTTATACAATATGAAAAGTAGAGGAAGCGGTGCACTTCCACTCTTCACATGGCCCGGAGATGAAATTCCCAATTACCATTTCACAGCAACCAAGCCCTTCAATTTTGGGGAATCAGTCTAGACGAACTAGGTGTGTAGCCTTGTGTATAATTTTCGCTTTGCGGCTACTTATCGCGGTCGATTGGAATTCCGCCAAGGACGAAGGGGCTATTACCATACAGATCCATAGTACAAAATAGTAACATAAAATGTAAAAAAACAATAACATTAAATAATAAAAATCCTTATCAAGAAATAACTAATTCGGGCGTTCAATAGGAGGTACGCAATGTGCACAATCATACGCGAAGAGATCAGCCGTGCCGCTCGCCGAGGACGGACGCGCGAAAACTCGACATGAGGCTACACCCCCGAAGAACTACAGCCGTTGAATTCAGCTGACCTTGGCAAGTGATTTGAAGTCCACTGAATTCCAGTGCCACTACGACTCTGAGCGAAGGAAGAGTGGGCTACACATCAACCTTAGGAATGGCCAACGCTCAACGCTTCGACCTTCATAAATCTAAAATTTCCACGAAAACGTGCGACACGAAGAATTTTGGAAATATACGTAATTTAGAAGCGCATCAGAACCCTCCAGGTCGTTGCATGCGCTGAAGGGTGCGGTTCGTCGTTTTCTCGCGCGACCTGAGCTTGTTGTATAGTACTGGGTTCATACCTTCCGCTATTCTATCTACATCTAGTATTACTTCGAATTTCCATACTATCAGCACCCGCGTAAATCATGCATGGCTTAGCAGAATTGTCGCGAATGCACGGAATGATGAATGAGAGAAGCTGCAGGCTTGATGGATTGATTCATTGAAAAACAACAGGTGAACAGCTACTAACAAAGCATAGAGGCCCTCGTCAGTCTGCATTGCGGGATACCAAGCCATGAAATTGCGCGGTATACCAGCCGTTGCCCCTTTGGTTTATTCGTGGTAACGAGGCGACACGCTGAAGACAAAAAAAATGTGTTAATAAACCTTCGATGAAAAGAACCAGGAAAAAAGTTGCTGAGAGAAAAACTAGGATCTTCAAAAGAAGTAAATTCAAAAATGAATAAGTAGTGAAAGTTTTCAACTTCAAAACTTCTATTACTTTTCCTCAGTCAACTGAGCGCATACCTATGAAACTGTAAGAACAATTGAGTCACTAGATATATGCCGTATAGAAACTTTGAATTTGAAGTGCTTTTAGGAAAACTCGCTTTCTACTGCTGAAGAGAACGATTTCGCCTAAGAAGCTTATGCAAAGAAAGCGCTCCTTTCTCGGAAACGCCGCTTAGACGGAAGGACGCTGAAAGCGCGCCGCTGTTGTCACATTAACGAGCGAACATCAAGAAACCAACGCTGTTGTCAGAGATCATGCATACAAGGCGTTGGCAGAATCGAATTTCTCCCTGAGTATCTGAGCACTACAGCACAGCGCGGAACACTTACCATTTCCTAACCATGCAATGATTTTTTACGTTATTCTGGTGAGGTGAGGACGTGGGAGGAGGAGGGGGGGGACAGCTTGTACTGCAGTGCAAATGAGCATTCCGACCTCAAATTCTTTCTTCTATTCAAGAGGAATGTTAGAGAATAAAGTCCCATCTTAGTAGAACCGCGGCCGCTCAAAGGACTTGTCCATGGAAATGTTATGATTCTAACTCCTCTCAGGCTCACTCAAATAGATACAGTACATAACAGAATAAACGAGAAAAAACAAAGAAATTTTCTTCGTTCTATCGCAAAAATCGAAAAACTGAAAGAACATTAGCTCATTTGAAATTCCGCAAACCAACTTCGGAGCAGCTGTCGGCGAGAAGGGCACAATTTCAATTTTCGTATCCAAAGTTGATTTGCGTTTCACTCTGCGTCCCTGACCGTATGACCGTCACCTTCTTGCTCCCAGAACCTTCACAGTCCCGCCTCCGCGGACGCCCCACCATGTCGTACGTTATTTTAAAGAGGCGTATCTCAGACGTATTTTGTTTCTTGCGTGAAACTTTGTGTGTGGCCCGTAGTGCAAACACAACATAAATATATGGGCAACAGATAAGCTCAAATTTCAGCGGGATTTCTCAATGTGTAATGCGTTGACTATGATAATCAAATTTAATACTCAGTTCTCACGGTCACATGCAAAAGAGCAGAAAGCATCTAAAACAGGTCTTCCTAGTCGGTCGCCACATTGGAAAAAAATTTCGCGGCTGTTTGCGGGATATTTGGCACATTTTTCCAAAGTACTCACTTCGTTCTGGTATGCAAACTCAAGAAAACTGAGGAATTTGTTCCGTCAATGATGCACCGAAAAATCCTGTTTTGAAATCGCGCATTTTCTTGTCACAGTCGGTGACAGATACAGGTGTTCGCTCTCGGGTAAATAGTTCGCTGTAGATTATTATCGTGAGCACTCGAGAAAGTGAGTCAGCTGAAATCTCTCTGCCTACGCTCCGCTCCACAGTAATCGAGGAACGTAAAAATTTTCTGACTTCTCTGAAGCCCACAAAGCCTGCTAGTATTTCCAATAAATTTTAATAACGTGCTAGAGCTCCCGCATAGTCCTGCAAAAACGTTTTTGAAAAGACAGCCAGCTGACGTGGGTCAGGTGATGGATGCCTTGCGGAATGAAAAAACCGGAGAGAAACTATAGCGAGCAGTGTCTGCCATGTGCCCTGCCTTGAAACCCATTCAAATCGTGGAATTATTCTCAAGCTTCAGAGCATCAAACTAAAGAAGGTCCAAATGCAAAGGACCAAACATTTGAGCTACAGAACAGTCGACCACCGAAGGGTTGGAGTTGGCTTGGCTTAAAGACACCAGGAGGGGTAATTTTGGCTTACGATAGAACAGACGTAGTGTGGACGAGCTTGAGTGGCCGCCATTGCACAAACTCGCCAATTTGACGCCTTGGCATGGTGCCAAAAGAAGATGGTTCTAATATAGATTTGTTTTTTCCTTTTAGTTTTCACTTTGTTCTTTCTTAAATTGTTTCTAGATGTACTTACGGGTCAAATAAAGTCGGGGGGGGGGGGAGAGGCAAAATTTTCACCCACGTCAAAGCTTCTTTCCCTTCCTAGGGTTAGGCTAAAGCTGATGAGACCTATGCTTTGACAGATGCTTTTTAATGTGGGAGGAGGGGATATCAATTTTAGCCTAAGCCTAGTAAGGGAAAGGAGCATCGACGTCGACGCAAAGTTGCGTCTCCCCCCGACTTTATTTGACCCTTCTGAGATTTTCAGGTATAGAAATGCACAATTAAGAAGATCTATAAGTAAACAAGTAAAATATGTCACTAGTAAAGAGTAAAGAGGAAATAATTCAAAAATAAGGTTACATCAGGCCGAAGACAAGCTTCAAAATGAACGAAGCGTGGCTCGGCCACGGAAGCTTGCAGTTCGGACGGAAGCGCGCCCCGGGGCCAAATACCGTCTCACGGCGCGTTTTTCAACGCTGGTTTCGTTACACATTGTATCTACCGAACCCATACGTTTGTTTTCAGACGCCATTGTTTTCGTAAACGTTATTCCGCCCTTGCCCCCCTCCCGGTGCCTTTAAGGCCGCCGTCAGACTTTGCAATTTTGCGATTTTGCGAGCTAGCGATTGCAACGTCGCATTTTCTCACGCGATACTACAACCTTGAGATTATACAATGCCGCAATTTCGCGTGCACAGCCACGACACCGTGAAATCGCAAAAACGCAGAATCGTAAAATCACAGAATCGCAAAATCGCGAAGTCTGACGTCGGCTCTAGGCGTGATTCGATACTTCACCTACACATATGCATTGCGTAGCGTCCAATCATTGCGTGACCTATATCCATTACTATCAAATACATCGCATAGCTATTATATAAAATGTGTTAATTGATATTTACATTCTCATTTACTGTTAAATCATTCTCCAAAAGTCATAAAAATGCAGTCTGAACAAGAAGTAAACAGTAGCACTGAGTTGTACTGATTCCGTTATGATATGAAGTTTGGTGACTGGCATTGTACTATGGTACACAATTCTAACATCCTGAACTTATAATCTAATAGGTTCAAAGGTGCGCTTTGAATGAGAAATCACGCGAAAAGCGGAAACGTGATAAAGGCTTCAATCACAAATAGAGTTTGAGAACTATCAACTGGGAGACCGACTAGCTTTATGTTTGATGGGCGAGGAAATAGAAGGAACGAGATCATGAAGTATCAAAAAGTATCAAGTTCACAAATATGCAAATCTTCCATATGAAGTGAGAGAGAGAGAAATTCCAACAGTTATTTCGGAGAAACCTCGAAGAATGCCATTCAGTCAGGGCTGTTAAGCGATGAGCGTGACCTTCCCGTGAACAGGCGAACAAAAAGAAAGAAAACCGAAAAGAAAACAAGACGTCGCCGCGCCGTTGCGAGCACAGCGGAAACGCGATACTTTACAATGATCAGCGCGCCTAGAGCGAGAGCGCGTTACCGCCACGACGAGAGCGTGAAGCGGTCGTGCCACGACTGCTGCCATACCCCCGTTGTAGTCCCGGCGTCATCGCGGAAAAAAGGAGAAAGACGCTATTACAAAACAAAACTGGAATCTCGACGTGATGACGTTGTACCTGCACACACAAGCGGGTGGAGTCGAGGTCATCAAACTATGATAACGCGGTGGGACAAAGAAGACGAAGAATGCGTGAAAAGGTCGCCCTTGGCAGCGCGCACAATGATCGAGGTGGCCTTGTGGCAATGACTAGATGATGCTTTTTGTGATAATGTGTCGAGAACAGACGAAGGTGGGGCAGCTACTGACAAAACCTCTACGTCTATCTCATGCGCAGGAATGGCACGGAGATCAAGCACAGAATGGGATTTTTCGTTGCGCTTGAACATAAGGAAAATAGGAAAAAAGGTGAAAGTAAACGAGTAAACAAGATTAAAATTCAAAAACTTTCACTCGCAAATCTGCACACTACAATTCGAAGTATATAAAAAGGTGTTAATGTATTGAGGGGGGAGGAAGGGGGGGGGGTGAGAATTCATTGTCGCGCTGTAGTACCTCACTCGAAACCGTTCTTGAGTCACCAATTTGTACACCCATGGTATATTTTTACCTGAGCCTCACTTTGGGAAGGTGAGAGCTTCCTTCTAAACTAAGGCTCAGGCTGAAGACCTCGGCAAAAATAGCGCCAGACGCCGAGCTTAGTCTAGTGGTCCTTCCCCACAGTTACACTAACGCATGAAAATGTTAGGATATGAAAAAAAGAAGAAAAGGTCATATACGGGTAGACGGCTACTTATGTATACATCGAAGCAGAAGGTTGCCCCAATCAGAAACGGGCGACTCGTGCGCGAACGTGGCGGGCGCGACGCCGAATCGCGATTTTTCTGTCCTAACAACATACACCCTCCAATCTTAGCCATTTTAGGTCTTTTTTATTCCTATACAGCCCCTTGCCTCTTCTTCAGTACATTCACGATCTTCGTTAGAACTGTGGTTTGTAGTGCGATGGATATTTCAGTTATGCAATTCCAGTGGATGACAGGACATTCCCTTCTAAAATGTGCTGCTAACCCATAATCATCTGAGAGTTTTTCCATCCCAAGCGAGCCTTAGTATTATGCGAATGGCGGATTCCATGGTCCGAAAAGGGTACAGTATCACAACTGGTGAAAGGCTTTCAACAAAGAACTCAACTTAAGAGCTCCACCCATTATACAAACCACGCCTTTCGGTGAAGTTATCGTGGAAAAGCTTCGGGATCAATTATAAAAAAGGACGCTTCCAGGGAAGCTGGTGATGATGTCGAATCAAATGATACGATGAGAAAGGTATCGTCCAACGCCGATTTTTTTTCTGGTAATTTCGAACATACTCAAAAACAGTTGCGGTTACGAGTGTCTTTCCAAGATTTCTGTTTTTTTTTCCTCATAGCGAGAGAGAGAGATGGACTGCGACCGATTTCCTAGCCACTGAATGCCACCTTCATCTATTGGGTTGGGGAATAAGTCCCCGCCGTTTTTTTCAACTCCGTTTTCATATTGTTTCCTTCATCTTTCGACAGAGCTTATATATGTTTTCGATAGAGCATTTCTTGCTCTACAGAATGCTACTATCTGTTTTTTGATTTCTTCGACAACCTAATATTTATGAGGTTTGGAAATGAAGTGAGCCGAAGGCAAAAAAGTGGCACTTGCGCACCTCATCTTTCTCGTCTGCCATTGAGACCAAAAAATGTATGTGTATATGTTTTCGATAGAGCTTTTTCAGCTCTACAAAATAGTACCACTCTTTATTCAAATCGTTCAAGTTTTTGCTGTTTTTAAGACTTACAAATGCAGTACTCGCAAAAGTGTGCTTTCGTTATCTCCTTTTCCTCGCCTACCATCGAGATTGGAGAGGGTGTGCATATATGCATTCGATAGAGCTTTCTTTGCTCTACAAGATCACACCACTCTTCTTTTGTATCCTGTCAAATTCTAGCATGTGGGAGTAAGTCTCCACGTGTTTTTCAATTCAAAATTGCGTAATGAAAACAAATTTTTTTGGCAGATTATTTTGTAAAATTCGATAGAGCTCTTTTCGCTCTACAAGATATTGATTACCTTTTTTGTTCAAACTGATTTTTGACATTTTTTAGATCATTTAAAAGTCGACGAAATCGCGCATTTTCGACACCATGTGACAAAATGCTCGATTTCGTCGACTTTTAAATGATCTAAAAAATCTCAAAAAACAGTTGAAACAGAAACCGTAATTACTATCTTGTAGAGCGAAAAGAACTCTATCGAAGGATACAGATTGATCTGCCAAAAAAATTTGTTTTCATTACGCAATTTTGAATTGAAAAACACGTGGAGACTTACTCCCACATGCTAAAATTTGACAGGATACAAAAGAAGAGTGGTATTATCTTGTAGAGCAAAGAAAGCTCTATCGAATGCATATATGCACACCCTCTCCAATCTCGATGGTAGGCGAGGAAAAGGAGATAACGAAAAAGCACACTTTTGCGAGTACTGCATTTGTAAATCTTAAAATCAGCAAAAACTTGAACGTTTTAAATAAAAAGTGGTACTATTTTGTAGAGCTGAAAAAGCTCTATCGAAAACATATACACATACATTTTTTGGTCTCGATGGCAGACGAGAAAGATGAGGTGCGCAAGTGCCACTTTTTTGCCTTCAGCTCACTTCATTTCCGAACCTCATAAATATTAGGTTGTCGAAGAAATCAAAAAACAGATAGTAGCATTCTGTAGAGCAAGAAAAGCTCTATCGAAAACATATATTGGCTTTGTCGAAAGATGGAGGGAACAATGTGAAAAACGGGGTTGAAAAAAACGGCGGGGACTTATTCCCCAACCCAATACATTCTATCCTCTAATTACAAAGCAGGCTTGGCATTGTAAAGCAAAAAGGAATATTCACATTTGAAGGAGGCATTTTTGAATGATTCATTCTGCCGCGGTAAGAAATTGCTAGATAAGACAAAGGAACAAGAGCGGGTGAAGAACAGCAGCTGCAAGGCGATGATCAATAGAATACAATAAAAAGAATGGAAAGAATTCAAAGCAGTCAATGTTTCAAGCAAAATCATTCGATAAACACAAAGTTTCGGGCGAAAGCAATGAACAGTCGACAGCAGGGTACACCGGGAGTCGACAATTTCTCGACGATGGGGTCATATTTGGAGAGTGAGATAGGGGGGGGGGTCGTAGTTGCAGAGATTAGCAGTGGTCGAAGGCTATATACAGGGGGTGCCAAAAAAAAAAGTAATTTTGCCCACGGCTCACATCTGCCAATTGTACAAAACGTAGGGAAACGAAAGAGATAAAGGTATTGGGGCAAAACATTCCCGAAATGTTCCTCTAAAAGTAGGAACAAGCTGTGGCTCCTCACGTTCATGTTCATAAAAATATGGAGGTTTCATTCGGCGCAGTCGGGCTTCGGAGTACCTACATTTAAAAATTCGCTAAAAACAGTGGAGCCAAGCTCCGTGGTAGGTCTTTTGTGGGAAGCTTCCTGAGGGTTGGCCCTTTGGTTCTTGGAAGTCACAGAGCCCCTGCTGCTTGGACAAGGCTGCTATGATCCAAAGTATCATTTTCATGCCTCAAATCCGCCTCCGAAGGGGTTTCAGTGGTAGGGGAACATTTTGGCTCTTGGAAACGAAGGGCGCTGGGAACCCGGGAAAAACGCAATGTTAAAGAACACCATCCGGTATGAATCCCCTTAGGTACCCAGATTGAACGGACGTCAGCAAGGTTGTGAAAGAGGGCGAAGAAAATTCGGATTTTGCCCAGTTGAGGTGATACATCTTGTTCAGTCTTTCCTTGCTCCCGTTCCTGCTCGTGCAGGAGGCTGCCACGGAGTATAGTGATAGAGTTAGGTCTGCTCTTGATTCTGGGGATGAGAATACCTCAATAGAATTTACTGTAGTTTGGCTAAATGGGGTCGAAAGTGGAGGAGACAAAATTACTTTTTTTTTTGGCACCCCCTGTATAAAGGAACGTGCCGTCAGCTGACCTCGTTATGTGAGAAAATATGCGGAGTTTGAGTGATCAACATGATATTACAGTAATAAAATACCTATGCAAACGACAGTAGTTACTGATACTGTAAAAGTTATGTGGATTTGACGGGGCGGGGGAAAGGCTATTTGGGCTTCCAATGAGAGGGGAGTCGTGCTGGAACGACCGTTTTCCTCAACACCTGGGTGTGCCCTTGCTGGCAGGCTGAGGGTGAGAAATGTCGGATGAAGTGCACGGAAATTTTCGAACCCTTGATGATATCCTCTGAGAACTGAGCTCAACTTCGCAATTAACATCAGTTTGGTGTTCAAATATGCGACAATTTATTGGCAGGTTATTTGCTAATAAAATCGATATGTTGTCCACCCCTTTCAGCTACATCTTTATGGTTTTTGAAGCAGTCGTTTGATAGCTAGAAATTATTACCATTATTCAAGATTATTTCGCATTTATCTCCAAAGGAGACTTCAGGGCTTCTTGTACTTTCGAAAATTCTCGGAGAAACTTATCGTTAACTTCCTGCTCTTTTGGTTTTTTAGCTGGGTTGAGATAGGGAACCACACTTTTGAGAGGTGGGTGTTCAGAGCGCTTTCAGACAGCGACACCGCTTCGGGCCATTTCGATCGTCATCGATTTTCTCTGCGCACTCCGTGGTATTGCAAAGCGCATGCTGCAAACTTGCGAATTATACGCGGTAGGTCAGCAAAGGTAGGCATTACCAGGTAGGTCCGGTTGGTGTGTTTCTGTGTTCATCGAGCAACATTCATTTGTGTTTGATCCGTTGGGAAGGGGGGTCGTAATCGATGAGATAGGCAGTGATTAAAGACACCAGGAGGGGGTAATTTTGGCTTACTGTAGAACAGACGTAGTGTGGACGAGTTTGAGTGGCCGCCATTGCACAAACTCGCCAATTTGACGCCTTGGCATGGTGCCAAAAGAAGATGGTTCTATTATAGATTTGTTTTTTCCTTTTGGTTTTTACTTTGTTCTTTCTTATATTGTTTCTAGATGTACTTACGGGTCAAATAAAGTCGGGGGGGGGGGGGGGGGGAAGACGCAAAATTTTCACTCACGTCAAAGCTTCTTTCCCTTCCTAGGGTTATAAAGCAGATGAGACCTATGCTTTGACAGATGCTTTTTAATGTGGGAGGAGGGGCGATTTCAGCCTAAGCCTAGTAAGGGAAAGGAGCTTCGACGCCGACGCAAAGTTGCGTCTACCCCCCCCCCCGACTTTATTTGACCCTTCTGAGATTTTCTGGTATAGAAATGCACAATAAAGAAGATCCATAAGTAAACAAAACAGTCTAAAGAGGAAATAGTTTAAAAATAAGGTTACATCTGGCCGAAGACAAGCTTTAAGATGAACGAAGCGTGGCTCGGCCATGGAAGCTTGCAGTTCGGACGGAAGCGCGCCCTCGGGGCAGATAGCGCCCTATGGCGCGTTTTTTAACGCCGGTTTCGTTACACATTGTATCTACCAAACCCATATGTTTGTTTTCAGACGCCATTGTTTTTGTAAACGTTATTCCGCCCTTGCCCCCCTCCCGGTGCCTTTAACGGAATTTTTCAGGCTGAAGGTCCAAAGGTGTAAAGGGGAGATGTGATAGCAATGACCATCTGGGTTCAAATCCAAAACTAATATATCTTTTAATATTCACTCGAAAACTCGACACCCCACAAATGGGAAATAAGGTAACACAGAAATTTCTTGAGATGAGTGCTCAAGACGATATTGTAGAGAGAAGAGCGCATGGACAACGCATAAGATGGAGTCAAAGGCTGGGTTGTTCCCTAGGTCCACTTGTAATTGTGGACTGTGAACAAGATGTCAAGCTTCTGCAACTAAACGCTCATAACTTATAGTGTGATGCGACGTCGATACTTGATAATTGTTCACAGTCCACAATTATATGGCGGCCACAGAAATAGTGTACCCTTTACCTTGATCGTCGATGGAAACCTCGTGCATGGCGCGATCCACATTGAAGCCTCCTAACGTCAATAGCCCTCTCGTTGGTCTACTGGCACCGAAACCACGTACAGAGACACCCTCAAAATTCACCTGTAAACCGTGAGAAGCGGTATCTATCCACTGGTGCCACCATGGATGAATACTCTGGGAACTATGGGTTGAAAACGAAAATTAGCTGATATGGACTTCTTTTATATCTCACTACGACTGCAAATACTTGATCTGGTGCCAGCGAGCCACTGAATGGAAAAAAAATCCTCATACATGGCGCATCCCGCAACGAGGACAACCGAGGCCAGCCGCCCCTCTTGTTGGTTTTCTGATAGCAGAAGATGCGTACTGAGGCGTGAATGACACAATGGATCACTTTTCAAAGACTCGCAACTTCGACGAAAAAAAAATTTCCTCAACTGGCTTTCTTCAGAATGTCTCCTTTCATTCTAGAGATATGGTGTTGTTCAGGTAGTCTTTCGAAAGCGGCTATCTCGCAGATCCCGGACAACAAGAGCGCACTCATATGGTTTAGTTTGAAGAAAGGTATGACCATTTGGAGTGAAAGATTTCGAAATTTTTCGAAATTTTCCTCAACTGGATATCCATTTCGAGATCTACGCAAACATTAGGGAAATCAAGCGGCAAATAGTATGGAAGTTCTGAGAAAATGAAAGGTGAAGTTTAAGTAAAGTTTCAAGTATTCAAAAAATTTCTGTCGTTTCTACTCAGCCAATGCGAGCCAAAGCATCAAGGAAATCTAGAGCCCATGGTAAAAAAACAATGAGGGAAAAAAGCATGGACTGGGCGCGGTACCTTCCCCATACTAAATTTGGACATTTTTTGAATACTTGAAACTTTACTTAAACTCCACCTTTCATTTTCTCAGAACATCTCCGCGTATCCGATTAGAACCGTTTACACTACACTGCCACAGTATCGTTATTTCATGAGTGCAAACTTCTTTTTCCTATGCAAACCACTGCCCTATGCAGCTGTGTCCAAAGGAATCCCAAGAATTAATCCTGCACCACCAATGGAATTACTGGAACACGATTTTTTTCAAAAATTCCAATTACTGAACTATGTAATTTCGCAATTTCTTCGGAAAGCCATATGAATTACGATTTCGAGAAATTAAAAGTGATTCCAATAATGTAGAGCAGGTGAATTCTGCAACTTGCAAAATGAGAGAGATATCAGAGTAATACCATTTACCCTTATAAGATCTTAACTCGCTTCCGAAATTACCCTCTGAAATTATAGGATTTCGCCGTGCAGAATTCGATTAAAAATTACTAGACTATTACACGAAATATTTTTCATAGACCAAATCGCACTCATACACTAATATGTGTTGGGATGGAGCATAATTGATGGGGCATTTTTCAATCACTCTATTTGGCAATAATGAAAAATTTAGCAAAAACGGGTTAAAATGATTATTCGGGAGCGTTTACACCATTTCAACCAGGATTTGCTTCACATTTGATAGACGTCAAAACGTCAATTTCTACTACAAAAAAGCAGCATTAAAAAGCCGCATTAATTATGCACCAACCTAATACGATTCTGAGTGAAAGTAGAAAGATACAGAATTATGACACGTCCTAAAAAGGATGTGATCGACTATGAAATTAAAATGCTTCGTGTTTAATGGGTCTAGTACGTATTCAATTATCATCAACTCCAGACATGAGTCGGATAAAGGGAGCATTACAAAAAAGGGTGCTGCGTGAGTCATCCTTTTCTTTTCCGATAATTTAGGTGCTCCTTAAGCCGAAACATCCTTGATTGGAAGAGAGCTGATTGTCCGTGTTCAATGACCAACGCTGGAATCTCTCGCGTGGCGAGAACCGACCAAGGAGCAGTCACTGTTCGCTGCCGAGGAAGCACACAGTTATAGGCCTGCTGGGTAGTACGTCCGACCTTTACGTTGTACTTGTTAATAAAGACGTATAACCAGAAAGGGCTTCACAGTTGGCAGGGTGTGTACCGTTATGTCAGGATTTCTCATTGCGGCGTCTCGCGAGCGAGCGAAGCGATGCGGACGAGCAAAAGGCGCCGTGTTGTTGTGTCCCAAAGCGATTACTAGTCGTCTGTGTATGGCGCCCCTAGCATAACTGCTAATCGCTCTGAGACCCGATTGTAGTGCCGCGTATAGCCACACACCGCGTCGCATGCCGCTCGTAGTGGTGCGAAATCCTGACATAAGGGTACACATCCCAGTTGGCATTTGAACAGAATACCCCTGTGCCCACCAATGTTGGCAACTGCACCGCCTTCAAACATCCTGCTTGATAAGGAAAACACAAAAAATAAAAAAAAATCAGAAACCCCAGCGGTTGCGGTTGGATGGATGCCCGATTGTCTTCGAGTGCGAAGGGATCCCAAAGACCGTTCCGAAATTATATACGCCGCAACTGCTTGATGTATTAATGTATTATTGTATTGTATTGTTATTGTATTATTGATGTATTATGATGATATGATATTATGATATGATATGATATGATATTATGATGTATTGATGTATTATTGTATTAATACATATGTACGTGTGCCTTTTCAGGTAAACTGCTCACCAGGTTCTCCATTATTTCAGTCCAAATTCCTTACAAGAAATTACCTAACAATAGCATTGCTTCCTAAAACCACTCTTCTAAGCCCCCTGAGGCGGCATTCATACCCTGCGGTGCTGGCGGCAGAGCATGGCTGCATGTCTCTGTGTCTGTGCTTATGCTACCTTGCCTCGATGTCTGCGTCGTTCTTCACCTCCTCCACACCACGCTGCCTCGCTGACTGTGAACGCAACCACGCTCTGCCGGCGCTGAGTATAAACGGTACCTAAGAAGTCTAAGGTGGGGGAGGGGGCATTCAATCACTCGGAAAAAAAAATGAAGAAAAAAGGCGAGGAATACCTGAGCGAGTGGCTATCTCAATTATATTTTAAAAGTCCACATGAGGTAAGTGTAACATACGGAATAGCTGAGTATTAGAGTACTTGACGAGAAGTATTGGAAGTTGCCTGATGCGAAAGGGATCCTGCTTGAAACCGCTCGAAAATCTGAAATTACGAAAGTTGCTGTCCGATCATCGATGTGTCACCGGAACACGAGCGACTCACAAATAAGATCGAAAGGCAAAAAATCGACTCAACCATCAAAGGACTGATGACATATTCGAGATATCTGAATCCAACAAAAAACGCTTACATACTGCACATGCTCATAAAAAAATATTAGCTCTGAAGGAACAAAGAAACATGAAAGCGGGCTCTCTGCCTACAGACTAGTAGATTTTTAAGGATTTTTCATAAAATTTTAGAATATTTGTGCCATCAAGTTCAAATGGCTACTCCTTCTTTTTTGCTAACAAGCTTTTGAACAAAGTACATGAATCGCCAGAAACTTTAACAAATAGTATACAAAGGCCATGGTAGGTTTGCACTGCTCTCTTCATGGATCCAATGACTTTT
Source organism: Trichostrongylus colubriformis (assembly GCA_963978905.1). Taxonomy (NCBI): domain Eukaryota; kingdom Metazoa; phylum Nematoda; class Chromadorea; order Rhabditida; family Trichostrongylidae; genus Trichostrongylus; species Trichostrongylus colubriformis. Next base: position 8,846,397 of record OZ022256.1, read on the forward strand.
TCAAAGGAATGAAATTGAAAAAAATAAGTATTCATTGGTTGTCGAACCTGAGAAGGCGGCTCCAACTGGATTTTGTATCTTGAGAGGAAGATACATATATGATAGACAGAGAGAGAGCAACTATGTAGAGCCAAGTGAAATTTGGATTTTTGCGGCAAAGTTCGGTAGACTTCAGCGTGTCTTTTATTAATTTAGAAATTCTGGAAATTCTCACATTTTTCAGCATATAGATAGAATCGCTTGGAATTTTAATAAACGCTGACAATCTAAAGCAGTATTTTTGTTGGCGAAAGTGGTGTAGTGGCAGGTGGCGCGCACTCCCATTCTCATGATTCGGGAATTAAACCCGCGCCAGTTCCCGCTCAGGCCGGTCAAACCTTTCATCCATCCGGGGTAGGTGAATTGGTAACATACTCGTTCGAAAGGATTAAAAATCAGATTTTTAAGGACATGAAAAGGTAACAGCACTAATTTGATTTTGGCTGGCATTCATAAAGCCTTTGTATGATCCAAATCACATTCACCTGCCACTACTATTCTGAATGGAACGAAAAGGGGTGGCGCATCTTAAAAGTTATAAATTAACGCTGAATGAAGTCCATCCTTTACATCATATTTTTATTTTGATGCAATTGAGTCAGTGCAAAACAAATTCATCGCCACTGCCATTGACACCGCGCCGAACACCTTTTAGCTAATCTTTCGAAGGGCTTCACTTCTACATATTGGAAGTGGCGTGGGAAAGCTTACGTCAAAACAACAAGAGCACAGGAATTTCTCAAAACGCCACCTCGACTATATACCCTTAGGGAGTGGCAAAAAAAGAACATTTGTTTTTTACATCTTTTAAAACCATTTTGAATTTTTTAAACTCCATCATGAGGGTTTCTCCTCATCGGCGCCTTACCTTCCTTCTATCGAATCCGATAAAAGCCTACAATCCATCATTCTTCTTACAAGTATGATGCAGACGCAAATCCGCAAATATCCAGCCCCAAGTTTTTCCTTTCCGGACGCCAATGTGCAAGCAAGAGAAAAGTTGCATCCGCGTTCAAAGTGAAGAATTTTCCAGCAGGGTAGATTTAAAGAATTTTATAGAAAACTTGGCCTAAAATAGCGCTAAAAATACATACTATGTGCAATAAAGAGTAATTATGAATAATATTATGGTATTGAATAATATCACTGCAGACCACTACAGATGCATTATTCGAACAAAAAAGATCGCATTAAAAAATTGTGGTGAATGTAGGAACGGTGGAGGGCAACATTGTGTATTGTGTACCATTGCCCCAAACACACCTAATACGACGGCTAACGCACTCATATACTGCACACCCTACTGAAAGGAAATGGGTGGGTCTATCTACGATAAAAAACGCGTGGCTGCCCGCGACGAGCGGCGCGGCGGGTGCAAAGGTAAGTGGCAGGGCATGGCAGCCTTCAAGTGAGGCAGTGTGGCATGGCTGGAGGAGACAGGGTGGCATGGCTGGAGGAGACAGTGTGGCATAGGTGGAAGTGCGGAGGTGAGGCAACCGCGCTCTGCCGGGTTCCCAAGGGCTATCGATTCGGCAATCGTGCTGGTGGCGCCGCGAGTGCGACGTCGCGAAACGATTTTCTGCCGTAAGTAGACCCACTCAAAGAAAATAATTAATGGGAAATTGTTTCTTTTCTTTTTCATGAAAAATGCTACTGCATGCTACGCGGTGTGAGTTTCTATTTGCCTTGAGGCGGGGTGGGGGGGGGGGGGGGGGTGAGCAAGAATTCCCGAGCGGCTGAAGTCTTCTGCCGCAGCATCTTTTGCTGTTTTGAGCGTGATCGGGGCTATGGAACGCATATATGATCTCAGCACACACTTTCTGAGCTTCATCTTGTTCTACATTGCCCCAAAAAGTGTGTGTACCATTAAGACAGAAAATTCGCGCTGCGGCGTCCTGCATGCGACGCGATGGAGCGAATGCTCTACAGGTTGACAAGAAGCAAAATCACATATGACGGTGACGGTCAAAGAATAAACCTCACTTAGAGGCTGGGCATGAGTGTAAGCCTTCCCATAGGCTCATGCAAGCTTAAAGAAATCCAATTATCGTTCATGTTTTTATACAACAAGAAAAAATAAATGAGTTCCCAGAACCAGTTAAGAGGACAGCTGATTTGTTTGAGGTTGTTCATGGGAAAACAGCAAGTAGGAAAAGCAGCAACATTACCCAGTGCACAATGTTATCAGCAATAAATGGAATTCGTTAGAGCGGAACACCGGCACTATTCTATACAAGCTGGAAGGGACATACAACGAGACAGTCTAATAGCAGGTCATATAAGGGCACTGATAAGCCTTGACGAATGATTTAGGATCGCTCAAGTATGATTGGCACAAGATTTCGTGAAACGGTGTGCGGCCTGCGTTTTGATGCGCCCAAGCCAGACGCGCCGTATGCAGTTGGGTTCCAAAGCAATACCGTGACTTGTCATTTCAGGAGTTATCGGTGCGATCCAAGCACATACGGCACCTCTAGTTCATCCACATTGCGCGACACGACGCGCACCGCAACGCTAAGTCCTGCACTAACGACTTACAGTCTTTGTAGTGAGGTTTTGTAGCGTAATGAAAAATAAAACGCACAAGAATCCAAAGTACGGATTCCAGCCCCTAACGGATTGGGAATGGCAAGGAAAGGAAGCGTAGTATTTGGATACACTTTCTCTGTAAATGAAAATTCAACCCCAGAGGAGATACCATGAAGCGAAACTCGTGTTGAAAAACGCGCCTTTGTGGTGCTATTGTGATCCTAGCGCGCTTCATCTTGAACTGCACGCTTCAGTGTCCGAGTTGCCTGCTGACGACGGGCAGAGAAGGTGGTATTGATTTTATCCATGATGATCCATGGCATGGGACGAAAAGTAAAGAGCACAAATGAACCAAGCTGAGCTCCTCCCACGGAGGGTGGGGAGTGCACTGGAATGTTCCGTTTTTAGATCGAAATTTGTGAATGGGCTGAATGTGCCCCAAATGTGGAGAGAATATGGATCTATGCTAGGAATGAGGTTACGAAAGTCATGAAAGATGCCTGGGCACAGTGGGCGGAGCGCACCTTGAGTGGGTGGGCCTCACAAGACTTGTAATTAGGTGGTCCTCAGAAGACTTATAACTAGGTCATAATACAGCCTTGAGACCATATCAAAACGGTAGAAATGACCTATGTCGGAGCTATCTCGAACAAACTCGAAGTGAGCGGAGAACCGCCTACAATGGGCGGAGCATGTTATAATCTGTGAGTAAAGTTTATAAAAAATCAGTCAGCCAACTGGCATTGAATACACCGCAAAAGGGATGAATTTAGCAGACTGTGGAATATGAAAATAGGAGTGCTCAGTAGTGTAACAGCAGAGAAAGGAAGGTGCATTCTGTGTGATCCCCTTACAGGTTATACACATTTCATCGATTTTCCAAGCTTCACCTAACAAACAAACAACACCTTTGTGATATTATATTATCGGCAAATGCGAAACGTGCTGGAGCATAGAACGAACGAACCAATATCCAATACATTGATCGGCATTTTGTGAAATGTCAAAAAATTATTAAGATTGGAACACTCAAGGGAGGCTCTGTGTTGTCGTCATAGCGAATTGCGACGAACGTCGCCATTAAAATAAATGCGAACACAAGCCCCACAGCTGTATGCATAATCCCAGAGCTCTTTCATATAAAAACGATAACATTATTGACAAGCTCGCGTTGTTTATCTTGACGTAACATCTGAATGCAGAATGAAATAATATTCACCTACGGTAACTAATATTTAGTGTTGATTACAGTTTGCAGCGAAAAAACATGTTCACTTATCAGTAAGCAAGATGTGAAGCAAATATAACACCTCAACCCTAGAGACTAAACAGAATGGAATGGCCCTCCAAATCAAGCAAGATGTCCGTCCCTCGAAGGCTTGCATGGCAGTTTTAGACCAAATTGAGCATAAATCGAGGGATCTTCTACAAGGGGCTCTATATGGGCCGTTAGAGAGAAGGGATCGTACTTGCATCAGAAGCTGGACGCTGATAGCAACGAGAAGGCTAGTTGCTGAAACAATCTTGCATGTCCAGAAATTTCCAAAGGCCCGATACTCTGTTATCCCTCTCACAACTGTGCGTTCTGTTCTGAGAGCATGGGTATGACAGATGTGGTATCGCCAACTTTCATATGATAGGCTACCGCTACGATTTTCACAATGACTCCATATGAGGTAATGCGACCAATTTTCTCGACACGATCTTAAGTCTTCACTAGAAGAAAAGCTGAGAAATCAACTCACTAGGCAGTTGATCATCGTCGCCTTAGAGGCTAACAAGTGGAGAGAGTCGAGGAGGGATCCCACGATGGACGTGATTTTCAACTGAGCCTAGGGAATGCAGCCCTTTCTTTACTTCCACTGAGGCTTAGGTAAAAATATGCGCTCAAGCGTGCACATTGACCTTTCAAAAATGCTTAGATGTGTGTGTGTAACTTTTCTATGGAATGTCCCTCCCCCCTCCCACCTCCTTCATTGCGACAGCAAACCGAATAATAGTTAAAAATGACAAAGATTCACAAATATGTACGCAAAGCAGGGCATAGTGCATCGCCGGTGGGCGGATACTCAGCTGATCCACTGGTAACAAGCGTCGTTTCGTCAACCAGCACAGCTGGCCAAATAGCTGATGAACAGATAGCGTGATGACGGGGACAGTTTCTTGGATGAAGTTGGTTCCAAATTACCCAGTTCACTGTTCTGAATGACGATGCTCTAAGAGTCTCTACTAACAATTAGATGCCTATTGGAACACTCACTGCACCCCCTCCCCCTCCCCTAGCGTCTATAATTTTTCGAGAAATTCTGAGCCGAGGACGTGAGCCAGGCTATGAGGCCCCCACTTATTAGGTTGCAACTTTTTTGCAAACTTCAGCGAGTATGCATGTGGTTCATGTTTGTGTGGTTCGTCTTTTTTGTCACCTTACTTCTTACTGATTTCACCCAAACAAAATGTATCGTCTAGCATTACCTCTAGTTGAGGATAGGACTGAAAATGGCAGTTGAAGAACCAAGGAGGTGGTAATGGCCCTGAGAAAATTCGTATAATAAACAAATCACATAAACCACGGAATACAAAAAACAGTCAGAATAATTCATGATCCTCTTCCTCGCGCTTGGGGGATGCTCGTGAAAATGATCATCTTGAGAAACCGTTATATAATTGCAGATGTAGAGAACAGCTCATACGAACTGTTCATTTGTATTGGATGCCCACTTCATATAGTTTACCCACAGATTTCTGAAAAATTTATATTATTTTGTTGGTGCTTCATTAATGCGGCTTTTTTCAACAATTTCATTCAGCAGAAACAATAATAAAAACTTAGCAAAAACGTGTTTGAATGATTATTTTGAAGCGTTTTCACCATCGCAGTCACAGCTGGTTCCCATTTATCAGTTATCAAAAAGTTAATGTCCACTAAAGAAAATCTGATTAATAAAAAGACGTATTAATTATGCACCAACCTACACAATCTGATATGAACTCCTTATTATTCATAATATATGTCTGCTAGGTCCACGAGCCCTTTCTGACCAAGAATGGCTCTGCATTTAGAGTTCATGAAGCTACCAACTTCACAACAGCCGAAACGGAGCCTCTCATAACTGAGCTTTACGATTCCACCTATCTTCAACGAAAGAGAACATTTTGAGCTGGATAGTGCTCGGAGAGCATCACTAGCCACCCGTTCTCTTCAAGATTGATGCCCTCAGAGCAAAAGCAATGGAACAGCGTCTATTCAGAAAATAGCCGAATGCAGTATGGAGCAGAAAAATGATGCTGATTGGGAGCTATGTCCCAGTGGATGATGAAAGTCACACAGCGAACTCCGCCTCACTAGCGACGCGACGTGAAAAAGCATCGGGGTCAGAAAAGATGTTTGCAGACACGAATGCGACAAAGGCTTTTTCAATCTGACGAATATCTCAGGAACATCACTGCGTGTGGTCCATACTATCCCTATGAAGGTAGATAAAGAGCAGTGGAGAGAAAAAATGATTGTTTCGCGCTCGTGAAGGATAAGGGAAAACGTGATCAGCGCTTACGTACCCTCTATTGGGGCGTCGCTCAAGTAATTGGGTTTCCCATATTTTTGAAGCTTGCTTATCTATTTTGATAGCATTATCCATGTAATAATAGCAGTAATACTTGGGAATGTACCCTTATGTCAGAATTCCGCATCGCGGTGTCGCAAGCGAAGCAATGCGGACGAGCTAAAGGCGCCATGATGCAGGGTTCCGGAGCGATTACAAGTCAACTGTGTCTCGCACGAAATCCTGACATAAGGTTTCACACCCGTAATGCTTAGACCACTCCCCTTCTATACGTCATGCTCACTATTTCTGGCTTCCATCTTTTACAGATTGGAAGTATTTATTCCCGGCCGTCAGCACTTTGTTCGTTTGATACTTCTCTTCTCGTTCACGAAAGCTGTAGAAGCCAAATTGCCAAATGTATAAGGACTACAGATGGCTTCGGCTCTCATTAACGCTCCAAGAGACTAGCCTTGAAGACGAAATGACGTCCAGACGGTCAACTAGAGTGACAGGCACGGAAAAGTGCTACATTAAGGAGTTATCATCAAAGCCGATCTCACACTTTGCAGTTCTGCCCCCCCCCCTGAGAGAAATCCGAAGAAAATCAGCGCGAAGGGTGTGGAACGATTGGTCAATTTTCGCGCGATCGTCCGCGGCGATCTGCGCGGCGAGTACCAGTTTTCGCACCTTTATTTGTTGAAACGGCAACAACAACAAGATAGGCGAACTTTCGAAGCTTCAAACATGCGATCGTTAGTGATCCTTCACGGTACCAGCCCACTGCGTCTTGAGCGGAACTCCAAACGGATGCGGCAAGTCGTACCGACGGCGCCGCGAAGCGAAAATTTTTCCGATCGCCACACACCCCTGCTCAACTTCTCATATACAGTCTTTTCGCCAATACGTGCTGCCTATAAAATCCCTTCTTCCATTTACATGTCATTCCTTTGCTGAGCAAACACTCAGTGCTACCTAACATTTGGACTTTGTGTATAATGAACAGTAGGAAGCCTCTGCAATGTGGGAATTCCTTCTCATTACACTGCTCTGAACAGCAGATGATCATCACAAAGTCTGCCGACTATATGACAAAAACTGCCGCACATAGAACAACCCCTCCGTGTCAGTCGCTCAAAGGCACATCCCAGGATAATAATTGCGGGCTGTCGCTCTCAATTACAGCGGAAGCAAAAAAATCAAATAATACTGAAAATAAGGCTTTCCAAAATTTTAAAAGTCGACCAGACGTGGTTACCGAATAGAAGTAAGCTAGTGGACGACAATTCCAAATGTTGTCTTATTGCCAAATTTACGTGGGTTTTTTCTAAGCACATCTGTTGGAGAACACGTTTTGCCTATATAACCTTCAAATTCAAGCCAAACATGGAAATTGGTGCACCTATTACTCCTATTGGTGTAGAAAATATGGAACAAGCGAACACAAAAGTTTTAAAAGTCATAATGAGAAACTTCTTGTACGGATAACCATGCGATAAAATTAGGAGAGTGACTATAAAAAACTAGGGAAACATTGTAGGGAGGTACTATGAAATCAATACAAACGACAACGTTGGATTTTTTTGCGCAGATAAATCACAAATTGTCGAAATATCGCCTAACGACGCTACAAACGACGCAACACGCGGAGAACAGCGTTCTGAATTTTGCGCGTAGGGCTATAGGCGGAGCAACGCGCCAGGGCACAGTTGGATTGGTCTAGTAAGCTCCAGCGATGCGTGGGTTACAGATGCGCCCCCTTTACAGGCACATCTACGTGCTTGCATACGGAACCCTCTGCCCACGGAAGGAGCTGCAATAACCCAATCATACTGGAGCGGGCCTTCACAGCCCAAAGGCCTGCGGTCATGGAGTCGGGAAAAGGGGACATCATAGATAAAATGAATTGAATCGTTTCATATGAAAGGAGGAGCCTCTGGTTGGTATTGCGAGAAAGCTTCTATAAAAGTTTAATTCCAGTGCTGCATTACTGAAGAACTTCTTCAGAGGATATGATGTACATATGTACGACAGAAGACTATACGTGCTTTTCCATTAGAAGACGAGAATATAATTTTAACATTTGCATCTTTAGTAGACCACAGTCATCAGTTACTTATCAGTTCAGGTAAGTACCTTCATGTCAGGATTTCGCACGACGATTAGCGGCGTGCGACGGGGTGTGTGCGAGCTATGCGCGTCGCAGTAGTTGGGCGCTTGAACGATTACACGGTAATGCTGGGGCCTCATACGCAGTTGACTTGTAATCGTTTCAGGACCCAACAATGCGGCGCATTTAGCTCGTCCGCATGCTCCGCTTGCGACATGCCGCGATGCAAAATCCTGACATAAGGCTACACACCCTATGATCGCAATCAAAATAAAAGTGAAGTTCAGCACAAACACTTTTGATAGGGACACTGTAGAAAAGTGAAAGTGACGGGAACAAGCGATACCTTAGTTGACTACAAAACGCTCAGTAATGATTGAGATGCAGGAAAAAAATGTATGAATTTGTATTTATTTCTGCAAAATAATCCACTGTAAGGATAAAAAATGTTTGCGGTAATAGATGAAAGATATGGAACAAATTTGTACCTACCACATTTCTCGTTCAATACTATTTCCACAGGAAGTCTCAGACACCATAAAAAATATTCACCAAGATTAGAGCTTTCGAAATTTGGAGTCAACACAGTTGAGGAAACGAAAGAACCGTGAAAAACTTCGTTTGCTCTCGAAAGTTGCACAGATTTCCCGATTTTTCTGTGAAATTATAAAGTAGTAAATCACCTGTTCAAATGAATGTTGTTCATAAAAGTGTCGTACATTTGTACTTCCACATTATGATTAGAACAAAACCTGCGCTGTAGAAACAACCGAAAGAGTGGCAGAGCACTCTTATTTTACAGCAAGGCAGAAATCCAGTATGAAAACGTTTACATAAAGTATTGGATGAGGTTTCTTGTGTTACCTTATCCCTCGTTGGAACCACCGCGGATTCCAGTTCCATTCCAAATGGTGGCGACAGATGAGTGTATTTGGCCTACAAAATGACTTGCGCAGGGGGTCAGACAATGGACAGTTCAGCGCTTCTATCTGCCCAGACGAGTTTGATTCCAATCTACTTGCCTTGGAGGTATGGAAAGCTCGGTTGCTTCAAGCAGATATTCATACGGAATTCAATCCCCGCTCCATGAGTAGGAAGGAGTGCGTGCCACCTATCACTATACCAACTCCACTCTTGACAACTGTGCTGTCGAAACCATGATAGTAAATAAGCCAAACACGAAACAGTAAAATTTATGAATATTGCGTAAAGAAGTTAAAACAGGGAAGGAGTGGGGACGAGAAGTAGTTGAGCTTTGGCTACAGTTGCCCTCAAGCAATTATCGATGTAACCCCGGGGTGCGCATCAGTGAGGGAAGAGCGGAGCAGCAATACAATCACAACGAAATTATGTTTGTATGCAATTCGCTTCCCCAATAATATTTATTGCTAAATTTTGACCACACTGCGGTAATGATCAAGAAAATACATCACATATATTGATAATGGTATTATGATTATTTAATTATCGAATTCTTTCTGTATGCAAAGAGAAGAAATGCATACGAATAAATTTCAAATAGTATGGAAATTTGAAAAACGTTTTTACTTTAAAGAGCAGAAATAGGGTTCACGTTGCGTTTTCGTTTTCAAAATAACAGGAATGCAATGGGCAGGAATGGTGATCTCCTTAATCGAATATGTGGATCGGCGACAAACCGCCGAAATCATAATGAAGGAGGGCATAATGTGGGATGTGCACGCACTATTCGTTTTGAATATGACCCTGCTCTACTGATAACATGGGGAAGAGATGTGTGTAAATTTGATCAGGCCATAAGGATTCCCGAATTAGTTCTATCCATAAAAGCAATCAAAAGAGTGTACAGCAAGACAGAAGACCAGAACAGCTAAGTTTACATAGACGATTTCAAGAAATTCCAAGAAAAGACACTTACATAATTGCCGCGATCAAACGAATTAAATACACAAAATTCCTAATGCACTGTGTTCATACAGAATTTTGACCACGCCGCTAGTGAACTACCTGTCAGTTAAACTTGATAATAAAAAGCACTTAAGGCTACGGAGTAATAGGTGCACATCACTTGAATTAGGTACAAAATGGGAAAATTTAAATGGTTTATGGAGGATTAGTGAGCACTGTTTCCGCCGTAGCTACGTGACTCGACCAAATGACGCGCTTTTGGCAAGTGCGTTTTCCCCATAATTTAATCTAAGAGACTAGAGGCCTCACGGGCAGGAACATTCGAGAAAACGAGTCTTTAAAAACTCTCGAGTGCGCGTGAACAAATGTTGCCTTTTACAGGGGGTGCCAAAAAAAAAAGTAATTTTGCCCACGGCTCACATCTGCCAATTTTACAAAACGTAGGGAAACGAAAGAGATGAAGGTATTGGGGCAAAACATTCCCGAAATGTTCCTCTAAAAGCAGGAACAAGCTGTGGCTCCTCACGTTCATGTTCATAAAAATATGGAGGTTTCATTCGGCGCAGTCGGGCTCCGGAGTACCTACATTTAAAAATTCGCTAAAAACAGTGGAGTCAAGCTCCGTGGTAGGTCTTTTGTGGGAAGCTTCCTGAGGGAAGGCCCTTCGGTTCTTGGAAGTCACAGAGCCCCTGCTGCTTGGACAAGGCTGCTATGATCCAAAGTATCATTTTCATGCCTCAAATCCGCCTCCGGAGGGGTTTCAGTGGTAGGGGAACGTTTTGGCTCTTGGAAACGAAGGGCGCTTGGAACCCGGGAAAAACGCAATGTTAAAGAACACCATCCGGTATGAATCCCCTTAGGTACCCAGATTGAACGGACGTCAGCAAGGTGTGAAAGAGGGCGAAGAAATTTCGGATTTTGCCCAGTTGAGGTGATACATCTTGTTCAGTCTTTCCTTGCTCCCGTTTCTGCTCGTGCAGGGGGCTGCCACGGAGTATAGTGATAGAGTTAGGTCTGCTCTTGATTCTGGGGATGAGAATACCTCAATAGAATTTACTGTAGTTTGGCTAAATGGGGTCGAAAGTGGAGGAGACAAAATTACTTTTTTTGGCACCCCCTGTATATATAAAGCAAGCTATTAACATTTTCTCATAGTGAAACATAGAAGTTAATTTGAGCCTTTTTCACAATTATTTCATAGAGCATACAAAAAATGTTGGGGTTCGGTGAGAAGTCAATTGTGGAAGCATCGATGCTTTTGGGTTGCACCACGCCTGCAGCTTCATTACTGAATAGTAATAGCATGTCATTCTTTATCGGTCATGTAAATTGAATTGTACTGACTCGAGCCAATATCAACAAATTGATAAGCCAGTTGAAACGAAGCAGCATAAATTGCTTTGAGAGGAAGTCAGGCACTGCGTCAAAAGGAGGCAAGTTATGAATGGCCAGGGAAGGGAGTAGAAAGTAGGGTACATAGCTAGAGTATGTATTACAAGGGAGAGGAAGATGGCATATTGCTTAATATTTCCACAGGAAATCTCATATACCATAAAAATATTCCTAAAACGTAGTGCTTTCAAAATTTGGAGTCAAAAAAGTTGAGGAAACGCATGAACCGTGAAAAACTGCATTTGTTTTCGAACTTCACACAGATTTTACGATTTTTCCACGAAATTATAGAGTGGTTTTTGTCCTGCTCAATTGAATGTTATTCATTAAAGTGTCATACATTTGTATCTTGAACATTATGATAAGAGCGAAACCTGCGCTGTAAAAACAACCGTAAATGTGGAAGGGCACTCTCATTCTACAGCAAGACAGATACACAGTATGACAACGTTTACATACGTATGTACGTAGATGACTTTGAGAGCAGATTTCCTAGACGAAATTGCTCCAAACAAACGAAATAAATGCGTAAAGTTTCTTAATGTGCTGTGCTTAACTGAATTTCATTTGCGCTCCTCTTACTAATGTATCCCAGGCAAGCGATTCTTAAAGGAATCGTCCACGGAAAATGAGTTTTTGTGTTACCCATATGTTTATGTTGTATTTGCCTAATGTTGGCCTCATGCAAAATTTCACGCGAAAAAATGTGAATCTGACTGAGATACAGCACCATAAAGTGCGGTCCCAGTGGGCGGGGCCTCCGTGTAAAAGCCTCGTCCCGTCTTCCGCCGCCGTTGGGAACGGAGAGTGGGACTGTTTACGTAACCTTCTGTTCCTACAATGCGTCTCAGACCACGGCGGACGCGGTACGAGGCTTTTACACGGAGGCCCCGCCCACTGGGACCGCACTTTGTGGTGTTGTATCTCAGCCAGATTCACATTTTTTTCACGTGAAATTTTGCATGAGGCCAACATTAGGCAAATACAACATAAATATATGGGTAACATAAAAACTCATTTTCCGTGGACGATTCCTTTAAGCAAAATTTGAATAGAATTTCAATTTGTAGAATTTTTACAGATGGTATGTTATGTAAATCAATACAACGAATGAATAAACAAACAAATGCATTCCAGTAGATAATTTTAGCCCTTGAGCAGCATGTATCTAGAAATACATGCTTGTACAATATCTTTGAGTACGGTAGCTTATCCCTTTTATTGTACCCTGAACCTGAGCGAGCAGCTTCCAAATAACTCCTTGTCATGGCTGCGAAAAGCAATATGCGTCCATAAAAAAAATGGAAATGTGGAATTGGAAATTCATAGAGTGGAAGCTATTATCGCAATGGGGGGGTGGGGCATGGACGTTATTTAGACCTAAGCCAGAAAAGGAAAGGAATCCCTTGCTCCCTCCTTTGAGGTTCAGGCAGAAATAGTATACGTTTGAGTGTGGATAGTGGCCCCACGAAGATGCTTCAGATACAATCATGTGCAACTTTTCATGAGATGCCCCCCCCCCCACACACACACACATTGCGATAGCACCAAATGGGAGATAGCTAAGGGATCAATAACTTGTGTGGACGAGCTTGGTTGTCTATTCGAGGGCCCTTCTTCAAGTGACGTGTACTCTGTGTGAACGTGATGAGAAGGAGGACGGCAGACGGGAGACACGGATGTCGACACTTTTCACAAGGGTAAATCGAACTGGTTTCAACGGAAACACGCAGGTTTGACAAAACGCAATGTTTGGAATATACAGCTCTAGAAAAAAGTCTCCAGAACTCCCGGGATAGTTTGCTATCCCATATACTATACCATCCCCTCTAGGATGCCCATAAGACCAACAGCTCTTGCCACCTTCTCTCCCCCCCCCCCTATTGGGACAACATCACAAGATTCGCGATCTGTTAATATAGCAGGAACAGAGAAAGATATTAAAAACAACGGCTTGTTTGGGTAGCAGCGAGGGATTACCCTAGGTCAACCTTCCGGTAACCCGCTCATCCTCGTTCATCTCTGATTTAGATACAGAAAGGGTACTCGGTCGATTGCGGAATATGAAAGTCGAAGCGCCGAGTAGTGCAGCAGCAGGGAATCAACTGCATGAAATGGCCAAAAACCCAGAAACAAGGACTCTCTCCCCAATCCTCATCTTCCGGCTCGCCTGCGTCACTGACCGCTGAGGGATAGATGCAGACGGTAAGGGTCTATTCAGGGCCGTGGCGTCTAAGGAAGTATGAGGTTTCCCTTTCATCTGAGCTGTATCCAGCAGAGATATACATATCCTCTCGAAGTTCTATCCACGCACTATCGTGAGCAGCGCCGCGTGGATTGTGGAACAAAGCGGCTCATTTTCATCTTCACAATTTCGACTCTCCCTCTTGACCTTCCGCGGACAAGTGTTCAATGATGTCATATAGAAGAGACGAAGAGGTCGAGCGCGAAACTTGAAACACGAAACCGTGATGATTGGATGAGCCGATGTTCTCCTTCTCAGCCCTCGCGACTCCGCCCACGACACCTGGGTGGACGAAATTCCGGGCGGATACAGTACCTTTGTCGGATTTGGTAATTTTTGAGTGAAACCTGGTACAGTCCATTTCCCGACGGCTGGCAGGGCGAGGCCTACGGACTTGTATCGATCTCTCTCACCCCGCCACACACTCTCACCCAACTCTGTAGGCCACGCCCTGCCAGCCTTCGGGAACTGGACTATATGTGGCCAGTACTGAGCAAATATTAGGTTGTCCAAAAGTGTAGGATTTTTCCAGGAAAATCAATAACTCTTGTTTACTTTTTGGCGGTTCAGGAATATGGTACAACATTCTCTAAGCTTTCTAGTAAAATGTATATTGATCCACCAGATTCCGTGGAGGGAGCTACAGTGCCCGTAGTCGATACCCACCCAACACGCAGTGTCATCTACTGTGAGTGGTCTTGCAGCACCAAAGCGACGGAAGCTTGCCACTCCATCAACACTGCATTGGGCAAGGGATGTGAGAGCTAAGAAACCGTGCGCCGCTCGCTCATCAGCTTCAGTAACGGCGAGATTGACTTGAGAGACAAGCCACGCACGGGACGCCCACACGCATTCGACGACGAGACGCTGCTCTCCGCCGTTCGCTCCGATCCTGAAACCACCATGCGCGAGCTGGCGGAGAGGAATGGACAAGCACCCATAACCGTAAATCGTCGCCTCCGCGAGCCCGGTCATCGGAAGGTGCTGTCGCGATGGACCTCATGCCCTGACGGATGCTCACGAAAGTGCCCGTGTGAGCATCTGTCAATCGCTGCTGCTCCGCCCGCATCGCGACGACTTTCTCGTCCACCTGGCTACAGACGATGAAAACTGGGACATGTACGATACCAACGCACCCCGCGCCTTTTGGCTGCTACGTGACGCCGAGCCACCAACACAGCCCATGTCCGACCTGCATCCGAAGAAGATTCTACTCTGCTGCTTCTGGACGCGGGAGGGATGCTTTTTCACGAGGTTCTGGCACAATGCGAGACAGTCCTCGCTTCCGTATACATCCACCAGCTCCAGCAGATCGCCGTCACTATTCGAGAAAAGCGCCTGAGAAGGTCCGCGGTCACCCTCCTTCATGACAACGCCCGCCCATACGCCACGAAATGTACCCAGGCCAAGCTACAGGAGCCCGGCTGGGATGTGCTGCCCCAGCCGTCATAGACATTGCCCCTTCTGACCAACACCTTACCCATCCTCTTGATTCCTTCCTGGCCAAGAGAAAATTCGCTGATTATGACATGCTTGCAAAGGCGATCGCTGACTTTTTCGACTCCCAGAACTATGGGTTCTGGGAGGAGGGAATCAACGATTTACCTATGAGGGGGCAGAGTGTTGTCGATAACAATGGTGAACACGTTGTGGCCTGATTGTTGTTTCTTGGAAAAAAAACTAATAAAAAGCGATGATCGAAAAATCTTAAGACTTTTGGGAGAACCTAATACAACAAAATGTACAGGAAGAGGAACATTCCAGAACAACTTCGAATGTGTGTGTTCGGAATGATCCTAGCGACTTGATGCTGGATCATATAATGCTTTGTACCCCTGTCCCCTCTTAATCAGTTTTCCTTACAACTGCAAAATTAGCATCTTCATTTCAGTCGCGTCTTAAGAACGTTTCTCCATCAGCACAGCAGGAAGGGCGAGGCTTTAACCAACCGAACATATTCTTGATATCCTGCTTTCCTTCATAAATAATGGCCCCAGAAGAATATATGACGCCATGTGTCCGTCAATCAAGCAATGAGAAGCGTGCTCGAATCATTTTTATAACTGCGCTCAAATTCCACGATCTCATAAACATTTTCATGGTGATCTTCCAGGAGATCCTCCGCTCCTCCGCACAGACCTCTCGTGAGGACGTAATGCAAGGAACCGTATCAAGTATAGCGCGATTTTTCTTAAACACATAAAGAAGAGCCACATATCACGCCTGTCAGGATGAGAACATTCTTGGAGTCGTCATAGAAGGGCTGAACGACAAGGTTACCAATGCCCTCCTATCAATGATAATTCACGAATTGTGCAAAGTGTGCCTAAAATTTCAAAATGTTAAGTGGCACTTGTGAATAACTATTTTTAACTAGACAGTATCAGACGATTTAGAGATAATACTCGTACACGTTTATCCTCAATTGCTACACTTCAAGAAGAGTTGCAGATGAATACATAAGCTCACCTGACTTTCTCTTGATAATCTGGAACGGTGTCTCCTTCTAGATGATTCTCGAAATGGTTCGCTAGGTAGGCACTGGTGTGTACACCTATATATGACAAAAATCGCGTGAACACCCACGGCGAGTGCCAGTCATTTGCAGCTTTATCTGTTGGAACAGCAACAACAACAACATAAACAAACGTCCGAAGCTTCCAACCTGCAATATTTGAAGTTCTTTTGCGGTAATCACCCATTGCGTTTTGAGCGGAATGCCAAACGACTCGTACTGATGGCGCCGCGAGTGCGAGGCCGCGAAGCGATTTTCGTCATAAGTGTACACACCCGATAGGCACAGTCGATGTGACGGCAGGAGGCACCGCTATCACGCGCATGGCACCGACAAGAATTCCTCATCAACTTTTTGTGCTCTGCTTCGTTCCACTTGTCTCATACCCCATGGGGATCATCTATTAGGTTGATTCATAATAAATGGGACAAATGACAGTATTGACTTCCAGAGATCATCACTCAGCAACGAGTTAACGTGAATGGACGCGTAAGGGACCGTTAGAAAGAGTATAAAAAGCTCTTCAAAGTGCTATCAAAAAAAAACGCTCGAAACTTGTTTGATTCCGTCAAAATGCCGCACTATTTCAAACCATCCAGAGACCACATCCGCAACGTAATACTCTTTCTATCGCTATCTGGCGAAGGACCCGCGGATATCGACAGACGCCTCAAGGAAGTTTACAAGGAGGATGCCCCCGCCAAAAGTACAGTGTACTTGTGGCATTCGAGGTTTGCGTCGGGCGACTATTCCATCGAAGACGAAGACCATGAGGAACGCCCGAGGGAGCTGGATTTGGACTCGCTGCGGAACCAGGTGGAAGCCGATCCGTATCAAACCACTCGTGAGATAGCGACCGCTCTTGCAGTGAGTCAGCCGACTGTAGTTCGTAGCTTGAAATCAATCGGCAAGGTGCAGAAACTCGGTCGATGGGTACCCCATGCTCTGACGCAACGGGACATGGATCGGCGGTGCGAGGTCGCACTTTCGTTGCTCACCTTTAAGCGCCACTACCGTTGGCTCGACGAAATAATCACTGGCGATGAAAAGTGGATCCTGTACTCTAACTCTCATCGCCGTGCACAATGGGTCGACAAAGATGCCGACGCGAACGACGTCCTCAAACCCAGTGCACACCTGAAAAAGGTGATGCTCTGCATTTGGTGGAGCGTACACGGCGTAGAGTACTGGGAGCTGCTCGATGAAGGTGCAACAGTAACCGCCGACGTCTATACTCGTCAATTACGAGAACTCAAGGCAAATGTCCAAAATTCGCAACGGCGGCGGTCACATGTCTACTTCCAGCACGACAATGCGAGACCGCACATTGCAAGATCGACCAAGGCCGAGCTGCTGTCGTACAGTTGGACCGTGCTTCCCCACCCACCGTACTCCCCAGGCCTGGCCCCTTCAGATTTCCACCTTTTCTCCCACCTCCAACGCCACCTGGACGGCCAAGACTTCAAAAGTCGCGACGACGTCAAGAAGGCACTCGAGAACTTCTTCGAGGCCCAGCCCCCGGCCTTCTGGAGCAAGGGCATCCACGATCTGCCCAACCGGTGGCATAAGGTCATGGATGAAGATGGAGCATACTTTAAGTGAACCCCAGTTCTAGTTAAAAAGTTGTACGATAAAGACAAAATTTGCCAATTTGTCCGATTTATTATGAATCAACCTAATAGATGAAGGACGATGTTTAAAGTTTAGGTACTCTTATTACAAATATTTTTGCCACCATGTCCATACACCAGTATAACCCTACCGCGATCTCTATTGCGGGGTCAAGCGTGGCGTCGAGGACGTTTCCCCAGAAAAGGCTGTCAATGAATAATCATAGCACCGCTACCTAGTACAAAGTATGGTTCTCGGCTGACGGCTTCTTTTGGAGATCGGCAAACCAGTCCATGAAAGTGCGTGATTGTTGAGAGCATAGTCAAACAAAGTTTTGAAACATGACCTCCCCCTTTTTCAGACCCAAAATACGACAGACGGCCGAGGATTTCTCAACTTAAGCTGCAGTAGATGAAATCCGTCCATGCCAACCACGATATCCATCCCCTGAAATCGAATCGGTACCAAACTGCCACAAGCCATAGTACATAGGTAATGGCTATTTCGCATTCGTGATCAGGTAACAGAATTTATTCATACTGTAAATGAGTATAAATAACAACAAGTAATATAAAACCTATGCAGAAATTCCAGCGAGTCCTCTACTATTTCCATTTCTGCATGGTTTCACACGCATTTACGTATGCGCATAAAACCGAATTCATACCTTGCGCCGCCAGGGCGTGGGCTGCGTTAATAGCAGCGAGGAAGAGTGGCACGCGGGATGGGCAAAGACGACGCAGACAACGAGACAGGGTTGAACAAGTGAGGAGGATGGGTGTGTCCTTATGTCAAGATTGTTGCACCGCGGCATTTCGCGAGCGAAGCAAGGCGGACGAGCTAAAGACGCCATGTTGTTTGGTCCCGGAGCGATTACAAGTCTACTGCGTATCGTGCCCATAGCATTACCGTGTAATCGTTCTAAGACCCAACATCCGCGACGCGCATAGCTCGTACACACTGCGTCGCACGGCGCTCGTCGTCGTGCGAAATCCTGACATAACGGTACACTCCCGGGGACGAGGAGACACGAAGTCACGCCCTGCCGCCGGCACCACAAGTACGAACGCAGCTTAAGAATGCCATGGAACTGCACTCAAGTGAATACACTTCCATGCCAGAAATTCACATTCTAGAAATTCAAACATCCACCTGTTTCATAAGGTGGTTTCTACGAATCAGATGAGCTCGATTTTTTTCACTTTAAGTACGTGTGGAAAATCAGGGGTGTGTACTCTTAGGTCAGGATTTCGCATGGCGTCATGTCGCAAGCGAAGCAATGCGGAATGACTGAAGGCGCCATGTTGTTGGGTCCCGAAGCGATTACAAGTCAACCGCATCGCCCTCTAGCTTAACCTGTAATCGTTCTGAGACCCAACTACCGCGACGGGCATATGTAGCTTGCACACACTGCGTCGCACGCCGCTCGTCGTGGTGCGAAATTCTGACATAATGGTACACATTCGGAAATTAACCAAGGCTAAACGGTGCAACGTCGCATTGGTTCCTCCTACAGTAAAACCAAGCAACGGCTTCCAGATCGTAAGAGACATAGAACAGCTTGGCGGTGAGGAAAAAATAAAAATAACAGTAAATCTCCCAGCATGGAGAGCAAAGCACTCCATCCACGGGAGGACAGTAGTAGAATTGCAAGAAAAATTCCATATTTCGTCATTTAAAAAAAATTGTACACCTCACGGCTACGCAGTCCACGGCAGGTGACGGCGGAAAGGTGAATATTTGAGAAGGGTGTGAAAGCTTCCACTATTAAACCACCATATTTCCGAAAAAGTATGAGAGTCGCATGTGTGGCCATTCTATCTAAGAGTGGATCAAGCCATTGGCTTGAGTTCGCATTTAATCAACATCAAGCCATTCATCAATCATATTTAATAACAGTTCTGCATTGAAATGCTGCAGTCCGTCTACCATACACCATATTAATATTTAGTATAGTAATTATAAGTGTCAAAAGTATAGTAATGTAGTATTTCAGAAGTATAACAGGATTATAAAACTTACTATTATATAATATGTCAGAGAGTACTCAATCATGGCTTTAGCTATGTGTATAGATGAAGTTAAATGAGGTATAAATGAGGTATGAGGTATAAACTAGACATCTTTCAATTCGCAAAGAGTTTTTTATTTCTGGCGGCTAACCGATCTAGTCTGTGAAGCTTCGAAGCTCTCCCACATATACACATATTACTATTACTGCGTATATACCGTCTATACTAACTTTACACATACGTATAACTCTGGTGAACAAAGAAAGATTTCATATGATCGACAATAAAAGCTTGATAAAGTAATAGGTAGTGAAAAGTGAGAAGAACTCTACCAATTATAAGAGAAATTACTCTTACATCAATCATCACTTCTGCTGAATCGAAATTTCGCGAGAAGAGTGCGAGCAGTTTCGTGAGTATTGGAGTAGATAACAGAAAGTGGCCAGCAGCACAGAACGCTTGCGTGCCGACTTGCGAGGTGATCCCCGTGGGGGGTAGTCTCTACTACGGAAGTACGGATATCAATGCACATTTGTAGTGCGTTTTCTTGTAAGCACATCACCCTTCTTTATCGATCCATAAGGTTGCGTTAATACTTCGCGGTGCCGGCGGCAGGGTTGGCATGATGTTCTGCGCCTAATCCGTGCCACTCTGCCTCGCTACATGTGCACACAGCCACAACCTGCCGGCGCAAGGTATGAACGCGTCCTAAAGGATTTCACTCATGATCGAGGGAACATTTCATTTGCTCCATAAACGGTTGGTCTCACACGTAGAGGTCACGCTACCTAGTTGTGAGCGCAACTATTCCTTTTGTTCCTATTGTAGTCGTGGCTGGTCAGAAATGAAAGCAAAAGTGAAATTGCTCCAGGGCACCTGGGGTATGGGCTGGAGTCATTTTAAGGTGATGCATTTATAAACATACATCCCAGCTATCATTACTAACCAGTGAAGGTGATGGACTACAGAGAAATTCCTGCGAGTCCAGCAGCGTGCAATCTCGTGAGCCTAGGGAAATAAAGAACCCTGGGTAGATTCTATACCCTCCCCCTTGAAAGAAATCAACACAGCATCTGCTATGTTATCTACCAAGCCACAAATGTGAGCGGTAATTCAAGTGAGTAAATCACTAAAAATATGAGAAAGTAACGGCGAAAAATAGTTCTCCTCAAAAGGAAGGCGTTGGTTCGAAAACATCAGGCGAAATCCAAAGATTCAATATTGCACAATATTTTATAACCTACATATTTTATGGAATATTCCCAGTTACCAAAGAAGAAAATACCGCTCATCACCGGTAGGCAGCGTTACCTAGGTGAATTAACCTGGGGTACGATAAAGGAACAATGATTGGAATGACAATTTCCGCAAGAGCACCGGGCCAATTGGCGAGCCACGAGAGCTTCAACAAGGTATGAAAAAATGAGAGAAGAAGAGGACTATTCTGAATCTCGTTCAGTCATAGAAATTCTCTTAAGTCATGGGAGTAAGGAGCAAAACAAACGCGATAACGAGGTAAAGGAAGGACGAAGCGCCGCCGTAGCACGGATATGAGAAATAACATAACCGATTTACTTCAATCTAATCCTCTCACGATAATCCCGGAAGCCATGGAAGTGATAGGAAACGGATTTTATTCTAGAAAAAGGGATGCACCAACTCCCTTCATAGAGCACTCGGCTAAGATGTTACGTTTCAAAGCTCTACCAAGCACATACCTACATGGTCTTCTAGCCCGAAATTGTGAACCTCTCGGGAGACGATTCAAATTTTTAGAATTTTGCTTCCCCGGCGTATTCAAGGGAAAAAGCCATTAGAAATTTTGATGAGGGGTTATTGGCTTCATGGGCTTCAGTTATTGGCTATCATCGTAGTAGTGAGACGAGCCCAATATTCCGCCTTTTTTATGCAGAAAAATTCAATGAGAACTGGCCAGCCGTGAATATGAGCGCTAGCCAGCCGTATATAAGCTATCACCCTTATTCACCTTATCGTTAGGCTTTCTCATTTTGAAGAAATCACTTACTCTATGGAAATAAGCGAAGATTTGACATGTTCGATCAATTCGGAATACGCCACCCATCTCATCTTTACTCTGAACTGCAGACCCTTTGTATGGGGGCATTCAGACCAAACGATGATATGTGAATTATCACTCCGCAGCCGTTAGCCACTGATCGATTTCGAGTGATGAAAACTTTGATTTTAGTTTTTTCGACATTTTTTGTTGGTCCCGACTCTTTGAAGAGCTTTAGTAGGATGATTCGAAGGTTGGAGAAGAGGGGGGGGGGAGTGACGTGAAAGAGAAGGAAAGTACCATTTTTCGTTTTTGCGTCTCTCTGTTTGTTTGCATGAGCCTTTCTTTCTTATTGCTGTTAATTGACTGGCAGATCCAATTCAACAATGGATTATGATTTCTACCGGGGATTCGATTGAATTTATCAAGTATATGGCGGCTATTGCCATGGAAGAAGGATTAATTAGCACCGTATTTCATAATAATAGGCAACAAGTATTAGGGTAAAAAAGAAGATACCGGCTCTAGAAAGAACAGCATATTCATGAATAATATGTTATTATGAACAAAAGCGAGTTTGAAACTTTTTTCCATAAAAAATGTTAAGAGTAGGTGAGAAGCACAAGTGCGCATGCTATTTATTTATTTACTCATTTATTTAACGTTTGTATTATGGTTACGTGTTAGTGCACCTAAGGAAATTGCTCAAAGGCACCGGGATGGGGCAAAGAGGAAAAGCACATCTGGAAGCATTATGCTCTGTAAACAAGCAGTTGGAGCCCTTAAGAGATAATAAGTAGCGAAACTTGCGTTGAAAAACGCGCCTTTGGGGCGCTATTGCGATCTTAGCGCGCTTCACCTAAAACTGCACGTCTAAATGGCCGAGTTGCCTGCCGGCGACAGAGAACGCGGAATTGATTTCGTCCATGATGATGTCAAACAAGAAGCAACAAACAGAAAAAACAACAGCGACAGAAACAATGAAAGGAAAGAGAAGTAAAAAAAAGTATGAAACAACGCTTATGATAAGAAATATCTAATGAATTCCCGACTCGACGTCTTGTCAAGGAGTCGTGTGTGCAATAGTAGTTTAAAGACACCGGAAGGGGGTAATTTTGGTTTACGGTAGAATAGACATAGTGTGGACGAGTTTAAGTGACCGCTATTGCACAAACTGGCCAATTTGACGCCTTGGCATGGTGCCAAAAGGAGATGTTTCTATTGTAAACTTGTTTTTTCCTTTTACTTTTTACTTTTCTTTCTTATATTGTTTCTAGATGTACTTACATGAATGCTAATGTAGTTGGGAATGGCCGCTCCACTGCGCTGCAAATCAGGTGCTACAACTAATGTTGGCCCGCGGCCCGTCTCTTACAGCGGACAACTCGGAAAGTCCTTGTGTGGATGCGAATTGGATGCGAATACACACCGCAGCGTTGCGCTTTTGAGTCCGGGTTTTTTTTTGCCTATTATCACTTCTAACCTTGAGTGTTCGCTACAAAATGCTCATTTCTTTGCATCTTTTTCTTATTTCGGACCCCTTCCGGTTCCTTTAAGTACAAGCGTATGAAAAATGTTTAAAATAAGGATGATGCTGATGATGAATGATGATCGTCCATGACGAAACAAATGAAGCAACAAACAGAAACAAACAAACAACAGCAGAAATAACCAAAGGGGAAGTGAAATATGAAATACTACGTTTCTGATAGAAAATATCTAATGAATTCCCGACTCGACGTTTTGTCAAGGGGTCGTGTGTGCAATAGTCTAACTACAAGCGAGTACCGTAGGCCAAAATGCCCTTCTCCTGGTGGTAATCTGATTGAGGTAGGCAAGTAGATGTGCTTGAACATTTAAATGTAGACGATTCAAGTGGAATAAGAGATGAAGATTGTACATGCGTGAAGTGTTGTTGCATCATATCCACCACAGTAATGCCCATGAATTCCCGTACATTTGCGTAATGTAATCTTCCAGCAGCGGGATCGCTGTGGATGAGTGACAAATCCGATAGCAAAATTCCCCTACTAGGGGATTAACAGCTCGTGGCCGGTTTGTAGTACCACATAAACGGTGTATTAGTCGTGAACAGGTTACATCCTCTTACGAAGGTATAGCCAGGAAGGATTAGTGAAAGTTTCTATCGTATCAGCAGAGTCAGACCTCATTTGGATGATGCTTGAAATACTCATTTTCCTTTTAATAAGCGCAGTATTCCCTCATAGGAAAAGGTCGAGCTGATGTGAGGGCAAAAGGGTGGCATCGAGCTCAGTTGACAGCTGAGTAGGGATGAGGGAGTTTTGAAGAGGAAAGTGCAGTAGTAATTTCAAGTTCTAGGTAGCTTTCAGAAAACTTTTATCCCGGGAACTCCCTGTTGTACTCGTGCCAGACCCATTTTTGTGATGAAGGAATGTGAGGCGTATCAGAGCTCTCAACTAAGACAACACTGAGACTCACGAAGGAGTGATAGCTGGCATCGGATCGCTTTCAGAGGGGGTCAAATAGGGTTTATCAGTATCGGGAAACTCCTCTCCAAATATCCTTAATTCAAGTACTAACTGTTATTTTCTGAAACGCCTCTTCAAAAAATAACCTCTCAGAGACGTCACCGGCGTTGCTTATAGCAATGCTTATGGCGTTGCATTCTATCGTACGCTGCAGTTGTGGGCTGTAGGTTATACGGTATGAATGAAGTGCACAGGGAAAATAACTTTTTACTCATTGAAAACTAGCATTGTGGGAACAAACTTCAGAAGAACCTGGAGGGGTCGAGAAAAAAAAGAAGATGAGAAGAAAAGATTTTTCGAAAAGAAAGAAACTCGGACTAAAACGAGCTACGTTGTGGTCTGTATTCGCAACTCTCACGCGAAGTGCAACGTCACCTTTCCGAGTTGCTCGCTGTAGGAGATATCATTTGTTGTTTCGTAGGGTGTATTTCATTCATTCATGTGATATGAAATAAGTGAAACAACAAACAGCAGCAATCAAGTGGAATGATGATGGGAGTAAAAAAAAGTCCATTGAATTCACACTCAACGTCTTGGCAAGGAATCGGTTTGTAATGACTGCAGCTAACGAACTGCAAGCATTACGGTAGGTCTTACCGTAGATTGAAATTGCCACCTCCCGATGTCTATAAAGGCCAATAGGCGTTGGCAAACTGCGGAAAAAAACATGCGTTTCGATTAAAGTTAACTATACAGTGATTTCATTTGCATAGTGGATGCACCTCCGCCTTCAAAAGTTTTTGAACCCCCAAGTGGCCAATTAAATATACCAATTCGCTCGTTGATTATTACGCGGATGCGGAGGCTTTTGCATGGTATGCCCCTCTCAGTAAAAGAAAAATGAGGCAAACCGGTTTTTAAAGCATTTGGTCTTGCAATATAGAACATCTCAGCAAAAAGTAATTAATTAGTGGAAGTCGGATTAATTGCTTTTGTGTGCAGGTTTTGCGATAGACTGGGTCGCTGGAAACTTCGAAAAATTGTTATTGTCAGCCTGTCTTGTTCCACAACATCCATCACCAATGCCTTTGTATTTGCCAAGACGTCATAGAACTTTGATCATCGGTGGAGGTCGGAACACCGGATTCCGTCACACATGTCAGTCAAAAGCAAACTGGGTAGCTCACGTGGCATGTACCAACTCCTTCACCTTCTCTATTGACAGAATTACCGAAGTGAAGTATCGCTAGAAAGATGTGCCCTCAACACTACAAGAA
This sequence comes from Trichostrongylus colubriformis, assembly GCA_963978905.1. NCBI lineage: Eukaryota > Metazoa > Nematoda > Chromadorea > Rhabditida > Trichostrongylidae > Trichostrongylus > Trichostrongylus colubriformis. Next base: position 8,872,020 of record OZ022256.1, read on the forward strand.
TATTTCATCAACGTTTCTGCCAGGTCGCTCCAAGCCTAGGAAAATAGCCGCTTAAGTACGACACCCACCCCCCCCCCCTTCCCCTACGGCTACCACGATTCCCCCTTTTGACGTCTACAATACCAGTTACTGTTGCCTGATTGTATAGTTGTAATGTGTTTTATTACTATGCTTTTTTATTTGAAGAAGAAAGATATTTAATTCACATTCATTCATACGACGTCGCCGCGAAATACCCCTCGCTGCTCATCTGTTTATCGAAAAATTCGATTCTAGCGCTCATGGCAAACCCTAGCAGGTACGACGCCTCCTGTCGAGGAATCCTCGACTTTCAGTGTACCCTGGTTTCATTATTAATAACCCTTCAATATTTGTGATCTGAGAATCCATAGCCCATTACTTCATAGCGCTCGCCCACTAGGGAAATCGTTGAGGCTAATTTTGGCAGATCGTGGAATATTTGTGATAAAATTCGAGGTGTTCAGGTGTACAACCATAGAGCAAGAGCGGCGGAATGAAACGATTAGGCACCCCAGAAGTAGGAGTCCCATCCCATTCTCATTCTCACTACTTCCATTTCGCCCCCCTTTGAATCACTAACCGCTTAAGGTTGATGCAGACGGCGAGGGGCTAACTCAGCTGGTCGCGGTTGGTGCCTAGCTCTCGCAGCAACTCGCCCAGCGGATGCGAGGTTGCGTGTCTGGCAGCATCGCCACAAATACCCCCAAAACGCGCTTTTCCGATATCAGAACGGCAGAGCGACTCTCTGTGGTGCGGGACAGTGTTAATACCCCAAGCCGCTCTTTTCCAAGGTGAGTTTCGCCACAGGTCTCTCTTCTGTATCCGAATGTTCGCATACAGAGAACATTTCTTCCCAGACCTTGCTTCCTCCTCATGCCTAGTGATGCCTTCAAACGGGGAGATTTATGCTCGTCCGCCGGGCGGGGACCTTTTTGCTCCTGGTACCAGCGGCCCAATGGCCCCAGGGGAGCGTTGCTCGCGGATGCGGGAACGCGTCCCCCGCACCCCCAGGCGGTGAACGCGGTGCGTAGCAAGCCATGGTGAATATATCATAGAAAGCTGAAAATTTTTTGAGTCTGACGAACAGGAACTTGTCTAAAAGTTTTTTTTTTTTTTGAAAATCAGTGACAATTCATTCGGGCACCATGCCGTTTCCGACTGATAGGTATGAGAAGGCACCAAGCGCAGCACGCGATGTTCTCAAAAAATGGAAATGGATGCTTTTTGAAAACAGAATCCTCACTGCTTTCCCGATCCATGCTTGGAGCCTGCAGGTTACGGGCAGACGTCTGGTCAACAAGCACTCCGCCTGTACTCCTTGCAGGCTCAAATGTGGATCGAGGGGGTAATGGGTTGTATCTGGGCTTATAAAACCGGGTCACACTTTATAGAAACTCTCGAAAATTCGTAACGTATACCTCTTTCCCTGGTTTTTGAACCGATGGGGTCATAAAAAGGTCGTTAACCGATATCCATACTTATATATCCATACTAGGCAGCAATACTAACAATACAGCAATACTATCAAGGCCAATGACTTAATTAAGGAGGTCGTTTGTGTACACCAACAGTGCCAGTGATGGGGAGGAGAGAAGGGGATCGTTTTTCTGACTACTCATGGGAGTCGGCTATCCGATTTGGGTGTTAGCGACTGGATTTATGCGAATTTACTTCAATTTTGAGGGGTTTTTTTACCCCAACCAGATCGCGAGAGAGCAGCGCTAGGCTCTGGGTGCCTTTAGAAGTGTGAGCGATGTCAAGCTAAGGTACCCGATTCCTTTCTCTGAAACACTTTGCACTGAATAGGAGAAGTCCTACATTGTTGGAGACGTCGCTTTGCTACTGAACCAATGCAAAAGTATTTCAAGGAAGATAACTGGTACTTGGTGTGTTGTTCATGCTCAAGGTGACAAACAACTCTGTATGCTTGAGTTATGTGTGCATAGGTCGGGGCAACAAATATGCTGTAAGACCTAGCAACACTGCTGAGCACAAGCAAGCCGGCAGGTCGGAAACGAAGCTCATCACATATTAAAAACATAAACACCAAATTTGAATATAAAATAATTTTAATGCAATATGATAATGAATATATGTAAAAATGCTACTATAATAAAAACAAAATATGTGTATAATATTTGGGTTGAGACCTAGCATCGTAAACACTTAGAGGCAAACGTTTCTCAGGCATATACTACATTAGATCATGACCCTGTGGCATACATTACGTTTACTATGCTGGTCATACTTGTAGCATTCATCTATGAGTATCGGCAAATGTGGTGTAGTGACAGGTGGAGCACCCCCACTATCACGGTGCGCGGATCGAACCCCGTCCAGGTCAACTAATTTCATGCCCCAGGGTCGGTGAGTTGGTACCAGATTCGTTTGGGAGGATAAAACACTGACTTCTACACAGGTGGCCCCGCAATTCATTGTATAGGCCAAATCGCACTCACCTACCACTATGATTTTGAATGGGGCCAAAATGCTAAGAGCATTCCACAGAAGTAATTGATTAAAACCAAAAACTTTATCTTTCATCCTTTAGCATCACTTTTTACACAATTTCTTACGGAATTGGTGTAGTGACAGGTAGCATTCTCTTAATGGCATAGCCCGCGGATCAAATCCTGGACCAGTAGCCGTTCAGGCTAACTAAACGTTTCGTCTTTCTGTGTCAAAGAAATCATTGCAGAATGTTGGAGGGCCAAGTCAGAAGAGCCTTTCACTCTTGCGGCGCCTGTGAATTGGTGTCATACTTGTCCATGAGCTCGTAAAATTATTCACTTGAATATCAGCAGGCTCTCTGAGTCCGTGTTGACCAAACCACATTATAATGCCAAAACAGTACTGTGTGGATACGAAAAGCGTGGAATTTCCGAAAAAAGCACGATCCGTGCAAAGATCTGTTGAAGCACAAGATTTTCAAATTTTTAGCTTTTCACTGGAGGAGTCTCCCTTCAATCAAACTAGTTCCTCATGTAGAATTCCTGTTAATTACAGTAACGAACTCTAAAACATGGCTGTAAAACTGAACGAGAGTTGGCAGAAAAGAAATTGGAACACAACTGATCAACAACTATTGTGCAATCAGAGTGAGGCAAAGCCCGTTCCCCGTTGTGAACTCCGACCTGCTCAAACAAAAGCGAAAAAATGATCGGCAACATCGCGGAAAAACCTCATCGATCCACGAATGCCATCGTTTTAGATGACGCGACCGCCTGGAAATGAAAACGATTTCAGTTGAACGCGAAATTTATGAGATAACAGGGGCAGCGTCGATGAAAAGCACGATGACCAGAAATTGGGGAAACGAAAAGTTTGGGAACGATTTGAGGAAAAAACACTTAAAAGGTAAACGGGATAGCCTAAACGGATCGTCCATTAAAATTCCATGATCATAATTCCTCTTAAAATCATCTTATTAGACACAGCACATGAACAGAAACACGGAAGATCTAAGAATTTCCCTTCATTCCAAGCAGGAATCGAGAAACTGGGAGAAGAGCAAATCGTTTGAATTCCCGCCACAACATTTAAACAGAAGTCAGCGAACAGGGTACAGTTCAAACTTTCGCGCCCAATGTTGACTAGTTTCTCACTCTGCGTCCCTGACCACGTGACTATAACCTCTTTCCTCCTCACATTCAGCCCTACAGTATCGAAACCCACTCAGACGCCCCACCACGTCGTCTTTGGGGATTTTTATCTCAACAGATACTTGTACATACAGTAGCGCTCAAAAGTTTTCGGCCAAATGGTTTTTCACTTGGATTTTCATTTGTAACTTTTTTTTTGACCGGATGCGATCTAAGAGGAATTTCAGTATGTTGTACTTGGAGACACTGCATACTAAATATACTATTTTGGCGCTCAGCGGTGTAAGTTACGTGGTTAAATGCAATTTTTTGTTTTTGGAGTGCCATCCCTATTCCATCCCGCTGTGCCGCTGTCATCAAAAGTCGCGGTTTTTCTACAATATATTAATGTTCTCTGATTGTTCGTTTTGTTTTTGTAAAGAAAGCCGTTTTTCTTGACGGAGCCTTTTCCTTTTCTCCGGTGGTTTTGTAGTGAATTCTCGTAAAAAACCATGAAAAGAGTCAAGCGGCAGTCAAATAGGAGGAAATGTTGACAATAGGTTTAGGCACCACATATTTAAATTTTGTCAAATTTGGTCAAGTAGAAAAAAAGTTATGACAAAAAAGTGTTTGGCCGAAGACTTTTGAGCGCTATTGTGTATGCGCATGAAACTTTGCATGCGGCTGTCACTGAGTAAGTATATGGATAACAGAAGTTAAATTTCCGCATTCAAATCCCTAATGAACGAAGGATAACGACATCGCTGCAATAAGAAAGAAGTAGGGAAGGGCAAATCGACAGGAAGGACGAGCAGTCACCCCTCCCTCACGGCTTGCCATCTGCCAATCAAAATTTGCATTGTGCAACTAAGAAAAACGAGGATCGCATCGACTCTTAATCTCACTGGCATTGATCTCAACGGCATCGAAAATCTTGGAGAACACCAGAGAGCTGGAAAAAGGACGCTCTGGCTCACCCGGACGACCACACGTCGTCATGGAGTCAAGGCCGGGCACTTTTCAGGTTTGAATTATTGCAGTCGCTTTCACGATAGTTAATAGAAAAAGGAATAGAGACGCAAAATGTGGGCGAAAAAAGACTGAAAGAGGTGAGTGGCGATGAAAATTCTCCTTCGGCTTGCGTCTTGTGTTTACCATTCAGTCACAATCGTGGACCACTCGATTGTGTACTTCTCACAATATTAACTGAGTTCACTTCTGTAGTCAAGCCAGTATATAATAGAATTCATTTCATTCTAATCAAATTATATGGTTGTAGAATAAGTTCGTTTGGTTTTTTATTCTCTTTTTTCACTGAACTCCCTTTGACGTTCGGCAAAAGTATGCAATCGATAGAGCTCTTTTTATTCCACAAAACTTTATTATTTAGAGTAGATTCCAACTTCTTTCTCCGTAAAACCTCGGTTGATCTCGATTATTGCTTTTTCTGCTTGCCAACGAGGTTGCTAGGTGGTACTTTTATTGATGATCTGACGTTTCGACCAGATCTGCTTCCTCGAAGGCCCAGTTCACTCCCGTGAGAGCGGAACGCCGCCACTTCGTTTCAGTTGTCAGTGAAAAGGTCAGGCTATCAATAGAAGTTCAACCTACCAACCACGATGGCATAGCAGAGAAAATATTGTTTTTATTTATAACTTGAACCATTCTGCTGTCAATTACTTTCGAAGCATGAGGTTGGAATGCCCATGAAGCGGAATTTGCTCTCGACCACTGCTCTTCTACGCTTATCATCAAGTCGCTCACGGAGAAGGCTGTAGAATAGCCGCACAAAATGGCTTTCCATAGACTGAAAGTTCAAAAATGGCGAGTTTGACATCTTCGAATTTCGATGGTCTTCCTCTTTGGGACGCATCGTTGGTGTGAAAGTCGCTTTTTTTGAACATCATGAACCATCTCAAAAATGATTATTAGTTGAATGTCAGGAAAGCTTCTATCAAATACATATCTACACTTTGTCGAATGGCAAGGTGTTATTGTGAAACAGAAAAGACGAAGAATCAAACGATCCTATTCTGCATTCAAACATTATTTTCATAGTCAGATGCTAGGGTAAGAAGAGCAGCCGAAAATCCCATGGTTCAGCACTGGTTCACATTAAGGGCAAAGAATTCAACTGATGCGGATGGGTCGCGATCGACGAATCATACGGGCGGAACACTTTTCCAAGAATATGGTGCTTTTTTCAACTGTTGAAGAACGCCTCACGATAATTAGATTAGTCTACATACATATCCTCTTGGCGCAATAGAGGCTTGGATAACTATCCAGGCTGCATCATTGTTGCGCGGCCGGGGGGTACACCATCACAGCTATAACCCGCTTGGATCCACGCTAGCCACACCCACATGAGTTCGTAATTGGCCAGTTGAGCCTAAACGGCGTGTTCGAAAGAATGTAGCACCGTGATGGGCCAGCGGGGCAGAGGGCAGATTGGAAGGTTTCTTAAGGATCTACTGCCCTAAGAAGTAGAGTTATCTTATGATCGCGATGTGTGCCTTTAAAGGCAACGAGAAGAGTAAGAAGAAAGTGGGAGGTGTGACTACATGTTTTCTGAAATTATACCTTCCCCTCCAGAGGGGGATGTGTAACGAAACTAGCATTGAGAAAGCGCAGCTCAAGGTCTTATCACGGTCCCACAGTACAGCTATTTGCTCTGCCGTTCACCATCCGGGAGAGTTGCCGGCGAAGGCGAGACATCATCCGTGGCCAACTCATTTAGCCTCTCGCCTGTCTGCAATCTATCACCGGCCAGTGATGCAGAGGAGCGCGAAAGGCAAAGGGGTTTCCTGGTTCCTATTTTTAGGGATTTGACGGTTTATTTGGTTCTTTCTCTACTATTACACTGCTGTGCACCCCTGATTTTATATTCCACCATAACAAAGTGACCTCACACGACGTCTTTGAATGGAGAGAGTCATCATCGTGGTCATCTGCGTTGTAGGTCTCCAAGAGATGAAAGCTGGCACTCGATTTTCAATTCCCTTATAAGAAGGCCCCACTACCATTCAGAAATTTAGTGATACTGGTTTCCAATTTTTCTTTATTTCTGTGATCCAGAAGTGCCGCCTGATGTAAACGTAAGTAAGTCAGATTTCTTATTTTTCCAGAAGAGTCCAGTGAGAAGTAATCCTTGTCCGAGGTTTAGCTAGTAGCGTCACCAGGAACTGAGCTGCAATTAGATTTCCAAAGAGTGCAGGCTGTAGTGTCGCCGATTGCCAAATCGAATTTGGAAACTGTTGGTGAGACTCATGAAGAAGTGTTCGTGAACTGAATAACGGAGTAATTATCATGCGTATGGAACTTTGCGTTAGAGCGCCGATTTTCGCTCGATCGAGTGGGGAATCCGCTTTATAACAAATAACTGCTGCGGAACGGATTGGTCATACTTTTTTTCAAATAGCGAGCAACGCATGTAAAATTCTTTTCGGAAATGGACGGGGAAATCGAAAAGAATCTGCGACTTTCAAAGGCAAACTTCTCAAAGTCACGTAGTCTTGAGATGAGGTCAAATTATACATTTAATTAGTTTTATTATACCTCGGTATGAGGGTCAGGCAGAGAAGTAACAACTCTTTGATTTCCGAAGAAAATTCTGGACCACAAATGGATTTGCATGCTCGTGATCTTGGCAGTACCAAAATGCCACGAGAAAGGTCGTACCTAACCGCTCGGAGAAGGGAAGCCTCTCACATGTAATTAATAGGTTTTTTCCATGCAACGTATTTTCTTCGGGAGGGGTAGAGCAAGGCAAAGCCTGACGTCGAAAGAAATTTCCAAAAAATACGACTCCCCTCCGAGAAGAGGTCCCTGGTACGGCCCCATCGTAAACCTCATAAAAACTGAAAAAAATGAGGTGTGAAATAGGACCCATACCCCTCCCTCGTCTCCCTTCTTCTGCTCCTTTTCAGCCATACGACATCTTCTGGTCAACGCAGCTGAGGTGTGTTGTGGCTACTCAAGCCGTCTCCCTCCTCCCCCCCCCCCCCCCCTAAAAAAAGCAGAAAAGTCGTCAATCGCCAATCATATGCTACCCAGTTCAAAATACAGCTTTTTGTATATGAAATTCTTAAAGAATACTACTTCACTTCAACCCTGGATACGACCACACCTTTTAGCCCAAAATCCGACCTCCGCCTACGAGGGTTCCTCGATGGAGGCCCTAGTCGCGCTCCAGAGTTTTAAATGGATTTAAGTAGACAGATAATTTAAATAAAACTAGACTAGAAAATGGATTATTCAAATAGAAACTGCATAGCTATACTTAGTAGCTTGCTAAAAATTGAAATAGAAAGCATGTGTCAAATTACTTACATCAGGTGTAAACGTTTGGAATTTGTTGTTTTTTCTGTGTGCCCGCCCAGATGCTGACTTTGATAGCCGCTCGAAAATAAGCAAACGTCACCCGTTCAGGAGTGTGTGAGCATACAATATCTGTACGTGTTGTATCTGGCCAGGTAATTTAATACGATGAAGAAACTGGATGGAAGTAAAAGCATCAAGAAAAATCTGGAAATGTTCACGTTGACAGATGAAAAGGCAAAGCAAAGTGTGTGGTAACTCCGAAAAGAAGAGATTCACAAATAAGTGGGTTTCTGGCAATGTTTTTCGGGAAGTTTCATAAAAGAGGCTACCTGAGAAAATCTAAAGGCAGTGGTACGTTCCGATCGAACATATGAAGATCACTCAATATAAAAGTCAAGGTGCTTAGTAGTAATAGGGTGAATAAAACGTTATGATGCGGCCACAATCTCTAGGAATAAGGCCCTTTTTGCACTGTTGGCTTTGAAAGGGGCATGTTGAAAAGGTAGTAGCTATTGAAAAGCCTCTTCCATAGCTCAAAGGAACTCTTTCTCCAGCCATTTCGCTACTCACATCTTCTTGGACCTCCAATTTCCATTCGTGTGACTCATTGCTCGAATTCTCATCACCCACATTACGTCTATCAGTGTCTTTTAAGGCACCCGGGAGAGGTGAGGAGAAAGGGAGAGCTGGAGAACTGGGAATACATGTTCTCTGAAAACAAACTTTCTACTTCAGAAGAGGTAATGTGTAGCGAAAATCGCATTGAAAAGCACAGTTTGAGGTTTTATCACGATCCCTCAGCGGCTTGTCGTTCTGCAGTTCATCAACCGGACAAGTTGCTGGCGAGGGCGGGACAACGTCCGGCCGGCTGATTTAGCCTCTGCACTCGTCTGCAGTCCAGTCCCGGCTAGTGATGCCCATGGGCGCGAGAGATGAGGGGGTTTTCGGGTTATTATTTCTCCGTTATTTCGCCGTGTATTCCATTCGTTCTCTACTGCTACGCTCCTGAGCATCCCTACTTTCGTATTCCACAATCTACCGAATGACGAAGGGGCGTTAAGGGCTTTGCAGCGGGAACTCACATGGCGTAGTATAACAGTGGATTAGGAGCTGCATCACTGCGCTTGAGCCCCATGTCCACGTTTATTTCACGAGAACCTTCTGGAGAGAAAGTACCCCTGGGAAAATCAAAGAATCAGAAAGTTATGAGAGCGGAGTGTGGCGCAGGAGACCGATGCGAGAATGAGCTTCACTGTCCTACGACCGACCGCCGTCAGACTTCACAATTATGCGCTATTGTGATTTTGCGATTCTGCGATTCTGCGACGTCGCACCTCGAGTTTGTGCACTGCCGCAACTCCGCGTGCGGAGCTGCGACACCGCAAATTCGCACAGTCGCGGAATCGCAATATCGTGAAAACATAAAGTCGCGACGTCTGTCGGCGGCCTAACCGTTCGCTCCTTATTGCATTCGGCGTGGAAATGCCACTTGTGCTGCATCCTCGACGCCGCATAGATTTACTCTGCAATACACCCACAAGGAGAGTAGGTGGTTCCTGAATTTCGCTGACACAATTCTTTTTTGGAGTCTTTTGTAAATCCTAAAAAAACCTGGAACAAGTAGCTCACTACAGTTCATCACTCATTCACCTACTTATTTACTGGCCACTTATTTACTTATTAATTATTTGGGTTAGCGTTTGTTACCCTTACATTAAAAGGCAAACAATGAATCTACAACACCCACGTGATTTGCAGAAATACATCAGCCAACATCGCTGTTTCGCTTTTCAGTTTTCTATTCAATAGTGAAATGAATAAAAACAAATTACATATCATTTGTCACTGCAATGAGGAACTGCAGTCAGAACCCGCTTTCGGAAAGAACTGCATTCGAAACCCGCTTAAGAAAAGGTATCGAAAACTTAACGTACATAATTTGTGGACAACCTCGCACTGACACTCAGTTGTATCAATTAAAAAAACTTTTATAGCCTTCAGGAGAGAATTATCAAAACCAATTATCCTACGGGTAAAAATTTTAAACCGATGTTTCGTAATTTCGAATCAAAAGAGATCAGCCTAAAAATAAAATTATGAACAAGTGAGCACACCGTTTCAGATGATACTTCAAACAAAAATTTTATAGCTTCGGAAAGGGGCTGTTAATGGATGAATCTTATTATTTTATTGCCATAGAATCAAAATTGCTGGTGACCCATAGGGAGACCAGTGTGTGAACGTCAAGCTGAACGGTTGGTTGGAGAGGAGGAATGAGCGGCGTTGAACGAGGTCACCCATGTGGCGCCTGCAGTGCACAAATCTTGTTTTATTTGTAACAGACGAAGTATTCTTGCGCGCACGTTTCAGTAAGATGCATAGATAAGCGGCAAAGTTTCCCGGAACTATTTAGTAACCAGTTTCACAGTTCAAGGCTTTATGGTTATAGTCGGAGTGGGGTGTGTGCCAAAAAGACAGAAAATTCGCGTCACGGCATCCGGCATGCGACGTAATGATGCGAGCTATGCGCACCGTACTGGATGGATCCTTGAGCAGTGACGGTACTCTAGGCCTCATTATAGGCGTAATCGCTTCAGTACTCAACTAGTACGGCTCCCCTATCTCACACCATCTCGTCGCACGTCACACGCGGCCTTGAAATTTTTTTGCTTTAATGGCCCTTATCCGCTCGAGGTATGGCCTAAAATAAGCTCTTTGCGAGGAGAAATGCTTATCATTTCCGGTGTTTTTCCTCTTTTATTCCGTTTTCTGAAGATCTGAGCTAGAGCTACTGCTCATTCTATGACGGGTAAATTTTTTTGACTCTGAACAATCTCTTGGCTAATAGGAGTGGGAAGCATGATCCGATAGTAGCGCTTACCTAGTTGATTCTTGGGAATGGAGTCAGGGATGCGCGGTATTACGCTAGTAGAGAAAAACGGAATGAAATGGTAAAATCCAAGAAATGGCCATCACCCACTCTACCGGTTGGTACTGGAGGCGGTAAATGTGGCCAAAGACACGACGTGACCTCGATGTATCGATCGGTGCCACGGATATGCGATACGTGGCGGTCATACGCAGCACATCGCGGGCTGACTCGAAGAATGATCGCCGTAGAGAGGCGCTCACGAGAATTTCCTCAAACTAGACAGATAACCAGTAACCAGACCAATACGAAGACTCAGCTTTCAGTGCTAATCACAGGAAGAACGAGCAGCATGAGGAGCTTTCAGTAACATCGGAAAAGGATTCTCCTCCTACCCTAACCAAGTAAGCTCGCCGCCTCTGAGAAACGCATTTCACCTTCCGTCCGTTTGATCCATGGTCAGCCGAAAAACAACATTCACCAACGCGTGATAGCCTGAGCCGATCTTGTCCTCTGCAGGGACCTGATTACAATCACCGAACTGAGAAAAAAAAAAGCTTGGCTAGCTCATGCCAGTATAGATATGGAACTTGATCCCAGAACCACTTGTGTAACATTACCCATACATACCATTGCTCCACCTTGGTCTACTGTTAAGTGATAATTTGTGTTCAGAAGCCATTCAAATCACCTTCCTTATCCCTCTAGCACATGAATTTAAGATTTTGGTTGAATCGACGTGGAGAATACCATATACCAATTCATGCCAGCTGTTCTCAAAACGTCGTACGTAAACTAAAATGGGATGACGAATAGACAATATTTGAGTGACGCTTAACGGCCATAACTGCATCACCCCTATTCCATTGAGCGCGTCACATTTATGACGTCGAACATCAAGCATTTCAAGGTCGATTTCATGGTGAACCCAAAAAATAACGACCTTCTGGTGTAAGAGACCATTATCCATTACCCACATTCATGTTCAACGAATTGCTCTTATGAGCTCAGTGCAACGACTATCTCGGAGTGCTTCATTGAGAGGGTAAATCGAAAAACCAGTACGAAGTGCTAGGAAGGACAAGCAGCACCTGGAGTTGCACATAGAGCCTTTTTCGTGCACTTGGAATACGTGAACTCTATGCATGTGGGATTATGCCATCGGGAAAGAAAGTCGCGTGGCCAAAGAAAGTTCGCGTGGCCACATGTGGAGAGTTGGTGCGATAGAAGGGAGGCGTACTAGATGAGTCCTGAAGCGATTACGCCTAAATAGTGCGTCGAGCACCGCCACCGATTTGAGACGCTTTCAGGATCCATCCAGTACGCCACGCCAGCACCATCGCGTCGCATGCCTGACGCCGCAACGCGAATTTTCTGCACTAATGGAACACACCCTATGCATGTTCATGGAAAGGCTATGCTATAGGAATAATATACTCCTTACCGAGTGAGTGCGGAGCAGAATGTGGATTGGGATGGGGGTAATTACGCCAAAAAATCGCGTCAGCCGTACTGGTGGCGTCGCACTCGCGGCGCCACCAGTACGACTTACGAATCGATTTTGCTCTTGGGAGCCGGGCAGAGCGTGGCTGCGTCACTTCTGCATCACCTATGCGCTTCCACCCATGCCACACTGCCTTCTGCACCCACGCCACCCTGCCTCTTCCACCTTTGCCACACTGTCTCGCTTGAAGGCTGCCAGCACTGCCACTGGCACTCGCACCCGCCGCGCCGCTTGCCGCGGGCGGCCACGCGATTTTTTGGCGTAATTACCCCCACCCTGTGGATTGCCGTCACCAGAGTTGAAGATCGTCAACGCTATCTTGAACTTCTAGAAATTAAAAACAGGTCAAACATTCATGGCGATTGGCGATTGTACTACTAGAACTAATGGATCAGTAGCTTCGAATCGCGATCTCAAGCAAACACTGCTAAAATCACAGAAAAACTCAAAGCGAGCAGAATTATTGCATTTCCGCGGTAAAAGGACTCAGTGAATTACTTGGGCTCACGACGGTAAAAAATGAGAACTCTGTCGACGCCGGTTAAAAACCTCTCTGAGACATCCCATGATTCTAGTACTTTTCAAAATCACTCCAGTAGCTACACTACATGATTAATCATATGTAAAAAATCAAGAAAATTCCTTGGTTCCACAGGGAAATTCGAAGAAGTAGAAGAACAGCAGTTCATTTGGATTTGCGCCCAATGTCGGTTTGCTTTCCACTCTGCGTCAATGACCATGTGCACGTCACTTCCTTGCTCCTGAGCCCTCGCCATCTCGTCCACGTGACGTTCCACCTCGTTGGCCTTTGCATTAGGGAGCTGTATGTACGCTAGTTGGATTCTTGTGTTTTCGCGTGGAACTTTACAAGTGAACCGTAATATGTAAATACAACATAAATATTAGGTTGTCCCGAAAGTTCCGGAACACCTCGACCACTTTTTTTCAAATCTATTTCTTTACAACATAAACACATTTCAGCTAACAAGATATTCATCATTACCATCTATCACCTTCTGTCATCTATCCGGAAGCTTGCCAATCCCATCCGCTCAGAACTGTGGAGAATGCCTCGCGAAGAAAGGCTCGACCACCATCTCGATGTCGTGCTGCTTCTTGAATTGTTTCCCCTTTAGGAAGTTCTGTAGAGGAGCGAACAGGTAGTAGTCAGACAGTGCGAGATCGGGGCTATATGGAGTATGTGGTAGCACTTCCCAGCCTAGCGTCGCCAAGGTGTCCCGGGTGAATGTTGCCAGATGTCGGCTGTCGGATAGGGCATGGGGTGTCCAAGTCGAGAGCACTTTCCGGTATCCCAACCGAGTGAGATGCTGATCGACTGTGGTGTTCCCACAACCGAGTAGCAGGGCTACTTTACGTGTGCTTGCCGTGGGGTTCTCCTGCACAGTTCTCCTGAGAAGCTGATCGTCAGCTCAGATGGACGGCCACTGCGTTGCTGATCTTTCAGGGCTATATCTCCAGAACGGAAGCGGGTGAACCAACGGTGGATAGTTGTGCTTGCTCCGCATGCGACGCTGATTATTTGGACCGCTTCCCTTGTGGAACTCCCTCGGCAGAACTCGTAGAGGTACAATGCTAGGAGTGACGTCTCGTCCATTTCGAGCTCTACTCCTTTTGTGGATAGGCGCGAATCCTTATATACCTATGGCATGGAACGTTCCTCAAAGTCAATCGATAAATGCCCTGGCTATCCATCGTGGGAAGGCCCGAAAACCCTTGTCCGCCAAGGTGTTCCGGAACTTTCGGGACAGCCTAATATATGGGGGCAAAAGAGCTCAATTTTCCGTAGACGATTCCTTTAGGGAGTTCAATGATCACTCGGTGGTCAGCCAATAGCTATATATGAACCATTTATGGCATTGTAGTAGTTTCCATTTCGATGTATGCAAAAGAAATAGCGCACTGGTCGCCTTCTGGTTATTTACCCGTACTCAAAAGTATGCTTCATAATAGCATAACGTGGCAATTTGTTTATTTATGTGGGTAGATGGAGCGGTTTGCATCCGCAAAGCTTATGAAACAGAGTGACTGAGTGACAAAGAAACCTATGAGGTGCGTTCATGTCCACCGACTGTGTCCGATACCGCCCACGCATCGATGCGTGTGATTGGTCTGTGCTGCTGCCTGTCCTCTCCTTCGCCTTCGGCCCCTTTGTCTCCTCTATTTCTCTCTCTCTCACTCTCTTCTCTCTCTCGCCAAGCGCGAGATTTTATGAGAATCAGACGACCAATGTAGTTCGGAATTTAGTCTACTTATTTGTTAATCATTAGTTTTTTTCCGGTTTTATTTATTTAACTTACTACTCATTGGCTTTTTCGGTTTACACAATTTTAGTTCTCAGCGCTTTTTTTATTACTCATCAGTGACTAGCTCCTTAGCACTCTGGTGTCATTTTCGAGCGTGATGATCCACACCAGACAATAGAGGACGTCCCTTCAAAGCAAGTTCAGGCTCCTTTAGAATCAATTGAATCTGCCTGATAGCTTTGTAGAGGTTTCCTGGCCCTAGCAAAGTAAGTGCATCGGGAAGGCCAACTGAATACCTGTCGGACTGCATATGCATAGTAGGAGACAAATGAAAATGAAGGATATTCGCATCTCAGTCCTACATTACCGTATATGTAGGGATCTTCTGGAGGATATCGAACATGAACAAAAACGGAAGAAAAGCGGAATTCACAGGAAAAAACTCAAAGAGAAGCATACCAGTGTTGGTAGCTGTGTGAATAGCAATAATTAGCTGTGCACATCGAAAATGGAGGGCAGCAAAGCGGAACATTTTTTTGCAACAAATCAATACGCTACATAATTTTGCAACAATTTCTCACACATAGACGGATTTACAGGGGGATTTGGCTCGCACAATCCACCGCCCCGCTAAAACTCCTGGAAATTGTAGGATCTGTTGACAAAATTTAGACAGTTCCATGAACTGATATTGACTGCATCTTTGTATTTTGTGAGGAGTGCTTTACCACAGCCCTAGAGCAGTCTTATAAGGAGCCTAGATGCATTTTGGAATTTTCCGAAAGCAATGAATGGGGACAGCATTACTCTAGCTCGCACGGCATGACTCGGGCTTATCGGCATAAATTACTAGTACTAATTTCTACATCGAGAAACAGCGACAGAATGATCCAAAGCGGACAAATGGAGGAGATTTTGGATAATTTCATAGAATGGCGATGAAGTAACAGCCAGGCTCCTTGATCTGGCCAACCTCAAGAAACGCAAATTATCAGATGTGTTGTCATTAAATTACGCCATCCTCCGTCCCATCACTACTCACGCATCGTCATGTATACTTACGTCTGGGCCACGAGAATGTCAAGCTTGGACACACACCATCTGAGGATTTTGAAATTGTGAACGTGTGATTTGCTCAGTCATTTAGCCACATAGTTTCAAGGGGATTCGGGAGCACCACTCTCCAGGTTGTTGCAACTAAAGAGTGGGATCCCCACGTGGTAACCAGCAGCCATAGAAGTATTTGAAGTCCATCTCACTGGTGACGTTCTCATTGGTACGTGCATCGCGGTTCTTCTGTTTGATAGCATGCTCCGGGTGAAGGCACCTGAAGGGGTACTAGAGACTCCAAGTGGGGAACATATTTCCCGTAAATGAGCGCGAAAATTCCAAGGAAGCGATTTGTGAACGCAACTCATTTGAAACGAGTGTCCCAGGCTCTTTATCACGCCCGTGCCGTGGTGATCATGGAGTATGTCGTGGTGAAGCACTTCGGCAGTCGTGGAGGGTGTGGCAAGCGCCACGACCAGGCCATTGCCCCACCCTGACCTCCACTGAAGTGTGCACGAAAACACATTCTCCTTGAGGACAAGTGATGGGAAGAAGATTTGGCCGTTTGGCCGTTTTAATTTAGTCTTTTCCCTCCACGGTGCCATTTAACATCTATTTTCATCCCTTTTTCAATAATCGATCAAATGAAGCCTATTGATGGCTTTGAAACATATCCAGTGAGTAATTTAGAAACTATCAATATTTTCTGTCATAAAGGTTTTTCACCAGCGATCTGTTCTCAATCAAAAAAGTTAATATTTTAAGGGCCAAGACGACGAAATATAGAGGTCATATTTCATATTGAGGAGATCGTATTTCTTAAAGGTGTCCTCATCGCAAAGCTTGTTTGAGAACCCGATTCACGGGTACTCCAGGTATCAATCTGCCACATGGTATCCCCAAACTTAAAACCTGCGATTGTACAAGCTATAATCAAAATATCAGGTCAAATTCCAATCTCAATGATGCTCGATGAAGCGATGCTCGACTTACTGGCTAATTTTGAGCGCGGGTTCGAGATCATAGGCGAGGTCGAGTGACATGCTGCACTTTTACTCCCTATGCCAAATCTCTGATACATACCTACACATTTGAAACCCCCAAGCTGAATGGCAAGAATTGAGCATCATGCTCGTGGCAAAAGGCAGAAGTGAAAACGAGAAGAGCAGACGCGAGCATTCAATCTAGAAACAACTGATGCATGGAATAGTGTTCTTCACGAAAAGGTCGTTATGTTTTTGTCAAAACACAGAAAATGAAAGGCATGCGGTAAAAATGTGGTGAACGCGGAAATTTATGTGTCATTCGAGAGTCATCACGTTGTGAGACGCGGCAACGTGGCTTCAGTAAGCCCGCTAAGCAAACATTACGCGACACGTTGAATACGTGCCAGAAATAAAATACAAAGTTGATTATAAAAAGATTGAAATTTTTTTGTAAAATGACAAAAATACAGGGGGTGCCAAAAAAAAAGTAATTTTGTCTCCTCCACTTTCGACCCCATTTAGCCAAACTACAGTAAGTTCTATTGAGGTATTCTCATCCCCAGAATCAAGAGCAGACCTAACTCTATCACTATACTCCGTGGCAGCCTCCTGCACGAGCAGGAACGGGAGCAAGGAAAGACTGAACAAGATGTATCACCTCAACTGGGCAAAATCCGAAATTTCTTCGCCCTCTTTCACAACCTTGCTGACGTCCGTTCAATCTGGGTACCTAAGGGGATTCATACCGGATGGTGTTCTTTAACACTGCGTTTTTCCCGGGTTCCCAGCGCCCTTCGTTTCCAAGAGCCAAAACGTTCCCCTACCACTGAAACCCCTCCGGAGGCGGATTTGAGGCATGAACATGATACTTTGGATCATAGCAGCCTTGTCCAAGCAGCAGGGGCTCTGTGACTTCCAAGAACCGAAGGGCCAACCCTCAGGAAGCTTCCCACAAAAGACCTACCACGGAGCTTGGCTCCACTGTTTTTAGCGAATTTTTAAATGTAGGTGCTCCGAAGCCCGACTGCGCCGAATGAAACCTCCATATTTTTATGAACATGAACGTGAGGAGCCACAGCTTGTTCCTGCTTTTAGAGGAACATTTCGGGAACGTTTTGCCCCAATACCTTTATCTCTTTCGTTTCCCTACGTTTTGTAAAATTGGCAGATGTGAGCCGTGGGCAAAATTACTTTTTTTTTTGGCACCCCCTGTATACGCTCTAATGGGATCAGTTTCTCATTCAACTCTCAGTAATGCAAACACTTGGACCTCCCACGGTGAATAGACGCAAGATGCAAGTTCAGGATGTCAGAATGATATACCGTAGTAATAAGATGCATCCCACTTCCTTCAAAAGCAAACTACGCAATCATATTAGTGGCTGACTTTTTAGAAGGACTAAGTCCTTCGATGACTGCTTAGGCTGTATCATCTTTGTTGCAGTTCCATTGTGCACCCTTACGGTGTTGTGCCTGCTGAACACAGCCAAACCACGCCCATTCAAGCAAGTCACACATGGCCTTAGACGACCAATTTTCCGAGGTGGTGCTCACGCGGAGAAGAAAATTTGCGATAAGAGAGGGTAATTCAGTGAAATAGCCATTTCGATGATAAAAGCAGCTTCCATATTGGAAATTCGTTCGTCCAAAGCTACGAGTGGTTTGGTTGGGTGGGCGTGGTTTGGTTCTGTTCAAACAGGTACAACAATGTGAGGGTGCACCGTGCAGCCACAACGAAGGTGTAGTTTAACCAGTTATTTAAGGACCTACTGGCCCAAGAGAGCAAGCCACTAATCTGATTATCGGGTTATCGAGTGATGTGCATGAAGGAATACTACAGTTCATTTCGCAGCGCTTGATGGGCGTGGCGCGCGGACTTGGATGAGGGGCGAGAGTGAGAGTGTGCTCGCCCAAGTCCATAGGCCACGCCCAATCAAGCGCTGCGAAATAGACTGAAACTACGGTGCTAAACAGTGGGAACTATGCAAGAGTTGAAGCAGTAAAACAAAGTACAACTAGGTCAAGGTCTACAATGAAAATGTTCATCCCAAAGACTATGCGTATGGTTGGGCGCCATACGTGCACTTGGTGAGTTGTTAGGGAGACTGCTGCATTGGAACGAACACATTAAGGCCAATTTCCATTTTGGCATCGCTATCTTTTCGAACGCTGCCTGCTTTTAGAGAATATCTTTCTTCCAAATAGATATGATGGCGCCATTGTGCATTAGTTTGAAGCAATGGTCACATTATGAAATTCAAGAAGAAAGCGAGACTTTCAAGGCTTCAAAGAGCGTTCAGAGTTCATTCAACTTCTCTACTGGGTCTTTATGAGACTACGGGAAATTCATGTAACACTATCGTCGACCGTCAGCAACACCTTTCAGTGGTGGAACAGGAACACAGAACATGGCGCATTCCAAATGCCAGGTTATTGTAGAATCAACATGCATTTTGGAGTTAAATAATATTATGAAAATTTAGCACCGAATTATGTGAGATATGTGAATCAGATCCACAACTTCAAATACGAAGAACAAGTATATTTAAGGAATAAATATAAATCCAAAATAAATGAATGCAATATGGAATGTTTCTTATTTTTGCATAATTTAATCTCCAATCACAGAAAACATGCCAGCATAATATGGCAGCGAAGACTTGAAATAAAAAAAAAAACAAAAAACAGAATCAAAAAAAGCATTCCGGAAAACTGACATTTGATATACTATGATCACAAAAATTCAGATATCTAATGTTATTTCGAACAGGAAAACACCGACATAAATAAACGGTTATAAAATTCAACATAGACCGCCCCAGTCGAGGTCAGGATCATTTTATTACGGTGAGGTGATTACCTTACTCTGCAAGCTACGAGGTGAATAAGAGCTGATTGAAAACTACCACCAGCGCTATGGAACCAGCCTAATATGATCATTTTGAAGCCGAAATTTCTTCAAAACTTCAGGACAATTTAACAGTTTAAGAGAAGGAGATTTCGTTATCATGAATGAACCTTAGAGAGGACAGGACGCTGTCTCACATGATCCTCGGTAAAAGCGCTCTAAAATTCTTAGCGAAACCTTATGGTGTGTGCGCAAAGAGCGTGCTGCATGCCTCGAATGACCGCGTCACATCATAGTACGTGTGTCTCTGATCGATACGTCGATATGGAAAGTACGCACGACGGAGAACACGCCCACCATAGAGATCTACGACAAGAATTAGTTCTCCTTCTCGGGTTTTTGGTCATTTAATTTATTTCCTCTGTCGCACTTTTCAGCATCTACACTTTCATATTGAAAATTCTATCAGATTGCGGCAGCTGATGCCACCGAGCTAAGGATTACTGAATAAAGGAAATCATGAATTTTGTTATAAAACTCAAAAACATCTTGTTTCGAATGAGGAAGAAGAAAAGAAAAAAGAGTGCTTAGCTGAGAAAGAAGGAAACTCAAGGAAAATTCGAAAAACAACACTTGTTGACATTTTTCCATTTAGAAGTGTGGTGTTACCGATTGAGACGAGTGATGAAATTTTTTTGGAAAATTTACTGCAAACCATTCACCGATAACGAATCCACGCGAAAATATCCGCAACCATAGAAAGGAAGGATACGGTTAGCAGATGAACGTGGCACTCACTAAAACGGTCTACCGACGCGAGCTTCTCAGCTAAACGCCTCAAAATGATTCAGCGATAAGAGAGTTTATACGAGGGTTGCGTTCACAAAACCCGGCAATGCAAACATCTAGCGTACGTGATGACACGTACTATGTTTGAAAAAAACAAAATATAAATAAAGGAATGGAAGGAAATTAAATCACATTTTTCTAAAAACTGTACGAACAGGAAGTTTATTTACAGAATGCAAGGATCAAGGATAATAGAGCAATGCTACGCCAGAAGTTTGAGGATGAACCGAGAGACTAAAAACTTTAATGAGACAGCAAAAACTCAGCCAAGTAAACAGCACGGGCAGAGCTGCATTATTCCTATTATTTGATTCAAATAAAGCTGGAAAAGTTCGAGGG
The DNA here is from genome assembly GCA_963978905.1 of Trichostrongylus colubriformis. Classification (NCBI taxonomy): domain Eukaryota; kingdom Metazoa; phylum Nematoda; class Chromadorea; order Rhabditida; family Trichostrongylidae; genus Trichostrongylus; species Trichostrongylus colubriformis. The sequence goes on from OZ022256.1 coordinate 8,892,654, forward strand.
TTCAGAAAAGTAAAACGAAATTAACTAAATAGCACTCAAAATAAATATATGCAGACGGCACAGCATGGATGAGTAGAGGATCGCAGCGTTTGGCAGATGTGACGTATTCAACGCACCACGAGGTCAACACAGTGTTTGCAGATGATCGGCATCATGGGTGCATGCTGATGATGTGACGACGACCATTGAGCACTTTTTCCTGCGATCATACCAATAGATGGAAAGTCCTATCCAGGGCATTCCCAGGTGTCGAGGAAAATAACCGCTTAACGGAATCGTTCACGGAAAAATGAGTTTTTATGTTAACCATATATTTATGTTGTATTTGCCTCATGTGGGTCGCATGCAAAGTTCCACGCGAACAAATGTGAATCCGGCTAGGATACAGCACCGCAAAGCCTCCGCCGAGTGGGCGGGGCCTCCGAGCAAGTGCCCACCCCGTCATCCGCCGCGGTCGGAGAAGCATGGTAGGAACACAAAGTTATGTAAACAGTCCCAATCTCCGTTCCCAACCGCGGCGACGACGGAACGGTGCTTCTACTCGGAAGCCCCGCCCACCCGGCCGAGAATTAGGGGAGCTGTATCTTAGCCGAATTCGCACCTTTTTCTCGTGAAAAGTTGCATGCGGCCCTTATTAGGCAAATGCAACATAGATACAAAGGTAACAAAGAAACTAATTTTCCCGTGAACGATTCCTTTGAAGGTAGATCAAGCGATAATCAGAACAGTGGTTTACTTTCTTGGGGCAAGTAGGTCTTTGGATAATTGCTCAGGCTGCACCTTTGTCGCGGCTGCAGGGTGCACCCTCACGGTGTTGTGCCTGCTTGAACACAATCGAGCCACGCCCAACCGACCAAATCACATCTGGCCTAGACGAAAGATTTTCCAACGTGGAAGCTGCCTCCATTATCGTAATAATTGTTTCGATGAAATATCTTTTCTTACCTCAAGTTTCATTCTCCACGTAAGCACCACGTTGGAAAATCGTTCGTCTAAGGCCAGGTGTGATTTGGTTGGGTGGGCGTGGCTAGGTTGTCTTGAAGCAAGCACAACACCTGAGGGTGCAACGTGCAGCCGCAACAAAGATGCAGCCTGAGCAGTCACCAAGGGAACTACTTGTCCAAAGAAAGTGAGCCTCCACTCATTTATCGCGAGGTTTGCTTTCATGTACGACCCCCCTCCTCTACGGGTACCAAATACGACCCCCCTTTTTTTTGGACCTCTGCAATACCAGTAACTGTTGCCGGTAGTTGTATAGTTGCAATGTATTGTTATGTATTCTTACTTGTAGCAAAAATATATTTATTTCACATTTCCTCATATGAGTTCGCTGCGAAATACCCTTCGCTTTTCATTTACCCATTGAAAGTTTGGATTCTAGCGTTCATCGCAGGGACGCCCTTCTGCAGGGACGCCTCCACCCTTACAACTGATCAGATACCACCCTCTCCCCCCATCGAAGAATTCTCGACTCCCGGTGTATCCTGGTCCCATTCCAGATCGTGTTGTCATTATACCCAACGCTCAGCCATTCCACCCACACCACCAGCGGGCCGCCCTTTGCCTTCAACTGGGTCCAGCCCAAATTCCATTCTGCTTTCAAAAAAATTACTCCTGGACGATACAATAGCGGCTATCTTGTTCGACACACTACTTACCGACTACCAACCTTCTCAACACGTGACAAGATGTGATTCCTCAAAGAAGCGCCTCAAAGGTACAGAGGGGTCGGGTCGGGAGAAAGAGGAATATTGAAAGAAATTTAATTTTTCAAATTTTTTTGGACATTTTAAAACGAACATTCGAGGTAAAAGCGATAGTCGGCAAAGAATTTCGGATTCAAAAGAGCGGCGCTGTGGCCTGTATTCGTACTTCTCGCGCATCTCTTCGAACTGCAACATCACCCTTTCGTGTTGCTCGCTGCAGAAGATATCATTTGTTGTCACGTAGGGTGTTTTTTATTAATTCATGATATTGTGTAATAAGTGAATCAAGAAACAGCAGCAGGGAAAAGGATTGATAAAGTATGCAAAAGATTCAGAAAAGAAAGTGTGCGTGATAAAAAAAAATCAATTGAATTCACTCCTAAGAAGGAGTGAATTCAATTGATTTTGGTGCAACCTCATGAACCCATGTGCAACCTCATGAACTGCAAATGGTACGGTCGGTCATACCGTAGGCCGAAAATGTCTCTCCCTCTTTTTGTTTTCAAGCCATTGCACCATCCTTTTCAAGAAAAACTTGTGATTGAAAAATACTCAAGAAATAGGAAACAGGAAAATCACAAAGTAAAGAGCACAGATAATTTTATGCATATAACGTTATCGAAAGATGGAGTATTGAAACTTATAAAAAAGAGAAGACACTGAAAAATGACTTCAGAAACTTGCATTTTTTCCAGAGGTCGTCTGAAGTGAAGGAAAATAGGGGTGCAAAATCATAGAAAATTTTTTTTGGAAAACGGTCAAGATAAGAAAAAAGAAAATGTCAACGTCAAGAGTTGATATGAACATGTGGTCATCCGAAAAATGGAAGACCGTGCTGAGCGCAGCAATTGAATGCGAGGAAAGGAAATTCATTGCTTGCTGAAGCTAAAACATATTAAGAATAAAGATAACTCGAAAATTCGTAACAATGTAACATTAATATTCTTTGTCGCCCGTAATCCAGCTCCAGTACTTGTGACGCATAACACACTTCATGTTATTAGTACGTTATAATTAGAATTATAGTGCTCAAAGGGAGGTGTTACAGATATACGGCCCCAGTGAATCTATGGTACTCTCTTCATGCCAGAAACGAGCGTAGGATCGAGCTCTGAGGCTCAACAGTAGTTCAGTGGCGGTGGCAATGCTTGAGTGCGGGCATGGCATAACCTCTGAACCGGCTGCCGCGCTCTACTCAGCAACAGCGCGAAGAGGAGAGCGACAAAAAGAGACCAGGCGTCGATCACGTACAAGAGCGAGATGGTAAAAGAGAGAAAGGGTGGAGGGATGGAGGAAAGCCGTGACGACAATGGGAGGGACGAGAGGAGCACCTGAAACCAGTCGGAAGGCGTCACGCATATGACAGCATGTAATACCGTCGAGAAAGTGAGTGGTGGAAAAAAGGGCGAACACACGCATGCATTAGGATACCGTCGAGAACAGAGATCAAGGCGACTGATCGGAATGGGTCTAGACGCAAGCACTATAATAAACTTTGAACTGCTTCGAAAAAACGTAAGAAACTACGTCTAACACTAAGGCCACGTGCGAAACGGAGTTCAAACTACTCCCCTGTTTTTCCCCCTTGCAACTTTTAGACATGGCCTCTTCGCTAATAATTATCTACTTTTTTACTACTCGAGAACCAACCATCTATAGGAATGCGCCATGCATCCGATCCTAGCTACAGCGGTGGCATTCATTGCCGCGTCTGCTTTGTGTAATAGTGTGTGGTCCATTGTTTATCCGATTCCACTAAGATCCATTTAAACTCTGTCAATTTCCTGATCTGTATTTTCAGAGTGATCTATGCTTGCCACTTTATAGTAGGGTTGTGACGTCTATACGGCGCCATTTACAGCCGAGGTGAAGCATTATTTGAGGATATTTTACGCTACCCGCCCCACCGTGAATGCTGTCAAACCCTCAAAGTAGATGAGCAGGTGAAAGCAGAAAATAGAGAAGCATTACGGTATACCGTTTATTAGATTCAGAGTTTATAGTTTATAGTCTCGTTCCAGCTTCATTAACTTCTTTGATATCATTATTTTCATCATTTTATCGAGAGGAAATTCCTAAAAGGAAAGGGAGAAGGCCTAGGTGCAGATGGGATCATCTTATGGATTGAGCCATGCGCTCTATTTCTACGCATATCCGTGGAATAAATGCTACTGGGTCCATAGAATGACTAGAATGGCGAGGCAATGTAATATATTTCAGAGCTTAGAAAGGCACTGGTACACTGCAACTGGGGATCACAAATGGGCCTACGATAACGTGCAGTTTCCTACTTTGCACACATTACGTCTTAACAGCAGGTCGAGTGTAAATTCAATGGATTTTTCGTTGCAATGAGACTTTTTTCTGACTCCTTCGCTTATTCATTGTTCACTTGTTTGTTGATGTGTGCTGTTTCACTTATTCGACATCATCATGAATGAAGTCCAATTCACCCTACGCGACATCACATGACGGTGGCGTCGGCTCGCGCGAATCAAACAGTTCAGAGAGAAGCGCGCTAAAATCGCATTAGCCTCAATGGCTCATTTTTCAAAACGGTTTTCCTTAGGCATTACTTTTTTCTGATTTCGAATGTTCGTTTGCAGAGTACAGTGTTCTGAAATACGCTTTCTCTCTTGTTGCTTTTTATCTCCCTTTCCCGTACAAACACACCTACTATGTACGAATGTAAGCCTCAAATAGACAGGGTGGCCATTTATCCGAGAACGTTACGTGGGTGCGGCACTACGGCAGCATGAAATGCCTAGAGCTCATAGAAACAACTAGTGAAACAGGGTTAGCAAGGCCTTCCCCACGGTACTTTCCAAATTTGGTCAGCCTTGACAAACTCTCTTGTTCTGTTCCTCCTATCTCGAACAGAAGCAACAAAGATCACATTCCTTCGGTAGTTTAATTCGAATTCTCTCGGGACGTTCATTTCTTTCCTCAACTAACATTCAAAGGGAACCTGCTCCTAGGACGGGATCCTTGGCTGTTGTCAAAGGAAGCAAGATAGCATGCGATATGTTGCGCAATAACAGTTTCGCTTAGTTCAATAAGTTTTTCTGGAGAAGCTCAAAATTGCCACTGCCGGCGGAGGGTTGTTCGAGAGTTCGAGGTCGTCCATCAAACAAATCGGGGGTCGCTCGGCACGGCAGCAAGTGTTTCGAATGGCTGAAAAGGTATTGTTGAAAAGAAACAAGAAAAACAAGAAGTTGAAAACAGAAAAAGCAGAAAATGTAAAGTTAGAAACTGCAAATGGAAGACATGTGAAGTCCATGGCTTTTGAAGCTACATCACAGCCTGATGTTACTTCACGCAAACATGGACAAAATAAATAATCAATGACTTGTATTGCAGGTAAGAAGAAAATAGTACAAAGATTAAGTGCTAAAGCGGCTACTGCAGAAATGCCGCAAGTGCTTTTGAGAAATCATGTAACGTGTAGAATCTTTCACATTGAGCAGATTTCTGCTCTTATTCGTATTTGGGTAGTTGATGAAAGCAGCGATAGGGCGGGTGTGTGTCGTTTGGTCAAATTTTCGCTTCGCGGCAACGCACTCTCTGCACCGTCAGTACGAGTCGTTTGAAATTCCGCTCAAAACGCAATGGGCTGGTATCGTAAGGGACCCTTAGAGATTGCACCTTTAAAGCCTCAGAAGTTCGCCTACTAGTTGCGGCTGCTTCCATATCGTTTCCAAACCGCGGATGCGCATTTCACAAGCTGTTGCGGTCCCATGATTCTCTTCAAATTACCTTTTATGATGTTCAAGCCATATCCAATCGCGAGAAAAAACAAGCACTCGCCGCGGGCGCCGCGCAAAAATTCGACCAATCGACACTCACCGCGTTGGGGCTAGTTGTTGCTGAATTTCAAAAGATTATTAAACATAAAAATCGAGGTGCTTAGTTATACGAAAGTGAAGGAAAACGAAATTAGGTGGCCACAAACCCGAAAACTAACATTAAGACCCGCTTCATACCGTTGTTTTTGAAGGGGAAAGGGCCGCGACAAGGAAAACGGTGGGCCATTTCAAAATATTATAGATTGCAGCGTTGAAAACGACTCCTTCTCCAAAGCCCAAAGAACCTCATTTCACCGTGAGCTTCGTCACATATAGTCTTCCCAGACCACCTTCAATAAGACCTAAGGTGAATGGTTTTCCTAAAACGGAAGCTTTCATTTACGTGGCTCACTTGAAGAGCTTTTATTACTTACATCGCAACTATCGCTATTTTTGAAGGATCTTCCCGTTCGAAAGAATCAGCTGTCTCCTGTCTGGCTAGCTCTTTTAATTTATTGTACACTACGAACGCACTCTCTGACACCTTTATGAGCTCCAAGGCAAACTGGATGCACGGCACATTCCAAACAGAAGAAGCGTCTAAAAATTTATTTTGATTACCCATAGCTCATCAGCACTTACAAGGATAACGTGTTGAGCCGGTTGGTCAATATCGGCATCGAACCGTGAAGCTAAAGCCCAATAATTACTGATTCTGATTACATTTGATTGATTTAAATTTGTTATGATTTGATTTAAATTAATTATTATTGATTTTGATATTATGTATTATTATGATCTGATTCAAACTAATTATTATTGATTTTGATTGATTTTCTTGATTATTTATTGATTTATTGATTATTGATTATTATTTATTCAGCAGCTATCAAATATCGAAAGTATCATTTTCACTCATTATTATTATTCGAATATTTCTATAGGCGCAGCAGGCACTTAACGCTGTAATGGAATAGTATGCGTAGAACAGGCCTTCGAGCAAATGATGCCGTCAAGGTCGAAGATTGCCGAAATGATGTAGATATATGTATGAGCAAATATTTAGCGATGTGTGTACATTAGCGATCCTATATGTCGGGTTTTTTGCAGTGCGCCATCGTCGTCGCTCTCCTACTGCTGGTGACGGCACCACGTGTGTGTTTGCAGGCATACCGACGTGGCACCGCGATCGACTTGCAGAATTTTTGAGCAAATAGCTGCGTGCTGCAAACACAAAAATCCGACCCCACGGAAAGCAGCAGCGCGGTTTTATGTGAGAGGGATGGCAGATGAGCGGAAGAAAATGAGATAATGGCAGGGTTCAATGTTTTACAGTACACGCAAAGAATTGTGATGCATAATTACTTGTTATAATAGCGCACTTACGGCGCTTTCCTTTTCGAATGATTAAAGGCAATGAAGTCAACGAGGCCAGAAGATAGAACGAGACTATAAGTTCAGGATATATAAAATGGTATACCGTAATAACCTTTGTTGCTGGCAATAAACTTTGGCCTAATGAATGGGAATTTCTTCTCCCACTCGCTAAAATGTTACAGTGGTAAAGACTAGCAGTGCATTCATTCATTTTAGGTTCATGATATAAACCAATGTCAACCCTGGCTTTTTTTGAAAAATACGACCCCCCTCCCCTCCGTCGATGCATCTGAGGCTAACTATGCCTATACTTCCTCTAGCCAAACTCCCCACGAAAAAGGATAGCCAGTCGATAATCATATCAATGTCAGGCATAATTATGGATTGACGACCTTTTTTTTGGAGATCAGCTCATCGGCCCAAAACCTTCTCAACAGTGCGTGGATGCCGAGGATTCCGCGAGGTAAAATTTCGCCCGTCTTCCTCCTCCCAATTTCAAGCCAAACTACGGCTCTCCGTGGAGAATTCCTCGAGGGAGGCCTTACTATTATATGAACCCATAATAAAGCGTGTCCTTCAACAACAGTAGTCCCATGGAGCGATATGCTTGCCGGGACCCCCATTGCACATTGTGGAATCACAGAGAGATTACAGGCACTGGCCATTTTATTCCTTATTTCTTGAACCATTTGTCGAATTTTCTGTGGGTTCCTTCGTTTCGTTTCGGGGTCACGGTTCGCTGCGTGAATCACATCGAAGAAATCTCCTCTCTGCTCGAATCTTTTCAGCAGCACCTTAGTCTTTGTGAGGCCTCGTCTGGCCTCCTTAGGCCTATACCTGCGAAGGCTATCTTTTTCGCCATTCGAAGAAGAAAGGCGTGCAACAGGACACTTGCGCCGAATCGTGTCCTCACCTTCCATCCTTCCGGGATTGGTGAATTGGTGCCAGACTCGTCTCGTTGTGGCAGCAGTGGCTGCTATCACCACCGGAGTACGATATGTAGTCAGTGACTGAAGCTATCTCACAATCTACTATTAGCTATTTGTAATGCATTCAGGAACTATCTCGATGGGCCGATCAGATGAATTTGGCCATGTTTTCCAAAACATTCTTTTGGAAGATATTTGTATGGACGAAACCGGCCATCGAGAACGTATATCGTTCTCAGCAGAGGATGGTGCCAGACATGGTGAAGAGGGAGTATAGGGTAGAGTATGAGATTGTTGGAAAAATTCTGGCATCACCTTCACTCCTTGAATATTTGCAGGAGGGAGAGGGGCTGCATCTTGCAGCAGATGGCACATACGATAGCCGCGGCTATTCCGCCATGATCGGCAAAGTATTGGTTTCTGATGCGCGCACTAAGCTCGTTCTCCACACTGAGGTGCTCCATCGCTCGGAGACGGGTAAGATGACTGTGAACGACCATAGCAATTTATTCATGAAGATCTTTTCAGAGAATATTAGACGCGTATGGAAGTTGAAGGTCTCAAGCGGCTGATGCGGTGGGTGGGTGGATGAGGACTCCGGGTGGCGTCACTAACGACCGACCGCAGTCGTGCTCTGGGAGCTACGCTCCGGGAGCTCGAGCCTGAGCTCGGTGTCATCCGTCATTATTATGACGGATGGCACTTGGTGAAGTGGCTGAGGAATGAGCTCAGGAAGGTAGGAAAGGCATTCGACCTCATGCCATTTCACCACGGTGAACCAGTTACAACCACTGCTCTCTAACCACGTTTACCTGCTCTAGCAGGTTGGTTTAGCTGATTACTTTGTTTTTCGGTTCCGATGTAACTGGATTTCTTCAAAAATCAATACGTTTAAGATATTCCTAAAAAGGAGAAAACTCCAGCAGTAAAGGAGTTCGTCGTTCTGCTCCTTCGGCCAATCTATCTCCTAAAAAGTTGTGCAATCTCTTATACTGTTATGTCTTATGATATCAGAAAACACGGAAGTTTTGACATTTCTTACTGAATCTTTCTATTCTTACTTTTATTGCAGGTCACCTATGAACTTAGCAAAACCTTTGGGTTACTTTCCGTATTTCTGTGTGATGGTGGTCAATGACATGTGTTTCTTGTGTAGTTCGTTTATTTTTCATTGGTGGTCGATTATTAGAGGAGGCATAATCACTGAGTTCGAAGCCAATATGTGCTCATTCCGTGGCCATCTTTGAAGGCGGAGGTTTTGAAGGTTGCCAATTTGCACTTAGGAAACATAGTTCCTACTACACTTTAGGTTATTTCCTTCACTTTTTAGATTCTTACGTCGTATCTGACGTCGCTGCCGTCTCCATTTTACGCTATAGTAAGAACTGTCGCTCATCTTCCGTCGGTGCTTGCTGAATTGAATCGGCCTCGGTTTGAAATGACATTACGAACGATTTCACTTTAAATTCTATTTCAAGGATAAAATCACCTTCTGTTATGGATAGTTAGATTGTTGATTTGTTGAGTTTACTCATTTTTACCATGTACATTACGCTGTTGAGTCTTACCCACTTGGTGCGGTACACTGGTTGTTAAATATTGACTTTATTATATTTATTATGTTGGAAAAGACTTCATATTGAATCGTGGTAATATTCCATTGTCAACTTTTTATGTTCTGTGAACGCGGCGGCTTTTTTACATCCACCGCGCACTCTCGCTGGCTGACGATGTCTTTGTTTCCGAGAAAGCAAAGTTGTTGTGTTTGCTTTTTGTTTTTTTAGAAACTCTTATGAATCGTTTCACTTACATCAACGTAATGGTCTAGATGGATGCACCTGAATTTCTTCTACTGTGATGGCCATATGCATTAACATAAATGGCTAGTAATTACTGTGGTCAGAACGGTGAGATTCTTCAGGATGTGTCGCATTTCCATCCAGAATAGCAGCAAGTATTCAAATACATTTCTGGCACTTGTCGGTTATTCAATAAACTTTTTATCTTTTTGCACAAAACACATTGCTTATCTAATTGGTACCAATTACTACACCTCGAAAGAATGGAAAAGGCTGAAATTCTACAGTGGTATGGTTTGTTAAAAGCATTGGCAGAAGCGATGCTCCTTTTTTGTCACAAAATGCAGATGAATTTACTGTGAATGAACGTAAGAATACAAAGAATCGGTGTTTGGCGAGCCACTGAAAGCGTGCTGTGAGCCCGTCAAATGATACCGGCCTTGTAGAATTCGAGCTCCTTTCGCAACAGTTGCGTCAAAAGACGCTATTGGAGGTACTGAAAGAAACCAGAAGTGGATGAAATGTTCAGCTTGAATGACGAGGTCTACTTTCAAGGAAATAATATGTGGTCAAACTCGCCTTGAACACTGCGCCTTAGGTACTTATAGCCGCTTTGCCTGGTCGAAGGAGTAGCGGTGGCAATAACTCATAAATGGTGAAGGGAAGAAAAGAAGAAGAAAGCGCTAACTTATTGAAGCAACAAATATGCAACATTCAAAGCGACCGCAGTTTTCACAACAATGTCGAAGAGAGTCCCTGACAGAAATAGGAACGCATCAAAGACATTGCAGTATAACAGCTGGTCGGAAAACAAACGATGATGACAAGAACCGGATAAAACAACGTGCAAAGACATGATGAAACATAATCATGCACAAAGATAATCGAATAATCAGATAATTGAAAAGTAGTGCAGAAAGTACATTCAAAAATAACTATGGAACAACTCACCATATTCAAGATGTCAGTAAAGAAGATAATAGAAAGAATAATGGAGTGACAGTTAATGACCACACACAGAAAACTCATCTACGAAATCAGGACAGCAAGAATTCACACCAGAAATATAATATTATCGGCGTATTGCGGCGCAGGAATCAGCTGAGTGGTGGTTTTATCGACCCGAACATAAAAACTGGCAAGAAGCCAACTTTTAAAAAACTCGTCCGGACGCCCACTTTTGGAGGGTAGTCTCGTACAATTTCCCGAATAAAAAAGGCCCTGTTTTCAGTGGTTTCGACGATTTTTTGGGGCTTCTTCTTCACTTCTTGTTCTTCAGCACATCCACAACCCGTACTTAGCTCGACAACCCATCAAAATTATCGTGAATTGTGCCTTTAAGGGCATATCACGCTATAATCAGATTGGTGGCCTACTTTTTCGGGGTTAATGGTCCTTCGATAACTGCTCACTCTCTATCTTTATTGCGGTTGCACGGCGCTCTCACGATGTTGTGCCTCATTGAACACAACCAAGCCACCCCCTCCCAATAAAGTCACGCCTGGCCTTGGACGAGCAAACTTCTATCGTGGTGTTCAGAAAAATGCGATAAGGGGAGATATTGCAATGGAACAGCCATTTCGATGATGAAGACAGCTTCCACATCGGAATTCGTTCGCCTAAGGCCAGGTGTGACTTGCTTGTGTTCAAGCAGGCACAACCGGAGCACTTACAGATGTCGAGGAAAATATTAGATTGTCCCGAAATTTCCGGAACACCTCGACCACTTTTCCAGATTTATTTCTTTACAACATAAACACATGTCAGTCTACAAGACATGTCATTCTGTAGAGTAGAAAATTCTTTCCGAATGATCTATGACATGGTGCAAAAGGCTTTATGTTGTAAAGAAATAAATTGAAAGAAAGAGGTCGAGGTGTTCCGGAACTTTCGGGACAACCTATAGTTCCTTCAATACGACCACCCCCCCCCCTCCCCTCCCTCTACGCTACGAAACCTGTAACTGTTGGCGATTTGTATAGTTGCAATGTGTTTTATTGCAATGTATTCTTTCTGTTTCTATTTCTTTCTGTATTCTGAAGCAGAACGATATTTATTTTACATTTTTTCGCTCCTCCCTGCTATTGAAACTTTAGATTATAGTGCTTATCGCTGCTTCTGCAGATACGATCTCCTCCCGTCCGCTCAAATGCGACCTCTCCCCTGCCTAAGAATCCTCGATTCCCGGTGTTCCCTGGGTACAACACCGTGAGGGTGCACCGTATACAACCGCACAATGGTGCAGCCTGAGCCTACTCGTTCCAAGAAAGTAAGCCACTGATCCGATTATCGCTGATGTGCCTTCAGGACGAACATGCTGCTAACAGCAGCATCTGCTACTTGAAAGGATATTGAGTATATGGTATTACTGCTTGTGCTATGCCTACACAACAACACTTGAAAGCTTACCAGGAACCGTGGGCATCGTCGCTCCCTCGCCTCTCTCGGTTCATTGTTATGAAACTGTCGCATGAGGCTCATCGCCATACCGATCTGCCGGCGTTACCTAAGCAACCGATTAGGCACACAACGAAACACCTAATTGAATCTATCCTCACTCACTCACTTCTCACAATACCCTGATCATCGCACCTTTTCTCTGAAGCACTTCCGTATCTGCGTCCGATTTTCAAACTCAAAGACATAAACAGTTTATGATCGCCCTCTCCGCGAGTTTGTTTCTTTGTAAGCACTCTCCTCCAAAAAACATTCGATTATTTTCCTTTTTTTGGCAGTGGTTGTTGCTGATGTAGTTTTTGTGGATTCTTGAGCAAATATTCAGATGTGAGCGTTTTCGGATGTGGACACGGCATCCGATGTGGGTCAACGACTGCACGAGTGATGGTCACGTTGTGAACAGGTCACGTGCAAAAGTGTGAGGCTCCTCATGTGACCTGACATCCGATCTAATTCGAGTGTCCTGTCCCACATTGGCACTTTTCTGGCAATTGCAGGTATTGGAAGGGCAAGGATGTAGCGCTGACTGAGGAACCTTCGGTAAGGGTCATATTTGTTGTTACTTGGTTTTGGATCAGGTGGAGGTCGTTACATAGTCGTAACATTAGCTGCTCCATAAGCAAGGCTGGCGATGGTATAGAGGTCGCTTTGTTAATGAAGGTCGTCGAGGGGAGGAGCGGATGTGTGGCTGGTCGAATTTTCGCGCGGCCACCCGCGGCGAGTGGCGCGGTTAGTGCCAATCGTTTGCAGCTTCATCTGTTGAAACAGCAACAACAACAACAACAACACAGGTGCACTTCCGAAGTCCAACCTGCATTGTTTGAAGATTTTTTACGGTACCAGCTCACCGCGTTTCGAGCGGAAATCCGCACGACCCGGCACGTCGTATTGACGGCGCCGCGAAGCGAAAACTCGACCAATCGCCAAGGAGGGAGTTGCGAAGAGAGTAGCGCATTGCTGTGCCGCTCAATTCCATATTGTACTTTGGAGAAGAGTCGTTTCTGCGGTGACCGAGTTTCGTGACGGTCCCCTGCATTTACAGCTGCCACTTGGGCCTTGTGCTATGAACACCCACCATCGATTAACTGAGTACAGTTCTCTTATGAGCTCACGATTACTTCCGACTTAGAATAAGGTGTACAAAGGTCGGCTTCGACAGACCAGTTCTTCTCGCACTCACGGTATAAGAATTGAAATTCGTTGCTTTGGTCTGACCCTCATCTCAGAGAAACCGTGCAGACGGTGGCTCTTCTATCCACTGTGCTATACCAGAACATAGTTCTTTGACCCTTTCTAAATTTCCTTGTTTTTGGGGCTTTGATATAACTTGTAATACTTGATTTTTTCGGTTCCATAGACCAAGATGATTTACTTTTCAGTTGAGGTGATGCCTTTCCTTGGATTGAGATTATAGTTTCTTACACTTCCAACGGTCAGCTGCCTGCGGGGAAAAAGACTAGGTTTCTAATCACGGTACACCGGGAGTCGATCATTTTCTGAGGGAGGGTCGTATATGATGGACGGGATGTGGGGATGTATTACAGAGGTCAGCAACGGTACTAAACTACATAGATTATAAGCGAAATGTGTCGCCAGCTGACTCGGCTATGTGGGAAAATATGATTAAATTTGAGCGATCAACTCAAAAATTACAACAGTAAAATACTTGATGATACTATGCAGTCGGTGATAGTCACTGATACTATATAGATTATGTAGACGCTAGAAGCGGGTCGTGTTGGAGGGGGTTCTCGTTGAGAAAGAAGCGGTACTGAGGAGGCCATATTCTTACACACCTGAGAGTGTCGTGCTCTAAACAACTCAATTACCTTTTTTCTTTTTCGTGGCGCATTTCTTAACCCACTAATCCTATGTGATTAAGTCCATAGAAGAATCAGGCGAATCAGGAACGTGAACGTCAAGGTAATCCACTTCCCATTTTCACAGTGATACACAATCCACACATCCGCAACAACTTATAATCAACCTGTTCTGCCTTTCTTAGAACCCATTTTGTTAAGATATGAGCTGCTCTAAGTTGCTCTAACAACTGCCGCAAATCATTCGTACTGAGGCCCTTCAACGCCGCTAGCGACTTTCCGGGTGACTGCAATTTTGTTCGAAGCAGAAGGGGTGAAACTGTTATAAGGTCAAGTATCAGGTTGGCTGATATTCCGTGGACACTCCAAAACACTTTGATGTATAATTCGTCGAGACATGCTCATCTTGTCATGTTCGGCCCTGTCGAACAGTGTTTTCGAAAGTTCCACCACATAGGTATATAAGGGCCGGAGCTTGTCTAGAAGATCATTTCAGTTCAAAATGGAAAAAGTAGCTTTCCGGTCGCTCTTCTTGTACGAGCTCCACCGTGGAAGTTCTACGAGGGAGGCGGCCGAAAACATCAACGCTGCGTTTGGGCCAGAACTACTTCCAAGTTCAGCGTTCATGTTTGGTTCGAACGCTCTCGCTCTGGAAATACGAGCCTGGTCGACCAACAACACACTGCATGCCCTGTTCAATTCGATGACCAGCGCCTCGTGCAAGCAGTTCAGGAACCCAGCGACCAGCACAAGACAGTTGTCTCAGAAGCTTGGATGCACACACCAGACAGTCGAACTGCATCTCTCTCGCTTGGGTTATAGAAAATTCTGTCCACATGGACATCCCACGTGCTACCTGACAGCAACAAAGAGGCAAGGCGTGAACGAAGATCACCCGAGATACCTTGTCGGCTTTAGAGTGGGAGGTTCTGCCGCACCCACCATATTTCCTGGACCTCGCCCTCAGATTATATTCTCCCCTCTCAAAAGATATCTGAAGGACAAGCAGTTCAAAAAGGAGGAGGACCTCAAATTCACGATCAACGACTTTATAGCGTCGCAGTCTGCACAGTTCTGGATGAATGGAACTGAAAGGTTGCCAGAGCGATGGCAGAAGGTTAATGATAATGATGGTGAATATATTGTTGATTGATTATAAGTTGTTCCAAAATAAAGTTATAAAATAAAAAAAGACTCGAAGTGTCCAGGAATTTATTAGACAACCTTTATTTTATAACTTTATTTTGGAACAACTTATAATCAATCAACAATATAGTTACCATCATTATCATTAACCTAGTATTGCCACACCACACAACGTCAAGGTTATGCCAACGCGACCGATCCAACGAAGACTCTCCGGGTGTTCTAATAGGCACTATTGTGATGGAATGGTAACCCTAGCTTATAGACTCTAACCTGTGCTTTTTGAGGCTCATCTGCTTTACATTCCATGCACATAAAAACTACACTCAATTGCCATTTCCACTCCGTTTACTTTAGGGGTGGAGTCTGTTCATTGGGTGGAGCTTGTGTGAAATAAAAACGGATAGATTTTTATGAATTATCACTGCTTGTTTTCTCGACACCCTCAAAAAGAAATCCTGGAAACTGGTGTAGGTCAGTCAGAGCATACAAAGGTGTCGAGGAGACGGCCGCTTCACTACGACCGCTCCCTCAGCGTGGACCCAAATACCATCCCTTTTTCTCAATATCTGCGTAACCACTACAGTATCAGTAACTACAGCCAATTGCATAGTATTACTAGGTATCTTACTACTATGATTTTTTTTGATTATTCAAATTATATCATACTTCCTTACACAACAGGGTAAGCCGACGGCACGTTCCTCTTATCATCTACCCTAGGACCATTGCTGACCTCTGCAATTACGACTCTCCCTAGCCCTTCCGATACAACCCCCTGTGGAGGTATCCTCGACTCCTTGTGTACCCTGACGCTATTAAACGAAGGACACATTTCTGCGAATGAGTCGTCTACGTGGGGAGAATGCTACATAAAAGAAGAGTTTATCAATGCCCACTTCCTGCTTACGAGCATTGATTAGAAACGTTCATATACTCTGAAGCTTCTCCAGCGTAGTCGAGAAGTCATTCAAACGAGGGTCTTAATTGGGAGTCGCGTCGCTTTCTTGCCGACTCAACAACAATGATCAGAAGCTCAAATTATAGACGCTCCCTCCTCATGACACCTTATTTTCATGAGCCCGTGGAAATTGCTAGTCATCATAAACCGCCGTTACTAACAATTCTGGATTTGGGTTACAACATCACTGCGCCTGACAGTAACTTTTATGAAGAAAACTGTTGTAATTCTTTTGAAAGTATTAAATTCCAATCTATGAGATGATAATCGAAGAGAAACTTTTTTGGGGGATCTTGTAATGAAGCGTTGGTTTGGTTTCCGTTTCACATGGGTCCTTAGATGAGAACCAGACGATATTATTAGGTTGTTGCAAAATTAATTTCGAAAGTGGACCGCATACTTCAAACTACTATAACTCAGCTTAAACACAATTTATTAATCAAAGTAAAAACCATCAGAATCTACACATTTTGCCAACGCACAGGTAATAATTATAGGCCTTCACTATAAAAACTGCTTTCACGAGAATCAACGTCAAGGAAGGCACATTCAACATCGTCTAAATTGGTAAATTGTTTCTGACGCAGATGAGAATTGAGGGCTCGAAAAAAGTGATAGTCTGTGGGGGAAAGGTTGGGAGAATACGCTGGGTGAGGGAGGATTTCTATACACAAGTGGGTTAATTTTTGCCGAGTTATTTGTGAGGTGTGTGGCCTTGCGTTGTCCTGCAACAGGATCGGCCCTCCTCTATTCACCACCGCCGGCCACAATTTTTGCAACTTTCTATACATTTGCTCCAGATCACAACAGTAAGACTCTGCTGTGACTGTCTGACCAGGTTGCAAGAAACTGTAATGGATTACACCTTTACAACACCACCACACAGTAATCATAACCTTTTTAGGGTGAAGGTCGGGTTTAGGAAAAGTTTTTGGAGGAGCACTTATCTACCCAGACTAATCCCCGCTTCCCGTTGTCATCAATAACCCATTTTTCATCTACATTTAAATACGGTTTACAAATGGTTCATTTTTATGGCGATCTAGGAGATTAGAGCAGGTGTCGAAACGTGCCAGACGCCGCTCATCGGTCAGGTCCTGGGGCACCCATTCTGACATCTTCTTCACCTTACCGATTTCCAGCAAATGTGTGGCCACTGTAGAGTACGCCTAGGTCTTCTGCTAACGTACGAGTATTCGTCTCCGGATTTGCTTCGATGGCTCTCCTTAAATCTTCATCATTAAGCGATGACCTGCGGCCGCGACCCGACTTTCCTTCGAGATCAAAATCGTCAGAAGCAAATTTTAAAAACCAGAGCTCCACTGTCCGTTCGCAAGGATAATTCGTCCCAAGAACACCGCTGGGATTACGAGCTGCCCCCGCTGCGGAGTGTCCCAATCTGAATTTGTGAAGCATGATGACTCCGTCGTCGCGTCGGTTCATGATTATTCACAGCCCTGGAAAAGGCCGGCTGGGAAAACTAGAGCGAAATTTATAGGAGCTTTTGAAAGAGCAGAAAAAAACCTACCAGTTGGTATGTCTGACATTTCTCGAGATGGAATAGCTCACGGTAAAAAATCTACTTATTTATACATGTCTTAAAAACCGAAATTAATTTTGCAATAACCTAATAAATATCTTCCCACTGTGCTATTTGGTTATTCAAAGAGAGGTAACCTCCAGGCTTTTCTATAAGGTCATCGTGCTATTGAATTTTGAAAATTCAAAGCTCGAAATTAATATTGACAGAGTATACAACATAAATATGCAACTTTAATGCTTTATCTGTCCTATAATTTTGCTTTTTGAATTTTCCTGTTTTATGTCGATCACAAAAAATAAATTAAACAAAAAAAACCAAAAAACCTCTGAAAACCCAGGTGGGTTACGGTCCCAAGACTGCTTTCTATTCTGCTGAAACTCTTAAAAAGACGCGGGATGGTTACTTGCAGAGCCTTCACGGACAGCTACAGCTAGAGCATTTCATGGCGTTTAGGTTTTTTTTGGGTTTTTTACAGCTTTCCAGCTCATTTCAACTCGAGGATAAATATGCAACGGAAAAGTCAGGTGGGGATGTGACTGATTTTCACGTGTATGGCGAAAACCTTTGGTGGCGAGCATACGCTTGAACAGTTTTAAGATGCAAATTACCTTCGAGGATGCGTGGCTGAATTTGCTGCGCTTGAGGGATAACTATTGCTTATTTTCTTCATTCCTCATTACCGCATTATTCAAAGGAATCGTCCACGCGAGAATTAGTTTTTCCTTACCCATGTACTTATGTTGTATTTGCCTAATAAGAGTCGCATGCAAAGCTTCACGCTAAAAAAAGAAAATTCGTATAAGATACAGCTCTCCAATTCTTGTCCACATGGGCGAGGCATTCCGGGTAAAAAGCTCCGTAGCGTCGTCCACCGCGGTTGGGAGCGGTGAGTGCGAATGTTTATGCAACTTTCTGTGCACACAGTGTGTCTCCAACCGCGGCGGACGAGGGGGTGGGCACGTGCTCGGAGGTCCCGCCCACCTGGCCGAGACTTGTGATCCTGTAACTCAGACGAATTCAAATTTTTTCGCGTGAAACTTTGCATGCGGCTCAGATTAGGCAAATGCAACATAAATATATGGGTAACAAAACTCATTTTCCGTGGACGATTGCTTTGAACCAAGCTTGGCGACAGAATACTTCATTTTTTAGTACCTTTCACAAGGTCGATCAATCAGACCTAATTCATACGTGGTTTCTCGTGCTTCATCTTATATCTCATCTCCCTGATCTATATTCATGGAGTTATTCGAACAAGGGTGTGTGGTGTAGCGACAGGTGGGGCATGCCCCACTCATATGGCACGGGGATCGAACTTCGCTCAGGTCAATCAAACCTTCAATTCCTTCGTAGTCGGTGAATTGGTACCAGACTCGCCTGCTGGGAGGATAAAAGCACTGACCATCAACTGGCCTCTGCAAATCACTGTATAGGCCTAATCGCACTCACTGGCGTCACGATTCCGAATGGAACTAGAATGCGCGGCTTGTCCTACAGAAGGGATTAATTAACGATAAATACAAATTAAAAAATTTATATCTAAACAATCTCTTTGTCGTTCGAAAAAGGTGTAGGTGAAAGGAGGTAGCGTAATTTACGATAATTTATGGCTTTTCGCGTGAAAATGACCTTTAGAGGGGGACGATAAGCGCTCATTTCACTCTTGCTATACACATACATAGGAGGGTGCTTATCAGAGCTCGGATAAGCTAAGTAGCACCTCTAAGAGTTGAGCGTACCTTGAGCCAAACACATCTCAGTCACCTTCTCCCTATTGATTTCAAGGCTCGTTAGTTACCGAGTATTTGAACAAAGACGAGGAGCATTCCGCCCCTGGGACTTACACCTTCATCGCTTGCTTCTCGCTTCAGTATCCTCTCTGAATAAATTAACTGGGCTGTCCTCACAGCAGCCATGGCTTTTAGACTTTTGAGTTCATAACATTGACTATGCCATGCTTTTCATACTTGCTGTGCCCTTCCCTACCTTTTCCGCTATCGTTCGTCCCCTCAAGTTATCAAGAGTTCATACAAGAATCTTTTTTCTTGGACCTGCATAGCGCAGCCATGCCATTCACGTGACGTGACCTACATGCAGTAGCGCTCAAAAGTCTTCGGCCAAATGTTTTATCTTTTGGGTTTTTCACTTGTAACTTTTTTGCGACTGGACCGATCTAAGAGAAATTTTAGTACGTTGTACTTGAAGACACTGCAAACTAAATATACTGTATTGGCGCTCTACGGTGTAAGTTACGTGGTTAAATGCAATTTTTTGTTTTTGGAGTGCCATCCATATGGGGTCCCGCTGTGCCGCTGTCGTCGAAAGTCGTGGTCTTTCTACAAAATATTAATGTTCTCTGAGGCTTGCGTTTTGTTTTTGGAAAAAAAGCCGTTTTTTTACCAAGCCTTTTTCTTGCCTTTTACTTTTTTCGGTGGTCTTGTAGTAAATTCTCGTAAAAACCATGAAAAGAGTTAAGCGGCACTCAAGTAGAGGGGAATGTTGACAATAGGTTCAGGCACCAATTATTCAAATTTCGTCAAATTTGGTCAAGTAGAAAAAAAGTTATGACAAAAAAGTTTTGGCCGAAACTTTTGAGTGCTACTGTACATATGTGGACAGTCCTGTCGTACATCTCCCTGTTCCTTGCCCATTTCTGGTCAATAAAGCAGAAAGCAGTGAGCTCTCCCATAATATGCAGAATCGAATACATCGCACGGTGGGGTTGCATCTCTTCTTTCCGACCAAGTGATAAACTTTTCATCTGTTAGGGTAATTGAAGACATTTTTCGTAGCGCAATCTGTGTGGAAAAACAAAAAGGGGTTAGAATTATATTGTATACGTTGCAATGTTTTACTCCATTCCACTGAAGACTGTGCAGAAGGCATGGCGCATCCTGAAAAGATTGACCAGCTCAGTTTTGTCGCTACATACTTCACCTGCTTTATGTCTATGGTGTCCGTCACGGAACCTTGAAAGGGTTAAAGCTCTCTCCGCGCTCGTTGCGGAAGTGCTGCCCTCATGTGGCTTTTGAAGAATTTCCGACGCTGCATCGGCCCCCTACCCTGCATACTTAGACCCTGCAGCGGTGAGCGTCCAATGAATCAGATTTGCCGATAGTAAAAGATAAATTATAAAGTTGCTGCGTTAAATACACTCTGGGATGCAATGCGCATTCTACTTCTATTAAGACGTGTCGACAGGTGCATGCGATTGGGTGTGTAGCCTTATGTCGAATTTTCGCTATGCGGCGTCGCACTCTCGGCGCCATCAGCAAACTTGCCGTTTTCGGTTGGAATTCCACTCAGCGCTCAAGGGGCTATACCATGATGATCCTTCGAAAAAAAAAAGCTGTTTATCTCATTACTATCTGAAAACAATAACTTTTGTACCCTTATAAGGCAAAATATTATCACGTCAAAGAAGCAACAACCTCACATGATAACAATTCTAATCAAGAAATAGTTAATTCGGGCGTGAAACTCCAAAGGGAGTATACGCAACGTACGCAACCGAAGAAATCCAGCGCGCTGCTCGCCGCGCGAAAATCCGACATAAGGCTACACGCCTCGTGCCATTTGTGCTATAGAATAACTTGCGAGGACCAGCCTCTAAACAAGTCAGCGTTTTTATCGTCTTTATCCTCCGATCGGGTGCCACTTAACCGACCTCGAAGGGGCAAAGGTTTGGTTGGCCTGGGCGAGTGCTGATGCCGGGATTTGATCTACACATTATCAGTGTGGGAGAGTGGGAGTGCGCGCCAACTGTCACTACGGCACCTCCGTCCTTTTGCAGATAGTAATCACTGAAAAACGCCCGTATGAGATGTTAAGCATCTTCGTAAATTCCCCCATCTTGTGCTTGCGAAAGCTGTACCCACGCTACATACAAAGAGAAGCTAATGCATGGAGCGGTTTCCCACTTAATAGATTATCGGATTCACGAGTTAACACCATGCAACCTTTGTTTCCGTTGTGCAGGATCTACTTCACTCGTGATACCCATCTACGGTAAATATGTTTTTGTCAACAGAATGCTGTAATCATGAGCTTCCCAGAAGGATGGACGCCCACACCGCCCACGTTAGTGCAACCAATGGCTGTAATTCCAAGTAGCGAATCTGATGCTCAAAAGTGGTGCCCGATGGAGTTTGTTGGTCCGTGATATATACCTGAATCCTGCGAAAGGTGTAATGGAACGCTCACCTGGGGCTGTGTCACTGAAGGAATACGAGATGACCACACGGAAACCGTTTTTCGAGGGTGAATTCTCGAATCTGTTGTCATGAATTTGCCTACGACTACTTCAAGCCTGACGAATGTGCTGGCACCCCAGTACACCGCACAAATCTGCTTCCACATTAAGAATCCCCTCTCTTCTTCAAGGAGACATGCGCAAGTCTCACTTACCGTGTGTTGGGGGCGAGGTCTGCAGCGGGCGTGTGATCATCTGTATGAGCTACGCTCTTGGAACAGTAATCCTTCAGATTCGAACGACGGAGTTCGCTTCAAGGTCTGGGTAGGCCCACGACTCACACAGAAGACTCATCCGTTGTTAACCGATCCATCCTAAGCCAAAAATACCCAGCTTGCTAGGGGCTCGTATTCCGGTCACATGCTCAATCGGCTTATAATAAAACAATCCCTGTTATATCGTTGCCTGGCTCATTTGCTTGTTTGATGTACTTCAAAGCTTCATTTATGCTTCCAATTTAAGGGACTCCTATTGAACACGTAATTTATCCAACAGTTCTCCATTCTGTGTATATATTCTCACATATTTAACTGTTCCCATTTTCCATTTTTCGCAGTTCATGCTTTCCAAAATTCTGTTTATTTTTCGTTTTTTTCGTTTTTTCTCGAAATTCTAATGTGCCTACTGTGACTTCTGTTTGGCGCAGAATCGCCATTATGGTTCAGAAATTCCAGATAAAAATCTATCCTCCTGCTTAGGTGTCAATTTTATTCATATTGATGAGTGCATTCATATTCGTCGAGGTGTGCAGCTACATCTGTACACCACTGTCTATCGCGTCAAATGTACTCATTTTGATGATCATCCGGAACACTACCAGTCGTCAGCTGACCTCCTACAAACTGCCATTAGCCATGTTCGCTTTTTCTAGCATTTTGCTCTCTCTAACATTCCTTTTTTGTCAACCGGTAAGTGGCTTTTCTTCACACCTCGAGAAATCCCCAGGTGTGTACACTTAGGACAAAATTTCGCTTTGCCACGTCACACTCGCGGCGCCGTTGGCGCAACTTGTCGCGGTCAGTTGTAATTTCGTTCAGAACGCAAGGGTCTAGTACCATGGAGGCCCTTTAGGAAATAGCTGTTTATTATCATTATCATTATCCATGAAACAATAACTTTTGTGCCTCAAAAAGGCAGAATAGTGACTCAAAAAGTAAGAGAAACGATAACATTACATGATAACAATCCTATTCAAGAAATAATCAATTCAGGGGCTTTGATGGGACTGTTGCAATGTATGCAATCACATGCGTAGAAATCCGCAACGCAGCTCGCCGCGCGAAAATCTGCCATAAGTGTACACACCCGAAATCCCCTAACCACAATCGGGGTGCGATGCTACAACAAGCTGCTCTCCAGGCGTGGTCCATTCAGAATAGGAGCTTTTTGCATACTCCGACTACTGTGGAGGAGCTGTCAAACGGCGCAAGGCGCACTATTTATATTCTGATATGCAAGGCGTGGTTTTCAGAATTTTTTTGCTTAGGAATTGATTTTTCAGTGCGTTCTTCTGAACAATGATGTGATTCTGATAGTGCTGCTGAGTCCAACGTGTTTCATTCATCCAGCAGTCACCTCATTTTGTTTCGTATTATTTCAAGCAACGATGATTTTTTGTACACTTCAAGTTGCATCACCGTATCTCTTCAAGATGTTGGCGAAAAAGTGAGTTTTCTCGACCTGTCAGAAAGATCTTGAGATTTTCTAGAAATTTTCGAAAATAGCTCGGCTGCCAAATTAAAACAAATATGGGAAAAATGGATTACCGTATCCATCATCGAGCAATTTTAAAACAACATTAGGCGTCAATTGAAATGTAAATCTGTTGTGAATACGCTCACCGTGACCCACCATACGCTATTTTTCGTGAGCTTCTTCGTTAATTAGGGTTCCCGTCTCGACTTTATTCTTCCTCTTTTTCATTATGTGCTGCATAATTCCGAGATTTCACTGTCTAGGCTCTTAGTTCATGGGTAGTTGAAAGGCACCGACCTTGATTATGGTGTACTATCCTGACATACTGAACTTATAATTTTGCTCAGGCTATCTGAAGTCTTTTTTGGCTGGCTATCAATCATTAGCGTGTGATAGAAGGATTCGAACGCGCACGATCAAGCGCTAAGTCTAGGAACATTTTGGGGAACATTTTCATCGATCAATAAATATGTTTTGTTTTCAAACACGATAGCATTCAAGGATTACTGAACCAGTGCTTCATCCCGCATCCACGATGTCAAAAAGGGATTGAAATCGTAATTTAAGGCTCACTGTGAATTATTTCAGGGAGGAGACCGCTAAGAAATGGCAAATCGGATCAATCGTGATGGCATTAGCGGTGATATGGCTAGTTATAATGGTCCCTTTGATCGTTTTTTCATTCCAAACGTATGACGATATTCATGAACGCGAAGAGGTTCACAGACGTATTGTGAAGGATTACACACGATTCGATCAGGCACCGTGTTTTGTCGCTTACAAATTGGTACGTTTCTATTCTTTTGTACCCCCCCCCCCCCAAATGGTATGTGTTGGCTTTTCATAGGATCGTCGTCGTCAAAATATCAATTTTAGCACGCCATTACCAAAGTGTGGCTGATCATGGTGGCTGTGACATGTTCCATCGGATGCCTTACCGTAGCTGTAAATGCAGTTCTGTCCTCTGGTTTAATGCGTATTTCGAAGCTCTCCAAATGGGCGACTCATCCTTCTGTCGGCTTTTCACAGATCGCTAATACCAGTCGGTTAAATGTGAGCTTGAAGTACCTTGTTCCAGGAGTGTAACGTTAGGTCACGACGCGGCTTCGCAAAGCGGTCGCCGCGCAGCGTATTGCAGACTTCGTGCAGTCGCCGCGACATGACCTAACGTTACCTGATCTTTGTATAAAAAATGTTTCAATCGCTTGACTTTCGTGTACACATTCCAGGCATGTTCAATGGCGTTGATGGTAGTGACACCGATAGCGTTGTTCACGGTGTTCGCAGTGAGTGGACAACCAACATACAGCTACTCAATACCGTTATTTCTTGGCACTGCCTTTATACCGATTTTGAACGCCTATTTCGTTCTGTTCAATGTTCGAGCTTTTCGGAGAGCCATGTCGAAGATCATCTCCTTCAGAGGAAAGTCCATTAGTACCGTCTCGCATATCAGCTCTGACCAGTGATCCATGTACAAATGTAATTCATATCCAGTCCGACTCGATGGTGATTGAATCAGCTTTTGGGTGTATATTTTTAGGCCACTTCACGTGGCTACACGCGACGAAAGACGAACGGACGAAGTGCTAGTTGTTTTTTCGCGTGTGCTTGCTTACATACATCACCTTATTTTTATTTTTACTGTTGTTATGAACGATTTCCCTTAACAAGGTTTTCCTTTTCCCATTAGCGGGTGTCTGGCGATTCGTCGAATTTTCGCGCGGCCGCGCGCTGCGAGCGGTCGTTTGCGGCTTTATTTGTTGAAGCAGCAACAACAACAACATAGGCAAACTTCCGAAGCTTCCAACCAACGAACTTTGAAGATTCTTCACGGTACCAGCCCATTGCGTCTTAAGCGGAACTCCCAACGACTGCTGGAAGCCGTGCCGACGGCTACTGGCGACTTCGCAAAGCGAAAATTCGACCAATCACCACCGTACATTAGCCCATGGCGTTCAGATCGGAATCCCAACCGGCCGCAGTAACTCGCGTTGGAGGCGCCGCGTGCGCGGCGTCGCAATGTGAAATCCTGACCTAACGATACACGTCCCGGCTCTTTCTTTTTCTGAATCATGCATGAAGATCTGGAAGATCTGACTTTGTTCTGAAACCCGTCATTTACAGGTAACACGGAAGCATTATTTTAGATCGGTGATTTGCAATAAATTATAGAATTTCTATTGTTTGTATAGTAACACTTTATCCTCACTACCGCAGGAAATGCATGGCAGTGAATGAACTGTGTTGCACCAAATCCAGGCTCCGCGTAGCACTATGTTGTCGCTCGCCACGCGGCATATTCAAATAGTGGTGAGCGGGATCGTTCGAACTGCCACGGAAATTTGCCATGAGCCGCACGCGGAAGGATTAATGCGACACTGCGCCCTGAACGCATAAAACTACGAAAGCAGTTTAAGCGTTATTGATTATCATAGCTGTACAAAACAAGCGATATCTTTACAGAAGAAATCTCCCCAATATTTTTCTTGGGTGTTTTTTCGCTTGTGATGGTAAGAGAATCGGAAAAGGGGGAAGAAGGTCGTCAAAAGAATAGAGCCCCACGTTTTAACACTCGTCTCTCCTCAATCGAATATGTTTATCTATCTTCGTGACAAGGGACCAAATACACGTGTGACCGAAGGTGTCTTCACACAACCCCCCTCCTCCTCCTCCTCCTTCAAATAAAGCAAGTCGGCACCCTCAGTTCTTCATTGATTGCCTTTTTTGTATTTCAATTACCTTTTTACGAATTCGATTTGTGATAAAGTTGTTTCAAATACGCGAGCAACCACAGAGGAGAAGATAACAACAAAGTTCGCTGATTTCGAATTTAATTTCAATTTTAAAATTTGTGTATACTTTAATTGATGACAAAGTGTGGATAGGTTTTTAGAGCTTTGTTCAAAACAATTCATTTAATTTCCTCACCGAAGCGAAAGAAAGCACATTTCCTCCTCTATAATGAGTTGTACCCTACTGCGCAAGGTCAGTGATCAAAAAACTCATTCAAAGAATGTCCTTTGTAAATAAATGGCCATGATAATGACAAAATTACCATTAGCTACCCTATAATACGAGGAGGTTCGAGAGCGCATATACTGTTATGCTAAACAATCCTTATTGAAGCTCAAAAAAGATGCTAGTGCATCCAAAGTGCAGAGAGATAGGCGTGTCAGGTTAAGCTCGTCGTCAGACTCAGCGATTTGGCGATTCTACGATTTCTCGGTGTCGCAGCTCCGCACGGAAATTCGCGGCATCACAAATTTTTGACGTCGCAGAATCGCGTACGAAAGTGTGATACCGCAAAAATACAGAATGAGTCACGAAATCGCGAAGTTTGCCAGTGTCGCAAAGGCCTCAGGCCGCGTTTATGCTTTGCGGTACCGGCGGCAGGGCGTGACTGCATGTCTCTGCGTATCCGCCTTGGCCACCCTGCCTCGTTGCCCACGTCGTCCCTGCAGCTCCACCGTGTCTCTGCCTTGGCGCCTGTGAACGCAGCCACGCCCTGCCGTGACAAAGTATGAATGCGACCTTACGTGCGAGTATATTTGCAGCTTGAATTCATATTAACATTTATGCATACGATAACGATGGTCCTCGCCTATTAGCGGATCAAAACAAAGATTCGGTCAGTATCGATGACGCACACAAAGGTCGGTGAATGGCCGTACAAGTTCTGACCAACTTGTATGCGTCAAGACATTCGAGATGGGTCACGGCATTGGAGGAAACGGTTCTACTTCTGGCCAGTTTTCAACGGGAGCAATAAGGAATTTGGCGCAATGAGCGTGAAGCGATGACCTGCTCAAACAGTTATGAGCATTTACTTCGACCTGGACTTTCAACATCCACGGCAATTGTGCAGCTACTGAATGTCGGCGGAGGCTATCCATCTGAAGTGAAATACTAAATGAGATCGATTGTTAGATGCTTCAGTTGTCATTCGTGAGAGAGGAATTGCCAGGAGTAATTTCGGTAATATGTGGAATAATAGTGGAATATGAAAGTAATGGTCATCTCGCTTCCTTCCATCCGCCGTCTCTCATCACCAGCCGGTGCGGGTAATTGCAGATTGGCTAGGGGCTGTGTCAACCAGCCGCGAGCGGATGCCCCGCCCTTGCAGCAACACGCTCAGCGAAGAAGCGTGACTGGCAGCGTGCGGGATCGCCATTAAGACACCCAGGCGCGCTTTTCCAATAGGAGTTTCGCTATCATCCCCACGGCAGTGGAATGTTCGTTCACAGAAAATGTGTTTTTCAGTTCTCATTTTCTCTTTACTCTGGTGAAGCCTTTAAAGGCATCATTAGGGGAAAGTCGGTCGAAAAGTATAAAGAAGTAGTGCATATGAAATTCGAGATGCCTAGTAACAGGCAGTGGAGAAAAAACGGATGGAAGTGGCCAAAAACCCCAGAGATAGGACCCCTTTTCCACTGTTGATTCTCGACGCGGACGACCTGTCCGACAAGATGCGGGTAGTCTGATATAGTTTTCCATTGGCATGTTGCCAAGTAAACACAAGGGAAATGTTTGGAAATACGACAGCATCTATTTTTTGGAGTGAGCTTCAAGCTAAAACTGCGAAAACGCGCCGCGGAACCTTCAATCCTGCCGCATCTTCTTGGCCGCTCCCACCCCAATCAATCGGGAATTACGTCATTGGGAGGCGGGATCGTTGTGTGCAAGAGGCGGAAGAGTCGGACGGTTGCGGCGTTTTGCAGCGCTTCTACAGCTCGAAGGGGCGCTTTTTCACCGGGATTTCGCCACAGATAGCCTTCTCATGCCCATGACTACCGTGTAAGTGACTTCTTGTAGGGATTTCTCCACTACCACATTACCCCTAATGCCGTCTTTAAGTTTGAAATAAATAGGACAAAACAACGTAGGGACTCAGCAGTATGGACGATTTTCTTGTTTTTCAACGAGCACTCCATAGCAGCAATGATTGCTGATTGTCGCAGATTATTTTTTTTTTGCTGGCTACGTCGGGACATTCTTGCACGTTCAAGCGTAGAATTAGCGACACAGTAGAAAGGAAGAGAAGTGACGTGAAGTCACAAGTATTATTCGCAGGAAGAAAATTTCTGGGAAATCAGAAGGTGTACGTGGATATCGCGTAAGTCGAGGAAATTGGCCACGGTAGAGGAATCTTACACAGAAAATGAGTTTCTCTGCTACCCATATATTTATGCAAGTTTTGCTCAATAAGGGCCACATGCAAAGTTACACACAAAAAAAGTATTTGGTTTAGGCCCGCTCCATCGTCCGTCGCTGTCGGAGGCGATGAGTGAGACTGTTTACGTAACTTACTGTTCACAGTATGTGTTCCCGATCGCTTCTGGTGGCGGGGCGGGCATTCACCTGATGCCACGCCCTCTCGGCCACCACTTTGAGGAGTTTGATATTAGCCGGATACTCACTTTTTCGCGTAACTTTTTCAATGCGCCCCCCATTAGGCAATACACCAAAGATATATAAATAACAGAGAAACTCATTCTTTCGTGCTTGATTCCTTTCATATTAGAAATTTCCTGCCCTCAATCCTCAAGCGATGGTTCCAACACGTTCCCCCTTCTAGTACATTATTGGTGGGGGTGTCTGTTTCAGAGGAGGGGCAGAACAGTGCGGAGTGTACACGCCGCTGCCCGTGTAAAATAGAAAAAGAGAAGATAAATGTTGAGCTTCACACTCTGTCAATCCCTATCCAAATGAGTCCCATACATGATCTCTCTCTGTCAATGAATGAAGTGCGAATCCTTAAGAGAGTGCGGAGGGTGTGACAGGACACAAGAATTGGGTCAGACAACGCGAGGAGGCAGCGGTCGCGCTCTACGCGCTCGAATAGTTCACTACCGATGCAGCGCGACACTTGTCGCACCCGATGACACAATTCGCGTGGCGCGATGACCTAATTTGGGCGACCTGTCTCACACCCAGAAACCATCACAAACGCTGAACTTTACTTTTTGAGCTCAGTGTTTCCGCGGAAGAGTTCGGCCTTGGGGATGAGTCGCTCAGCAAAGTACCCTGATCCTCATCGAACAAGACGACATGACCGCATCCTTTGACGAGCTGTAGTTGCGGAGCAGTGAGCCACGTGAGTGGTGTATTCGTGCGGGAAAGGGAAAAACTGCTCACGTGACTTTGAAAAAATCTTCCTCAATCAGTGCTTGACAATGCTTCGGGGTCCCCACGCTTTTGAAATTACCCACGTGCGGCAACTGTCAACTTCCTGGTAACGTTACTTTCTGCCCTAATATCAGCAGTCCAGGACACTCGAAATGGGTCATTGTCCCACGTAAATTGCGCGCGACAACAAGTGATCACTGCTTTCATCGTGGACTGATCGCAACAAAGGGTCGTATCCGTCCCGAGCTCCGGCGACCTGACCCAGCTGGTAGTTGTAGCCTGCACTCGATCTGACCCCACATCTCCACCTTGATGAAAAGCCGTGGATACGAGACATTTCAATGTTCGTGACGGTGACGGTTCGCCTACTTTCACCTATTTCAGAATATCAATCGTTCGGGTACTTTTTTGTTTTTCACTTTTCACAGCAAAATTTCATAAATCCTTCTTCTACCACCCGGAAAGGTAAACATGCCATTATTTGTTCGAAGAGAGCGGTTAAAAGATATCGCTTGTTGTACTGATCCGTTCAGGGAAGTCTGAAAACAAAATATATCGAATTTTTATGCTTACTTCGGAAGGAATATACCGTAATAAATAATCGAAGTACAAGGGGCATAAATAGAATGCAACCATTCGTAGAATGATGAAACGAACAGGTAATAATGATGAATATGGATGCATCGACCCGAAATAGGATATAAAGCATAGATCTTCTATATGAAGTGAATCGATTGCAACTATCACAAAATCAAACAAAAATTCCTTTCTAACATACACATATCAACTTATCAACAGTCACAGAAACAACTGAATCACTTTGCCACCGTAAGACAAAAACGAAACGAAACACTTAAGAAAGCAATCAGCTAACATTTGAACTATCGCAAACAAGGAACTGTTACGAACGTTGCCGTTCTTGGGGACCGGAACCCTAGAATAAGCTAGCTGACGTCAGCCGAAACCGCGATCCACTCTCAGACAATTGTGGCAGTTTTTGGAGTCGAAGACTGATTTGACTGGTTTTTGTAGTAGTCCAAAAGCGCTTCCATATGTGCATCAGCATGTGGTGGCAATTTTCCAACAGACGCTGACCCTGGCATGTTACGGCCAATTTGCTGACCTCGCGACATGTACGGTGCATGAGGTGGACGATTACCAGCAGGTTGATAGCGAGGTAGATCGGACGACGAGTATGGTTTCCTGAAAATTATTATTGGAAACGTGAGACGGCAGTAACGAAGCAGTAAGGGAAGCCACGTCTCTTTTAGATCGGTCTCTGGTAGCAGAAGGAGGCCCTTCACCACTTCGAGCTGAGTGGTGGTTGAAAGACTGTCTAGAGAAGCCCCGTAAGAATGATAGGTTCCACACTCACTTATTTGCTGCACTGGCCTCATGCAGATTCAAAGCTTTTATGACACCCAACTTGGGAGAGCTTTGCTACCTTATCAGAACAAGTAGTCAAAAGCTTGCCATCACAAATCATTGCCATATTCAGTTTCGGCAGTGGGTGCGATGATGATCAGCGTCGCGAAAACGCTAATTTGTACGGTAGCAGAAGAATGAATTGACGAAAACCCAATAAACAGGCCCCTATACCATCTTCGGATTTTGGCGGACGCGTTTTTCAACGCGCAGAGTCATCGGAAGTCACGAATGACTTCACGTGAATCTGTGATGTGTGGCGGTCGGACCGAACACAGCACGCGTCTGATAAGAGGGAGGTGAGTAAGAGGACCAAGCCGACTTTATCCTGAGCATGACTTTATTATGCTGCCATTCACCAAACCACGCCATATTTCGTCTGCTTATAACTCTGGCTACCCTTTCTGGTGACCATATTCTACCGTTGAAGATATAGACCAGCGTTTGAGAATTCAGCAAATAAACACTAATAAAACAAACCTATCATAATTCCCATTAGATGGATTACAAACGGGGAATGTTGTAATTCGATGAGCAGCTGGTGAATGACCACGGGAAGGAGATACCGAATACGGTTGCGATTCACGACGTGCCGATGTGATGCCACCATTTGCTGATGGAGGTGTAGGCCTTGAAGAACAAAATTATTGCTGATGGAGGTGTAGGCCTTGAAGAACAAAACTACTACATTTCGATGACCTGGCATTAAACGTAAATACACACCGCTGCGCAACAACCCTCCGATCAAGACTGGCCGTTGAGAATCCTGCCTGACAAGAGAAACTTGTCGGTATACGCCTTAACGGTTCTGGATGCTCAATAGTCGGGGTGATGTCGTCGTCTTCGGGAATGTTCGCCTGGAATACGATATCGGAATTAATGTTACTAAAGAACATATCGATAGGGAGTGGTCAGCCTGTTTCCGCTTTGCTCACCTTCGCATCCTGCTTGAATTGAAATGACGCATTCTCCAGTCGCATATTGTAACAAGCGGTGTTAGGCACGTCCGTTTGTGAAATGGAATGTGCCGAAAGTGCCCTTTTACGGAGATGTTGCTCATCCTGAAGACATAATGCATGCATAGTATTCCGCAATCTCGCCCACTCGATATTACAGCGATCCTCTCACCTGAAGTGTTGGATAGTGTGCTTGCCGATAACTGCTACGATAAGAAGTCGATCGATAGCCAATGTTCTCATATCTGAAATGGCTACGCTGTGATGAATGCGAATCCATTTAACCCTCCTGTTCGAATGTGGCTTCGAGATTGCAAAAGTATGGAATTTTTTTAGACATGTCGTAAACCCTTCCGGAATGACGAAACATCTCTCAGTACTAATGCTCTCACATTAAAATGGGAGAGATCACAAGAGCGGAGGCTAGTGATTTATGTCATAATAATATAACAACAACAAAATTTATCCCTGTTATATATAAAACGTTTCGTCTGTCCGTCCTTCTTTCTGTCACGAAATTAGGCATAACATGAAAAACAGCTCGAGAAGATTAGTATGGGATAGGTAGGGCATGGGACAAGAAGTAAGAGGCAAACATGGGTCGAGCTAAGTCCGCCCATGGCGGGCGAAGCGTGCGCTGGAAGTTTCGGTCCCTGGATCAAAAACTGTTCGTTCGAATAGAAAATGGTTCAAACGTGGGGAAAAGATGGGCTAAGGTCAGCCATGAATATCCATGGAAGATATCCATATATCGATGGCCTCGGCATAGTGGGCAGAGCGCACCCTGAGTGAGGGTCCGCAACGAAAATTCACAGCTCGGCTCCAATGCAGCCTTCACACCAGGAAAAGATCGGCAGAAATGACCAATCTCCAGGTTATCTTAAGCACACCTAAAATAAGTGAAATCCCGCCAACAATGGGAGGGTGATGTGGTAATGGGTACTGAGTAAACTCATAGAAAAAGCAATTCCGATAGATCCACTGACGCCGCAATACCGTGCGCTAGCCCAACTGTATCATAATAATATAGCAACAAGAAAAGTTTATAATTATTATAAAGTGATGACTACGAAGAGAGCATGAAATAAGGATACTGCCATCATCTCAATTTCGATGTTATTGATTTTTTCGATTTTCGATTTCTTGAACTTAGCATCTTTGTAACAAATGTCACCAAATAAAAATAGCAATACTGAGCCCAACTGCGGCAGATGATTCTCTCTGAAAACTGGCTTTGTTTTAGGTGTTTTAGATAGTTCAAATTGAGTGACACGAGCATCAGAAAGGAACAAAAAGGGATGGATTTGAAAGCATTGAATGTTTCCAAGAGAGTAAAATTCTAAATGGTTGAATGCTCGAGTAATTGACTACTTCCCGACAAATGTGAGGAAGCATGATTGACTACATTCAAA
Organism: Trichostrongylus colubriformis; assembly: GCA_963978905.1. Classification (NCBI taxonomy): domain Eukaryota; kingdom Metazoa; phylum Nematoda; class Chromadorea; order Rhabditida; family Trichostrongylidae; genus Trichostrongylus; species Trichostrongylus colubriformis. Next base: position 8,926,046 of record OZ022256.1, read on the forward strand.
ATGACTGCCTTATCATATTCCGATAAATGCTCGCATTTTTTCAAAAGTTTTCTAGTTTTTTGGTCTAATAATTGGGAAATCAAGATAATCACTGCCAATCTCTGAAAGAGCCCTTGAAATACGGAAACACACCGCGACCATTTCTCCCCTTTCGCGTAAATAATCTATCGAAGACGCGGAACCCAACCTGAGCTGCCAACAGAATCGAATGTTGGATCTGGTTTCCCCCGCAATATATCTCCTGTGAATGATAAGCATGGCTAACTATCGTCACGCTCTTGGGTGGCTAAGCCGGAAGCCCACGCGCGTATTGCACTAACTTACGATGGCGCCAAAATGTTCCATATCCTGTGCGCAATCGAGCGCAAAAAAAAAACACCAACAAACAGCAAGCATAAAGTAGAAGCACATGCTATAGCAGCAAGTACACGAAAAATTGGATCATGTAAAAATCAATAAAAAATAGATCCACGAAAGACATGAATTGTCATTTCAAAGCCTCCTCGCAGAGCCATGATCATCTGGATCACTGGAGGGTGCACTAGGGTCTATTTTCGGCGTAAGTTCGAATCTTCAATTTCCAGCAAGAGGAAGGTAGAAAGCCACAGGGAATGGGTTCGTTTCACTCCAATCAGCTGTTTTCCTTGTTGCTCAGCAATCTCAATGGTATTCTACCCTTTCAGAAGACAATAAGGAGAATCAATAGGACGACTGATCACTCTACGTACAAACCCAGTAACCCACACTGATCACGCCGCAACACATATGTACAATATTCTGCCTACGCATGTCCTACAGAACTATGAGAAGTTTTTAGACAGGGCTACTATCACAATGCTCTCTATTAACGAAAACTGGTGGTATAACATCGAGATTTGAAATTTTTCATTTTACATCAAACCAGACGCCAAATACTCCCATTTCATTCGCCCATTGCCAGTATCTGTCTCAGTATTACTTCCTTTTGATTATTAATTGTATTAAGCAAACTATAGCGAAGAGAAATTCAGAAGTTGCAAAAAATGTTAATTCAATTTTGACCCTGTGCTTCGTTAAACTGCTAATTTGAACACTGCCATTAGTTGGAAAATCGATAGGATAATAGTAAAAAGCCTTACATTGGAGCTGGTTCTATAGTGGGTTGAGCGTTGATTAGAGGGTTATCGAGTTCATCACTGGTTATAGATCGAGTTGTAGTGCTACGACGAGAATTCGCTCTTGGTGGCAAACCGATGGAGCCATTACTGGACGTTGAGGCCTCCGAGAAACGTTGTTGCAGCGCACGACGAGATGCCGAGCTTAACAACGAATTAGTAAAATAAAGGGAAAAGAGTAGTCGAATTCGTTAAAGAGAAGGGGTAAACAACACATGCATGAAAATAGTAAACCTTCAAAATTTCCAAACTAATCAATAAAAGCAATAAATTGAAAGAAATACCTGGGCCGCCTTCTCTGAACATGCTCATCGTCCTCATAGTCGCTCTTCTCACCATCTGTGCACAGGTCGGGCACAGATCCACGTGGAGTGGTAGGGCAGGACTTGGCCACTGCTCTCGTGAGCGCGTTGCCATTGTTCTGTTGAGGGAATGCCGACCAGGAACCTATAATATTGGAAATGAACATTCCTAATTTATTAGTAAAAAACAAAAAAAGCGAAATCAGTAAACTCCCCTCCCCTCCCCCCCCCCCCCCCAGACAGTTCGAAGAAAAACCCCCAGCAGTTCTCACCTCCAGTTCCATTACTTTCCATAGAACTGACATCCGGTTTACTGGCACTCAAGCGCATTTGATTCAACCCCAACTCCAATCCCCGTAATTTCATTGCAGCCGCTGCCAGATCCTGAGCGAATACACGGAATTAAAATTGAAAAGACACCATGCGAACTAATCATATTTGTAAATAAAATATGGTGCAACGATACTCAAGTAGATTCAAACCTTTTGTCTCTTTTTTCTGACACTCTTATTCATTGTTTTGTCTTTCGCCAGACGTTCCGCAGCCGCAACAATTCGTCTATGTAGCTCGACGTCAGTCTCCAACTGACTCAACTTGTCGCCCTGAAATCATACATTACCTTTCTTCGATGACCAACACATGCTTGAAGAATCATCTGCCATTTTATCGTGAGACAACATTGTGTTTTACCGTATACACATCTTTCAGTTACGTCCAAACTTAACATTACAGTAAGATAATCAATGAGTTTCCATTATCTACTAAAGAATTTCCCAGGAGGTCAATGGTTCTGTTTAATAAACTTTATATACATGTTTAAACAAATCTTATATACATACTGCACAGGATTCCATGCAGTGGAAGCATCCTCCGTACCATAAGGGTCAGTTGAAAAATTGTTGCAAGGAGAAAGGATTCATATCGTTTGCAACAGACGTCTTCACAGTTAGCAGCCAATCCTATGGTAACCAATTCTTCAATAAACAGACTCCACCACCTCTCCATTTCCCCCGGTTTGATCCTTTCATAGCGAAATTTCCCTTTCCATTTCCCTCGGTTTGATCCTCTCATAGCAAAAGGATTTCACATGGCCAAATTTGATTCTAATATTAGGTTGTAAGAAAAGTTTTGGCCGGTTTTTGAAATTTCAACTTCGGGAGATCATAACTCGGCTCAGAGTGCATCTTTTCCCACGAAATGAGCACCATTCGATTTGCTACACTCTTAGCAACATTATGCATACCTACATATCTCAATATGATGAAGGGCTGATTATTTATATTGCGCGAAATGAAAAAGTCGACCCCAAATGGCCACTCTTCCTAAACACACTGCTACTGAAGGAGCTGTCCAGATGTTTGGGAAGGTGGGGATTAGTTAGCGCAATATCTGTTGAATATGATGGACGAGTGAGGGCTTCAGCCTGCAACTGCTTCAATTAGTGGAAGAGGATTTGTGAAAAATGCGCTTGCGCATAACTGCCGTGAGGAGTCCCGCGGCACCCATTTTTTTGAATTTTTCCAAATTAGGGCTACTTGAGGTGATCAACTAAGTTTGCTTGTTGAGGGCCAATACTTGTGGATATCCCTTGTAAATATGGAGGCTCATCGCCTTCTGCCGTTTTAGTTAAAGCGATTTGATCAATTGAAAATCCAAGCAGCTCGTTCTCATTTCTGCACTTCTGAAACCAAGGACAAAATGTTCCATCCAATGCTTCACCCCCTCCTCTTGCAGTATTCACATTTGTGGTTTCCTTTGCTGCGACTCGACTGAATAGGAACTCGTGAAGTGAAGTCATCCAAAAAGTGCCATTTTCGCAGTACTTTAAAATTTCCCTAATCATTCGAAAACCTTGTGGCATTCCAAATAAAGCATATGCTTAGAAAGAGCAACTTTTTTTCTATCTGAGGAGCACAATATGTCAGCTGATTCATATTGACGCGCTCTGATACTTGAATTTATCTTGTGAACGCGAAGAAGTGGCCAGAACTTTTCATTCAACCTAATAATTAGGACGGCCACTTGTTGAGTTTCTACTCACATGCCAGTTACATGTCTCCCTCCACATGATTGCTGAGCAGTGACATTAGTGTAACATCTATACAGTACTTATACCACCGTATACTACGACGACCACGATATGTTACTGACAGGTTAGTTACATGAAACCACGTTCAAATTGAGCAAGTTTCTCCTCACCCCCCCCCGCTCACCATTACAGCCCCCAGGACTCTCCTCCAGACAACAAAACAGCTGCATCAAAAAAGGAGTCTCTCAATTAGCATCCTTTCATCATTATCAACCTAATCAATCTTTATCAAGGAGGAAACTTCACCAAAGATGAACAGGGTATTTCTCATTTCTACTTCATCAGTAGCACAGCAAGACTCGTTCCTCATTCACCCTATGAAGCCTGCCGAGGAAGCCGAACACGAAGAAGAACCACCGAAAGATGCTCAAAGAGGTACATGTCCGGATAGGAAGGCTGGGAGCACACGAATGCGAGCTGGAGCTGACAATCGGCGAGTATCACAAATTATCGGCGTTAACCTACCACAAGGTATTGACGACAGATTAACTGAAAGGTATCGACAACTCATCGATCTCACACCATTGCCAAGAGACTTTGACTATGAATACATGTTCCAGTAAGTGGCCAGGGCAAAGCCGTATTTGGTAATGGTAGCTCTGCAACTGTCTATTATAGATCATACATATGGCGAGCTGTTTTCTTAACCAGTTTTACACTCGGAATTCGAATCGGAAACATTGAAGCAATCAGCGGAATATTCTTGAAAATATTAGGAAGTTACATTATCTTCATCACTGCGTACATGGCTATTCCAGCCGGTTTAGTATACGTCGACTCAAGAGCTGAACAGGTATGTGCAGAACTTGGCGCTTAGTAACAGGTAAATGACCACCCTTGATAAACACGTAGATGCTACGGGGCAGGGGTTGAGCGAAAGATGATCTACAAGAGAGTGCGACAAGACATCCTAAGGGGTCTTCGCGCGAGGCATATTGCGTCGTCGCACGCGACAAGTGTATTGGTGGTCCCCCTTGTGAGTTCGCACCGATAAGGATACCGTAAGGTTTCAAGAGGTGAGAGAAAGGGATGCATTTCTGGAGGCTATTCACTCTGCCTCAGAACATTTCCTTTCACGATTCCAGATCTATTTAGACTCCACTCTAACCTTTAATGTTAGAGACATGCCATGCGGTGAAAAGTGATAGTATGTCATAGCTACTGTGAAGACAAATATGGAGCTTCAAAAAGCAAGTGTGACTAACTTTCGTCCTATATGATAGCAGCGTCCATGTTTGCAAGTGGTATGTTGTGGGAGGTGCAGATGCCGATAATGGAAGTCTTTCATTGTTGGGTGTAATCAGATGATTACACTGATACCATAAGTGTCATTAAGCGGTAGAGTGGTAAGCGGCAGTAAAGACGACTATTAGAGACACATCCAGGAGTACCTTGAGTGGGTGGAAGCGCTAAATTATGAAAATAGAGGTGCAGGGGAATTCGCTGATAAAGAAAAATCCGAAATCAAAAACATATTCGCAAGCGTGACTTGGTCCTTCTAATGATAACAGATGATAGAACTTTTTGACCCTATTAAACACGGTAAAGGTGGGGAAGGTGAGCCGTTCGTTAATACCACCGCACACATGCCGCCTACCCCATAATGGTTCATAGAAAGCGATAGCGAGTCATAATCAGTTAAGCGCGGATTCGTACTGATAAAGATTACACGGTATGCTTATTTCACGAGAAAACGCATAATTTTTGCCGCGAGTAATCAAAGGTGTTGAGACGATAAGAAGTGATAGGACGATAAGAAGTGATAGGATCCAGTACGGTCCCAGGATTTGAGCGAAGAGTAGAGATAATTGCGGAAAAGCTTGACTGACTGATACTAGCTGAGAATGCTGATACTCTCAAGATAATCGTTTTATAAAGGCAACAATTAATTGCACAAACTTGGGCAAGCTTGACCGTTGTATGTGAATCTACAGTGGTGCAAACATAAAAATGACGGATTGATATTTACTTTCAGAAACGTGTTAATATATACGAAAGACGAATCTTATTAATTGGTGTCGCCGCGTTACTTGGTGTGTTGGGCAGTATTATGAATCAGCATTATATAATTATGCACAACAGGCCTCCTTCATATTTTCTGCCAGGGCTTGTAACTGTAACCGTACAGGTTGGACTTCCACTCCATCGAACAACTAACAAACTAAGATGGCATTTGAACACGACAACATCAGTGCCTCGGGATTAATGCGGGTCGGAAGGAGGGGGGGGGGGTGCGACTTCACATTTATGACAAAAAGACAAAAAGATAGCGTATTGCGCAGCAATGCGCCCCAGACACCTAAAATCACGAAAAAGACCAATGTCACAAGCAATGTTTACTGAGAATAATTTTCATGTATTTTGATAGTGATGTTGTTCCGTCTTTCTCAAAATACAATCAGAACAAGGGGACATGAGTTTAACTTGAACTCAAGGGGGAAGTTCGTGAACCATTTTTCACGAGATGGAACCCTCCGCAAATACTAAAAAGTGGAGACTCGTCTTTTCCCTTCCGATCTGAATTCGCTCGTGCCTCACTGTCTCATCTACTGAGGAAATGCATAAAACGGTCCTATTTCAATGAAGGGGGGGGGGGACTCATAAAACGGTGCACATCGAGGCACCTTGGAAGGATCTTTGGGAAGTCAGCCTGCATACTCAAGCGTATATTTTGCCCAAGTCGTGATGGAGGAAAGAAAGTGTTTTTTCGCTCTCCTAGGCTTAGGTAAAATAGTGTCCATCGCATGTTGCCCTCTTCCCTAGGTACGTGGCACTGAATTGAATAACCTAACCCGTCCACAATTTTTTTTTCAGGTAGTAGGTCCCAAGTTTGCAAACAATCGCGTCAATTTCATAGCGGTTTCTGTCGGCACCGCTTATGCCATTGGTATCATAATCATGGCATATTTCCATGACTTGTACGTGAGCACTCTTATCGATCTCACCGTATCAGCTATGATAGCCGTTATGAATCTCCAGTTCATACTTGCAGCTATTATTCAACGTAAGTGCTATGCTATGCTACCGAGGGTGCGTATCGTTAAGACAGGATTTCTCACGCTGCGTACGGTGCGCGAGCTAGGAGCGCCGTATGTAGCTGAGTTCCAGAATGATAACCTTTTCCTGCAACCTATTCTGCTGGAGGACACGGAATCTTCTACAACCAACTACTATATACGGCGCTCCTGAATCGCATGCATCGCATCGCGTTGAGATATCCCTTCCCAACCATACCTATCCGTTACTGTCTACACAGAGCTTCGCTGTTGACGGTGTTTACCTTTCAGACAAAGCCAACATGATGGAGGCACATGTTCTTGGCGTCATCATGGCGCTCTATCAACATCTAATATTCAGCAGAACACTCGGAACATATAAAGACGAAGAAAAAGCTGCTCCCTCACTCACCGGTCCAATACTCTATTCATGAATATTGTAATAAGTGCATTCGTGAAGAAGAAACACTCACTTTATCGCTTTTCAAAATTTCTTCCGGAATCGAGAACGATGTGCCGACTCGTTTCTTCAGCTTCGGCATCTCTTCCCCTGGTCTCAAGGTTGCGCTGATCTCTTGAGGCATTTCTCCTGTCAACTCCTATAAAAACGTTCTTGAAGTTCAAAAAAAGCAAAACAGGGATGAAACCTCAGCATGTCTTGGTGGAGCAAATGATAGAACTGGCCACTGATATCACGCGCGCAGCAGAATAACCCGCTTTTCTATGCATGCTTTCTTAGTGATTTACGCTCGAATTGCTGAACCTTGAAGACAGCGGTCACGATTAGTCAAATCTTACAAACATAGAGACGTGTTCAACAGTCCCGAACGCCTCCTTCAACCCCCTTGGAGGGAGGTTCTGAAACTCGTAGAAAACCCAGGCACGCTAAGCAGATAAGTCTTGATAATTTCAAAACCTGCCAAAATCTTCCTACAAAGATTTGATAAATCAAATTCCGAGTCATGCTGTGTTAGAGATTAGCAGAAGAGGGAAACGACTCGAAAAAAAAGATCCAGAGGGGTTCTGGTAACTCCCATTACACATAGTACATGGCGCAATGAGGCAAGCCCCGTAAAACGGATACAAGTCTGAGTAAACCCAAAGTATTCTGAACTCTCAGCAACGATGTGAGACACTGAAAGACTTGCTCAGAAGATTAATTTTTAAAAATTCCGATCTCACACTAATGTTAAACATTCAGATCATCATGAGGCTTTGGAACGGCATCATATTAGTGTTAAAAATCACCAGAAAAAAATTCCACAAAAAGAACGAAGCGAAAACTGGCCATAAATACATACTTGAGGAGAAGAGATTAATGACTTACCCCTTCCTTCAGACAGACCGTTCGTAACTCATTGATGCGGGCTCTTAATAGCTCTTCGAGTTCAGCTTTCTTACCGCGAAGAATTTTATACAGTTCGATATCCCGTTGACGGTCTTCGCCGGTTTTCTCTGCAACAATACGACGATGACGGCCGATGGCGAAGACGCGTGCGCAAAAATAAAACAAAAACTGCTAGTAAATGCATACGCTTCAATCCATTCTTCACCGCTGGACGATGCGAATACGAACCATCAGCGACCTTTGCCGACGGCATCGTATTCAGTGACGATGACGAGTGCAATGAACTGAAAGCGAAACCATAAAATGAAAGCGACGTATGGAAACAATGAAACCATTCTGGAGAAAAAGTGGGACCAAAACAAACCTGAGTGATGGTAAACTCGATCCGATCGAGCTTCTACTGACTAGTCGATTCAGCTTTTCACCTAATTCACGATGGTCCACAACAGATCCTTGTGTGCGTCCACTCTGAAACGAGCAATTTTTGAGAGGCATATAGCTCCGAGAAAGCATTCTATTCGGAGAATTTTATGAGGAACAGAGATGAGTGGCGACCATCTTGGAATTAGATCTCTCAGTACTCCAAAGCTCCATAAACCGTGCAAAAGTACTTCAGCTTAAAAAAAATCTTGCGCTCATAGCGACTGTCCAGCTCACAACGTCTATAATTAATCGTGGCTAATTCCTAGTTTTAACTGAGTCATGATCTTTGAAATGAACGATCAGCAACTACCGTCCTTATTGATTTCTCCTCGATTACCATACAGTAAGATTGATAATAAATGAACAAGAATAAGACATCATATTCAAACAGTGCCCATTGAAGAAAAAACTATTACACAAGAGCTTAGAACAGTAGACAACGGCGCTGCGTCATATTCCTGCAGAATCAATATCATAGAAATTAATCAAACAAAGCCATATCTCTTTGGCTCTTAGGTCGGAGGTCGTCAGGGTAATTTCAGCGGGTCCTATTTAAATGTTTTTCTTGATCCAGCGCTTGTTTCTGATTGCCAGTCTCACCACGGAGAACAAAGTATGACTTGAGAATAGCTTAAAGCATGTGTAAATTGAACGCATCAGTCCAATCCTTCACTCAAAGCTTCAGAGCAAACTTGCACTCCTTACAAGGCTGGCGCCGAGCAACTTACATCCAAGAAAAAGGTTCGAGAAGAGCAGGAAGAGAGTACATATAGGTCTCAAGAATCACTGGAGATTACCAAAAAAGTTGACATGACCTATTTTCTTGCTTCCAAGCTCCCTTCTCTTCACTCTCTGGCACGACGTCTTAGAAGATAAGGCCCTCCTCCAACCGGGCCGAGATACTACCTCCCTTTCAGTGACCCCTCGAGTTGACTGCGTTTCACCCTGCTCAAAAACCAGCTACCCAAGCAAATCACGGCACCGGGCAAATACGCACTTGAGTTTTTACTATAGCGTGAAGGCGGAGCAACCCATTACAGATTAAGGCCGGGCAATTTTCACGCCTGTCACTACTACTGTCACCAACACCTGTTCGTTGTAGACATTTCAAGAAATTCTAAAACCAAGCAAAGATTTGGCTTAAAAAAACAGTAATGAACCCCTTGAAATTTTCACGGAACAGTTGAATAGATATCATAGGCACCTGCACCGTTTTAGCACGCTTCCTATGATATTCCCCGATCCATCCCTCAGGAGCACAAAATAAGAGAAGCATGAAGAGTTACTGATGAACTTCGAAAAACAAAAACGTCGGAGAGGTAAAGCAGCCAAAGCAAGATCTGTGGAGAACCGAAAAAAAAGATGAAAAACAGCAAGTACGATGTATCACCCACACGGCAATTTAACAAAGGCAGTGGATCGGGGGTAGACACGACTATTATTCATAGCATCTCTACTGCGCTCACATCCTAACCCTAACAGCTGTTTGTGTCTAATCCGGTGAAGTGATTACCCTCACCTCGTGTGTCTCTCTCCCAACCACGTGCTACCTTACTCAACGGAATGGCTTTGCGCGAAGAAGCCCTGTATGGGTCACGCAAACACTCATTACGCAGCACACCTTGATGATTGACATCACCGCTATCTGGCAGGTCATTTCGAATTAGCACGGGTCAATTGAGGCGAACGGCCCGCCAGAAGGATCAGAGAAGCTGCCACTCAAAGCGCACTCACTAAAATGAAAAAAAAAGTTTTCCAGAAGCAATTTCTATTACTCAATGACAGTATTAACCACTACCATTGAAAAAAAAAACGATTTAATTATACGGCTGCGATTTGAAAAAATAGCGCAAATTTTTGGAAAAATTGTCGAAAACTCAAGTGTTAGCCGTAAGCTGAGTTCGGAAGTGATCCACACTGCGGAACCCGAGAGCAAGCCGCTGCTGATTACTTTTTCTGCAAAAGAGTACAGATAACAACCACGTACAAGCTCGGTTCGCTCGAGCGATTAAGCGTAAAAAATTAAAAATTAGAAAAAGTGCAAGTAGACTCGTTTAGGACGGAGCCGGCAAATGGTGGACGCACTACGACAGCCAAGTACTCATTGAAATTAGCCTGCAAAGAAGTAGAAGGTGCCATATATCCGTGGCGATGAACTCTCGTGTCCATTCAGACGCTACGCGCCATTGACTACTGGACTATGATGCATGCTACGACCTCCCTTCTTCTCGGAAGAAATGGTAGCCCACTTAGGAAAAGCAGAGAGTACAGCATGCTCGTGAATGAATGTTTCTGCACTCTACAGAGGTCATTTCTTCGTCATGCTATCAACCAAACTCGCACCCAAAATTAGCCTCCTTTCAGCTGTAAAACAGAGCTCGAACATCACAAGCTGTAGATCACACTTCACGTAAGCATTGTTCAGAGTTCGCGATTCAGGCGATCGCGCGATTCAGGTAGAAGGAACAGGATAAATATCGTTGAAATGATGCAGACGATCGCAGATTCCGGAAAGGATAAGATAAATATCGATCAGGTGAATGATACGTTTGAATCGCCATCTTTGAACAATTTTTACTATACCTTCTGTGCCAATAAATCAAATCCTTCTCCCAGTTCGGCACTCAAATCTAAGAAAGGGCAAACTCCGTCACCGAATACCTTGAGGACTTTGATTTTCTGTGGAATCATTCCTATCTCAGAATGCAGAGCAGCCTTACATGCCAACTCCCTCGAAGATTGAACTTAGGCTATAGCGCATTAATCTACCAGCTGGAGATCGCTGCGAGTAGTGAGAGCGAACACGGCTGCGGGATCTCGCTTGTCGAATTTTTGACAAACGATCTGAACAAGTGCTCGATTGACACCGCCATTTTCTTCAATACCCTTCGCTTAACAGAACAATCTGTCTCCTCTGTGGGAAGCACATTTTGTGCGCATAATCAATGCCTATCTTTCGCATGCCGGCTGGATCATCCGGTATATGAAGGAACCAGAGATGACCGAACGAATACTCATAGACAACGATGTCGTGAGTAGTGAGGTAAAACTGCAAGCCTTGTAGATAGAACTTTCACTTCTATTCATATTTAAGTAGGCCGGCATTTTCTGGCTCCAATTCAAAAAAGTGCGGCAATGTGAAAAAAACACCTGTCTTCACACTGTAGGATCACTGCATTGCTAGGTACGTAACGATATCAAATTACAAAGAGATCACTTGATGGTGACGTTTAATGACCGCGATCGAGAAAAATTCAAAAATGTCACAAAAATTCTTAATCAATTCCACGAGGAAAAAACTGCGGAGTCGCCCTATCAATCGGAGGAAATCATCCTCAAGAGGATCCCCCTTCCTTAACGAACGAGGGCAATCGAATTAATATTTGATTCCTATGACACCTGAAAGAAACAGTATAAGAGAAAGTAAAAAACGCTGCGATCTCTTCAGGATGGGTGTGAAGTGTGAACGAATACGGGAGATGGATGAAAGAGCGGTGGCGTAGATGTGACGAGATGGGCGCGCCGCGGACAAAGATGGCTATCACATTTCTTGCTAATCTCAAAAGGTACCGCTCGTCACTTTCTTCTATCCCCCCTCTTCACGCCCATCACTGTCTGAACGGATAAGACGGCTTAACTCCCTGCAGCAAAGGTCATCCAGCTGACAGATGTGGAGGTGAACGATTTACGGCGACGGATTAGTAGTGTTCCCTGCTTTGCAGGGAGCTTTTGTCCCTGATAGTAGCACTGAAGTATTGGTTTGTATACCTAAGTAGCAGTCGGCAAAGAAAGTCACTTTCGGGCCACTCGTGTCGAGACGTGGAGAGCAGCTAATCTGTGCAAACACTAGGGGAGCCGCGCGCATCTGGTTGCGACTCTCGACATTCTTTCGTCAACCGCTGTCGTCACCAATGATAATAACGACCGTTAATCCCCACAAAGAATCATAAACCCAATGAAGCGGTCATTGTTAATGAGTCAATCGAATGAAACATATGGTCACAAACGGTCGTCATACATTCCGTCATTCAAAAACGATAATTGTCATGGCAGTGCGCGATCATATGGAAAGAATCCACCGCTGAATACGCATGGGCGGCGTGAAAGGCATAGTTACCGCGCGGGATCTGCATCCATCCAAACACAGCCACAGGAAGGGCAACACAAAAGGGCAGGATAAATCTTCGCTCGAGCCACAGCCGGGGACCAACCACCTGTACAAACTTCGCGTCATCAATGATGGATGTTCCGGTGAAGCATCGTCAGGATTCAGGATATTTCATCAATAAAGCACATCTTAGCACTTGGAAAAAACCTCTAGGCCGATCCCTGAGTAATTACTACTAGTGCTTTCACGCACACGAAGACTGTCCATGACTGAGGGGAGAAATTCCTCTCAGCAGAAGGATCCATACAAAATTCTAATGGATTGTACGCACTTTTTTGTTGAAAATCGCTGTTTTTTTTTTGATGACGTTCTCTACTGGTTTCAGGTAATGAAAACGCGCATTGAAAACTAACTATTTTCTCCACTTCTCGAGCAAATTACACTGCCTTCGTTGAATCAAATCTGTTGAAAAAAAAAGCCGCAGTAGGAGGCAATATGTCTCAATTAAGACATCGATGAGAACGTACTCAATACCTCCACCCACTTGAAGGGTTGGTGCGACTTAAGCCTCGCCCCGAGTATGCCGCAAGTACGTAACGGAAAAGTCATTCATCAAGAGCACGCCCTGAAATTACCCTGAGGAAAACTGCCTATTTTTACCCAATACTTCGCGTGGGAGGCTTCGTTATATCAACCGGCAGGCAACCGCATCAGCTAGATAAATTTTGCAGTATGGCGCAACAACGCCACATCGGAGGGTGACAGAGTAATTTCTGATTCTTGTGGATAGTTAAAGGCACCGAGAGGGGTATGAGACAGTGAGGGATGTGAATGCGTGTCTTTGGAACAAATCTTTCATTTCAGAAGAGGTTATGTGTAACGGAACTCGCATTGAAAAAACGCGGCTTGGGGTCTTATCATGATCGTGCACCACGGCATGTCATTCAACAGTTCATCGCCGGGCGAACTGCCGGCGAGGGCGAGACAAGCGAACTGCCGGCGAGGGCGAGACAACGTCAGCTTCCGGCCGACTTGGCCTCTCCATTCATGTTCTTGATAAATTTTTTTTCTGCAGTCTACCCTCGACTAGTGAAGCAGAGGGGCGCGAGAGCCAGATTCCTACTCCTCCTTTTCAACTTTTTCGGCGTTTTATTTCGTCTTTTCTCTGCTGTTACACTGCAAAGCACCCCTACCTTCATATTTCACAGTCTGGCAAATTCACCCCTTCCAGTAACTTTAAAGAAAAAGATTGCCTAGGGGTGAAAATAATAATCATAAACTGTTAAGGTGGTTTGCGGACCGATTAAGCATGGAACAAAAATGCCGTTGCGGTAAAATTGTATTTAACAGCTAGCTATAACAACCCACTGTGGAAACAGAGCCATACAAAACAGCATAGTTGTATAGCCTGCATGATTGACTACGATATTATCGCTACCCCAAAATGGTTGCAAAATCTCCAATGGAACTATGCCTCTGAAGAGAACAGGAGAAAAGCAGTGCATACAAGGTACAAAAGGATGAAAGACAAACTTTCAGACGGCGTTAATTAATCCTTATTAAGATGCGTCGCGACTTTAATTCCACACAAGGTCGCGTGATCTTGCTCTCGCTCGCTGAGGCCATCCAATGTACTATTAAAATTTATTCTTAAATGGTCTGATACTTACTTATTCAGCGACAGCGAAAGGATGAAGGCTTGGTCAAGTTTGGCAGGCGTAGACAAAAACTGATCCCTAATCATGCCAATGGGAGCGACGCCAGCTGTAACTGTATCACCTTTGGCTTAAGGAAAAATTTTGAGGGACGCCATACTGAGGAACATAGCACGTTGAAAGTAGAAAAAGCCATGATTCTTGAGCATAAAGGGCGCGCACGCACTACTTACACGAGGGTAACGCAATTTACTTAATTGAATATTCTATAGTTAGTAAGGTCGAAGGAATTTTGCGTTTGGATCAGCACTGGACACTAACCTTCGTCCCCCCTTCTCTCAATATAAATTTTGCTTTAATCAGAGTATTTCACAGAACAGATTAATAGTGTCAAATCCAGTGGCCAGTGGCCAGTGTCTATTAATCACATCAAAAGCAGAGGCGTTATCTATCTCTTTGTTTTTTGTTTACGGATGATGCTAAGAAGAACGTCATTTCGAAACAATAACAGAGTAGTATTGATAACGTTTACTGCATCTATTGATTTATTTATTCGTTGGACGCTTAGGTGCGCTTTTACAATTATTTACAATGTAGTCATCACAAACACAACAGAAACACGTCAGCGCAGTATGATCTACGGCGAAACCAGGGCGAGGGCAGGAAAATCTCTATGTGGACAGACTTTCGAGGCAAGCAGAAGAAGTCAACGGCCACTTTCGCAGTTACAGTGAAGTCGGTTCCTTACGAGATTCTCAATACGCCGTGCAAGCAATTAAGTGGGCGGATGATGCTAAGAAGAACGTCATTTCAAGACAAAAACAGTCCACAATATTTTTAATTTTTGATAACTGCTGTTTATCGCCGCAGCTCGCGATGCGAAAGTTACTACAAGGATGCTGAGTTATGGGCAAAAGCTTCGATGCCGGACGGGACTAGAACCCGCACTTCAGTCCCGTCCGGCATCGAAGCTTTTGCCCATAACTCAGCATCCTTGTAGTCCACAATATGTTCATTACAACAGTATAGAAAAAGGGAAGAGAAGATCTTTAAAAAGAGCACATTAGAATCTTTTCCACATCAAGACGTCATGCGAAGTCTCTAGGCAGGGAATAATGTTCTTTATAATTCTGAAGAAGCCTACGATGAGATCCTATGCAAAACACCTTCCTGCAAAGCAAGAAACCCTACAAATTCTGCCAGTCAGTACTCCATACTTTGCTAACAAATAAGAAAATCATGGCGCGGCTTCCTTGACCTCATACTTCTTAATGACATTTGCCCTTATGACATCAAAGATTTTTGCATTTCGCTACTCGAAGCGACGCCAGAAACTCCACAGCAACTTTTTCATTTTCCGTGAATTTCACAAAAACAGACAGAGGGCTGGTTTTGGCAAACTTCCCTTGCTTGATTTTCCCCTACTCCATTAGCATTCCCCTTTCCGCGCTTGTGAAAAGAACTACTCAAACCTTCTTAAACGAAAATTTCCATTACACTGTACGGGACAAAAAACACTTGCACAAGCCATTTCTAACACAACATTCTTGTGCCCCTCATACAATTCAAAGAGAACTTCACAGACCCAAAAACCATGTCTGTGCTAGTACCTCCCAATAGGGGTGTGGCACTATCGTCGCAACAATCATCCACTTGCATTGTTACTGAGATCAATTACAGCACATCCCTATCCCACCAGGCCTTTCACACCCAGAGGCGCAAAAGCTAGCAGAATTATTGAGAGCAAAAACGCTGATTAAACATTCAACATATTGCAAACAGATAGAACTAGAATGTATGACGATTTTCTACGGGGTTCACTAAACAAGGTTTCAAAGATGAAAAAGTAAACATTCCCACACGTGGTTAAACACAAGACTGCAAGCGTAACGTAAACTGCCATTGTGTGGCCAACAGATGAATCACAAGAACATTCCTTCTTGCCCCATTCAGCTATCGCTGGCTCAAGGCCTTTCCCTTTTATTCCCTTTAACAACGACGGAAGTGGAGGATCTAATGTAGTTAACGAGAAGAGGTGGGCTCGGACCCAGAGCCTTTTTGCCAAGATTTTGCTTGAGCCATAGTTGAGTGGGAGCCTTTTACCCTCAAACTAAGGCTTATGTATAAATTACTGCGCTTGGTCCCCTCCCCTCCGCCCTTTCAACTATATTAGCACCAAAATGAAAAATCTATAATGTCCATGATCAAATTTCAAGCAACGCACGATTTAGTTAAATCGGATCTTCTACGACCTCCGACAGGCAGACGTGAATAATTCGCGATGCCCTTTGATTCTCCTCAACCGATCCTGCTAAATAATGCATGGGACCACAATAAAGCTTCAATCGGCGAAACACGGAGCAGTTTATCATCCGCGGCAGCAAATAAGATGAAAAGAGGTAAGAAAGAAAGAGAGCAAAGGTCGAAAGACCTCTCATTCAAAAGATAGACAAAAACACGTTCGAATCATTCTGCACGGAATCGCACACTATTTCCAGAAACAAATCGAAATCTCAAAAAATTCTCCAAAAATAACTCCATCATGGAAAAGCATGTCAAAAACTACACAGGCAAGTCAGAAAAAAGGAACTCTGATCACTATAATCAACTGTTCAAGAGAACTTTGAACGCTGCAACTAACTATACAGTACCATTAGTCAGAGGCACTTTGAGAATTCTTCTCCCGCTATAAAAACTGCGGAACCGAAAGACTGTGCACACTGCTACCATAATCACATTAAATGGCAGAAATTCTCCTACCACCCCACCCTTGAACTGCCACACGAACCAGTGCCAATGTCGAAATGATGGGAAACGTTCTCCCATGGCTGTCGACAGCGCTAGAGACTAGCGCTAGTTCGGAAACCGCTATGGGAACAGGTTCATACAGTAACTTCATACATTTTATGTACGAGTGACGACATGTGCTTGGCGGAGAAATGGGAGTGGATGGGAATGAGAATAGGAATGCGAAGTGATTGCGATTCAGTAACGTTGCTGTATTCATTAGCACTTGATGACATACCTGACGAGACGAGCGTGAGTAGTGGCGATGAAAGCTCATTTGCTCGCAACTGCCAATCTTTTCTCAATGCGAAGAGTTGTAGTTGCTACAGGTGTAGAGCTTCGCTTGACTAGTTCTGCTGCACATAGCAACCAACTAACTATTGCATTCGTTCCCGTAGAATTAAGAAGGAATTCGCAGGTGTAGTGATGAATGACGACGATGGACTGACCGCCAGCCGCTCGCTGCACAGCCAATCCTTTGTATATTGCGTAATGGAATAATAGAGAGAAGAAATCGAAAACGGGCCGATGGTGGTGGTGAGTACGAGGGAAACGACCGTCACCGATGAGATTTGAGGGCACAGGCGAAAGAACAAACAGACGGACTCACAGACGAACAACACATAAAAACACGAGAAAAGCTCACGAATCATTACGATTCGCGAAGAAAATGGAACTTTAGCAGATAGCTTTTGTTAAGATGTGCGGAAACACACATCATTGAGGTAAAGGGCCGTCCAACAAGCTGCAAAATAAAATCTACAAATTCTACAGTACTCCTCTTACAGCTAACCAATTTCAGCTTCCATTTTAAACTATCCCATAAAACGTTACTGTATCCACACATCGTTATTTTCCAAGTGTTTGCCCATCTTGTTACTGTCAACCGGAAAGTGTAAAGAAAAATTGCATAAAGGTGTGAAGTGTTCCTATTGTCAAACGTCTAATACTACTTAAACAGGTTATGTAAACAAAATCTTTCACCGTTTTAGAGTGTACACAAGTGTGCCACGCTCTTTGTACTACTAGATTTGTACGGCGGTACAGTCACAGAAAATATACATATGACATATTAGATGTAAGCAAATAAATGAAAAAGTAACGTAAAATGAATTGAAATAAAAATAGATTACACACATCACAAATAAATGATTCTATAGTAACAGATAGTGTATGGCATTCAAATATCACCAACTTTATATTTATATATCTTTCGTTCTGCGCCATTAGTTAAACCACAATCCGCCTCATTAGCGAAGCACAATTATAATTGGCATTCCAGGGTTATCTGCGCTCGCCTCTCAAGAACGGATATTCTTCAACAAATTCCTAAAGAGTCCTTCAAACAAGAGAACTATAAATCTTGAAGAAACACAAAGATGAAGCAGCGATGTGTAGTTCTATAGCGCATTCTGCCACAGTTTCCGAGAACGACTTTCAAAGGTGTTTGGCACTACATTATAAGTGAACATGAGAAAGCACCGTGGGTTTACCTAAGATAAGAGATAGAGGAGCTCTGGGATGGATGAATAATTTTCTGTTTCAAATAACAGTTCCGCACAAAGTCAGAATGCCTCGCTCACCTCGGTGCCCCTTCTGCCTGCGCTTAGCTGTAGTACCCCTTGACATGCAAATGAAATAAACCATTTAAGATCATCATTAACGCTGAGATTGATTAGCACAGCGAAATTAAAAGTGCAATTTTTATTTAAAAAAGCGGTAACCATCACTCGTATCTCAATGGTTGCGAAGCACGCAAATCTGTCCCGCATATGCCGTGTGTGAACACCGAAACGCAAAAAAAAGCTAATCGGCTTAAATTGGTATCTGCGGGACGGCTTAACAGCGGTGCATAGTGCACTTCACAAATGTACTCTTCATGGAACTGGTATTGTTTGTGCTTCCACAGCAAAACTGGCTGGCAATGAGGGTTATTACTGGTTACCGTAATCCTACAGCTTTTTCTGTGAGCCCCCTCCGTAATTCGTTCTATTTCAACAACACATCCACAAGCTGCATTATGTACTGCATAAAACAAATTATTAGCAACCGATTAAAGTAACTTCAAGCTTAAGAGCGAATTTAGCGAGCCTGGGTAGCATTCCTCAGAGTACTAGGGTAACAAATGTAAACTTGAAGATCGAGGTGCGGGTGGGGTGCGTAATACCTACTAGAGGAGCACGTACATTCCCAGCACGCCCCTCAATGGCTGACTGCTTAGAAACGGCATCGCAATACCCCACCCATCCACAACTCCAACGGAAAGCATGCCTTTACGATCAGGACATAAAGCAGCTCCGACGCTGTATAGGCACCACTCTTACGTCACTAGTCACTGACGGCACCACCGGTGATTTCCTTTGACGCATCCGTGAAAGAATGGGTCCATTTCCTGGATTTCATGCCACGGCGCATCATTCCTCGAAATATTTGCAGCATAAGTCAGCTTTTTACGGGAAGGGCTACCTCAGTTCGAAAGAGTGGTCACTTCACGGAATTTATTGCGATACATAACCATGAAAGCAGTTCCTTAATTTATGCTGACTGTGCCTGGCACCTTCAATCAGCACCCGTATACTGGAATGAATTTTTGAGAAGACTATAGCTCTCTCTAAAGGCTCCCAATAAGCGCAGCGGTCGGTTCTTCCAGGTTTCTTAAGTGACAAAGTGAATGAAACATAATCAGAAGCGTAGGTGGATGAGCACATGAAGGATTAATCTATGTAGCACGACCAAATGCCCTGGGACCTCTGCAACATCACAGCTACAGCTACTCTGACAAAAACTACTTTGTAACAACAGTGATGTTCCTGTTCAATATCTAAAACATGAACACACCCAAAACTTTATGAAACCATAACCTTCGACGTTCCAGCCGTGAAACCTTTTATAATGACTGAAGAGAAGCCTTGAGCATAACATAAACTATCCAAACGATCGTGAAGAACTGAATAGCTTCGTTTATGAATGGCTATAAAAGGGCAAAGGAAGCCTTACTAGTACTTTATAATTGACGTACTAAAGTATCGCTGTTCTCAAGAAGCAAACTCCGAAGAGGGTATGTAGCACGCAAATAGGCGATTCTTAAGTATACTCGGGAATATTATACATTACATTGTTATACAAACGAGTTTTATACTAACAAAGGAGGAACAGCGCAATCCAGTGCATCCTAATTCACATTATAGCATAAGCAAAATAAGTCAATAAAGGTGAAGAGACTATATAAACTGACTGTAAGGTAAGGGGGGGGGGGGAACTCTAGCCAACCAAGAAAACAGAGGTTCTTACATGTACAAACGACATCTGCCACTCCCGCACAAGCATAGCGCTTTTAATATCGTGCGATAAACTGATGGTGAATCGAGAAGCAGACAAAGTTTTCAATTAGTTTATCCCGATCGGAACTAACAATAGACTGTTTGTTCGAGTTTAAACGCTTCCGAGCTCGCCCCCTTTCTCGTGGGACTTTTTCAAAATCGATACAATAAAACGCAATACAATGCAATAATGATAGCGATATTTGTAAGCGCTCACTCATCGATTTCAGGACGCGCATGCGACAGGGATTTCAGAAAAATGAACGATATCCTTAAAGTTTCGCATTCACCCGTAAAAAGCGACAATTTTCCGAGCTACACTAGGAAAATTAGGAAAGTATAAAAATTTGGAGAGAAACTCGAAATCGGATCATCTAGAACGGACGAAGTTTTGTGAAGGAACAGTAAACAATTTATCGACCTAAATGACTAATAAAAACGTAGAAACGCTGAATTCCGTACTTTTTGAACATTCTACTGAAAACCGGAAAATATGACCAAAATTCGGCCTGGTTCTGCTACCACCACCGTACCTAGCACGCTATGAAAGCTGGGACTAAGAAGGCGTAAGGACCGTCAGAAAGTGGCTTACCAGCACCGACACGTAGAAAAACCTCCTCCCTCATTTCCCTATAGCTATAAGAAAACACAGTTGCCGACATTTCGGATAATAATGGTAGCTCCCAGAGACGCGAGTAATGCCCTTTGTTGCTCCCCAGACGCCCGATACATTCCATCCATGGACGGAATCGATCGATAGCGGAGTCGTCGCTCAAGTTTGTTTGTAGAAGCATACGAACCCCAAATACGATGACATGCAAGTCGTCTGTCAATACACAGATCACTGAACCGAGAAGTCTCCTATTACGACCAGCTACTTCCTGAACGACGACGAACTTCGAAACTCAGCGCACAAAGCAATTTCTGCGCCGCATGGACACTAGCTCTCATTACGGCGAAGGGAAATAGTCCCCTAAGGACATCAACCATGTGCGGAACTTGAAATGAGCAACGTTAACTTGATAGAGGGACGGAAACACTGGATGGGATGGGTGCCGCCCTTTCAAACTCTTTCTCATCGTAACGCAATGGGATAATCTATTTACGACAACCTGGGTGGGGGATCCGGTTTATGTGAAGTGGATCAACTGGTAGCGCAACATATGACCATTCGTCTCACTACAGCGTACCCTTATTGCGTAACGCATTATGCGCGCGCTTAGGGACACTTATTAGCAGGACTTATCATCATTTAATTTCATTCAATATGAGCTCTGAGCTGGGTTATGTTACGTGAAGTAATTATAACCATGAGCATAACAATACGACAAAGATTCAAACGAAAGGATGAAAGAATGTTACAAAGGAAAGTGTAACCACACAAAAAGAGAGGAGATTGAGAGTTGGGCGTGTACATTCTTTGGTTAGTGGTAGAGGAGCTGTCAGCATTGGACGCGATGAAGAATACTCTTGAAATAGACCACAACCCACGACCGCACTGGCCACCCGACAGATGTGACTTACGGCTCGCCGGGACGTTGAAAGTTCTCGAACCGCCCTGGATACCAACTATTTTAAACCACATCTTTGTCCTGCATTTCTTTGAGAGGATTATAAAAACCTACGATTAGAACCAGAAGATTCCATGAAAGCACTTTATGGGCAAATCTAGTCGCCTTTTTTATCGAGAAGCTAGCTAATTAGATTACAAATTGCCTGTCGCATAAATGGATAAAAGGAAAATCGCATTAAACCAACAAATACCCATGTTTTCGTCGACGAGCGCTTAATCGCTTCAATGTGCGAAAGCAATCATCCATCATAAATCACTTCAGCTGACAGTCATAAGCACCTTCATCCCTTTATGCAGAATGCGGAGTTTACTTGTCAGTTAGAAAGCCGTCCAATTTTTCCAAAACAAGTCTCAGACAAAAATATCCGTTCAAGGAAATGCAAAAAAAACAAAGCAACAAAACAAACGCCGACTAACCTTTTCCCTCTCTTTTTGATCAAGAAAAAACTGATGTTGAGAGATGGCTGTTGTCCAAATAGTCCTACACAATGCACCTGATTCACACACGAATGTGTGCACACAAACTCCAGCCGGAATCGATTGGCACCGACGAGATATAGACACTCTAAAATCAAATGTACAGGACCTGTATGCATAACAGCGAATGCTCGATAAGGAAATCAAAACCGAAAAAATACAAAACATGCGAAACACCATTTTCTCTTGACCCTAAACTATGCGTTTACTAGACACAGTTTGTCTGGGAGGATGAAAAGAGAAATACTGCAAAGAATAAAACGAAAAGAAGGAGCTAAAAGAGAACAAATTGTATCAGAAGCTGTATAACCATTCGAGATTTGGCGTCGAAACATACTGCATGATTCACTGAGAGAATATCGTACGAATGATTCATCACAGCGGTAGAGGCGGATCGTTGTCGATAGAACGAAGATGGGCTTGAGTATCATCAAACGCGTGCTCGTGCTCATGGGCAAAACGACTGCTTGGGGAATGTCAAACCAAGATGCATAATAGTTAGGCATTTCGAAGTTTAGGACAGAGAAAAATCATCCCATCGTTAGAAGCTCAGGAAGAATTATGAGCAAGAAAAAAGGAAAAGGGCAACGATGGTGACTTATTGGCAAAACGCGTCGTCTCCTCAAGTCATTCTAGAGGCTGGCTACAAAAAAGAAACAAAATACCGGAAGGATTTTGTCGAAGCATGGTGATTCGAAAAGAATTGATAGGGTTGACAGTTTTATAGTGAATCAGGTAAAGAGCGGTGTTTGATACGGTTATAGTCAACAAAGGAGACGTTCAACAACAATATCACATCACTCGATAACGAAAATGCAACAAAACAATTAGGCAAACACGAAGAATCCGCCAAGGTCGAGTCGAGGCACGTAGGCAGACTAGTCGCTCAATTCAAACCGTTAATCGAGCCGCCATTTGCATAAAACGTTCCCTCGGTGAGTGATCGGGGCTATGTTCGCGTTCATGGATATTTATGAGGTTGGTTTGAACTAAGCCAGTCAGAGAAAATGAGTACTAATGAAGTCATTGGCGATAGCAAAGAAAAACCATAATTGAAGGAATTTAGCAGACAGCAATTGCACATACACTGACTCTCGTGAGATGGATTTCACACTGCTACATACGTGACAGGTGATGAAAGCATGCCGCTAGTCACGGTGATTGCTATAAGCAGTCACGATAAAATAAAAGTGCTTTCATCGAATCAAAACGCGCATCTGAGTCCAGCAAAGTAGAAAGGATCACGGCTGAGCCAATAAACCAGCCTTATCACGCATATCGCCTGGATATGCCCTATTCGTTTACCACTCCTCTGGTTCCCACTCAAGGATACTAAATGCAATGGGGAATGCAAGGCTATTGAAAGTTGTACACTTGAGAATTTAATCTTTTACGCACTGTATTCCGCTATGTGATGATCATTATTGTATCAAAACAACTCAAAGCCAACCGCAATGAACAATTTAGTGTATAAAGATTGCCAGTAGTGGAGTTCGAAGCCCTGAGTCCTTATAGTAGAAGAAAAAGCAAAAATAACAAATTACGAGTCAAAACAGGAAAGAAATAGAGAAAAAAGTCAAGAACCTGTGTTGGTTATGATCAGCCAAACACGAAATAATTATAAATTATGGTATCATTTCATGAATGAGGTACTTACTGTGTTGTCGGATCGCTGACTGCCTGAGCTAAATCGTCATCTCCAGCTAAAGACGCCTCCAGCACATTGAAGTCCGTTATCTGTTTTGACCTTCAAAGGAAAAAATATGCTAGAATCTCCATAAAAATTTTGATTCTGTTGCCAAAGATAGACACAAAAAGCGAATCACCTTGGATCACGGACTTCCACAGAAAATATATTCTCCTTATAGTATAAATTATCCAAATAAAACCAGTGAAAGTCCTGAAATCAATCAATGTGAGTGTGAAATAAGTTTGAATAAAAGTGAAAAATAAAGTGAAGATGGAGCTTGTCCCAGTGCTTCATGTTTCTGTCGAAAAGTTTGAGCAAGTCAAACAATGTAAGAAAGAACCTCACAACAGTAATTGCAATAGATGACTTTATCTTGTACTCACTGAATGCTTACATAAAGAAAAGGGGGGAAATTAATACCACTTGGTCAATGACAGCCACCACTACTAGGCTCCAAAGCCTTGCCAGCTCTCTGTGGCCCGCACTTCCAAAATCAGATACACTGGTAACAAGAATTGCGGATTGAGCTACTCGTCAACCCGCGAAAGTGATTTGGATTGACTGGTTCCTCAGATGCTCAGGAAATTAAGTTCGGCCAAATGATGAAACGGCCCATTCGATCCGCGCTCTAATTTGTCCTGCACACTTTGGGGAGCTTTCGCAAATTACCCACAACTAGGTATCCACTCTGTGAAAGGGTTAGAGCAAAGTTTTTCGAACTATCATAATGAGCCCAGTACAATCATAACTCTAGTAAAACCCACGATGGGCCGTTAGTGGCTGGCCGCTACTGCTACTGCGCCGTGAGCAAAACAGTGGTATGCTGACAGATGCAGCTGGCACACACCAATTTTCGGTGGTAAATAACCACGAGAAAAGATAACACAAGTGTTAGTCAACACACATCCGTAACCATGAAAATCCCATACCTTTTTTGGCCGAAATGTATCAGCGTTTTCGAAAACTTGTATGCCCCGGCTATTTATCGAGAGAATGCACGTACAACCGTCACTCTCGCTTGCTCGATACAGTCGACTGCCGTATTTCAAACATTTCTCCACAATTTGCATAACCCTAAAATGAGATTCGTTTGAAAAGGTAGGAATTAGAAGAGGAACCTTCTGCGCAACAAACACGCAATAATACTTTCACATAAAAATTACAAATGAAACGGAAAAATTACAAGTGAAACGGTTTCGAAAACTCGAGAAACGAAACGAAAAGGTTTCATCAAGCAGAGCAGAAAATCAAAAAATTCTGACAATGGTAAAACCATTTTAAAGAATCCAAGATTAAACAAAAATTGGAAACACTTACGAAACTATTGCAGACCCGCGTTGCAAACCACGTAAGCTATTGTACTCCGTTAACACTTGCTTTTCAAACGAACTTTGACTAACACCATACTGTCTCGTTAATCGTGGTGGAAAAGGAAGTAAAGATCGTAGATGGTTGATTAAGGAGTTATCACTGCAAATAACACCATTTAATATTCAGCCATTTGACTAAAAACTTTAACACAGTTACACGCACAAAAGCGCAGTGGAGCAAAGTGCATGAATGGCGGCGACAAACAGGAAGTATGAACCACCGTTGCGCCGAGGTTTCAAAATCCGGGCAAACAGAAAAAACATGTCAGTAACTCACTCAGTGAAATCACCGCGGTAAACTTGAAGCAGTAAACCACCAACTCGAACATAATCAATATCAGACAGATCTAGCTGACCCTAAAGTTACCGTGATTACGTCGGAAGGTCGCACTGGAAACAGTTAACCGATTACCTTTCGTAATTGCTGATGCGCTTCGAGGAAAAACATTTCGATAGTGGAGGGGTTTTCCAGATACAAAACGGAGTCGAAATATCTGAAAAGGAGTCTTCTGTGTAATGTTGTGGAAAAGAGTTCACCGAAATTGTTTAAGTATACGCCCTATTCGTTTTACTCTTTAATTCACTGCGAGCTTTCCAGTTAAATGAGAGCTTTCCAGTTAAATGAGCAAATATTTCCTTACAATTTATGTAAACGTGATATCGGAGCAAGTTAATTTCCCCATGAAAATCCAGTTTTTATGATTACTAGAGGATCGGAAATCATCCCAGTGCAATGAACAACAAAACCTCTAATGTGATGAACATAACTTCTTGAGCAAAAGATTGCCTGAAGTGAGTTACTAAAGCTACTTGGCGGCCTAATTACCAAAGAGTGTTCCTTGAGACGTCTGCCGCCACCTAACGGTTTATTTCCGGCTGCACTGGCCAGCATAGCACGCATAAAGTAATAGCACGGTGCATTGAAGGTGGAAATAAAGCACAGTCAAATAACGAAAAAAACCAATGAGAATGGAATAGTGGAGTAGTGGTCAGCACTTTATGAACTATCACTATCTATTATACAGGGGGTGCCAAAAAAAAAAAGTAATTTTGTCTCCTCCACTTTCGACCCCATTTAGCCAAACTACAGTAAATTCTATTGAGGTATTCTCATCCCCAGAATCAAGAGCAGACCTAACTCTATCATTATACTCCGTGGCAGCCTCCTGCACGAGCAGAAATGGGAGCAAGGAAAGACTGAACAAGATGTATCACCTCAACTGGGCAAAATCCGAAATTTCTTCGCCCTCTTTCACAACCTTGCTGACGTTCGTTCAATCTGGGTATCTAAGGGGATTCATACCGGATGGTGTTCTTTAACATTGCGTTTTTCCCGGGTTCCCAGCGCCCTTCGTTTCCAAGAGCCAAAACGTTCCCCTACTACTGAAACCCCTCCGGAGGCGGATTTGAGGCATGAAAATGATACTTTGGATCATAGCAGCCTTGTCCAAGCAGCAGGGGCTCTGTGACTTCCAAGAACCGAAGGGCCAACCCTCAGGAAGCTTCCCACAAAAGACCTACCACGGAGCTTGGCTCCACTGTTTTTAGCGAATTTTTAAATGTAGGTACTCCGAAGCCCGACTGCGCCGAATGAAACCTCCATATTTTTATGAACGTGAACGTGAGGAGCCACAGCTTGTTCCTGCTTTTAGAGGAACATTTCGAGAATGTTTTGCCCCAATGCCTTTATCTCTTTCGTTTCCCTACGTTTTGTAAAATTGGCAGATGTGAGCCGTGGGCAAAATTACTTTTTTTTTTTGGCACCCCCTGTAGACTCCCCACCCGAAATATGTGCTAAGCATGGGGAATCGACATTACATTTTACACTTTTACTGGATTTATGTCACAGTAATTGATTTTTTTTGTTTGATGCACAAGGAAGCCCTGATAAATACAAGGAAACGGCAAATGTGAATTTTTCGATGCCGGCTTCTCATTTTCACCATATAATTTCCTTGTCAAAAAATGAATATACAGTGCTCTGCATAATTATACAGCCACCTATAAATTTTCTTATAACTTTGTTCATAGAAAGGTTCGGGAAAACCCTCTAGGTTAAAAGAGTAGCCAGTGTGGAGGTGCATTCGCGCACCAACAGTAAATCTCAGCTAAGAAATATAGAAAATTTTCCTCTTCAGTTGTTTTGAAAACGTCGCTTATACCATTCTGCAAAATTATACAGCCACTGAACAGATTGACGCATTCGTCGACCGAGAAACAACGAAAAAGCGAAAAATGCCGATTTCCCGATTATTTGGTTCTCTTTTGCTTCGAATGGCCACAAATTTTGATGATATAGGTCCACATAAAGATCTTCAGAATGTTTTTAGACCATATGCTGCCACCCTTCGATGACAACGCCTTTAAACGCTCTGACTCCCTCCAATCGGTCTGAATTTTTTTTCCCATGAAACCTCAGATAACCTTCCACCAGTTAAAGATCGGAGCCGTTCGTCATCCGGGTCAGAAGGTCCACTCGGCGACGGCTTCACCATGATCGAGTGCTCCGGTTGACATGGGATGGTCCATTAACTTGCATGAAAACAAATTTCGGTCGAATGATCATTTGATCCCACACCATGACACCTCCTTCTTTGAAGTTCTTCCTGAAAACTTAAGTTTGTCCCTCGTGCGATAGTGCCGGTAGCCGTCAGGGACGTCATAGCTGAACCCTTTTTTCATCAGACAGAACAATCTGGAGAAAAAACAAAAGGAGAAAGGTGTACAAACTCGAGGGAATTTTCGAACAATTTGTCATGATGTGAAATAATCATTCGAATTTTTGTTTCGTTCTCGAAAGGATGAACCATCCGATTACCGAGCCTTTGTGCGCCGTACCCTTCTCTCGTCATGCTCTCGAAATTTTCACCGAAATTTGTTTTCATGCAAGTTAATGGACCATCCCATGTCAACCGGAGCACTCGATCATGGTGAAGCCGTCACCGAGTGGACCTTCTGACCCGGATGACGAACGGCTCATCTTTAACTGGTGGAAGATTATCTGGGGTTCCATGGGGAAAAGAATTCAGACCTATTGGAAGGAGTCAGAGCGTTTAAAGACGTTGTCATCGAAGCGTGGCAGCATATGGTCTAAAAACAGTCTGCAAAACTTTATATGAACCTATACCATCAAAATTTGTGGCTATTCGAAGCAATGGAGCACCAAATAATCGCAAAATCAGCATTTTTCTCTTTTTTGTTGTTTCTCGGTCGACGAATGCGTCAATCTGTTCAGTGGCTGTATAATTTTGCAGAATGGTATAAGCGACATTTTCAAAACAACTGCAGAGGAGAACTTTCTACAATTCTTAACTGAGATTTGCTGTTGGTGTGAGAATGCACCTCGACACTGGCTACTCTTTTAGCCTAGAGGATTTTCCCGAACCTTCCTGTGAACAAAGTTATTAGACAATTTATAGGTGGCTGTATAATTATGCAGAGCACTGTATATTACCTGCTCATGGTATTATATCGTGACGAACGGTTTGAAATCACAAAATATAAGAGCGCTGAAGCAGCTTCGCGTTTGCAAATAACTTTCAAAAAATCACAAATTTTTACCGAACATTGTGAGTCAGTTGAATCACAGCTTTGTCACTTGGGAATTCGTAGTCGAGCAAATTTTTCCCCGGTTGTAGCCAGTGGTAGTGATCGCTGAAAAGGTGTACTAAGTGCTAAAATTTCTATAACACTGAGTTTTGGCAATTTGAGTGTCTACGTCGATGTATGGATGACTTTTGTGTGAGACGACTTCGAGAGTGAATCAAATTCTCTTTCATGGCCCTAATCGAAATAGAACAGTGGGCTATCTCGATTTTTAGTCGCTCAGTAAAGATGTGAGCTTCGCGCAACATTTATTTGTTTATAAAAGGCTTTAAAAAATGTTTCTCAAAAGATAAAGCTGAAGAAGGCTCCCAGCCACTTTCATCGCCGTGCGAAAAACGATAGTTGCTGCACATTATCTTCCACGCATGAGTATTTGAGCTTTCACGAGCTTACAATGAGAGGGCTCTTTGTGAAAGACTCCTTGAGCACCGCACAATTAGTATAATGGGCACCATAAGTGTTGACACTGGAGTCAAGTCTCCTATCGTGGCTACCTTGAGAGGCACGGAAGCATAAAAAGCTCGGGAAACCTAGGAAACCCAAGACTTCAACAAGACTCATTCCTTCTAAGGCTGAAAAAATCAAAACAACGGCTCTACTGACATCTATAAAAGTTTCGATTGAAAGTTTAAAGATCTGGAGTTTAAAAATTGTCATTCAACCAAAAAATAGCAACAGTTTTCAAAAAAGTCAAAGGTAGCCTTACGTACCTCAGCACTGATCAGTTGCTTTAAAGATAGGAGTAACGTCGCCGTCAGACTTTACGATTTTGCGAATCTGCGATTTTTACGATGTCGCACTTGCGCACGCGATACCACGACCTTGAGATTGTTCAATGCCGCAACTTCGCTTGGGAGCAGCGACACCCAAAATCGCAAATTCGCAAAGTTTGACGGCGGCTGAACAAAGCTGAATAAGTCACAATCAGTAAGAAAGTGTCAACAGAAAAGAAAATTCTCTCGCATAAGTGAACGGAAGCTCAAAGAGAAAAGACAGACACATGCGCTCGGATTATCTACAATATATACGCATATGATAGGTGATTACGTGATAAATCGGACGTTATCAGCATGCAGCAACGAGTAGCTTACAGCCATTCGCCGAGTATGGAAGCATCCACTCACTTGTCGTCAACGAACGCAAGGCCGAAGAAGCGGGAGTCCGGCTGTGCGATGCGACAATGATGCGCGGCAAGCGTGAGCACATCGTTCACGCTGAGTCTTGCGATCACCGAAATTTCCAGAAATTCGCCATCCAAAAGACGAACGGTCGCTGGCCGACCTTCATGCATCCAATGCTGCAAATAATGTTCAGTAAGAAATTGAACGCACAGAATAAAATACGATGACACGAGAACGACGCTATGCACATAAAAGCTGTTTGGACATTTGGATTTCAAATAACTAGAATGAGTATCTTGATATGAGACATGGTTGAAGGCATGTGTATCTGCTTGACCAAAGAAAGTTTCAAAGAATAACTTTGGCTTTGACTCTCAACTTAGGTTCTAGTGCTCTTAATATTCCAACGAAATGAGATGTGAAAAAGCTGAAGGACACTGTAATGCGATGAAAAATTCTGATGAACCTGTATAATGAATGATTCGGCAAAGATAAGGGTGACAGTGATACCAGTGCATTGCCTGGCCAACTGACGGTAATGATGAGAACGGTGCATGGATGTTTATTGATTAGGCGGGCGCGGTCATTTTCGCGGACTATGGCAGGTTTGGATATACTTTTCTCCGAGTTATGTACGATAACTTCTGTCAACTCTAAATTTCACCGCAGCAATTTGCGTAGTGGTCCAAATGCACAACTATACTCAATGTCTCCAAAAAGCCAAAAATCCTTGTCGTGCTTAAGCCGCCGTCAAACTGCGATTTTGCAACTTCGCGGCATCACTCTTACGCGCGCGATACTTCGACTATGAGATTGTGCAATGCCGCAACTTCGCGTGCGAAAGTGCGACGCCGCGAATTCGCAAAGTCTGACTGTGGCCATAGACTCTGTTTGATTCGGAGAAGAAAATCTGTTTGATTTGGAGACACAGGAACAAGGTTTTGATTCATTCTGGGCGATGTGCCGTTATTTACGCAGTGCTCCCGTTCCACTTTGATCTTAGAATACTCTGCTGATAATGCCGGATCCACACTGACTGGTTTGCGGGAAAGCTGCTAAATGCTAGCGCCATGGGTTGGTATATTCCGTCCTCGAAGCGTTCCGAAGAAATAATCGGAATCGAATCACTATCAATTCATATCGTCTTTTTCACCAGCCGCTCTACTGATTGATACGTATCTATTAGGTCGCGTTGATGCACAGCGCTGGCAGGGCGTGGCTGCGTTCGCAGCAGAGAGGCCTAGTATACGGAGGAGGTGCAGAGACAACGCAGGCAACACGGCAGGAAAGCATAGGTGCAGACGCACAGACACGCAGGCCACTCACTACGGCCGGCAGCGCAGAGTATGAACGCTGCCTTACGTTTCGCTGCTTCTGCGATTCCCCGAGTATGTATACGGCCTAGCATAAGGTATTTCTGCTTCAAGTTGAACCTTCGGATAAATTCGTATTTTGAAGAAGCCTAAACGATAGTGATAATAAATATAAGCTCTCACGTGTACAACTTTGAAACTTGCTGAGTTTAGCTGCAAAAAGTTCAATACTCAAGTATGATTTCGGTAGAAGGAACGAAGGATTTAGAAAAATGGTGAAAATTTTCAGAGAAGCTGCGCAGAGTATAAAATCAGAAGTTTCAAAAAAAGATCGGTAGTAAAGACGAATCAACGGAACCATCGAAAAGAAAAGTAGTATTTCCATATCGCAATTATTCATCGAACATATGCTAGTGGGAACAGGTCCTCTTGCAGAAAATGAAAAATGATTACACAACTGGTCCAGATCGAAGATGAGTATGATGGATGTCCTTGTGTCAAGTTTGAACCTCCAGAATAAATAATGGATGACAACATAGCTCATTCGAACACGACCAGGGTGAGCAAAGTCAATACGACTACTTGATTCATTGTTGATCAAATTGGTAAAGATCACAATGCAAATTTATTTCGAAATCTGCAACCTCGACCTACGTTAAAGAATCATAAAAATCACAAAAAAACCATTTTCATTAAAAAAAAACACAGAAAAGACCTCGTCTTCATAAATTGACGATGTATGAGCTTAATCTCCCAGCGGTGATCACTTATGTGCAGAAGTATGTGACAAATCAGCGTGCGGTCGTGGAGCGTTCCGCTGCGGATACGACAAGAGCTAGTTGTGCGCTCACTACTGTAGCAACAGTGCTCTCACAAGAGGTTCATAAGGCCGCGTTCATACTGAGCGCCGACAGAGCGCGGCTGCGTTCACAGACAGCGAGGCAGAATGGCTCGCGGGAGGTGCAGAGACGACAAGGCAACAAGACAGAATGGCACAGAAGGAGACGCAGAGGCACGCGGCAACGCCCTGCCGCAGGCACCGCAAACTATGAACGCAGCCTAACCTTGTAGTCTGAGGTGAGGGTCGTTCACCAATTAGATTCGATAGTGAAATCACGGAATCGTGGCATTGTGCCATGAACAAGAAAAACAAGGACAGCACGAACGAGAATGTCACTACCACTGATGGAATCTACTCAAGCAGGGCAGGTCTTTCTTTTCAGATTAACATCACGAAACATTCAAAATGTTGGTGGATTTCACAACGGACCAACAGCTACCAAGTGTAGAAAGATGCTGTACCACCGGAACTAGCCGATTAGTCTTTTTTATTGTCAGTGGATCTGAGATACAACACATATACAGGGTGTTTACCCTCCAACACTCACACCTAAATTTATTGAAATCATTTGTGGAACAAAAAGAAATTAAGAAAAAAAACCGCTGAGAATTCTTTTAACATGCGGGGCGTGGCCAAAATCCACTTTGAAGGGAATGTATTCGAGTCCTAATCTTCGCTGCACTGAGGCAAAGTGTCCGTGATTCACAGTTCCCAAAAAACTTGGAAATATTTAGAAGGATTATGGAATTTAATTTCCTCTATTCTCTTGCCAACCACTGCAACCAGGGTACAGCGTGAGTCGAGGATTCCTCGTCGCGGGGGTATTGACCGTATAAGAGGGTGGGGGGCAATACCTTCAGAGGTCGGCGACAAGCACGTAAATCTAACTTTTCGATAGGCAGATGAGAAGCAAAGGGTATTCCACCGCAAATCCGTGTTACAAAACGTACAATAAAAATTTTTGGCCTTAGGAAAGGATATATAGCAAAGAAACACGTTGCCTATGCAATCCGGCAACAGTCACTGGTACTGTAGAGGTCAAAGAAAAGGGAGGGATCGTATTTGGTCTCCGTAGGGGGGGGGGGGGGTCGTAGTGAAACACCTATTTTTCTCGACACTTGGAAGTGCTCTGACTGCAACTATTCGTTGTTTCTGTTGCTTTTACGGACCACTTAATTATACGATATGCTCACAGATGTGAGTAGGTATGAATATCAGTGATGTTAAAACTGCAAAAAGGAAATGATCATGCTCAGCGTTTTTAATCGGAATGTCCAAAATGCAGGAGATGAAGACGGAAATCAGAATGACTAAAAAGTCGGTGCAGCGCTTCGAGCCAGCTGAATGGGAAGAATTGTAAATGCAAATGAACGCCTTCTCTCCTTGCGAAACCCACAGAGAACGTTCTACCGCTTTGAAGCCTATTTACTTTTGCCCACCAACGAGTCGCCTTTTTGGGATCAAGCTACTCCTTTCGATAAGAATGCACGTCTTTGTGGCGAAGAAAAATGTTCACAATAGCTAACGTCAAGCTGAAAAGTCCGCGTAGCCTTCAAAACCATAGAAAGAGCCGTTTTAGAGAAAAATTTTTGCCTTGACTCCGAATAACAAACTGATAAGCTTCAAGCTATCGTAAATGCGTTACAAATTGGCCGGTCAAGTTGATGATATCTTAGAACACATTTCCGACTGAAGATAAGCGTTTATCACCGTGACACCTAAGCACAAGGGGGTGGTGATGGTGCTGACAAAGCAGCAAACAATGCCGGTTCAGAGTTGCCGAACCTTTCCATTTTACTGACTCATTCATTCACAATGAGATGAAAGAAAGGTTTTCAATGGTAAAATTTGCGTCAGTCAACGAGTCGACAGGGGTCGATTTCCATTGAAATTCTACAGTTGACTTTTTCATCCATGACGCATAGAATATTCAATGAGCGGCGCATGATATTGGTTGCATGCATGGTTTAGGTTTTGCTAAAAAGTGAAAGGACAAAAATGGTCATCCTAGAGGGAAATTATCCAGAACGAAACAAAAATTTAAAAAAGCTAATTCACATGCTTCATTGATGCTGGCAGTCAATTCATACTCTCGAATGCTCTCTTTACAAGACACAACCAGTTATTTGCCTCTTTTTTGGAAGTAAAAAACTATCCTGGACCTATGATTATGTAGGACTGAGTCACTTATTGATCGGAACAAACCCCACCCACATGCGTGCTTTGCCCCTCGAGTAAGTACTACTTCATTTAGTGCAATTCACAGATTGTTGTCATGCGAAAGGGCTAAAAAAATAAAATACAAGAGATGGATTATTGGCTATAACGAAATTACAACTTACAATGATAAAAATCGCAATGGGCGATACCCACGATTTTCCTAAAAATTCGACTGTCCACTGTTTCTTATGTCAAATACACTTTGGTTTAGGAAGTGATTCGACCGCAATATTTACTTTATCAGATTGCGCCATGAATGGAACTTCCATTTGGAACGGCGAGGTCATGCCATGCGAATAAGGCCAGAGGTTTAATCAAGTGATTGGTCCCATAAGGATAACGCGTGCCTTTGTCTTGGACGATGTCGGTCCCCGGTTCTTAAAGTGCCTGGTGGTGCTCGGTGACCAGTTTAGACGCCCTCAGCTCTGTGGCGATTCATTCAAAGTAGTGGTCGGCTAAGTATCTCCCGCAACAAAGTAATCAGAATAATTGAGTTGTCGAAAAAACCAAAAAATCCCTTTTGTCCCAAAAAGCAAGATGTACAAGGGTACTGAATTATGGACAAAATCTTTGCCACGGACTGGACTCGAACCCGCACCTCATGCTTTACGGGCATATGTGTTAGCCCACTACCGACACCAATTTCATTCCATTCAGCTCCTGAATGGAATGTCAAAACGAATAGTTTTTCTGAGACCAACGGATTAGTGAGACTGCACATCAGTTATTTCTGTCTGTCTGAACGTAACAAATGTGTACTTCTTTGACGATAAAGAAGTTGCACACGCAAGGACGAACTTCGAGGCGCCAGTTCGGTCGGAAGACAGAAGATTGAACTAATTTTACTCGCGGCTGGATTAACTAAGCACATTCACCGGATGACCTGACCAAAATCATGATGAAAGAAGATCGCAGGTTTGCCGGGCCCGCACATAATAATTATTTCCCACCTTGTAGGGGTATTATTGTTTTGCATCACATCAAATTGTAATTTCGGCAGAGTCTGAACTCGTCTTCAGACGAGAAGCGGCGCATAGCGCGAATACGTGATGGCCTATCACGTCGAAAGATCTGCCCCACGGTGCGTCAAGTGGTTAGTGCATTTGACCCCAAAGTACATACATACATACATACATACATACATACATACATACATACATACATACATACATACATACATACATACATACATACATACATACATACATACATACATACATACATACATACATACATACATACATACATACATACATACATACATACATACATACATACATACATACATACATACATACATACATACATACATACATACATACATACATACATACATACATACATACATACA
The DNA here is from genome assembly GCA_963978905.1 of Trichostrongylus colubriformis. Classification (NCBI taxonomy): domain Eukaryota; kingdom Metazoa; phylum Nematoda; class Chromadorea; order Rhabditida; family Trichostrongylidae; genus Trichostrongylus; species Trichostrongylus colubriformis. The sequence continues at coordinate 8,961,790 of OZ022256.1, forward strand.
TACATACATACATACATACATACATACATACATACATACATACATACATACATACATACATACATACATACATACATACATACATACATACATACATACATACATACATACATACATACATACATACATACATACATACATACATACATACATACATACATACATACATACATACATACATACATACATACATACATACATACATACATACATACATACATACATACATACATACATACATACATACATACATACATACATACATACATACATACATACATACATACATACATACATACATACATACATACATACATACATACATACATACATACATACATACATACATACATACATACATACATACATACATACATACATAGTAAGAAATGCTAAAATTGGTTCCGTAATTGCGTCGCCGTGATAAACGATACCTATTCCCCTATAGAAGCCCTTCACCGGTAAATAATTGATCGCCGCAATTCATTATTCATACCGAATACACGTACCAAAGCCCTTAACTGAAAAATCAAAGGAAATCCGCATACTTGGCGTATCCCCAAAAGATGTCAAAGCTAACTACTTATGCGCACGAACGTCTACAAGTGAAACCAGGACAAGCTTGAATTTTTCAAATAAAGTTCATTACAGGGGCTAGATCGCCGGTTATTTCGACCTCTCTGCCATGCATCTGTATCAGCGCGGCTAGGGCGCAGACTGTTGAGAGGCAGAATCTATAGTGAGTGAACTATTCGAAGAGGGCGCAGACAGAAAGCGAAAAATGAATATTACTTGCTCGCGAATTTCGAACTGTGACTGAGTTCAAGATGTCCCCATGTTCTGAACTAATATGAGCCATGAGTAGAACCCTGTTGGAACAAAGAAGAACATAAAATCGTTCGGTGAATAAACTGGTTATGCAAGCGGATCGGCAAAAACTACCTCACTATACAGAACACAGTTGGAGGTCGAAAAAATCTAATTTGGTTCCGGAAGACATTGGATCTTTTATGTGATGGACTGTCATGAAATGGATTACAATAGCCCGTATGGGAACTAGTTATTGATTTGACTGTTGTGACGATAACGGAAAACTTTCTAGTTGTTTGGAGAAGTCGTTAGAAAACGGAAATAGAAATATATAAATAGATAATCAACAATAAATATTATCGGTAACTTTGGAATGCTGTAAACATGCATTTTCTCTTAGCCCACATTGAAAAATTTTATTGTGAACAAGTCTAAATGAATGTTTTGGAAGACGAAAAAATGAACTGATCGACATTGATTGCTGCTTCATTGCCATTGATTTTTTCATTTCAGAACAACTCCCGCTAACATCTGCAAAAACTACTGCGCTTCAGAAAAAAACTACAGGTGGCTATACATACACTCGCAACTTTCGCTCCACTTCACCCTCCATCTCTACAACGGAATATTCCAGCGAATTGTTCTATATTTAGAACAAAAGTCTTAACTAACAATTTTGCAGAGAACTTTATGTAGTTCGGTTGCCTCGTTTTTCTAAACCTACACTATAGTGGTTTTTTGGCGCGTCCAATACATGCATAAATGAATAAACAAATAAACTCTTTGGACCGCATACACAGTACTCAAGCAAGATCCATGGTCCAGTAGCAAGATAGTCCTAGGTTTTCCATGAATTCCCCAGCAGAAAAATAAAAATCTGAACAAGGATTCCAAGCAAGGCAGCAAGATGAATACGACGATCGAATAAATTCTGAGACATTTCTATTGAAGTAAGTTTCAGACTTGGAATAGATTCTTTCCACTCTTGCGCTTGAAGTCCGACGATAGCCTCCGTCGGTCGTGCTTCATGTGCATATATACCAAAGACGAAACAAAAAGCTGTGTGTCTTTTATGGATGCGCCGTGCACACGATTTATCGAATTAGCGTCTCTTATATTTGAGGGCCCGTGCGAAATGGAAGCCAAACCTGTTTGCTACAAACAAGAAAATAATTGTATAACAAATAATTATCCCCTTGACTAATCACTTAATTTGAAACAAACAGTTGAAAGTAAATGTTTGAATAGAAACCCCCATTGTTCAGAGTAAACTTTCACAACTTTTTCAGTTTATATGATTGCTCTTAAGGAAAGATTAAAGCAATGCAGTTGTGATAGTGGAAGTGCCTTGAAGGCTTTGTATGTGATTATGGGTCGTTGGGATATTTTCGTTGGAAAGAAGAAGGAAAAAGGGATCAAGAGAAAAGGTGTGAAGTAATCTCTACTACTGAAATAATCCGATTCAAATCAAGAACCTGTTTAGACGGAGCGCTCACAAAGTGCGCGACCTTCGTTGTGACCCCCGTCCTATCGTCCAGCACCACGATGAATTACAACCGTTCATCGCTAGTAAGTTAGCCATACTCGATTGGAAAAATTCCATTTTTCCGCACTAACTAGAGTGGATTAATGACAGTCATCAGAGAGAAAGATTCGAAGGGACATTGGCCTCGTTTGGCCGGTCAGTTGCCAGCCACCAGTGCAATCGAGTGGTAGCAATTAATCGAACTAAGTGCATTGGTCCCACACACACAATTCATCAGATTCGTTAAACCCACAAAGCTGCTCAACAGCGAAGGGCCCGCACAGAGGAGAGAACAACTGTGTGTAATACAATAGCGACACGATTTCTAGAAAACCAATCAAGGTCATCCTCAGGTATAGACCCGTCATTAAATAGAAAATGAGTATCGACACATACATCATGTGAGTAGGCAGTGAGGGATGAATGAGGGTGGTAGAGACGGGGTGGGGGAGGACTGAATGGCTGGCCGACCGGATGGGCGACTACGGCCAGGACAATCACGTTGGCGTCTACTACCCATGTGTTTTCAAAGACTTCAAATCAAAAAGTCAACAGAAACCCGTAACACCTGTACAGGAGGAGTGATGTAAAGTGCGTAAAAATGGCTTTAAACTCGCCGAAAACAATTAAAAGGCGCCTAAAAACGAAAACGCCGGCGATACGAGCGTCAACCAGAGCATGCACACATGTGGCTGGCTTGGGGTTTTTTCTTGAATTTATGCCGTGGCGACAAAGTAACCATGGCGAGTCGCAAAATCGATACCTGAAGCCGTTTTCCCGTGTTGCAAACCGCTGGGGGAATAGTTATTATTGGTAAGTCAATGATGGCTAGAGGTGATGAAGGCCTAAGGTAAGGCTTAAGAATGCTTAGACCTCACCTGTGTCTGGCATGGACACCATAAAGGGCACCGCATTCCTCAGTAAATCCACAGGCCCCGTCCTTGACTGTGCAAATCCATCCCACTCTTCACTGCTAATGGGATTTGTGCAGTGTGCGGCAGAGAATCGCCTGGGAATCCTTCAACTGTTAATGAGTATCTCCCCGAATATTGTGGACAACTTGAAAGGGGGGGGGGGCAGGAAGATCCTGACATTGGCACTAGGAAGTGGGTAAATTCCAGCAGCATTGTCTTTTTTCTTTTCACATCTAACTTCCACACTAGAAACTACACCTTAATTTTTGACAAAAAATATCATAGCATATATTGTATTATAATTCTATCTATTTCCATTCACATGGTGGGATATGCTCCATATCCAAAATATTAAAAATTTGCAAGAAAGTGGTTTTGAAATTGAGAGAAGTAATACAAAATATAAGTCCAATGGCAGCTCAGCGCAACATTGACTGCCACGGTTCCCTCCCCTTCGATGTGAGCCTGGCGATTCGTGACGAAGGGTCAACCAAAGTCCATTTCAAAGAATCGTCATTTCCATTTCCATTGCAAATGTAGAGACTGATGCAATTCAAGTGATTTGTCTCATAGTGATAGGTGCTCTCTTGATGTATCACCCACCCATTGAGTTCTAGAAACTTCTTGAAAATTCGGGAGATTATCGTAAAAATTGTCTTACGAGTAATAGTGTTGCAAAATGTGCGAAATCGGCGGTGAGCCAACTGTTTGATTTTTTCTGAACAATAGCAGTCAGAGTGAAAAGTGCCAACATACGCGTTCCCCTGAATTGTTTATACAGGTGGATGAGGACATAGTGCGATGAGGGTGAGGGTATACCTGTGAGAGAATGTGGTAATTATCCTTGACCTCCACAGATTCAGCCTCTACAATGGAATGTTTTGTGCCGGACGACTGTCCCCTCCCCATGATTACCTGTGATGAAGTAAAAAACATTTCCAAAGGCTCAAGAATTTTGATTCACAACTTATTTTCAATCACTTTTCAAAAATACGGTTACTAGAAACAAAAATCACAAAAAAATGCAAAATGAATGAAAAACTAAGAAAATTAATTGAAAATCAAATAGTCCAAATATGGCACGTTCGACAAATTTGCATTTTCGAGGCTACACTTTAGGAATATGAGCATAATAAATGGACTTATGGTTACCGTTCTTGGGTGCGCCACGCTTTTGTCTTTGCTCTGTCACTTTAGAAGTATTTGACAGCTCTCTGCACCAGTAACCTGCACGACTAGCTAATTGCTTGGACAGCAGGTTCAGTTTTTATACTGGTGCTATCTCAATGAGGCGGAGGAGGGTATTCCACTATGGACATTTGCATTAAAGCATAGAAGGGAAAAGGAAGCCCTTTTCCCTCCACTAACATAAGACTTAGGCAAAAATATACGCCTGAGTGTGCAGTTTGACCCATCGAAAATCTCTCAGAGATGCATAGATGTGCAATTTTTTATGAGATCATTGGATAGCATTTTTATACTAAACCTGCAAATGAAAATCATGAAGATTACTGTACTTTGAGGGCAGGTTCCACAGCATTATTAACAGGAAAACTGACCAATCACATTCCAGCATCTGTAAACTCCAACGTAGCATCCAGGTTAAGGTTTCATGCACGTATTCGTAGTCGAGGAACAAAGCAGGAACGATCGCGAAGCTTGATGATAACGAAAGTCACGAAAACGGAATGAGAAGAAAGAAGGAGGAAAAATTTGTAAAACCGAATTCAGAAATCAGGAAAAGAGGTCCCTGCACTGGAAACCCTCAACACAGCTATATTCATAAATTCTCATCATTACTTCTTTTAGAACCGATCTCGAATTTGGAAAAAAAGTTGAAGGTTTAATTCAGAAAGTACAAAAATACAAAATTGGCAGATTATGAAAAAATTGCTACCGGAGTTCAGTAGTCACGGCACTGGAATCAACATCAAAAATCAGAAAAAGATACTCCTGCATTGATACCCCTTCTACTTAGTCATGCTTTAAGGTTTTGACCATTAACTCAGAATCGACTATGTAACAAGCTCTTCAAGTGAATAATAATTTCACTCAATTAGGTCGCGCTCCACGGGACGTGGGAGCGTGGCTGCGTCCACGCCCTCCCGGCGCTCAGTATGAATGCAGCGAGGCAGAGTAGCACGGGGATGTGCAAAGACAACGCAGGCAACGAGGCTGGCTGGCACAGGCGGAGACGCAGAGCCACGCAGCTACGCTCTGCCGCTTGCACCACAGGAGTATGAACGCGACCTCAATAGCGAAAGAAACGGATGTATGCCATCACAAGGGTGCCGGGTTAGGATAAAATGTTTGAACTCAGACAAGATTCGAGTCCTATCTTATGCTTTCCCTGCGCAATGCTTATCCGTTTCTTTATGTAGATGCCGCGAGCCTTCGTACAAGAAGAAGGTAAAAGAAACCGATGCAGTACAGTATCAATGTCAGGTCACTAGATGAATGTTCCGTCTAAACATCGAGATCCCGCACCCCACACCGCTTAACTCTTCCAAAGACCATTGCATGTAAATGAGTTGGACGAATTTGTGGCCTGATTCACAGGGTTCGAGGGGGCTCCGAATAGCTCGCCAGCTTTGCTTGCTATGAGCGGGAAGGGCAACAGCACTATTGGGTTTGCCTAAGCTCGTAAGGAAAGAGTTCCGCAAGGATGAAAAGACATTTTCATTCGGATGTCTACCTTGATTGCCCTTCTATTCAATTATTCAATTCAGTTTTTCCAATTTTTCAGTTCATGATTATTTATTAGATTTTTTTCATTTATTTTTAACCTTCTAGTTTTTATCCATGTACCGAGGAATTATCGCTTCTTTACATTCGTTCCCCTTGAACTGATAATTTATCAGTTCAGGGGAAACGAATATCATAGCTGATAGTTTGAATGGATTTTACGCGCTCTCGTCCATCTGAGCCGTCATTTTATGCAAACTTAATCCTCTTAGAGCTGGTCGGCTAGCTCCTAAGTAAGTATTTCTAACGTATTGACGATGCATCAATCACAAAGCACATAGAACTTTCCAGAAAAATATATACCAGACCAATCGAGACAGTATAAAATAAATGTCAACCAATTTCTAACGGGAGGGTTGGCGGCAGCAGCTTCGTAGTTTTGGTCAAATATGACTGATTCGACTATGATAACACAGGCAAACACTCAGATCCGAATAATATTAGTAACAGAAAAATAAATATTGAAGAAAAATAAACAGTTTAGCAACAAATATTTATTGGTGTTGATGAGGGCAAGATATGATTTGCGCGAAGGATAGAAAATCCTCAAAGAAGTAAACTTCACAGAAGAACCTCAATGAGCCTTGAAAAAAAACTTGGAAAAATAACCTTACAGAAAAAACCTCAAAGAAGCACTCAGAGTAAATATGATGTATGTAGTGGTTAGAGCGACATGCGAACATCTGAGAAATGATTAACCAGCAATAACTAATAGAAAGCCTAAAATTTATAAATAAATAATAATAACACATATAATTGTTTATGTTGTTTGTAATAAAAAGAGAGCGAGTTTTGAAGTGCCCGAAGAAAAAAACACGGAAGAAGCCCTCAAAGAATATATGATGTGGTGGAAACCAGAAATGACTCGTCTCGTATCGGTTTTTCATCGAAACATAGTTGGGCTGAGTAAAAGGATCTACAGAATGATACGTGGCAGCTGTCTGTAGACTGGAACGCGCGGTTTATGTTCTCAAACAGGTCTGCTGGCGATGGTTATTATAGTTTTGCAACGGTATGACTCACAATGAGGCATAGGTGAAGGCATAATGCTCACTATTCATCTTAATCATCTGAATAGGAGCCGGTTGCGAGAGTGCTTTGGGGTTTTTTTCGTGACCAATTTTTCAAACACCATTATGTACCTTTCATACTTTTCCGGCTTCGGCGTTTTTAGCAGAACGCGTCGCAAAAGTACCGAAGTATAACTAGGTGGTAGTGGAAGGGGCGTGAATTTGGGGCGAAATTCGAATCTCGGCTAGAATCTTGGCATAGCGTCAATATTGGCAAGATTCGCGCAGGCTTTCGCCTTAACCATAGTACTGTAGTATTATGGTCAAGTCAGTTTGGTCAAGCGCTATGGATAGAACCCGTCGCAACTGTGCCGGCGTTGTCGGCGGTGGATACCGCCGTGCCAGCGCCAGCCACAAATCATGAAAGAGCGGCTAGAGGTAAGTGGCTCCCCTGGATGTCACCCTGAACAGTTACTCTAGGTAACAACGTGAAGGGAAAGAAGGAAGCGTTGAAAATACGTTTGCTCGAGGCCAGGTGTGATTCAGCTGGATGGGCGTGGCTTGGTTGTGCTCAAGCAGGCACAGCAGTGTGAGGGTACACCATGCAGCCGCAACAAGTGCTAGTGCAGCCTGAGCAGTTATCCAAGGATCTGTTTGCCACAAAAAGTCAGCCACTGATCTGATAATTGCGTGGTGTGCATTTATCTCCGGCTCTACTTCCCGGGCACCGATTTTGGTGCCGATTCTGAGTAATTGATTCGATAACCAGCGTCTGCTAAATATTAACATCGTAACTACTAACAACAGTCACAGGTACAGGTGAGCCAAACTTAAACGTATGGATGCCTGTACAACATGCAATACAGCTGCAATAAGAGTAGGAAGCTGTTCAGAGTGGTCATTGCCCAGCACCTGGTTATCTACCTTCGAGAATCAAGTGAGGAGTCTTTTGCCAACATGATATCAGAACCATTTCCGACCATCGTAGATGAGCAAACGAACACGAAACGAGATTTAGCACAAGGATTAGTGGGCAAGAGATGAATAAATTATCTATCTGAAGAAATAGGACGAGTATGAGGAACCAATCGGGATTGAAGAAATCGTTCGCAAATGTGAACGACAGATCTACCTCTGGCGCGAAGACGAAGACAGGAGACTAAGTGTTGTCGACGCTATCGTGGATGAATCTATCGAGATCGCGAGGTGTGTTGGCCACTTCAACGCCGGCGTCTACCTCTTATCGACACCGTGCACGCGCTCTTGTGGTTTGAGAGTTGTGGGACGAAGCTCTTAAAAAGGCAAAGTAAAGGCGTATAGTGTCCGAGGCTCAATTCAATTAGTCATTCATTACACCTTCACTTACCTATTCATCAATATACCCATTTATTATTTATTCATCTTTTTATTTACGAGGGCTCGTAAAAGTGTTGGGATAAATGCAAAAATTGGAAGACACCGGCACAGGTATGTGGCAGATTGCGGAAAATAAATTTAGGGGTGCTCAGCAGTGTATTAGTAAAGAAAAAACGAAACAAAACTGCGAAAAAACCGAGAAATAGGAACCTGAAGATCCTTTTTTCTGTCGCACCCCTCTGCGTCAGTAGTTAGGGGTGGATTGCAGACGGACAAGAGGCTGAATCAGCCGGCCGCAAACGTTGCTCCGCCCTCGCCGGCAACTCACGCAGCTGATGAACTGCAGAACGACACGCCGTGCTGCGGAATTGTGATCATACCACAAGCTGCGCTTTTTCGATGCGAATTTCGCTGCATATCACCTTTTCTGAAGTGGAAGGTTTGTTTTCAGAGAACATATGTTCACCTACGTCACTTTCTCCTTAACCTTCTTGGTGTGTTTGAGGGAAGCAAATAGTGTGCCACGTAGCGCAGAATCATTCCCCAAGTTGGTCTGCGGCAACCCAGACATGCCTCCGATGCAGAGCCAACTCGGCATTTGCGCGGTTCGATCCAGCAGGGCATGCTCCTTGCCCACTGAGTTATCCTGACATGAGGGTGAGGGTACAACGGATATCGCTCAGGTCACACGTTCATTTCGTTTTTTTACCTTCGTATTAAGGGCCTCGACCTTTATATCCGACCATCGTACCAGAGTCTGCGCTTGTCTACTTCTACCGTTGCCTTTGAATGATTACTACAGTGGCAAAGGAAAGGGGAGGGGTTACGGTAATACAGTACTCATATGTAGCTGTGGACAAAATAATATGCACTTTAAGTGCATGTCCATGAAGATAAAATGCTCACTTAGGAATTTCAAGAACGATGATGTAACTTTGAGCCCATTCTTCCCACAAGAGCTTCTCTGAATTAGCTCCGCTGCTTTCGAATGGTCAATTTCAAAGTATGTCAAATATGCGTTGCTAATCTGGGCCAGCTAATCCTAGCTAACCTCGTAACCTTGATCGTTCACCAAAAAAGGATAGCTATGTACGTGATGAAATTGCTGTCCCCGGCATGCGCAATGGGAACGCGCTACAACGTTACTGCCGTCGACCTGCCTCACTTCTTTTTCTTAGTGACGCTGGCACGGATTTTAAAGACTTTTGTGTTGAAAAATTCAAAAAAATCAATTCATACTTCGGAACACTAAGGGATTTGGATTGATTGAGAAGCAGTGGGATGTCCATCTTGGAATACTCGCTAAAAGCTGGAAGGCTGGGTAAGCCATGCATGTAAAATACTTTTTGGGTATGAGACAAATGATTGTAAAAATTTTTATCGCTAAATAATGAAGGTCCAAAATCGAATAATCATTTTCAGTTGTGTGCTTTTTTCAAAATTAAGTGATTAGTTAAGCTGATAATCATTTGGTGTAATTATTTGATTATTATTTATTTACTCGTATTAAAGAGTTAGTTTAGTTTCCGTTTCGCACTGGCCTTCAGAGGGAACCAAACAAAGAAGAAGTTTCCTCCTCTGAGCTCTTAAGTAAGGGAAGAGAGAAAACAGTCTTTAAGATGTGAATAAACTTATTTAATAACTTGTTAACGAAATAAATCTTATTAACAGGGGATAAAGCCCTGAAAGAAGGTCACAGTAACTATTGCACCATCACGGTGGGTTGACTATTCCCTCGGTGTTCAATGAAACGTACGTTACCTGTCTGCACGAATAAACGGCAAACTATGGAGGAATCTGAGAAAAAAAAATTTGGAAATCACTTCTCACTAAGGCTAAAAAAGAAATGTCACCCCTGCCCCCCCACCCCCTAATAGAAGCACCTCAATGTCGTAAAAAGCGCTTCAAAAGTTGGAGGCTATGTGCATGAGCGTATCTATGGGGATTAGCTGAGGTGACATCAGTCTGTTGTCGGAAACCTACATAAACGTCCGTCATTGGAAGAGTATACTGCCCACTTGACATGCGATAAGGATCGCGGCGCTTGGGAGAGATGAAAGAATGTCCATAGCTTGCTTGGTTCGATGATGGATGAGTTGACTTGCTGAGAACTCACTCAGAAACTTTAGGGAGGAGAAGGCAATCACATGGGTTATCCCTGAGGGATTTAGGAGTTATTTACTCCGGGAAGCCCATGAGTTCGAGCGTAAAACTTTTGTGTTGAAAAATTCGAAAAAAAAATCAATTTATACACGAGAATTCAGAACACTAAGGGCTTTGGATTGATTGAGAACCAGTGGGATGTCCATCTTGGAATACTCGCTGAAAGCTGGAAGGCTGGGTAAGCCATGCATGTAACATACTCTACAGAAGCAGTTATTTGAATGCGGATGTCATCGGCAAATTGCACAATCTGAAGGAATACTGTTCGATACGGAATTTGGTTTTATGACAGGGGAGAGGAGGATGATCAGGGAAAAGGGATGGGGAGGGGATAGTTCAAAAGTGTGAGTTTTTACCCAAACGTAAGAGGTGCAAAGTGCCACGAAGGGAACAGGAATTTTCGTGACCATTTATAGAGTGTTCACGGTGGCTGTGGCTCTTCCACTCTGGAACTCCTTCTCTCTCCTAAACGGCTGTCTATAGAGCCTAAAACGCCTCAAATCCGAGCCAGTGATGCTCAAGACTGATATTGCAATCCTGCTGCCATGATGTACCATTTTTAACTTGTCATGGCCCACGCTAAAGCTAGCTGAGCGTGCACCTTTAGTCCAGAAATGTGATTAGATTCAATGATTAGTTCCCGAGAAAATAAAGACCTATAGCATTCTTGTAATTATCTTACAGTATAATTAAAATATACTTCATGGACTGAAAACCCTCACCCGAGCTAGGTCACCCTCACGTTATACGGCTGGGAATGAGCAGGATAGTAACTTTCTAGAAGTTTATAAAACTTATAAAAAGGCACGTCAGCCCGGGTTCTCTGAATGACAGTCGTCCCCAGATTTGTGAAAGAGAAGATTGGCATTAAAGAGCTGGAACGAGGACAAGCGACGACAAAGTTTGTGACGATAACTCAGCAAACCGGGAGGGAGTGACGGTCTGAAAGGCGCATGGCCACCACAGAGGGATCGTAATGCAAACGATACGAATCGTAAAAGTACATAGCGTATCACGGACGTAACGCAGACGAATAGTCGATCTCAAAGAAGGGGCCGAGGAGGTAACAAAAGGTGGGTGGCTTGTTGAGGAATGAGTGGATATCGCCGCCGGAGACCCCACCTCTGCCACCACCACCACCACCACCGCCGTCGTGCCGTGAAAGTAGGCCGCGTATTGCGTCGTTTCAAGGCCTTATGATTATCGCGCGCGCCAACATAAATCTGCCATTTCGACATATATCGACGGTTCGGACGTTTACGATGCGCTATCGCCAGCCATCCTATTTCACACTGAAGAGAAACATGCATGGTGCCACTGGGGATGGCTTGGAGGTTAGATATACCATGGGAGCTCTGAACGTCTCCCCTCCCCTCAGGATTTCCATTCTGTTTGTTCAGTATGAAGTGGTATGAAGGATGCCTTGGCTTCATAGCTTCTGAAGATTAGGTGTTAACACTGTTATGCAAAGCTAATTGGGTGAAATGATCACATCCCCTTACCAATATCTGCATTTGAGGGTGAAAGTCCGGAGCGCGGCACACCCCGGGAAGATAACCACTGCGAAATCCCATTTCAAGGCAGCTTCAGGGGAAATTTGGACGAAAAGTCAAAGAAGTAGTGAATATGAAGGCCGAGATGCCTATTAACAGGACAGTGGAGAGAAAAGGGATGGAAATGGCCAAATACCCGAGAATAGGAGCCCTCCCCACCGTTGGTTCTAGGCGCGGACGACCTTTCCGTTAAGACTCATTTTCATATGTTGAAGAGAAAGTTTTAAAGTTTTTTCATTGTTTTCAAGCATCATGCCCAACTGAGCTCCACCGTGATGGCCAGTGAAGAGCGAGCAGCTCCCAATTGATGAATGATGGGCTTAAGCCTTTCCAAGAAGGCTTTCTGGCGGCCTCCTTGATGCGGGTCATTGTCATAGCAACTGACGGGGCGACTAAAGTTAGGCACGGAAGGGGCCATAATAAAAATACGGTAGAAAGATGACTATTCCTGTGCTTTTACGGGTGAGAGTGAGAGAGTACAGTCAGAAATCGCAATCCACCGTTTGAATTAGCCATGCCGGCTGTCACGAGGAGGACATGTGTCGTTGTGTCCTCGTTCAAAGGGTTAGCTCGCGTCGGTGCTGGCCGATTGGTGTCAGCGGGTGGGAGCCCCGTTGGCCAATCCATAAAAACCACTGAAAAACCTACTCTGACCATTATTCTACTAAACTGATTCTTTCGGGAATTCAATGCGACAAACGAATCGGAAATCTGCGCAGTTCCAGGTGACCTTTCAGTGGGTGGGGGCCATTCCGGCGATGTAAATTTCTTTTGGCCTTATCACTACCGATAATCTCAGCAGGGAAGGGTGTGCCATGGACAGATGCTGAAAATGGGGTGCCTAAATGGTTGCGTGCAAGTTAGAAGAAGGCGGATTTTTTATGGTGGTGTGCGATCTCATTCAAGCAAGCTAGAAGTGCCGTATTTGGTTGGGTCTTAAGGTCTTCTTCTGAAATAAGAGAACAAGGTAAACCTTTTAGGACCTCTGGTGCGTTTAGCTCGCGCGCATTTTGGCGGACGTCGCGGCGCAAAGCCCAGTCTTAACGATATACACCCTTTTGAATTGGATCTATCGGTGAATCCTTGGGCTACAGGGGACCCCGCAAAGGCGCGGGACTGATGCTGGGGAGAAGAAGAAGGTGAATTCATGGGCCATTTTCACAGCTAAGCATTACTCTTCGATGTCGTTTAGTTTGAGAGCAAGTCGAAGAACTGACTGAACTGTGCTAAACAACTCACAGTCATATGGAAGATGTGCCTCGAACTGCTGGGATAAAATTCGCTGTAGGTTACAGAGTTTCAATGAAGAGAGCATCAGACAGCGTTTCATGTTGGCGACGGAACAAAGTCTTCAGAACTCATAAGGGATGACTCTATTGACTATAATTATTGAAATGAATAAATTTAGAAGAGTCACCCAAGAATATTGTGAGGGTCTTGTCAAAATGCCCGCTCAGAGCAATCAGTTTTCCAGGATCCATGAATAGGAGTGGCGAAAGCGCCCCAAACGTCCCGGCTACCAATGGCGACCCGGTCGATCTCCTCCTTTCGGTAAGTTTAGAATGACTTCTTAAAGCATAGGTGTGGGTTGATAAGCATATTAGATTGATAGTGGAAAGATTTGACGAGCACCTGAAATTTTCATGGATTGGGAAAATTTATGCATACGCCATCCTTTTTCTTTCAGCTGCATATGTGGTCTGTAAGGCAACAAAAGTGGTAATTTGAATGTTCAAGCGAAAGGTGGGGACGGAAGGAAATGTGATCGTCTAAATGAGTGTGAGATGCGAGTCTCATTGCGATGGCCAGCGTATCTCATTCTTCCTGACAAAGCCCCACGGTTACAGTGGCAGAGTCCGCACCGCTGTGTACGATCGGATCGTCGTACACAACAGATTCACCCGGCGCTGATCGATAGAATATCAATGGTATGACCTGAAAAACAAAGACACATTCATCGAGGAAATTACGGGACAGGGGCGGAAGGATGAGAGTCCATACCTTCAGTTTTTTGCATTTCACTTTTTCGCTTTTACTTCATTGCCATACTGGTTGACACCTCCATTTTCATGCACAACATGTGAAAAAATTACGCGTTCTATTGGTGCAAAAAAGGGATTTTGGGGTTAATTAATTTCTTCATGGGAGGTTACGCATTTTCGTTCCATTCGTGATGGCTGATGAATGTGATGTCTATACAATGACTTGCGGTGGCCAGCCGATGTACGAGTCAGCGCTTTTATCCTCCCACACGAGTCTGGTGCCGATTTACCGAATTTTGAGAGGAATATTGAAGGTGTGAGGCACGTGCCTTTGCAAAGCATATTCTTTGACCCATATCCTAAGGAAGTGGCCCAACTTATGTATTCTGAGAAAGCGGCTAACTTATAACTTATGTGGGTTAGGACAAATGAATTTGATGGGATTTAATTTCTTTCTGAACTATGACTGGAAATCGCTCATATACTCTGAATATACTCATACATTTGAGTTGTGGAGATGGAGCTACATCATACATAGTTCTAAAGAATCTTTAAAAAAAACTGCTTTGATTTTCTGTGGATCGCACCCAAAGGCAGAAAGCAAAAAGCATTCTTTCTGTATTTTTCTCTCTCTTTCCGGCTACTGCCTTTTCTGAAAAAATCTCTCTTTACTCCCCAGTGAGATGATGTCGTTGTTAAAACAATAGCGCTATTCTGAGCCGTCAACGCTACTTTATGAGAAGTGTGTTCGGCTGATGTTGCCCGGTTCAGAATATCGCCCCCTTGAGAAAACAAACGCCCGCAGAGAGGAACAAGAGAGGAACATCAACAAAAAGTCACTGAAGATCTACGACCACACAAAGGCCACTTGGCAAGCGTACATAGGGCTGGAAACATTTTGTTTTACTTACTATGCAAGATTATGTTGAGGGTGTAACTGCTTCAAGGGCTTTATTTAACTACGGTGGTCGCAATGATTAACAGCGTGCTCTATTTAATTATCTTAATTCGTGTTTACAACTTGTTTTCAACACTTTTTCGAGTTTCTTGTAGAAAATCAGTAAAAACACAAGAGGTGCCAAAAAAGGGTAATTTTTCTCATACACTTTCAACACTATACTGGTCGTACTTCAGCTGATTCTGACGAGGTATTTCAATCCCTAAGGTAAAGACAAGACCTATCTCAACTCCGTAACAGCCTTTAGCACGAGCAGAAACGGGAGCTTGTTCCGAGTGAATAAGTTGTGCCTCAACTGGGCAAAATCCGAAATTTCGTCGCTCTCGTTCACAACCTTGCGAAGGTCCGGTCGCTCTGGGTACCAAAGGGAATTCATATTGGGTATTTCGTTTCCGAAAACAAGAACGTGCCATTGTCACTGGAACCGTCTGGAGGCAGGTTTGAGGCATGAAAATTGATACTTCGAACCACAGCAGCGTTATCCAAGCAGCGAGGGCTTCGTGACTTCTGTGAACTAAAGAGCCAGTCTCTAGGAATCTTCCCACGAGAGATGTGCCACGGTAGGTGGCTCTGCTGTTTTGAGCGGACTACAGTGCCGTAAGTGCTGTATAGCCCGACTGTGCCGACTGGAGGCTCCATATTTTATGACGGTGAAAGTAGTGAGCCACAGCTTGCTCCTGCTTTTATAGGAACATTTAAGGAATATTTTGTCCTAACACTTTTCTCTTTCTTTGCACGTTTTGTACACTTGTACACTTAGCGGATGTGAGCCGTGAGCAAAATTACAAATTTTTGGCACCCCCTGTAGAGAGTAAGACTACTATGGGATGATTAGGCGGTAGGGATCAAATATGCGTTTTAGTCAAATAACGGATTAAGTTTGGGGTACTAGATATAGCAAAGAATTCTCAAGGAAAATGTGATCATCATATGTGCTGCTCCACATACACACGATATAGCCCATAACCCACATAAAGCTTTCGCGATACTGGTAACTGGACACTGCTGCTCTGCTAGACCGCAAATCATTGGCATAGGCTGGATCGCATTTGAATGGCACAACGATTCTGAATTAAAGCTAGTCGAACCCGATTATTTTATTATTTTATGCTTCATCGAACATGGACACCTTCAAATACGAAGGACCTGGGACCCTCACCCTTGGTAACCTACAATTGCTCAGAAACATACATACCTTACATCTACCCTGAAAAACACATTATGTAATCAGAAAGATCCTGAAGACGTTTCCCTGGAGGCTTGAAATCGACTTCAGCACATAGTTTTTCTTGAAAAGAAAACTATATTTCATAACATTTTTTTGTACATTTTTCTCGGATGAACGTGTCGGATGAAATTGAAGCCCCTTTTCCACAGCAGAAGAGAAAGAGTTTGAATGGAAGAGGAGCTGAGCTCAGCCAGATGTGTGCATGGATTGTGAATTCAAACTTTCCAAGGCAGGTTGGGGTTTCGGTCATGCGACGCTTCCTCAAAATATTTATGTCAATATTATTTGTACATTTCTGTGATAGCGCTAGACCATGTGGTACGAATGAGACGCTTTTTGTAAAATGGCATTTTCCGATAAACAAGCTTCAGTCAAATCCAATGAATTATACGATATAGTTCTGGCGCGAAAATAAATGGAACAAATAGCTTTGAGTGTTGGCTGGGCACGTTACAGCTTGACGACGTCATTCAGATGACTCCGTGATGGAGGACGAGATGAACCGGCTCGTATGAAACTCGTTTTACGGCTTAGTGAGCACTTCACGACATTGTTCAAGGACAAGCAATGACGTTTATTCCGCAGCTATAGTCCTCATACAAACGATCATATTTCTTTGATTCCGCTTTAATACGCGGCGGCCACAAGCCCACATTCACATTGCTTGCCGAGCTGACTACAACAAACACGTCCTTCTGGTAATTCATTCAAGCGTATCCATTCAGTATTTATGGGGATTCTACATGATATAGTTAGCCCCTCAAAACCATAGAGCATAACCAAGCTTGAAAGTTTTTTCAGAAAACGAATAGTACAGTTCCACACTATTTGTTTTGCTGGCTGCGCATGCTTTACGATCTCGTTCAGGGTAAGAGCAGTGGTACAACAGGTGAAAAACTACCGTTATTCTAAAAAAATCTCAATCATCTTTGGTGCTTTATCTAAAAAATGTTTACTGATTGTTCCTCCAGATAAACATGAAAAGCACAGAGGGAGGGAAGAAGGTGGCTCACCGACAATCGATACATATAATAAAGCAAGCTTCAACGAAATTTTGAATCGAACGTTTTTATGTGATCAAAAGATCAAGATAAAGTTTTCAATGAGACACATACACAAAAATCTGTCAAATTACTAAAGCTACGCTCTCGCTTCCATCCGTACGAGACATGGTAAGGCCGCGTTCATACTCGTCGACAGGGCGTGCAGAGGTGCACGGGAAGGGTGCGGAGACAGGCAGCCACGTCCCGCCGGCGGCACCGCAAAGTATGAAAGCGGCCTAAGCACGATTCACCTTCTCGAAATGGACTGGCTAGTAGACAAGCAGAAATCCGAAAACAGGGAGGTTATTCACATAATCAGGAACGAATTCATCATCTGTTCTCAGAAATGTGAGTCTCCACTGAAACGTTTCTGGAAGTGAGCTTCTGGAAGATGCGATGAGTAGAGAAACCAAGAAGGTGCACACAAGTGCACCGAACAGAAGACATTAACTTTTACATATACTCATTTGGATCCGATTTACTCAGGCAAATGGGTCACCAACTTTTGGCTGGTTTCCGTTTCTTTGTATGGTATGTGTCCGCTGGTGACACCATAATGTTAGAAGGTGGTTCATCGTTCATTTTCAAACAGAAAACACCTCCATCAATTGCTCTCGAGCGTGTTGGCTCAGCTTCAAGTTTGTACATCTTCCACGTTTTTCGGCACAGCCAAAACGGTCTTTCAAAATGGCCAGTTAAAATCCAATCCCACTAGTTGATGCACAGTTCTTCAAGCCTTCCCATTTCCTTCCAGTTTCTTTGTACAGAAGAGTGTGGCGCAACAGAAGGATAGAAATCCGTCACAATGAATGGAGACTAATCTTTCCTAAAACCAGGCATCAATTATCCCTGGAGAAAGTAGTGGTTTTCAGAAACTACGTACGTTCATGTGAATGTGTCTGTACAGATTTCGTGAAGTAAAGATTAGCACGAGAAGGCTAACAGCGGATTACGTTTTCTATGGTTTAATTTTCGCCTGGGTCATTCTATAAGATTACGGTATTGCCAGTGGACACATGCGGATGACGCTAAGTATGCAAAGAGAAATGGAAACTAACGATAAGTTGAGGAACCATCTGGCTGACAAGCATATGGATTCGATTCAAATTCTGCGGGCAAACCGTGCCCGTTCTTGTGCTATTACTTGTGCCCTTAATCCAACCGAAAGCTTCTCGAACTGCTGAGTCGTGAAAATTGAGCTTGCGATATTGAATAACATTATAAAGAAACGATTTTGATTATCCATGCATTGAATTCATATTGACAGTTCTATCACAATAAAGGTATCATATAACCATGTAGTCGTTCGCAGACATTTGTCGACCACAGAATTGGTCTTCGAGGTAATCATGTTCGCGCTCGTGAAACGATTTCATGTTCATCTTTTCTCGAAATTCTTAAAACGCCATGGTCTTGGTAAATCAAATATGGGCGGCGGAGCGAACTAGCGGCACAACGAATAAACCAGCATGTTCGAATTAATGTGTATAAAAGCTTATGTCCTACGTTTGGTACAATTACATGCACTTTTTGCAATATCACTGTTTGCGATGTTTTCCAGCAATTTTATTTTTAAAATCCCTTTGCAGTAAGGAAAACACTCCTGTAACATACTGCGCTTGTGAGATCTAAAAGATCAGGAACCAGTTATATGTACAGCAGGCGCGCTGTTTTCGTTGGATTGTGATGCTGCACGTACGAGCTTTATAATATAAGCAGGGCAATAGCTTGGTTCCTTTACTTCCTTACTTGCTCTTGTGATCGGATTCTTGGAATGGGTAACGCGGTGTGTATGTTGGTACCTGCATCAGGCAGGGACATGGAGCCCGCAGAAAACAGCATCCATTTCCTATACCGTTGAAGTACGAAAATTCGAAAAATGCTCGTAGGGAAGTTCGTATGTTGCACGATTTCCTATTGCAACAGTGCAATCAAAACAAGGCGTGGCGTTATGAGGAGTTCCAGATGAGAGGATATTCCTCTATTTTAGACTTCGAGTTCCGCGCAGTAGAACCATTTTTTGTTAGCGTTCATGCAGCTGGCATTGCACCTAAAAACAGCGCTCTTTTGCAGCCGTGCTCGAAAGTGGAAGAGAGTAGTGTTAAAAGCTAGAAGTTAGATTGCTAATGTGAAACTATTGTAAACTGTAAACCCAGGCTTTTTTCTTCTCAGAATTTTTAATTCAAATGCGCTTCAGCCCACCACCACTATTTTGAATACACCAACTGCAGTACATTGACAGTGGCATTGGCATCAAAGGCATAAATATGCTTGTCTGCTTACTCAGTCAATAGTTCATTTCAGAAACTACGTACGATCATGTAAATGTGTCTGTACGGGTATCGTGGACTAAGGAATAGCAAGAGGAAGCTAACAAGGAGGATCACGTTCTCTACGACTGAATTTTCACCTGCGTAAGCGCCACGTCTTGATTAGCAGCATTCGAGAAGATCGGGTGGGGGCCACGAGGTCGAATTTCCGCGCGGCCGCGCGCGACGAGCGGCGCGGGGGGTACGAGTGCCAGTGGCTGGGCATGGCAGCCTTCATGCGAGGCAGTGTGACATGGTGGAAGCGCAGACGTGACGCAGCCGTTTTCCCAAGAGCAATCGATACGGCGAGTCGTCTGGTGGCGCCGCGAAACGGAAATTCGACCTCGTGACCCTCACCCGAGAAGATCGTCTCTCAAACTTTTCAAAATGTGAAAGAATTGCCTTCTACACACTTGAAGAAAATCTAATTTATGTAGCACCTTCTTGTAAAGCTCGAAGCGAAAATATTCAGATCTTCGATTAACAAAGTCAGTAATTAATATTTATTACAAAAAAACGATAAGAAAAACAAAAACTCGTTCTCACTTCATTTTTTGGACCCTTAAACCTTGTTTATAGTCAGTGCCGGCAGAGCGTAGCTGCGTTCACAGGCAACGAGACAGAATGGCATGGGGAAGGTGCAGAAATGCGCAGGCCACGAGAAAGGGTGGCACAGGAGGAGTGGCAGAGACAAGCAGCCATGCTGTGCCGTCGGCACCGCGAAGTATGGAAGCGACCAAAGTAACCAAGCAAGATTCACCTTCTTGAGATAGACTGTCTAGTAGAGAAGCAGAAATCCGAAAACGAGGAGGTAATTCACATAATCAGGAACGAATTCTTCATCTGTTGTCAGAAATGTGAGTCCCCATTGAAACGTTTTTGGAAGTCTTTTCGGCGGAAGCACTTCTTACACATCGGCCGCATGTCCATATTGAGAACCTGGTCACTAAAAATGTAATGAATAATCACCGCGAACTTCACATACAAATCAGGAATATTATGATTAGTAAGCTCAACCCGTTTGAGTCGCGCCATGTAGGTGCCTTTCATTCGTGATGCATTCAGCCTCCTGAGTCCCCTCTTCTGCTACCAATGCGTCCAAGAAAGTTTGTAGCATCTCTTCAAGGTCCTTACACTTCCATCATGAAACTTATCGTGCCAAGTTTACCCAAAGCAATCTTCACGGTTCACTAATCGGTGAATGATCAAGTTGGGGGTAGGGAGAATCCCCGGCGCGCGGCGGGTGCTCGGTGACATAACAGTCTCCGCGTGACGCGACAGTGAACTATGGCGTGCGCTGGTAGCTAATGCGCTCTAGAGGAATCGTCCACGGAAAAAACGACTTTTCCTGGAACCCATATATTTATGTTGTATTTGCCTAATTTGGGTCATTTGCAAAGTTTAAAAAATGTGAATCCGGCAGAGATACAGTATCACAAAGTCTTGGCGTGGTGGACGGGGCTCCGAGCAACTGTCGAGCCCGTCGTCCGTCGTCGTCGGAGACGCATTGTAGGAACAGAAACTTACGTAAACATTCCTACTCTAGGTTTCCAATCACGGCGGCCGACTGGACGGGGCTTCTCTCGGAGGCCCGGCTCACCCGGCCAAGGATTTGAGGAGCTGTATCTTAGCCGAATTCTCACTTTTTCGCGAGAAACTTTGCATGCGGCCCTTATTTGTCAAATGCAACACAATTATAATGGTAACAAGAACCAATTTCTCCGTGAACGATTCCTTTAAAGACACCGGAACGGGGTATTTTGGCTTACGGTAGAACAGACGTAGTGTGGACGAGTTTAAGTGGCCGCCATTGCACAAACTCGCCAAGTTGACGCCTCGGCATGGTGCCAAGAAGAGATGTTTCTATAAAGGTTTTTTTTTACTTTTTCCTTTGTGCCTTCTTATATTGTCTCTAGATGTATTAGGTTGAACCATAATTTCTGTTACACTCTTGGGGAAAACTGTGGAAGCTTCGGGAGTATTTGGTAGTGCGTGGTATATGAAGCGACTGAAAAGGGCTACTGATTAACACATTCATATTCTCTATGGCTTCAACTAGCAGTGAATCTACGACAATTTCGCGAGATGTGCGAAATTCGCGAACACCGCCCCGGTTCCTCAGCATGCAAGGCCACTAACCGAATCAACCAGTCGATGGACCCAGGTACTGTCCCTCATATGGCGGCAACCCGATGGCTCGATCTGCTCAAATTGAAACAGAAAAAAATTCAAAAAATTGCACAGAGAAAAAATGTTTTTTTTTCTAAATTTTCAAAAAAAAGGGAAACTGTCACCATTCAACACGGCAGTCACTGGCGATCTCTATGCAGGCAATTGGACACCGTAGCCGCAAAACTTACCGGAAAAATGGCCCAAGACTTCTTCCTCCACGACAACGCTCGCCCACATGTGGCAAAGTTGACGTGTCAAAAAATCCAGGACCTTGGTTGGACGAAGCTCCCCCGTCCACCGTAATCTCCGGGCATGGTCCCAAGTGACTACCACCTATTCCGATCTCTGACCCACTTCCTCAACGGACGGCAGTTCAAAGATGACGATGATCTCAAAATCGACCTCCTGACTTTCTTCGACCAGAAATCCCCAGACTTCTATAAGCCAAGCATCTATTTATTATCTCCCTATTCGCTGGCAATATATTGGTGATCATAATGGTACATATTTTGTTGACTGAAGTTAGACACAAATTAAGAAAAATAAATTTGAAATTTTTCGTCATAGTGTAACAGAAATTATGGTTCAACCTAATACTTACATGAATGCTACTGTAGTTGGGAATGGCCACTCCACTCGCTGGGAGTCAGGTGCTACAACTAACGTTGGCCCGCGGCCCGACTCCTACAGCGGACAACTCAAAAAGTCAGTATGTTGGATGCGAATGGGATGCGAATACACACCGCAGCGTCGCGCTTTTGAATCCGGGTTTTTTCACCGATTATCGCTTCTAACCTTCAGTGTTCGTTACAAAGTGCTCAATTCATATCTTCCTTTTGTTTCGGACACCTTCCGGTTCCTTTAAGTGATCAAGGTCTTGAAACGGCTGGTCTTTTTTCACTGTGTCTACTCGCATGGTTATACACCAGACGGATGAGCATGCAAGCTCGCGCAGCCTCTAAATTCTTAGGCTTAGGCGAGTCCATAGGCTGGGGAGGCCCATCACACCCTAAGAGACCAGTTCTCGCAGCTACCACATAACAAGCTTGCCGCAACATTATGCTCTTGCCCTTAATGGATTGGCAAATGCCAACGAAGTTAACCCCATTGGAGTGTAACGGTAGCAACGCGTTCTATCGTATATCGTCACGCCGCGCGATGACTGTGACGCACTCAGCACGCGCCGTAAGCGCGCGCACGTTTTTCCTGATCAGTACATATCAGAGTGCTGGTCACATTGACAGTTAGCCCCGCATGACAGTTTAAGAGCCAGTGCCTACGTACGCGTACCGTAACAACAAATACAGTCAAGAGAACCCGAATACCGCGTTTTTACTATGATTTGCGCTTTTTCTTCACTAGCCGATTTTTCAGAATCTCCGCTGCAAGGTCATCAGGAATCCATTGTAAGTCTCATGATAGAATCGTCATGATGATCAACATCTATTACCTTTTCTGTAAGAGTTCATCTTAATTGAGCTTACCTGTGCCGTAGTATTCGATCACAAGCTAAACATCGATAACAGTCCACACACCATTTTCTACCGAGAAAACTGACGGTAGTTCCGGAAAGAAGCCGATTGCAACGATGGCAATATTCGCCGCAAAGCTAAATTCAGAAATCCAATGAGAGGAAATTGAATAAAAAAATGCTGCACGAGAGTATGGGCGGAGCGCTCTACGTTTCTTCGCACTGCATGGATTTGTGGTACGGGAAGGACCGGATGTGATCACTTAGTGAGAATCGCCATTCCCGTTCCTATCAGCCCCCGGTGTCCGGACACGCCTCCGATTGCAAGAGCCAACTCCGCCCACACCACTGTACGAAGTACAGTGTGGAGAACTGCGGTAAATAACGAATTACTGTACGCTTACCTGCACAAAATCTTCTTCACAGTACGCCTTGCCATTGTGCTCGTAGTGCTGTCGTCCCATAAAAGCATTACCACATTTCGTACAGCAGAAATGCTGAGAATATTATAAATCTAACTATGAGTGGTTTCAAAACTGATAGTAAATACCCACCTCTACATGGAACATTTTACCTAACGCCACCGTACTTCGCTCAGAAAGCTTGTCGATCGGTTTATGACAGCCGGCACACGTTTCACAGCGCTTATCGAAACATCTTGGGCAGTACCAGTCTTTCACAAGATGTCGTGCCTCACCGGTCAGCGCTACTCTATACACAAGAAGTTAGAAGAAAGACAAGCCGACAATGGCGAGCACGAACTTGCAATCTGCACAGTGGAAGTGATAAGCGTGATAGAAGTCGTTGTTCATGCGAAGGAGATCGTCCAGTTCGACAAGTTGGCGGCCTGGATTGCACCCTATTTAGTGCTTATTTCGAACTTATTCAAAATATACAAATTAAATTCAAAATATAAAAATTAACCGTATAGGAGCCTCTGGGCTTTATGATTCGAAGCTATGAGAAAGCTTCTGCAGAGCACTGCGTTGTGATTGATTGAGATCAGATAAGCAGTAGGTCAAGACACTCTGACTGCGCCACCGCGCCACACGAATTGTGTCACTGCGTGCGATAAGTGCTTTGTTGGTCCGCAGTAAACTGGAGGGACGCCACCGTAGCGTCCTTGCGTAACCTGACCTGATTGGAGTGCCTTGATGTACTTTTTTCAGGGTGCGTTGGACAGCCTAATCCATAGAATGGTGTGGGTGTGCGACTTGATCTTTTGTGTCCTCCTTATAGCGAATGAAACGAAATGGGCCACAGGAGTTTTTGTAGGTGGATTGAGTCTCCGTAGAGCGCTACTCTAATATCCAGTGACCATACGCGAAAATTCAGGTTGCTTGCTCTAAGGTTGCATTCATACTTGCCACGCAGTCGTACGACTGACTGTGACTTGTACGGTAGCAGAGTATGAACAAAACCGAAAACATAAGGCATGACGACGCATTGTGCGTGCTCCTGATGAGCTAAACTGTTCCCGCACAAGCCTCAACCCATTACACCGTCAATCCACTCACATGTTCAGCATTCCAGTTGCCTTTACGAAGAGTTCCATTAAAGTCACCGAAAGGGGCAATTTCGGCCTATGATTAACTCTTACGGTTCATTCAAATTGCCGCAAATGCACACCTGAGCCTTGTCAAGGTGTTGAGTGCGAACTCATCGTATTTCTTATCATAAACGCCTTTTTCCTGGTCTTTCGCTCATTCTCACTTGTTTCATTTGTTTCTTGCTGTTTGTTGTTTGACTTGTTGAACATTAGCATGAATGAAATCAAATTTCAAATTCATCCTACGCGACACCAAACGACAGTGGTGGTGTCAGCCTCCTCTGCCCGCCGCCAGCAGGCAATGCGGCCACTGTAGCGTGTAGCTGGAGGTGAAGCACGCTAAGATCGTAATAGCGCCTAAAAGGAGCGTTTCTCAACGCAAGCTTCACTACACACTAGCCCTTCTGAGCTCGAATGTTTGTTTACAGAGGATAGTGTTTCCAACCACGCCTACCTTCTTTGCCCCTCCCGGTGCCTTGAAAGCATGAAGGATATTACTGCTTATTCCAAAGCTGAGAGCAAACCAATAAACAAACGCTTTGTAACAAAAAAAAACACTCACACTTTACACAGATGTAACGAGGCACTTTTGGTGATTTTTCTTTGCAGCTGTAGCAAACCATCCTAAACGTCATACTATGAGACCTTATGAGGTTCCACTTTTTCTGAAACATGAAAAAAGCTCACCTTCCATCGACGCACCATGCACCGTCTTCCAAACTGCCATCACAGCTTCCACATCTGAAGCAGTCTGGATGAAAAGAGTAATTCGCTGACTTCATCACTTTTCCAACGATGAATGTGTCTGAATTTGAAAGTGAATGGATTATATGAACATAATTTTTTGCAAAAACTAGGGACATTGTTGTATACGCATGAAATGAAGCCTCATCCGAGGCATTATTATAAAAATCTAAAAATTTGATGCATAGCATAAATAAACATTGGATTTGAGTTGCTTCTTCATCACAGAAGTACCGAAGTTTCTTCCAGAAATAGGAGAGCGTGTGCAATCCACGTTTTAGTAAGACGATGTGCTCAAGGGGCACATAGTGGACGGGTAACGCTTTTGGCCTAAGAATTAAATCGGGATGTAAAAAACGGTACAATGAGAGCGGTTTTTCGGACAAATCAGTCACGGTGCAATCGCAAAGTAGTCAGTCGCCTGTGGCCGTTACATGCAAGCGTTCTGACCAAGCACATGGAGGGGGGTAGGGCGTGAGCAGGCTAATTTCTACCCACTTCAGGCATGGTTCAACTGCCGCTATGAAAATGCTCACCGCCTTATCTGTTAACTTCCGCATACGATCACCAGTAATGGACGCCACCGCTCACACCACAGCTGATGCCGTAAGGCCGCGTTCATACTTTACGGTGCCGGCGACAGGGCGTGACTGCGTGTCTCTGTGTCTCCGCCTATACCACTCGCTTTGTTCATGCGTCATTTCTGCACCTTTCCCATGCTATTCCGTATCGCTCCCTGTGAACGCAGTAGCTCTGCCGGCACTGAGTACAAACGAGGTCTGCGGGTTCAAAAAATTGTGCGAAAACGCGTTTTTGCGTTTTTATCGTTCTTTCGCCACAAATCAATTAACCACTGGTTTTTTAATCGAAGATCTAAATATTTTCTAGTCGAGGTCTACAATAAGGTGCTACATAAATTTGGTTTTCTTTAAGTGTAGAAGGCATTTCTTTCACAT
The DNA here is from genome assembly GCA_963978905.1 of Trichostrongylus colubriformis. Lineage (NCBI taxonomy): Eukaryota > Metazoa > Nematoda > Chromadorea > Rhabditida > Trichostrongylidae > Trichostrongylus > Trichostrongylus colubriformis. The sequence continues at coordinate 8,988,278 of OZ022256.1, forward strand.
TTTGAAAAGTCTGAGGGATGATCTCTCCGAAATCCAATGAGCCGACGATGTAATTCTTCTACGGATCTGATCGGAGGTCGAGGATGTGTAGGAACTTCAAAATCCCCATCATCACTGATGATCCCTCCTTCTCAGAATGGCCCTTAGTCTATCTATATGCTCTGCTGAAACACTGCTTTCTTGTTCATTTTTAGACGCAGTTTTTCGAGTGGAATGTACAGCACTCGACTTACTAGGAGAAACGCTGTTCGGTGATAAATCTATTATTTTTCTCATTTTCAGCTCTTTCTTTGTCATGGATCTACGTCTCAAGCTCTACTTGGCAGTGTGCCACTCATATGCGCATCCGCGGGAAAGTGCTTGCAATCAATGGCGCCATCGATTGTGACCGCCCTACCATGACCACGACAAAGAAATGACTGAAAATTAGAAAGGAAACTATGTTATCAGAAGGGGAAGTTTTATGCATTATCCGATAGTATTTTTCCTTGCGTCTCGAGCGATGTACGTTTCATCCAGTAATCTGCTTTCGAAAATGAATTAAAAAACAGTTTTTTTTCTGTACAGGAGAAGATGCTGCCACACCAAAGAAGTGCTTCATCTGGAGCTGCACGCTTCAGCGGACGAGTTGTCTGGTGGCGGCGGGCAGAGGAAGCCAACGTCACTGTCATTCGATATCACGTAGGGCAAATCCTGATTTCGTTCATAATGGTGTTAAACAAGTGGAACAATGGAAGGGAAAGGGAGAATAAGCGAAAAAGTAAGAAAAGGTGTTTGTGATCAAAAAATCCGATGAGTTCGCACTCCATATCTTGACAAGAACCCGTGTGTGCAATTGCGGCAATGAACGAATTGCAAATGTTTACCTTGAGCAAAATTGCCTCTCCCGGTGTCTTTAAGCCCCCCCCCCCCTCCCCTCAACCTCCTTTGTTTCCTATCATGTTTAGATGCCATACGCCATTCTATGTTATGGTGAACCTTTGTTTTAACAAACGAATCGTAAAAAAAAATCAACAAACTGAAAGTGTTTTGATATTTCAAAAAAAAGGAAACTCACTGCATTTTGTGCATATTGGAGAGTACAGGACTTCGAAATCATGTTTACAGTAAAATCTTCCATCCACATCGAAAAAGTCATCATTTAAATCGAGTGAAAGAAGACATTGAGCACATCTGAAGGATAGGTTTTGGACGGTACGATGGGATGCATTCTAGAACACTTGAACGTACATAAAGCAGCAAAAAATAACACGTACCGAAAGCATCCCTGATGCCATGATGTTCCTTCGAGAGCCACATACAACTCGTCTTCTCGGAATGGTTGATGACATCGATGGCAACTTCGAGACAATGACTCGAGCTCGGCGACGACGTTTGCTGCTGATCTCAAAAAGAGGGACATTGAATGCGTGTCACAGCTGAATCATTCATTCTACGCACTGAACCATGACATGAAATGTCTCTGAGTCATCGACAGTGCCTCATGTTCCCATGCTTTAGAAAATGTCACAATTCCAACCGAGCAGCTTCTGCTTTCCAAATGAAGTGATCACTGCCGACTTTCGATGCCATCTCATCAGCCACAGTTGAACGGAAATTGATTAAATACTGAGCCGACTGCTATAGTACCACAAAAAGGGTTCCGTATGGGTTCTAGGCGAAGACGTTCAACTGTAAGCTTATCGCCGACGCTATCGTCAAACCTTAGTATCGATCGATTCTGGCGGCTTGTTCGCCTCAGCGTATCATCTCTTGTAAGAATAGTGCATTTTAGATCAGATCCTAATGAAGTATTGACAGATTCGACACCGATGTTGAAGGAATCGTCCACGAAAATTTCATGATTCTTATTCTGTTTACTTCTATTCTTCTACTATACTGATCTTGCACTGATTTTCCTTAAAATAGCTCTACTAGATACATTAAATGGACAAAAACACGAGAAAATTGTGAATTTCTCTTTATTCCGAAGCAGAAATCGAAAAAACTAGAAGGGGAGCAACTCGGTTGAGTTCCCGCCACATTTCCCACCACAAAATTTGAACAGCCGTCAGCGGCAGAGAGCAGTTGAAATTTTCGTGCCCAATGTTGATTTGCTCCTCGATTTGCGTCCCTACCAAGTGACTGTCGCATCTTTGCTTCTTAGCTTCTAGCATCTGGACCCACTTGTATGCCCCACCCAGTCGTCCACCACATCGGGTGGCACTGGCTCAACTGGGTTTTGTATATGCGCGTGGAATTTGCATGCGGCCCGAAAGTAAATGTAGCATAAATCTGTGGATAACAGAAGAAGTTAAATTTCCACGGACGATGGCTTCAAGTGGCTTACTTGGTGCCTATTATGCAGCAACGAGGAATGAGATGATAAAATTTTTGAAGGTAATCTATCCCTCGTCAGGAGGCATCACGGATTTATTTCCATTCAGGATTGCGGTGGTAGGTGAATGCCTTTCACACGATAACTTATGTGGGCGTACAAGTAAGTGGCTTCATCCCCCACACTAGTCAGGTACCATTCACCTATCCCAGAAGGATGGAATGGTTGGTTGGCCTGAGGTGGCACTGATACAGGATTTGATACTCGCATCGTACAAGATGGAGTGCACGCCACCTGTCACTGCACCACTTCCGCACTATTATGTTATTATGTAACATAATGCTCAAAATGGCTCAACAAAGTGCTTTCCGGTCAAAAACTCACTTTCATTGTCCGACTCTATTGCGTGGCTGTATTCAGGCTTTCGTCTATATTAATTACAGAGCAGTTTTCCTTATCAATCCTTGTCCCTGTAAACAACAAGACTACAGTGTGTCCCAAAATTATGGGCGCCAAAATATTGCAATATTTTGTTGGCGTCAGTAGAGCGAATGAAAAATCAACCCATTCACAACTTTACTCGTAACTTGTGTAACAGAGCACAGCAATCATATCACAGGTTCTCCTGCTCCAACAGGGATACAAGCTCGAAGTCTCTTCATCACTCAACCGCCCTTGACCCGCATGTTTTTCCTATTCCTTCCCCAATCTTTCCCAGGGCTACTTAATGTGAATAGTAGTAATAACCGAGGTGGATCTTCATGTGTCGACAGCGATGAGAATACAGATTTATTGGAATTAATGTATGAGCAGCGAAGACCCGTCAGAACACGGGTAGCCGATAGTCGTGTTCCTCGCCGCCGTCCTCCCGGTCCGTCCTCGTCCCTTCTCCCCGCGTCTTCGGCGCGCCGCCTCTCATCGGCTGAAACAATAACATTCACATTGATCGATCAGATTACCGTATGCAAGCTCAAACCCTTTTGAGCTTACACCTCCCCTTTTTATCTTAAAAAGAAGTGAGGTCGGCTTGATGTTGAATTCCCTGATTCTTTTGGAATTTCCTGACCTTATATGTCCTCCCCTTTTTATCTTAAAAGTGTGCGAAATGGGGGGTAAGAAGGTTCCCAAAATGTAATACTAAGAAAAATTGTAATACTAAGAAATAATAAAAATGATCACTCAAAGAAAATGAAAAGAGAGGAGAGAAAAGACCTACGTCACTGCGGGGGGAGGAACTCCCTTAGAGACCTGGCGGGTATGACGGCGTTGTGTGCCCGTGCCCATGTTATCACGGAGTTCCAATACGGAATCGAGAGCAGGGATTGCTGGTGCCCCAGAACGAACTGCCCGTGTCGGCAACGCGTGAGCGCCACGTTCATGCGTCGCGGGTCGTCTAGGAATTCCGACGCATTGGGGTCGAAGTTCGTCTTAGTAGTGAGGAGTAAGACGACATCCTTCTCTCGTCCCTGTATGGCGTCCACCGTGGAGAGGTCGACTCCAGCGGCTTGTGAAAACTCGACGAGCCGGCGGTGCTGCTCCTTATAGAAGGTTATTATGCAAATACTGGTGGCTGGGATTCCACGTCCCATTAGGCGTGACACCATGGCCATGCACACCTCGGCTTCGGCGTCGTTATAGTGAGAGTGACTCTGCGCCTTCTGCGAGGTCCCAGCGACGTCCAGAAACAGGAATGGAAGCTCCTCGCTTGGGAAGCGCATGATGTTCAACAGGAGGCGGCGCTGATCGCCGGGGGTTCCGCTCCGAAGCGTTCCGCTGTAGGCCAAGTGGTTTGGCAGTCCATTGAGGTTGGGATGGGCCCTGAAGGTGGTGACGAGAGGGGCCATGGGGACTGCACGGGCTCTAGCTAACACGTCCATCGTGCTGCGTGCTCCGAATTTGACCGGATTGGACTGTCGGGAACAGCGAGCATAGGGCTCCAGTTGGTGAATGTCGCCTATATAGATATGCCTCGCCTTGGGAAGACGGGTCATCAACGCTGCGAAAACTGGTTCTGGAATTTGCGATGCTTCGTCGCAGATGAGGATGGAAAAGTTGTTCAAAAAGCCGGCGAAAATGCCATTCTTGCCGGTTGCGTTGAGCAGAGAGGAGGTGGTGATGGCAATAATCTGCGGCGGCGCAACTTCGAACAAGATTGACATCACTTTGTCGATCAGGTCAGAGACGTCGGTTTCCGCTAAGATGAGCTCCTCTCTCTCCTGATCCGTTAGATTCATGGAGTCCTCACGATTGCGCATGAAGGTTTCGTAACGGATGCGGCCGGTTCGAAAGCGCTGGCACATCTCGAGTTGTTCGTCGGATAAGTCGTTCCGATCGGCCAAGGTCTTGAGAACTTCATGCAGGTCGACGCGTGTTGCTGGTACAGTGTCGTCGAATACCACTGTTTCGGCCACGTAGCGGTACACCCGTAGATGGGCAAAAGCGTCCAGGGCCAATATGGTTTCCGTAAACTGTGCAACGGCCGCGTTTGTTGTTGCGGAAACGATGACGGATCGGCCTCCCGACGAAGCTTTATGGGTTGCTATGCACGCCCCTTGCTGCCACTTCGTGGCCAGATGACTCGGAAACGGAATGCTCACTCGTTCGTTGCGTAGTAGAAGAATCTGCTGTTGCCACTGCGTGGCCGGGGATGGTAAGCGCGTCCCCGGGCGTTTGCGCACTCATGAGCGTTGAAAACGCGGGTGTTTCCCCAAGATAATCTGCAATACGTAGTATAAGTATAGAACCGCGGCCACGAAATGGATCGAGACGCGCAACGAGGGCCCGATCCGCGACATTGTCAGAACATCAAGGGCGGAATAAGAATCCGGCGGACGACTAAGCCGTAGGAGAAGGGAGCGAAGCGATAATCGTAGATTATAAAGAACATGAGCGATACGAGAAAACGTTGTAGCTTCTATAAAGTAACGGAAACGTAGGCGTAGACGGAAACAAGTTGAAGTAAAGAGACGCGTAGTGTGGAAGGCGAAGTGGTGTCACATCGTTCCGCAACGAGCCCTGAAACGAGTGTTGTATGAGTGGGTAGGAGGCTTTGGTGGCGGCTCGACAGCAGGGCCCGCTTTGTGGCCGTGCTCATAGCCGACCAGTGTCTTTGGTGAAGCTTGGGTGACTACTAGAGCCTCTTGTTCAGGCTGCGGCAGCCACGGGGAAGTAAAAACAGGCCCCGAGAGTTCTTTGCACTTTTTGACCTGGTTCATGTGTACCCTCCTGGGTGTCGATTGGGGTGAGGTAATGCTGACAATTGTCAAGTGAGGATGGTCGACTTCGACTACGCGGAACTGGCCCAGCCACGGGTTGCAGAGCTTTTGCGAGAGACCGACTTTTGGAGTCATATCGCGGAGATAGACGCGCTCTCCCGGGCGGATACTAAGAGGGGCGAGGTGGGTGGTGTCATATTGTCGCTTGAACGCCTCGCGTTGCTTTTGATTATACTGGAAGGCGGCCTGCCATGCTGAATGGAGGGACCGAAGGAGACCTTCGGTGTAGATACCGATGTCCGTATCTGCCGGGACATGACGTTCTACCCCGTGCCTAATGATGAGGTCGATGTTAAAGATGGGGTCGCGCCCGAACATCATAAAGAAGGGGGTCTCGTTTGTGCTGGAATGAACGCTTGTGTTGTACATGAAAGCGCAGGCGGCTACAAACGTGTCCCAGTTACGCTGGTTCTCGTCAATATATGTGCGGAGAATGGCGTGGAAGGTGGCGAACACCCTTTCGCAGGCTCCATTGCCCTCATGGTGATATGGTGTGCAATAATAACGATCTACTCGAAGCATTTTGCCGAGCTCTGTCAGGAGCTCACCTTTGAGATAGGAAGCATTGTCAGATACTAGTTGGGTCATGACCCCATACTTGAGAATGCATTCACTCATGATCGCGTGTGCTACTGATATTGCTGTGCAGTCGCGCAACGGAGTAGCGACGACGTATTTCGAGAAATGGTCAATCATGACGAGTATGTACTTATTGCCGTGGTCTGTCCTCTGTAAGGGTCCCGTAAGGTCGAGATATACTTTGTCGAAGATTGCATTGCTGATGACTGGGATGAGGGGCTCGCGGTTGGCAGCCGCGGCTCGCTTACGCTGGCAGGCGTCGCATGTAGTGACTAGCTGGAAGATATGCTCTGCCATATGAGGCCAATAGTACTTCCTACCGATTTTGGCTAGGGTCTTGCGCCAGTGAAAATGTCCCCCTGCTGACGGGCTGGAGTGGAAAGCCAGGAACACCGGTTCGCGCAACTTCTCCGGTAACACTAGGCGGTCGGTCTGTTTGCAGGTCGTTCGATCGCGTTGTTGGTGGTATAGGCAACCATTCCGCTTAATGACGCAGTGTTGGGCGAGCGCGAGCCATTTGGGCTTGTCTGCCTCCTCGACTGACGATGGGAACTCCTGGGTCTGCAGGAACGTTACAAGGGCTGAACAGAGGGGGTCAGATTGCTGCTCGACCAATACATCATACGGTGTTATAGCTTGGGGACGAGACCCGGTGGGGTCGAGTGGTGGCGGAGGAGAAGCGTACGGTGCCGAGGCAGAAAGGCAGTATGGGAAGTCAATGATATCCTCCGTTTCTCGCGTCCCGTCCTGAAAGCGGACGTTCGTGTTGCCCGCCCGGGAAAGGCAATCGGCTACCACATTAGTAGAGCCTTTGAGGTATTGAATAGTTATGTTGTAGCTTTGTAGTTCAACCACCCAACGCGCAATGTTGTCGTGGGTTTTATTATGCTTCAGAAGGTGCGTTAGGGGTTGATGGTCCGAGAATATACGCGTTAGGTTCCCATATATAATTGGTTTGAAAAACCGTAACGCACTCACCATTGCAAACAGCTCGATGTGGACGGTGCTCCACTTCCGTTGCGAGTCTGATAGGGTTTTACTGAAGTAGCCGACAGCAGCCAGTGACTTGTCGCCAGAGGATGTTTCCTGAAAGAGAGCAGCACCTACTCCTATTTGGCTACCGTCGGTGTGAAGAATAAAGTCTTTGTCCTGAGGAAACGCCAAGCATGGGGCGGAGGTCAGGAGTCGTTTGAGCTCAGCAAAAGCTTCCTGCTGCGCTGGACCCCAGATGAATTTGGACTTCTCTTTGGTAAGTTCATATAATGGGGCTGCGATCATTGCGAAATTGGGGATGAAACGGCGGAAGAAGTTGGCCATGCCTATAAAGCCCTTGACCTCCTTTACCGAGGTTGGCGTGGGGAAATCCCTGATCGCGTTGACGTTACGTTCCGCGGGGGAATAGGATTTTTCAGATATAACGTGGCCCAAAAACGTCACCTGCGAGCGGGCTATTTCGGTGAATTTCTTATGTGATATCTTCAGGTTAAACTTCCGGAAGCGTTCGAATACTTTGCGCAGCGATAAAACATGTTCTTGGAAAGATTTGTTGAATATGACTACGTCATCGATATATGCTAAGCAGTTCTCTTCTAATCCGCCCAGCACACGTGCCATGACACGACAGAAGTATGCCCCTGCGTTTTTCAGGCCGAACGGAAGATACGTAAACTGATATATACCGCGGTGAGTGGCCCAACCGCATTTATACTGGCTATCCGGGGATAGCAGAAGCTGCATGTACCCGGATGCGAGATCTAATGTGGTGTAAAAGCGGTTCCCTGCGATCTTTGCGAGAATATCCTCAATTCGAGGAAGTGGAAAGTGGTCGGGTATGGTGATATCGTTGAGAGGACGGAAGTCCAAGCAGACCCGTAAGGACCCGTCTTTTTTCTTCACTAGTACGGTGTTGTGGACCCAAGGGGTGTCGCTTTCTGTGATGCGCCCCGCCTTCAGCAACCGATTAATATGGTCGTCCAGCTCCTTCTGGAACTTGACTGGAATACGGGGTGGACGAAATTTCATTGGCGGTATCTCAGTCGTGGTTTTAATATTTATTTGGGTATGTTGGTAAGAACCAAGGTCGTAGGCGGAGAAGGAAAAGCGGTCCCGATATTCCTCAAACAGGTCGACGAGGATCTGCTTCTCGGTATCGTCGACCGAGGCCCGTGACAGGTCAAAGGAAGGGGTCTGGGCGGTGGGCAGTGCCGAATCAGGCCTGACAGCGGCGGCGTCCACCGTTGGTAGGTAGGCAAAATCATGTTCGCGACAGGCCAACGTCCCATCGTCGGCGTCAGATAATGGCACAGCGGACGCAATGGCCTGGTCCTTGTAAAGAACCTGCTTTCTAGATGTAGGGTTGGCCACCAAAACGTAGCACCTTCCCGCATTCATGACGGACGGCGAGACCAACAACGATCGCTCCGCCAAGTCTATCCTCTGTGACATAAGCATAAGCGGTGTGGAGGTGGAGCTGGCGGTCATGCAGGGAACGAGGGTTTCCGAACCTGGTTCAAGGACGGTCGTTTGAGAGACGCGCACGGGAAGATCCTCCGAAACATCCCCCTGCGGTTCCGGCGTGAGGGCCATGATGGCGATGCGGCTGCCGCCTATTGCAAGCGTCCTATTGGCGTAGTCGATGCTCCAGCCCGGCAAGCGCTGCAAGATGTCATTCCCAAGAATAATATTATACGTTTGGACGGAACTGGGTATGGAAGACGTGTCCGTGAAGTGGATCGGGTGAGTGATGGTATAGCCACCTATCTGTACGGTTCCGTGCGCGTAGCCCAACAACGTGACTGGCGCGCCCGAAATACCGATCGCACAGGGTATGGGGCTAGGTTGAAGCGTGAAAATGCCCAACAACGGAGCCATCCCCTTACTTGTCAGCGTGATAGCGGCTCCGGTGTCGATGAGGGCCAGCATGCGAATGGTATTCACGGTGATCGGAACCTGGGCAATGAAACAGTGTTGGGTAAGATCCAATGAGTTGATAACCACCGGACTTGCTGAGACTTTCGGTGGCCACGACGTAGAGGCGTCTAGTTCGACGCGAGTAACCTGAATGCCGCGCGGCGAACAAGGAGGGGGTGAAACCAAGGGAAGTTGTGGTGCAACCGAGGGCGTAGCCGGAGGCGGAAGCGCCGGTCGGCGAAAAGCCCACGAACGAAGGCGCTCCATCACCTGAGGATCATCCAGTAACTGAGGGTAGTTGAGTTTTATGTAAAGCTTAACAAGTGTCCTGACGATGAGAAAGGTAGCGTAACAACAGCAAACAGTGACCCAGAGATCAAAAGGGGAAAACGGAAAGAATTCCCAAAGTGAAGCGCGGTACGGTGCCGCAGAAGCTGTCGCATGAGAGATCTGTTCATGACTCTGCGAGCCAAGATGCGTGAGTAACTGTTCATATTGGCGTGTTTGCCACATCTCTGTGAGTTGCTGGTCCGAGATGAGCTCGCTGAGATTGGTCAGGACCAGGTTGTGGAAGATGGTGAGTGCTGGGGATGGGATGTGAGAGACGACTCCATGGGAAAGCTCCGAGGAGGAGAGCTCAGTTATCGGTGGGATACTTGTAGATCCCGAAATAGGGTTGAACTTGACCGTGCCGTTTGCAAAAGGAACGAAGAAAGCTAACTCGGGTGAGCAGGCGACCCGCTCAGCCGAGGTGGATAGCACAAAAGAGTTTACGTCGAGGAAGAAGAGAGAGCGGACACTGCTGGGGAGCGAAACAACGACCTGGGGCTTGGCAAAGCAAGATGCGTTAAACGGGCGTAGGTCGTAGTGAGACCGCGGCACTGGCATGCAGCGATGAACTTGAACTACGCCGTTGCCACGGTAAGTGGCGGCCACGTCGTTACGACGGAGAAGTCGGCGCATCACATGGGTAGGGTCAGCGAGTAGTGCGGGATGCAGCGAAGCGGCCAGAAGATTGCTCCTATCACACAAGGATGTCAGGGCCTGCTGAAATAGGGCCGTGGCCGCACCCTGCACCGCATCTTCTACCGCCAGTAGCTGCGCTGCGAGCTGGTTGGAGGTGACAATGCCCACAGGCGGCGCTGCTCTAGGGGAGCGGAGTATTGACGCTATCGCATATCCCTGGTCGGTGATCGTCAGCGTGTGATCGCAGTCCCTGACCGGTGTCCCATTAGGATCCCAAGAGAGGGCGAACTCCTTCGACTCGCTAAGCCACACGTGACCGATGAGATGGCCCTTGAGTTTAGAGACGGCCAAGAACTGGCACGACTGCTCGTGCTCGGGCACCCACAACAGGACGGACCCGTCCCGCAATACGCACGAACCGTCTTCGTATCGGCAATGGCGCGTGTCCCCAACGCTCGAATCAGGGAAAGCGGCTCCGTGCCGGATGTGAAGCTTCGTGGCCAGGAGAAAACAGTTACGGACGGTGACTGAGTGGGTAACACAGCAGCCAAAGGGAGCTGTGGGCCATTGTATTGAAATACTGTTGGAGGTTCTCGAGATGCTCCCCTCCCTAGCAAGTGTGCCGTGCTCGCAACGACCATGTTGCACCATAAGCTTACAGTGCTCAACGGACACGGTCTTGAAGTTCTCGGTGTAGTTTTGGAATCGGGCCCCAAAGAAGTTAACCCAGTAATGAGTAATTTGTTCGACGACACGACAAAGGGATGCGGGCGTGTCGTACCTCTTGCTATTAGGCCTAAAGAGATGGATGGACATGTTACGAGGGGGAGTCGAAACGTCAGGAATAAGACGGGAGCAGTTATACGAGAAGGGAATGCGAATAAGATGATCGTCCGCATCATGCGGGCAGAGCCACGCCGGTTGGGACAATGCCACTGGAGAGGCGACGAGTATGACCGGACAGAGCGTAAGCAAATTGAGGCCTACGGGGCTTCGGTTAGAAGCCGAGCGAGCTGCTGGCGCACCGGCAAAAGTTGAGCGAGAGAGTTCGTTATTACGTTCCACAAGGGCTGCCACTCTGGCACTTGAGTTGTCTAGCGCTTCTTGTTTCTCGCGCAAAGAGATGGAAAGAGCGGCAATTTGGCTGCGGGCGTCATCAAGATCGTGACGTAACCGTGATGAGGTAGAAGGAAGGGCTCTCGTACGAAGCTGAGAAGTGTTAGTAGAAGCGTTAGTGCGACCATGGAAACGCGTACCTGCCGGTCTTGGGCTGACTGACGGTGGTTGAGAGGGGCACTGTCGAGCCAAGTGACCAGTACCGCCGCAGTTGAAGCATGTCGTCGACCGTGGCCGAAAATTGGATGGCGACCGAGTGGATGCTCTGCGAGATCCCTGACGGACAGGTTCTCTGCGCCTGAAAGAATCAGAAGAGTTTCTGTGAGGTGGCGGAGAGGATGTGAATCTCACCTGACGCGGAACGCCTAGAGCTGACACTCCCGACGAAGCTCCTGCCGGATTGATGAGGCGGTCCGCGGTAGCCTCGGCTAGCAAATGTTCCACTGCCTGTGCCCTATTGACGGCCTGCTCGAAAGTGGTGGGGTTGTCCAACTTAACGAAATATCTTATGTTAGGTCTTAGGCGGGCCAAAAACTCTTCCAAGGCCCGATCCTTCTGGACGGAGGGGTCCTGCCCGGCGGTAGCCGCTTTGACCAAGTTCAAAAGCCTGTTCGCGAATAGTGGTGACGGTTCTAGGTGCTCTTGACGGCAGGTCGCCAGAGCTTCCCTTGCAAGTTGGCGCTGGTGGGGGCCTTCGAAACAGCTCCGTAAATGCGCAATGATGGATTCGTACGATCTCCGATCTTCGTCGGCAAGTTCGTCGACTTTTTCCCGTGCGATCCCGTCTAGGTGGGCCACTAAAAAGTTAGCCTTCTGCTCCGAACTCATCTCCATAGGATGCAGACGCATGATATCCTGCAGCCTGCGTACCCACACGGAGAACTGAGTGGCGTCCCCGGACCCCGAGAAGGGAGCGATCTTTGTGTGAGAGCTGTCCAGGGATAGGGATGCCACTGTGGGAATCGCCTTGATATGGTCGTCAACCACTCCGAACGACTGGTTGAGGCCCGAGAGCAGGTTAGCATTGCTCTCGCTAATGGTTTGGGCAAGTTGCGAGGAGGTCTGGTGGGAATCCCTCCAGACATTGGACACCGCTTCCACAGTTGCGTCTCGGAGTTGGCGAGCGTCCTTCCCAAGAACCGCTGACAGGTCCTCCAGGTCGGACAGGGCAGAAGTCAGTGGGACGGTGATAGCAGCTGGCGGGTCAGGCATTACAGCCTGCTCCTCTGCCTTAACCTCATCTTTCATTTGATCTATCTGGTGCTGGGTACCTTCGACCCACGGTTCCGTAGCCTTGGCGCGAGACCTAGTAACCGGCGGTGCCATAGCGACGGAATCGAAGCAGTGAATAGAACGTCAGTAGCACAGTAGCGATACAGTGATCCGTAAGACGGATGAATGAGGGACGCGAGGCCGGTGTGGGTTATATATGTTTCGCGGATCCCAGCTGCGTGGGCGAACATAGATGCTGTCGCGCACCAAGGAATGCAAAGCAAAACAAAGATGAGGCAGCAAAATAAAAATACATCAAAGAGCGATGCTAATGCATCCCCTATTTTCCCAAGCTTATGTTTGTGCGCTTGAGGGTAAGCAAAATATGATTAACGCTAGATAAAATTCAAAATAAAGTCCCCGGTTTCCGCAATGCATTCCTCAGCCGCTATTCCCTCGCTAGAGTTGCGAACAAAAACATCGCTTGTCGGAGGCTTGATCGGCAGCCGCGAGCCGCTGACTCGCGTGCCTTTGTTGCGAGGTCGCATACCGTATTACCCACCGACATAAACAACGAGCCATCGTGCTCAATGCAGTGATTGCGCAACTCGCAGCCCTTGGACTTGGAAATGAATTGAAGTAATGGAAAAGAAATCCTCGAAGAGTCGTGATTGTAGTCATCTGTTGAGACAGATAAGCCAAAAGTTGGTGAAAAAAGGAACGAACTCGCGAATGGAGGTGGAAAAAAGAGGAAATACAAGGCAAGCGGAAAATCGACAAATCGGTTACTAGCTTCGCAAGCTAATCGCTGTAACGGTTAATTCAAAGGAATAAACGTGAGGCATGATGAATTTTGAGTATTTATGCAAGAAAACCCTTCTGAGTCTGAGAGGGATTCAGGTAAACGAAAAAAAAATGGTTTTAACCGTTGAAAGCAACCATAAGGAAAAACACATACGGAATAAATCCGAAACGGAAAGAATGGCGCTTGCGCTCACCAGCCGTTTAGCTCCAGGCGAAATGCCCCTGGAGAAAGCCGAGGAGGAAAGACCCCAAAAAGGAAAGAAACAGAGAAGCAATGCGACTTTGAATCTGCCGGTCAATGATTACCGAAATCTTGCGCACGCGAGCGAAAAACCGAAAAGAAAGAAAAAAAGAAAGGAATACCGACTCTATTCACACGTTTGAGTACTCAATTATTATCTCTATCTCGACTGTGAAACGTCCTCACCACTGAAAATCGCCACTTTAACGGCCCAGGCCTGGGACCCTCAGAACGACGTATCTCAAAATCACACATTTGATATCTGTCTTTGACTTTACAAGTCACCCGGGTGATACTACCTCCAAGTCATTGAACGAAATTGCATGCACACGTACAGACTGTAGCAAAACTATGCAAATAGGGTTACCCTGAGAACTAAAGTCTAGAAAGCTCGAAAGAGGGGGAAGGAACGGCCGGAGAAACAGAAGGACAAAAAAAGATTGATCAGATCTGTTCATGCCCAACTGCGGGGCAGCGAAAAATGACTTACCTGTGTTCCGCCGGCTGCTGCTCCACTCGCTGCTACCAGTAATAACCGAGGTGGATCTTCATGTGTCGACAGCGATGAGAATACAGATTTATTGGAATTAATGTATGAGCAGCGAAGACCCGTCAGAACACGGGTAGCCGATAGTCGTGTTCCTCGCCGCCGTCCTCCCGGTCCGTCCTCGTCCCTTCTCCCCGCGTCTTCGGCGCGCCGCCTCTCATCGGCTGAAACAATAACATTCACATTGATCGATCAGATTACCGTATGCAAGCTCAAACCCTTTTGAGCTTACATAGTGCAATCGGTAAAAGATGACGGTGTGCATGCATTATAGTTCGGCAGTGAAGAAGAACGAAATACAATGGCCAAATTTGAGAAATGGGACTAAACCATCGGCTCCAAGCTGGACGAGTTTTGGGAGCGTCGCATCACTGAGTATCGATCGGAGGCGCACGGATCAGTTATATGTGGCGGTCATACACAACCACATGACGCGTTCGCTTATGGGCGGAGGTGCACACAATAGTGTCATAAGTGGTATGCTTTATCAAGTGGCTCACGGGCGTGGGTACCTTTATGTCAGGATTTCGCACGACGACGAGCGGCGTGCGACGCAGTGTGTGCGAGCTTGCGCGTTGCGGTAGTTGTGTCTTAGAAAGATTACACGGTAATGTTAGGGGCGCGATAACCAGTTGTCTTGCAATCGCATTTGGATCCAACAACATAGCGCCTTCAGCTCGTCCACATTGTTTCGCTTGCGACATGCCGCGGTGCGAAATCCTGACATAAGGGTACACACCTGACTCAGGGCGTACCCTTGACCACAATGCCACCCCCGCTCTCTTCTTCTACACTCTGTATCCTTTAACACCCGAATTATCACTTCTACGGCCATCAACTCTCCAGATCTACTATGAGAGGACCCAGGGTGAAAGGCGTTGAAGCTCTCGTTCAAAAACGATCGATGGGTACCGTGTGGCAATGCTAATCTGATTATTTACTTATTTATTAGCATGCATGGGTGCGCTACACTATCCAGCATAATATGCGTCATGTACTTGTCCTTTGCTCAGAAAAGTATAATACTATTGTGTAAGGATCTAGCAAACGTGAGGTGGCTAAGATACTTCTACTAACCACTTTCTTGCAGCTCGTTTGGTAACTCTCTAAGCGTCCGTAAGACACTTTTGCAGAGCCTGTCAATCATGGCTGAATTAAACACCGAAGCCCAATCACGATAATTTGAGGGGTGGGGCCACTTACGTCAAAAAATCGCTTCGCGGCGCCACCAGTACGACTTGCGAATCAATTGCCCTCGGGAGCCCGGCAGAGCGTGGCTGCGTCATCTCTGCGCTTCCATCCATGCCACACTGCCTCCTGCACCCATGCCACTCTGCCTACTCCACCCATGCCACACTGCCTCCCTTGAGGGCTGCCACGCCCTGCCACTGGCACTCACACACTCCGCGCCGCTCGGCGCGGATTGCCACGCGATTTTCTGGCGTAAATAGCCTCACTCTAGTTTAAAGACATCATTAGGGGTAATGCGGTAATGGAGAAATCCCTACAAGAAGTCACTCACATGCAAGTTCTGGGCCTAAGAAGGCTATCCGTGGCGAAATCCCGGTGAAAAAGCGCCCTCCGAGCTGTAGAAACCCTGCAAAACACCGCAACCATGCAACGGTTCCGCCTCTTGGACACAGCGGTCCCGCCTCCCGATGAAGTAATTCCCGATTGACTGGGGTGGAAGCGGCGAGAAGATGCGGCAGGATCGAAGGTTTTGCGGCGCACTTTCGCAGTTCCAGCTTGAAGCTCACTCCAAAAAGTAGATCCTGTCGTATTTCCAAACATTCCCTTGTGTTTATTTGGCAACATGGCAATGGGAAACAAGATCAGACTACCCGCCTGTTGACGGGAAGGTCGTCCGGGTCGAGAATCAACGGTGGGAAGGGGGTCCTATTTCTCGGGTTTTTGACCATCTCCATCCGTTTTTTCTCCACTATCCTGTTACTAGGCATCTCGACTTTCATATGCACTATTTCTTTTACTTTTCGTCCGACTTTCCCCTAATGCTGCCTTTAAGCACTCTAATTCCCATCGTGGACAGGTAGTTTTGTCTGCACCTGCAGAAGTATCCTTGTCGTGGCGTGAGGACGAGTTATTAGGGAACGCAGAGCTTGCATCTAAAGTTAGAGTAATTCCACCCTCAAGGGTTAGACAACTCAAATCGGCCTGCCCTCGACCGTCCTTCATTGGGTGTGTGCCCTTATGTCCGGATTTCGCACGACGACGAGCAGCGTGCGACGTAGTGTGTGCGAGCTATGCGCGTTGCGGTAGCTGGGTCGTAGAACGATTACAAGATAATGCTAGGGGCACGTCACGCAGTTGAATTGTAGCCGCTTCGGGACCCAACAACATGGCGCCTCTAGCTTGTCCGCATTGCTTCGCTTGTGACATGCCGCGGTGCGAAATCCTGACATAAGGGTACACACCCTCCCTCATCTCTTCCCAGATCCGTTTCTTTCTTGTCCCTTTTATACATATTGGCGCTAAATACCTCTGTGTATAAAGAAAAGCGGAGTTAGCTATTAGAGCTGAGTTTAAGGTAACCAGGCAATTTCCTTCAGCTTCCTTTTACATTGGTGAATCAACTAGCAACTTCACAAGGTGCGCAATGAATACTGTTACGCGGTAAAAAACCGACTTCTGAAGAGTGCAGCAGAGGAAATGGAAACTCGATGGTAAATACAGGGTACACCGGGAGTCGAGAGGATTCCTCGACGAAAGGGGTCGTATTTGACCGGACAGGAGGGAGGGTGGGGGTTGTAAGTGCAGAGATCAGAGTTAAGCACTGGAATCTTTAATAAGCAGATGAAAAGCGAAGGATATTCCACGGCGAACCCGTGTAAGAAACTATGAAATCAATATCTTCTTGCTTTGAGTAAAAATACATAGTAATAAATCACATTGCAACTATACAATCGGGCAATAGATACTGGTATTGTAGAGGTCACTCAAAAAGGGGAAGGATCGTGTTTGGTCCCCGGAGAGAGGGGGGGGGGGGTCGTACTGGAAGTCGAGATCTGCGACTGCCCTGCCTGGCCCACCCATGGAATAAGCGCGTTTTTGAGACTAAAAATTCAGTTATTCGTGTATTCCATGGCGCCTTAAAGGCAGCATTAGGGGAAAGTCGTACCAAAAGTAAATGAAGTAGTGAATATGAAAGTCGAGATACCTAGTAACAGGACAGTGAAGAAAAACGGATGGAATTGGCCAAAAACCCGAGAAGTAGGACCCCTTCCCACCGTCGTCGGACCCAGACGACCTTCCCGTCAAGAGGCGAGTAGTCCGGACTATTCTTCTATTGGCATTTTTCCAATTGAACACAAGGGAATGTTTGGAAATACGACTGCATCTCTTTCTTGAGTGAGCTTCAAGCTAAAACTGCGAAAGCGCGCCGCAAAACCTTCGATCCTGCCGCACCTCCTTGGCCGCTCCCACCCCAGTGAATCGGGAATTACGTCATCCGGAGGCGGGATCGACTTATCAAGAGGCGGAACAGGTGAGCGGTTGCGCGTTTTGCGGCGTTTCTACAGCTCGAAGAGGCGCTTTTTCACCGGGATTTCGCCACAGATAGCCTTCTTGAGCCCAAGCTACCATGTGAGTAACTTCTTGTAGGGATTTCTCCATTACCGCATTACCCCTAATGCTGTCTTTAACGGATTATTCACGATAGGCGTGGTGACAAAATATCATAACATAGGACGCAGAAGGCTTCGAAGTTGTATCCGCTATGCTTCTTGACTTTGATCGTGTATTTCACGATTTTTTTAACTTATTGGATATTTCAATTCCTCATGCATCCCAGGGTGCCCTGACGGCCCATTCACGATAGGTAAGTTAGCAGAACAGCATAGTACAGAACACTGAACAGGTTACACTGGGATTCGAAGATTCCTCGATGGGGGGCTGTGTATTTGACGGGTGGAATGGAGGAAGATAGTAATTGCAGAGGTCAGAATGGCCCCAAGCTACATGACAAGCGGAACGTTTCATCAACTGACCTGGTTTTGTAAGAGAATATCATCGAATTCGAGTGATTAAATTACAGTAATAATACTATGCAATCGACAGCGGCTACTTATGCTGCGGAGGTTATGTCAATGTTGGAAAGTGGTCGTACAGTCTCGTTGAGGTAGGGGGGGAGGGGTCGTACTCAAAGGCGTAAAGGGGATAGGGGTAATTTGGACCGAATATGGAAGGATCATCAAATGTGGAGCTCGGTGCTATAGTGCAAACGTGAAGAAAAAACGGAATGAAACGGTCAAAAACTCGAGGAATAAGACCCCCTCCTCCTGTTATTCAATCTCAAGAGGAACGGGTAGCCCTCAAAAAAAGGGGCGGGCTGCCATCAAACAAGTGGCAGCTGTTGGAGAAGACCGGGCGGCAATCTTTCCTATCGGAAATTTAGTGGCCACATATAGTCTACTTCAACCCATAGCTGTCATTTGCGTAAGTCAGTTGAAGAATTCTCATTAACCACATTAGCCCTACCACTGTCTTTAATGGAGCCCGAAGGGGTCCGAAACAAGAGAAAGATGCAAAGAAATGAGGATTTTGTAACGAACACTCAAGGTTAGAAGCGATAATCGGCGAAAAAACTCGGACTCAAAAGCGCGACGCTGCGGTGTGTATTCGCATCCCATTCGCATCAGCGCATCCATTCCGAGTTGTCCGCTGTAGGAGACGGGCCGTGGGCCAACGTTAGTTGTAGCACCTGACTCCAAGCGTAGTGGAGTGGCCATTCCCAACTAGATTAGCATTCATGTAAGTACATCTAGAAACAATATAAGAAAGAACAAAGTAAAAAGCAAAAAGAAAAAACAAACTTATAATAGAAACATCTCCTTTTGGCAACATGCCAAGGCGTCACGTAAACTCGTCCACACTACGTCTGTTCTACCGTAAGCCAAAATTACACCCTTCCGGTGTCTTTAAGCTGTCGTATACACGTCAGGTACACACGCGAACAAAAATACTGGCCCGATTATATAGCTGCCACAGCGATTTGTGCTTGGACTTTTCTCGCATTCGTCTGGGACGGTGTAACGTACATAGGGCGGGATTGGACAGGGCGTTTAATACATGCGCTACTGCCAGCACACCCTCTACCATTGTGGTGTGGAAAAGAGGTGAGATTTCACAGCGACTAACGAAGAAGGTCTTTCAGGAAATGAAACCATTTCTGAAAACGTTTTTTGCATCATGTGGGAGTATATAGTATATGCATCATCACGTTAAATGACTGGACAATGTATCTAGATGATGGGAAAAGTGTGGATGTGATATATTTTGATTTTTGCAAAGCTTTCGATAAGGTATCGCATGCCAAGTTGCTCTATAAATTGCAGAGAGTTGGAATCCATCCTCGTATAATTGCATGGATCAAATCCTTTCTTTCGAACAGGTAGTATGTCGTGCGTGTTAATCTATCATTTTCAAGGCCTATATCCGCCTCCAGCGGCGTACCTCAAGGTGGCGTTCTATCTCCAATTTTGTTCAGTATTTTTACATACGACTTGCTCAGCCTACTTTCGGTCAACGATTCTAAGTTTTGCGCGTTTGCGGATGACTTGAAATTATACCGGCCCATACATGATTTTAGAGATAAGTGTGCGCTGCAGAATGCAATCAATATCGTGCATAAATGGTCCAAATCATGGGACCTGCCTCTTTCCGAATCAAAAACGAGGATACTACACCTTGGCAGTCACAATCCCAAACACTCTTATTCCATAAATGGCACGACACTCACCAGTGTGTGCGAAGTTAAAGATCTAGGATTTTTGGTAACAAATAAGCTCAGCTTTGATGAGCACTGTCTCATGATAGCCAATAAGGCTACTGTACTAATTCACAACTTATTCAGAGCCTTTTCTACCAAGGACATATCCATATTACTCCAGGCGTATAAAATGTTCATCAGGCCTGTTTTAGAGTACGGAACGGGAGACGGTCGTTTGGCGCGGCCCCTTGGAGCTAATTTGCCAATGGGCACTGCCAAAGCTCCTCCCCTAAAAAGGCTTAGGTAAATCTGGGAGGGTCCAGACGGCCCATGCGCCCCATTGGCAAATTAGCTGCAAGGGCCGCGCCAAACGACATACACCCGTACGGAACCCCTGTTTTTAACCCTTACAAGGTCAAGACGATCACTTTATTGGAGCGGGTGCAAAATAACTTCACTCGAAAGCTCATGATACGTGCACTAGGGTACACATATGATCAAATCCCATCTAGTACTGCCAGAAACAGAAACTTCGGGTTGTCAACTCTTGCTTTTAGACGAAAGAGAAATGATCTTCTGCTCTTGTATAAGATCATACAGGGTGGAAGTGTTAAACTCGATAGCCTCGTTTCACTCAAAGCATCTGTCACTAGAGGTTCTGCCATCAAGTATAATGTGAGCAAAGCAAAACTCAATTGTAGACGGTATTTTTTATTCATAGAGTTATTCCACTTTTTGATAAGCTCAGTAGAAAGCACTCTATACCGTTGCGCTACAGCACATTCAAAAGATTTTTGAGTAAGCACTTGAGTCCATGAGGCTTTACAGTTGATCTTGATTTTCATGCATTGAAGTAAGCAGATACGTTTGCGTTTTTTTTAGTGTGTTCGAAATTGTTGCCATGGTTATTCAGTTGTTCATTTTATGTTGTTGTTCCACACGAGTCCTCTCGTGTAATAAAATAAATAAAATATACGAAAAATACAGCTATCGTTCATTTTTCCTGAGCGGCCCTACAAATGCCAAAAAACGGTCGATGGTTCGCCCACGAAACAATTCTTCCAAAATTTGGATGTTCAGTTTTTGGGTTCGTAAACACTCGGATACAAATATGTTCATTACTCATTTTGAGAGCACCAGGCAAGGTACACCGAGAGTGGAGGTTCCTCGACAGGGGTCGTATTTGACTGGATAGGAGGGTGGGGAGGGGGTCATACCTTCAAAGGTCAGCGATAAGCACTAAAATCTTAATTCTCAATAAGCAGTTGAGAGCAAAGAGTATTTCACCGCAAATCCGTGTGACAAAATGTAAAATTATAAGTTTCTGCCTCAGGAAAGGGTATATAGCAATAAAACGCATTGCAATAATGCAATACGACACCGGTTACTAGCGTTTTAGAGGTGGAAGAAGAGGGGGGATCGTATTTAGTCGCCTTAGAGGGGAGTTGTACTGAAGCGGCTATTTTCCTCGACACCTGGGAGTGCCCTGGATAAATATTCATATTGATTTTGAACAATACATTACCATCACTTTTCGATTCGACCTCCTCGATTTCGGATGACGGTGCTTTGGATAGAAGTCGATGACAGGACGTGAACCAACGAGCATCTGAGGGCGAACTTCTCGAACGAGAAGCTGCCGCTCAATCTCAACCCTGCGGAACGTAGTTTGTGGATATCTGGGAGAGAAGGTCTTCGCAACACCTCATCGAAGCTCTGCATTCCTCAAAGTTGACCTTCAACGGGAGTGGGCGAAACTACCGTCAACTACCTGCATCCCGTCATCGACTCGTACCCCGAACGTATACGCGCCGTCATCTGAAATCAAGGAAGTCGAATCACAAGTGATGATAGCATACATATTGTTCACAATAGTTATAAATATTTATCATCCAATTTTCGTTTCTTTTGTTACACTCTTGCCAGAGATATTGGGTTTTTTACCGTGTAAGATTAGGTTGATCGGAAAGTTTTGATAGGGTTGAGATTTTTTCAATTTTACTTTACAACTCAGCAAGTAATGCAGGCTAATCAACAATATAGTAAACATCGTTAGTTATAACATTGTCCCACCCAATGGGCAGGTCCAACCTAGCTCTTCCAATTTTGCACCGGTCCCTCACATAGCTAAAGAGACCCGTGCAAGATTGAAGGAGCTAGGTTGGGACACGGTTCCACATGCACCCAATTCACCTGATACTGCCCCCTCAGATTACCACTTGTTCCGGCCCCTTGAGGCTTTCCTAGCAAAAAAAAATTGTCACCTCGAACAAGTGGTCGGTGACTTCTTTGACTCCCAATCCTCCTAATTCTGGGAGAAGAAAATCGCTGACCTACTCTCTAGGTGGGACAACGTTATAACTAACGATGGTTATTATACTGTTGATTAGCCTGTATTACTTGCTGATAATAGAAAAAATCTCAACCTATCAAAACTTTCCGATCAACTTAATAATATTTATTGCGCACCCCATATAACCGTTTTATACTCAGAAAATGATCGTGAGCTGTCTTTCATTTCACACATCGTGAAAGTACCTTTCCACGCATTCTAAACTGCGACCGTTCAACGGCATGCTTCCGTTACATTTTTTGGGTGGCGCTGCAAAGAGGTGTGCACACAATGTCCCACATGTAATATGATCTTCGTTCAACAGAACATTCTCAAATAAAGGTTTTCTTCACTTCCTCGCCCACCCTAACAATACTCGGCATGGAACCCATCCTATTTGAGTTGCCCCGATTATAGTTTCCTTAATGTTTTCAACTTCTTCTGTTGTCTTAATCTATGCTATTAGCGTTTGATACTCCTAGGCAGCACTTTTGGAAAATTTTGGCAGCATTTTTACTCAGCTACAAACGAGATCGCGCAATCATGTACCTTGAGTCTGCCCCTTGAAGATATTGTCAAAGATGAGGGAAATCAGAACTGAAAAATGTTCATCACAATGATGGCGCGCCTTTCAGAGAGAAGACCTATGGAGGAAGGCGCGCCTCACTCTTTATCGCCGCGCATGGTTGCGTTCACAGGCAGTGAGGCAGAGTAGCACGGGGGAGGTGCAGAGACGACGCAGGCGAGGAGACAAGGTGGCATAGACGGAGACGCAGAGACACGCACCCACGCCCTGTTGCCGGGCACCGCAAAGTATGAACGCAACTGTACTCCGAAATATAAGACGTAAAAGACGACAATCGCTTCCCAAATACGGCACCCCCCTCTCGCACTCATCGCCAACTCTTCATGCCGTGTGAATTTCTTCCATGTGGTGACACATCCATCCAACGTCACAAACATTGTATAAACCAAAACATTCGAATATTTCTTTCATTTTTATTAGAATGTCGTCATTGCAACTGTAGATTAGATTAAGACACATTTCAATAGTGTGTAATAATGTAATAAACTACTGTCGCACATATAGTATTGAATATTGGGGAAACACGTCTCGTTCAACGAGACAAATGCAAAAAAATAGCAATCTCCAGTCAAAATAACAACATCAAAATGCAATTCTACTACAAAACATACGATTCAATGATTAATGCGCAAGAGTATCACTTTGCCATGTGTATGTATGATGGAGAATTCTGGGTGGGGATTGAAAATCAATTGAAAGGAATTCAGATAATTAAGAACAATCTTTTATACAGTAATCATTGGTTTTAATCATTTCAAGAAATCAATCAATCCAATATGTACATCTACCATGCATCATCTAGACTCGACTAAACTAACATAAATATCATGCACACATGAACACAGAACGCGAGCGCACCATTTGTTTGTTATATTTAACAGAGATATAAAAGCGACGACGAATTCTAGCAAATGATAATGCCAGCGCAGTATTGAAAGGTGACATTAATTCACCAACAGAGAGAGAGGAATCTAAAGGGAGTGATGTGACGCACCTATGCGATAACTGACACAGGGACCGGGATTTGCACGAAGACGTGAAAGGCGAGGTAGGTGGTTTAGAGGAGAAACCAAAACAGCGCCGAAGCAGACGAGATTGAATAGTAAATGAGACGAGATCACCGGCAAATCACCAACGAGTATTTCGAGTTGGACGCGGTCCTGGAGGAGGTGGGGGCGGCACATCTGAAGCAAAAACAAATTTAAAATTAATCTTTGAAAATGACACTAAACAAACTACCTCTTAAAGACATCGCCCTATGGCTGGGAGAGATAACTGATCTGGGAGACCGTTGAGTACCAGCGGTACCTGAGAAGAGGCGTCAATATCGTTGTCCCACCGACATCCTTATGTTTACAACACCGAATATTGTAAAAACAAAACGGGCAACTCACCAACACCAAACTCTTTGGCTAAACGATCAGCAAGAGACATTCTTTCTTCACCAGACTCTGAACTGGAGCCGATAGACATGTCACTAGACGAAGCAGGCAGAGTATTTGTCGGAGTTTCAACCGGTGGTATCACTGGTGGTACCGGAGGTGTAGGAATGCATGACTGCAAAACCGAACGCAATGACACACGTAGAAAAATCTCTTGGAGATACTAATTTGATATGACTCGTTATAATCCAAATCACAAAAAATAGTTGAATCTTCAGAGCAGGCTATAAATTTTTCTCTCACCTCTTCCAAAATCATTTTCTTGACCACCTCCAAATCTGGAGGTACTCCTAATGGCGGAATGGGTATAGAAGTGTCCAAAGGTCGCAAAAGTGCACTTTGGTCCTGAAAACAACTAGCATAATAACGCCCATATGCAAATGAATCGTTATTTTAAAACGGATCCATACCAGAGAGGTATCCATAGTAGGAATAAAAGAACGGGTCGGCCGACTATTGCTCTCAGCAGTTCGATTTCGTATGTCGGCGAGGCTTCCAGTGGTAGGCGTTGCAGTAGCTCCAGATGATGCACTTGTATTTTCCGAGGAGCCCATCGTACTTCGGCGCCTTTTGTAGTCTTCAAGGCTCAATCGCTTCGCCTAAAATCCAGCACATGTCATCGAAGGTTGAAATAAGATTTCACATCATCCATGTCAAAGACACTACCTTCCTAACTTCAACTGGAGAAGCCATGGGTGCTTGTGACGACGTTGATGTAGCTGTTGCAGTATCCACTGAGACCGAAGGAAGCGTAGTCACAGGTTGGCGTACAGACGGTTGCGGCAATGGCTTGTGCACAGACTCGGCCAAATCGAAATCCACATGCGTCCTCTCATTGAGAATAGGCATCAGAAAGCGCAAGGCCATGTTCCAATGGAAACGAAACCCCTCGGCTGTAAAGATACCTATTAGTACGAGCAGCCTTCAGATAGCAGCCCTTTTTTTACCTTTGGCACCCATCTGTGCCAAAGCTGTTGCAGCAACCTGCTCATCAGACTGGCACGCATCAAGCATGTGACGCCTTTTCTTCAATGGTGGACTCATCTGTAAACAAAAAATAACGTCTTAAAACACGAACCACAAAAATAAATCCTTGACTACTCAGCGAAATATTTCATCGAACTCCTCTTAACAAAACTTGCAGCGCTGAACCGACCTGAACTCTCGATGGCAATGTGGTAATATCGCTGGTGGAATCGGCCGCACATGTTAAAGGTTCCGACGAAGCTGCAGATTCTGTTGCTTGCAAGCTTTCATCACTGATTGATTCCGCGGCGTGTCGTCGCAACCAAAGTTTCTTCCCACCAACGCTACTTGGATTGACGGAATCTGCTGAACTGACATCCCCAGCTCCCACTGAGGTCGCGGACGATGAGGAGGTCACCTCAGGCGATGAGGCTCGCTGAGCTGCTTCTATAAAGAGCAAAATCTTACGATAACAACTCAAAAATTATAAATTCACAAAAACTTTTACCGTTTTCCTTAACAGCAGCAGCCCACCGTTTTCTTGGTGGTTGGGCTATAGTAGACACTTCGTCGACTTCATTTTCCTTGAAATCTTCTCCTGAAAATACAAATATAATGCAATGAAACTGACACGTGCAGAGAAAGCTTCAGAAGCCAACATACTCTTCTTCTTTCCACGTGGACTTTCCCTGACGGATGGCTCGACAACAGCTTCAACTTTCTTTTCCTTATCATTGTGCTTCTCCGAATGGCGTCTTCCCCCTCTTCCACTGCTTACCGTGCTTCCCGTGCTTGACCTAGCCGGTCGTCCAGGACCCTAGAAAATATCAATACGTAGCAGGCACATAAGGGTCATCAAGTGAAAAAAAGTAAGAAGCCCGATATCCCTTGAGTGACTGATCAACGAAACGCACTCGTTTCTCTTTCGCATCATTGGAGTCCTTATGAGCCTCTGCTCGCCTTTTCTCCTTTTCCTCTTTTCTTTCAATGGCCGCCAAGGCAGCTTGCAACTTCCTTTCCTCACGACTCTGAATTGTCATAAGAATGATTGATTGTTGGGGATGAGCCATCCAAAACTTTACAGATGATCGAATTAATACGCTTACAGGCTTATTTCTGTCCTCGGGCAATGTGTAATCCATTACTTCCTTCAGTTGTTCGATTGCTTCCCTCTTAGGGAATCGGCTCGATCCTGTGCTGCTTCGACGCCGTCCACCAGTAGACTGTTGCTCCTCCTAAATAAGAAAAAAGTCTATACTGAAGAATAACACACGGTAACGCAATGAATACCTTTTTGGGAGAAGTTGGAGCAGACTTGTTCCCTTCTGAGGTTTGCTTCTTTGGTGATGAAGGTTGTTTGTCCACCTGGTCCACCTTTTGAGCTTCGTTCGTTTTTTCTTCCACCTTGACCTCCTCGGTAGTGGTCTCCTCGGATGAAGGCGCAGCGGTTGATGGTGGCGGTTCCTGTGCTTGTACCTCGTCTTTGTCTGTGGGCTCTTTCTTTTCCTCCACCTCTTTTTCATCCCTTAAAATAGCAATCGTTGACACATTCTCTCCATTAGATCTAAAGTTTATCTAGCGACAGTACGTGGTTTCAGTGGTGTCTGCCCCTGCACATTGCTCCATTGATTCATCGGACGACTTCGTATTCTTACTGTCAGAATGTCGACGAAGACGGATTCCCACCTTTTTCGGCTTCCGACCAACGGGTCCCTTCAAAAAAAAAAAAACTTCTGTTTGAGCCATAACAATTGACAGATGATCGGGTTTCACACAAAATCAATAACTAACCTTTTTCTTCGGGGGTTCGTCGGAGACTTTTTCCTTCTTGCCGCTTCCCTTCGGTCGACCACGATTTTCAGTCTTGGTTTTCTGTGGCATGGGCACGGCTCTTCGACCAGAGGCAGTCCCATTTGAGGCCTGAGGCTGCTGCGGCGCAACATCGTGATTTGGACGTTCCTTAAACAAACGATAGACGTTGAGAGACCGGATCTATCACATGAAGAGCTTACTTCGAGCGCTGCTTTGACACGAAGAGAGTTATTGAACTGCTTCATGTAGCAGTTCGGGTCATCTCCACAAGCACATTCAACGGGTACGACAGTATCGCGGAAATCACAATCAAATGGTATGGTGACCTATAAATAATGCTGGTGATTATAAAAAATATTCCATAGTGGACAAAAAAGTACCTCAGTTCCTTTTTCAATTCTCTCCGACGCAACCAACATGACGTAAATACTTCCATTTAACAACACATGTTTCAGAGTTGAGTTAGATCGGCAACATCTAGAAATTTAGGAGTGAATCGATCATTTGAAAATGTAGGTCAATTAAATCAGCGACATACGAACTGCAAAAATCAAGTACCTGCGGGCGAATCGAGCTTCACTTCCCTGACGGCGAGCATCAATACAAAGAAGGTTTTGGCCAAGACCGTTATACAAAACACAATATGGCTGCAGAGCACCACGTTGCAGTCTTCCAGGACATTCGTCGGGTAAACAAACATGTCCCACATATTCCATTATGACGTCATCCTGCTTGATAGCTTCAGTCGACACAAGCCCTGAGAACAAACACAATTATCTCACAGCAGTTTTGAGAAGCGGAAAAACAAAAAGAACCTTCAACATCCGGAGCGACAAACATGCGTTTTCCACGCTTCAAATCACGAGAATTCTCGAGAATACTCTGAGCGCCAGCTGTGGTGTCAAAAAGAGCCAGCATTTGTTTCGCTCGCTTAGTGTACTCGTTGCGAGTAATCAACTGGAATTTCTTGAAAGCTGCAGGACCTCTTTTTGCAGACTTGGTGTGCTGAAAACGAGTTACATAAAATTTCAAGTGAATATCAGAAGTGAAACGTCTAGTTCCCATTTATTTTTATAATAATGCAATTAGTCAACTAGTTATTAGCCAAAGTACTGATAGCATTTGCGCTACTTAGGAACAGGTATGGCTCCAACGGCAGCCTTTGGTCAAGTCCTACCACCCTTGCAAGTAAGACCACAAAAGATGAGATTGAACGGTTCGCGAGCGCCACTATAATGGCAACCATATTGAAATTTGACACTAGAGCAAAAGCAATTACAAATCGGCGCAGAGTACGTTCCTTCACACGACTGAACGGTGCGAAATCATTCAAATAGTCATGCCAATTTTCAGCAAAAATTTCTGACGTTACCATACTGTTTACTTTGTCAATTTGCGTGATTTCTTAATCCTGATAAATATCTCAATACTCACGTTGCGTTCCTTCAAGCGCTGATTCAGTTTGGCACGTTTTCTTTCTTCTCGCCTTCTCAACTTTTCGGCCAGCTTCCGTTCTTTCTCACGTGAGACAGCTTTCAGCTGTTTCAACTGAAAACATACCATGCTGTACAAGAGAAACTTTTCATTTGAAGACACATGCAATCATCTCAACCCTCAAGTACCTGTAATTCTTGCGCTTGCTTTTTTGTCCACTTGAGTGGTCGAGGGTTGCAGTACTCGCAGAGGTAAGTGTCATTTTGGTTGAATTTCTTTGGGTCAATACCCATGCACTTCATATGCTGCCAAACACTGGAAACAGTAGAATGAAGTTCATAACGGATGTTGAGGCCTATACTGACTATAGAATCAGGCAGGAATACAGTCGTTATTGCCGAAAACACGTACTTGCACTGTTCACATTCCACCATCCACTCGTCATTGTGTTGCATTTCACACAGACATCGCGTCACATAATCGCCCCATTCAGCTTCCTGAACATGATTTCCAAATCATTCCAGAAGAAATGATTAAACGGCATTGTAATACTGTACCTCCGCGGCTTCTTCCTCATCACTGCTGGGATCGCTACTAACGTTGGCGAGATCTTCTTCAGGAGAAACTCCATTGACTCCTGAATTTTCATCAAAAGATGTGATGCAGAGGATTTCATGAGTCAGATCTTCAAACTTCAAAGAGCTCACCCTTTTGCTGGAAACCTGGTGACATCGGTGAACGGTCCATAGGAGTTCTCTGGCTAGCATGAGGTGACTGTGCTAGCCCTGGACTTTGGTACGCACCCCGCACTGTTTGGGCGTTCGATAGTGGAGGTATTGGAGGAGGTAATTCAGGAGCCATGGAGCCATCATATGCCTGAAGTAAGCCCATTGATATGGCCCTCGAAAAACTCGTGCTTCTCAAGGAAATGCCAAATTTAGCTCACAGTTATAGGTACAGCATTGCCCCTGACGGAAGAGCGTCCAGAAACACGCGAGGATTGGTAGTCTGCCGCTCTCGTGCTGCCATATGGCCCCTCCGAAACGTCATGGTGCAACGGCGTAGTACTTGTCGCAGCCATGCTTGTACTGCTGCTACTGCTCAACGACGATCGCGTTCTGCCCTACAACAAAAAGGACCGGTCGCTTTACAAAAGGCGTCACTTATAGAAAATATTACCGATCCCTTAGGTCTCCCTCGTCCTCTTGGAGCTGTCGTATTTGAGCCTCCTGTCTCCATCTCTTCACCACCACTGAACTGGGTATCAGTTGCTGAACGACGTCGCATAGCCGTAGATACATCGTTAGTCGGTCGTTTTCTCGCTCTCGCTTGTGCTTCAGACTCCATCTTTTTCTGTTCCATTTCCTGAAGATAGTGTTAATGATCACAAACAAACCACATGAATTCATCGTGAATACACGCCTGAGCGATTTCGCGACTAATAGCATCAATCTTCGCCTTGATATCCTCAGCCGAAATGTCATTATTGGTCCACTGTGGATGGTTCACATCTGCTTCAGCTGAGAGAGAAGTGGCAGCCGCAATGACCTCGGGAGGTAAGGTGGAATTCTGAAGAAGAAATCCGTTAATGTCAACTGAGATCGTATATGCTTATCATACCTTATTCACTTCTGATTCGGTGTAGCTCTGAGAACCGGCTTCGGTGGCATCGTCTACGAAATTTTCAGGTAGTGATGGCGTTTCAGGTGAAGTTGTGGGCACCGTTCTCTGAAACAAGACAGACTGTCCAAATTCACATGATACTCAACGTATTTACTCTCAACAATTTTTATAGTGGAAAGAATCCCTTTCAACCATACACCTTCTAATCCTACTACCGGAATGGACTACGAAGTTGCCCTTGTCATTACGTCACATAATTACAGCAACATCAGTAGTATAGCCAAGTAGAGAAGAGGCAAGCAAGATGACAGAAAGAATTCGGGAAAATAAACAAATTGTGCCCAGTCCACTATTAGAAGCAGGCAAGAAATCAAGCCGGTCATCTGCATCCGAGTCTCGACTAATGCAGGAAAGCCTTACCGGTGGTGAGGTAACATTCGCTGCCGCCGCGGTCGCTGCAGCCTGAGGCACCATTGATGCAGATGGGACGCGAACGCGAGCCGATGTTAGTCTTGAGGGTGACCGAACGCCCGCCTGATGTGCTGCTGCATCGAGATCTGGGTGGTGTAGAGAAGTTGGAGGCATTCCTTGCATGCGGAGCGGTGATGGAGCTCCACCAGTAGTTGGACCAACAGCAACACCGTCAGAGAAATGCACCTGAACAGAAAAATTAAATGACTCTGTCACGTGTCATCACTTCTGTGCTCTTTGAACGCAGAGTGTGCGCGTTTCAAGTGTTTCGGGAGTGCAACAATAGCACAATGGACAAAAGTCGACGCCAAAACAAAATAGAGCTACCCTGTCAACAAAATTTGAAACGAACCTGTTTCCGAGGAGATACCGGTGTGGCACGAGTACCATGTACAGGTGCGTTCATAGGAATACGAGCAGTGGCTTGAGGGGAATGTGCTGGCGACGTCTCCTCTCCTGATACTCCACCTGCGCTTTCTTTTTTAGCACGTCCCGTCACACTTCCTCCTACAGATAATAACGGAAAAATAGTGCTAACTTTTACAGATAGTCTTAGCCACACGCGGAACATAAACGAACACACCTCTTCCACGAACAATTTGCCTGGTTCCACGACTGGATACTAGCAAGGGAGCAGGGGCATTAGCAAGCGCAGCTTGGCTAGGATCTGCAGGTGAAAAGGCAACACGAGAGCCGGCACTTGACTGCACCAGGACGACACGATGGGATGTATCGGGCCCTTGATGGAAGGATCTGGAATATATCAGGTCATTTCACTATTGGTCCTTACTTATCAGTTCCCCATATAAACACATCAAAAATTCCAACCTGTGTGGTGGAGGATCCACCTGCCGCTGTACTGGTGGGGCCGCCATCACTGCTGGTGATTGACGTTGACTAGGATGCTGTATAGATACGTGCGGAGCTGTTCCGCTCATACGCTGGCTAAAAATGGCACCACTAATAAGTACGAACATTTAAGTTAGCTCAATAACTTTAAGAAAAATGGTTTTGCACGGCCGTCAAGGACATACTATCAGGAGATAACTTTGTGCCTTCTCTATTTCTAGATCACACCTACTTATGTCAGTATCTTCCCACTCAAACATAAACGAGTCCCTTTTAAAAACCACCAACCCAGGAAGTCGTATCTGCGTAGGAGTTGATGTAATGCGTGGTGCAGCTCGTTTCTGGATCATCGAAGAGCTTGATATTGGAACCGTGGCCATAGCCCTCCGCGCCACCGGTGTGCCATTGTAACCAGCGACAATGAAGTGTGGTTGCTGCTGATGTTGCTGCGTATGCGGCAAGTCGCGGTCTGGAACAATGTAGTACTTAAGTCTGAAAATTCTAAAAGAAAAAGTCTGAAAAATCAAAAAATGCAACGCGATTATCAAACGATGTTGAAATACCTTGCACACCTCGATAGACGGATGCAGGCTGAGTAGCTGCTGCTCGGGCAGGACGTGCGAGATAACCGCTCTGACCCTCTGTAGCGCGATAGACGCCTCCGTCACGGACACCGGCAGGCGATCTTAATCATTACGTGTCACTTTTATCAACACATCATGAAGCCTCCACATTTTCTATTCAGCAATCAAAATGGATGCTCTTTTTATTCGATTTTCAAGCCCTATCCCATATCAGCTTTGATATTACAGTTTCCAAGTAGAACGAAAAGACTAACAATTTGAATCATGAAAGATATCAATCAAGGAAAAACTGGTTTCTTCATTGTTGTTGGTTTCCTTCCAGTGAATACTATTTTGCAAATCAAGAATTCGACGATATGGTGCTTTATATAATAACCTTCACCGAAGCAGTTTTTTTTCGCATAATTACAAACGAAGCGGTGCGCAAAGTCAGTTCCAATGAGATACTGTTTCGCACTCGCTCCTGCCGAATGAAACGGTGGATTAGTTTGATTAGAGGAAATACCTTCCTCCGGAAATCATGTGAATTCCTTGAATATTTCATGTTGACCTGGAAGCCATTCAGAGCAAAAAAAATTTGAAGAGAATTATAGATAAACACGGGAAAAGCATAAACGCCCAACAAATGTGAACAATAGGAGCCTATCGATTCCATTCACGTGTTACAAACTAATAAAATAGCCATATAACTCATAATGCGCCCCTATATGGAAAGGATCAATGACTATCTGTTGCGTACCCTCTTTGCCCATCTCCAATTCTCTCCGTCAGCAGACTAGAAACATAGAGATAACATAGAAAAGAACACTTCCGCCTATGTGAATATATTTAAATGTTCGATTGCTGCTACTGACAATGAGCCATCCGTTCTATAGAATTTCCACGCATTTCAAAACACTTGTGTCGACGTAGATTGGATTATTAATTAAACTGCAAAACAGAAGATTGACAAGTATAGTACATAGCTTACCTATTAATGATATTGGGCTCCCTCTGTTCGTATGCTAGATGCGTTTGAGGTATTCGACTAGATGTAATATGTTGATCGGACGGAACGTCGAGATCATCGGATACTATTCCAACTGAAAAAAAAACTATGCCATTCTCGAGGCCACATATAAACTATATTTACCCTGGAAATTCAAGCAAATTTTGAGTTAAGCTGCAACATGTAAGAGCGCGCAAATTTTTCAACATGGATGAACATGCATACATGTGTGCATCTATGGCCACTTTCTACCTCCGCACTGCACTAATCATATTGTTACTTGAATTTAGCTAGTACCCTGAAGATTACAAGGTTGTTATTCCACACGACAACACCCCGAAAGCTTCAGAAGCGGTAACTGTCATACATCAAAATCAAAGAGATTATTTCTACGAACATAAGAAGAATATGACCATTAAAACAGCTTAATAGTCACTCAAATTCGAAAAAAAAAGAATTCTGGAGACCTCATATCTGTGAGAGATCAAGTGGCAGTAGAAGTTATTAACAACTCACGCTCAGCTAATCCAGGAAGTACTGGGAAAGCTTCAGACGATTCAACTTTGTTGCTGAGTTTAGGTTCCCATAGAATCGCATAGTCATGATCCTTGAACAAATATATAGTTAGACGACGTTACAAGACGTATTGTTGCAATCAGCAACACTTGACAACCAGTAATATGCATTGGTAGGCGCTCGAATCTTGCTAGACATCACTGCGCTAGTTATTACAGTTTCCACAGAATTAACGATTTCTTGTACTGTCATAGTTCTGTCGTACTTCCTATATATGGAATTTTCCTAAATGTGGATAAAGGCGTACGCAAATGGCAAATGTCAAACGCAACTGTATAACCGCCATCGCGATGTATGTATGTGGACACCTCTCTGATCTGCTTGAAATAGCATAAAAGAAATTATCCACTAACCCCGGTGAGGGTCCTCTCTTCGTTGCCCCAACTACGCTGAGCACCATCCTCTTCGTCCGTGACGTCGTCGTCGGAATCGGCAATGACAAATCTTTTTACAGGTGTAGTTTGAGTATTCAATGCTGCCTCGTTGTTTACTCCAGAGTTCTCCGTGACACTTTGTTCCTCCTCATTTCCTTGTGGATGCAATAGGTCGGAACTTTCACGCTCGACTTCAGATGATGCTTCACCTTCAGGTCCAAGCTCTGCTACAAAAAGCAAAACAATGAAGGGGATCGAACAAAATCAATAAAACTAAGCAATTCACAATGTGAAAAAAATTGTCCAACCCCAATAAAAAATAAGTACACGTACCTGGCACAGGTTCAGGACAAGGTCGATCTAACGGAATGGCTGAGGGATCTTCAGCAGGCGATCCTTCACATGCATTAGACATCTTTATGGCTTCTTTGAAATTTTGACACAGACCACACTCAGCTTGCACAATAAGAGCACATGAATCCTATAAAAATGACTACATGCAACACCGTTTTCTCCGCAACAGTCACAACGAAAATGCCATAAAAACTGAAAGATGTGCAAATAGAAATCGAGAAGTTGGACAGATATCGAGCCTGAAGTTCCCTTAAATTATTGTAAAAGTAGGTATGTGTCAAACGAAGATTGGCAACATTTTGAAGAACGTTAGACATATTGCGCGATACTATTGGTAAAACCGAGTTCTGCTTTATCAAAAAGCATGAGGTAACCCTTCAAATACCGCCCAAGCAAAAAATCTCGCAAAATCAGAGGTACCCCCAGGTATGTACGCTGAAACATTTGCAATTTTGAAGGTAACACCAACAATTTCAGAAAGCCTTTGAGTGTTCGCGGAGGGAACACATGTGAGAAGAGTCGACGCACGCCACGCAGAGCGTTGCGTCGCGGTCGCATTCATTGGCCCGAAGCCAGCCTTTCAAAACACGCAACACGCATGACCCGAAAGGTGTACGGGAAGAAAACCAAAGTGTATACATTCTTGGCCCTTTGAAATCGGCGATGGAGCACATTAACTTTACGTACTTGGAGGGTTCCGTTTTCGCGAGAACGGTGTGCGAAAATTTTAAGTTTGATTTTTGGTTTGATCGATTCCTAGCTTTTCTCTTCTTTTGGTAGGTGCTGATGTTGTTGGCGTGGGCACTTTTCTGAGCTCGGCGTCCGGCGCTGTTTTTGACCTTATCCTTACGTGAGTGCAGTATAAGTGAAGAGAAATGCGCTTTGTACACGTAGCACAACCATACTGCACCAAGCCACTGTAGAACAGATTCTTGTGCAGATAGCTTATTGAAAGTTGGAACGCAGGACACGGTGCTCTTCCTTTCGCGCTGGCATCTAATTGGTCACAATGAGATTCACTGTCCATATTTTGCCTGTTTCCCACTGGTGACATAGCTACTCACTGAACGAGGCTGACGCTCGAACTGAGCTGTCCCACCCTACAATCGTACCTTTTTCAGTCGAGATTTCGAACCCTTCTTGTAGATGATGATGGACGCCCCATGCCTCATCTGCTCACCGGGTGACCTGCGAGATACAAGGTCTCCCTGTACAAGCCTTTTTACAAGCTGTAAAGCTGTAGAGGCATTATTGGTCCACAGGTGGAGGAAAAAGTGTAGGGGGGAAGGGGGCACGTCATTTTCTAAATGGATAGAAAGACGACACAAAACAGTTTATTTACGTATTGATTAGCGGGGCTGGGGAATCTATTCTGAGTATGGATGCTGTTTTATACTTATGCGACCCAGTAACGACTGTTTTACTGAACAGCAAAACTCTCCGTCTTATTTTTCACTCTACTGCTGTCCCTGCTCGCCCTTTCTGGCAGTGTTATTCGATGTCCTTCTTTCATACTTGCTTTTGTCACGTTCAGTCCTCTTGTGCCCTCTTGCCTTCTTTAATACTCCTCTCTTTAAAGCTTTTCATACCATGCCACCAGCTCTGCCATCAGCTCTCGTAGCGCATGACTACTTCTGTTTCTTAGAAGTTGTTTTCTGTAATCCTCCACCTTCAGTCTAAAAAAGATTGCATACGCATCGATTTGATGAGAAAGCTATTGAGCGAACAGAGGTGTGCGACAGGACACTCGAACTGGGTCCATTCACGCAAGGAGGCGGCGTTCGTCCCCTAATGCGCGTCTAATTCACGAGTGAGCTGCGAGACTTTTGACTCATGCGGTGGTGTACTTCGGTTATTGAATTCGTGGGTTTTGTCGCCCATCTGGCGAGTGGACGAAGAGAGCAATCGACATGCATTTGTGCAATCGTCACCTCTGAACACTATCTCACTGTTTTCCCACGTCTCACCACCACCTCTCTCCCCTCCCCCCTCCCCCCCCCCTTCCATCTATCATCGTCATTTATGCGATGATCCTTCACAACCTCCATCTGGCGGGGTGGGGCTTGCCACCCTTGGACCGTATGGCACATGGAGAGGTTTGACTTCATTTCGCTACAATCACCTTTTCCGGTCTCTCGCGCCCACAATACCTCCCACCGCTCATTTTATTGTTTTGTCAGTTTCATAAGGGTAAAGATAGACAAGGGTTGAAAAGAAGAGAAGTGTTTAACGCTGAAGTTTTCACAGAGTGTTTCTTGAATAGTTGCTTTTCAGTCACCTCCCATATAGACGTCCTCAGCGAAAACGAATAATCTTCGGAATTGCTCACCTTATGTTCCTGCTTGCATCACATCATAGAAGTGTGCTATCCTCCTACTGTCAGACGAATGTCACACAGGGAACGTCTCCGTTGCGAAGCAGAATAAGCCAGAATGTCTTTCTCCTAGGAGAATCAGTGGAGCTCTCATGTAATTGTCGTGCAGAGCCACTACCAGGAAGTCTAGTCCTTGTATCGACAGACGTCCTTGTGTTTTGCTGTCGTTGCATGAGATAGGTATAACGTTCATCGCCAAATGGCTCTTGACTGGTTAGACCCGTCTAATCTTCGGTGCCTTCTACGCCCGTGTCCCTGATCTTCGATCGTTCAGTGTGGTGCATTAGTTTCTCGGATCTTGCAAGATGCGAGATTCAAGTCATTTCGGAGGCACTGAAATAATAGCTGATCTCTCTTATTGGTCAATGTTTAATATAGTTTCCACTTTTTTTAGCTATCCTTGTTTATTATCGAGTTCGGAATCACGCGTGCTCGTGAACATTTCTAATGGTAGTGAATATACAGCCTCTTTAAGGTCCATGCAAGTCGCTTCTGTCAATGATGTGAAAATCTATAATTTGAGTGCCGGCAAAAGCATTCCGGAAGTGAGTTCACGTAGTTCATTCCCTTCAGGTTGTCGATAGGTTAGATTAACCTTTTAACCTTCATAATGCTCGTATCTAATTTTGCAGTGGATGAACTCAGAAGCAAGGCGCAGAGCGGAAAGAAAAAGTATAGGTGGGTATTTGTATAATCTGAAATTCGCTCCCACCAACGGGGACGCGGGTGCGATGCACGAGGAGCCGATGCAGCGCCGCGCACATCGAAGTATAATTTTTATCCTCCACGATTACTACACTTGGTTTTGAAGATGTTTGCCAATGCTATGTTCTCTGTAGCTCTTTTCCCTGGTGGTCTTCCTTGTCGGGGTTTTTGTTCAGTTGTAACCACCTCAGGTAATCACAACACCTTGATTCTCTGTTAAGCCGCCGTGACACGACTTCGCGCCTTGAAATTTTGCAGTGCGGCAACTTTGCTTGCGGAGCCGTGACACCGCAAAATCGCACAATCGCCGAGTCGCTGAACCGCAAAATCGCAAAGTCTGACAGCGGCCTTAGCAACGTTCATTTTTCCTTCTCCGTTAGGTTTTTGAGTTTTTTGTTGTGCATCATCACCGGTTCACTCTTGCGACTATAGACTATGGTTTCTTGTGCTGAAGACTGATATGTTTAGTGGGTATGCTCTCACATTTCAGACGTACGAAGACGCATACAGCTCATCCAAGACTTCGAAATGCCTGATGTTAGTCACACCGTCAATATATCACGCGACGGAAGATATGTTTTTGCTACAGGTGAGACTTGTCGTTGCTCTCCAAAAGATAAAAATGATAGAATATGTTATTCAATACTAAATATTTTACCTCGTTCAACTGTACACCTCAACTTTTCCTTTCTTCCTTGGTTAACACGTTGAACTATATCCAGTGTTATGAGCGTAGAGGGGACAACAATTGGGCGTGGAGGGAAAACCAACAGGATAGCGAATCCTCACTTTTGTATGAATTGCCCTGAAATGTAAACTAAAAAATGAAAGTATTTCTCGATATTTCAACCGGATCGCATATTTATTGTGACATTTCATTAATATTCGTTTAGGAAGTTACAAGTCATGGCTAAAGTGTTATGATCTCGAGAATCTCTCTCTGAAATTTCAACGTGGTCTCGATGCAGCCGTCATCAAAATGATTCCTTTGAGCGACGACTACTCAAAAGTCAGTTGTTTCGCTCAAAATTTTGTTTATACTTCCTAATCGCTCATTGTTTAGATAGTGTTACTGCAAGAAGATCGTTTTCTCGAAATGCATGCGGCATTTGGACGATACTTTCGAATGCGTATGCCACGATATGGTAGAGACATGGCTTTCTCATTTGAGCGAAGCGACCTTTTCCTAGTTGGTGCGAGGTAGGGTTTCGTTTTTCACTTATCTAAGGTTTTTTATCGAATGTAGCAGTGCTGAAAATTCGTGTTGAAGTTCCGAAGTCTACCGGTTGAATTTGGAATTGGGAGAATGGCTTTCTCCTTTGCAAACGAGTGGATCAGCTCTGAACTGTTGTCAGTTTGCTGATGCACATCAGTTATTCGTATGTGGTGAGCTAGGTTTTGGGTTTGTCCAATTTCGCTTTCATATCTATTTTTCTTCAGGCACTACCGATGGTCAGGTAGAGGCGTGGGATCACCGCGACAAATCAAGAGTAGGCATCCTAGATTGTCTGCCATACTTACAAGACGAAATAAGGTCAGTTTTCTAACACTTTCAATTTTTTGCACGAAATATTAAAATGTTTCCGTAGTAGTTTCATAGCTATTTCAGCAAAAACCCAGAAATCACTTCTTTGATGTTCCGAGACGCTTTACGGTTAGGCGTTGGAACGAGTACAGGCCAGGTGAGTGCTAGACACGATCTGGATTTTGAAATGTATTATTTTGTAAACCGCACAAATAACACGAGTTTTCATCTCTGTAATGTAGCTTCATGTTTTTAGCCTGTGCTTCTTCCAGGTAATGTTGTATGATATTCGATCGCGGAAACCGTTGATAGTAAAAGATCACGTAAATGGGTTACCTATAAAGAAAATTGACTTTGCTTTGAGGTTTGTAGTTCCTTTATTGATTCTGATTTCGAGTGACTTTCTTTGATTTTTCGATCATTTTCTGTTTGACTTCTTGGAATCTCAGTTAGAAACTGGCTGATGAAAGTGAC
Source organism: Trichostrongylus colubriformis (assembly GCA_963978905.1). Taxonomy (NCBI): domain Eukaryota; kingdom Metazoa; phylum Nematoda; class Chromadorea; order Rhabditida; family Trichostrongylidae; genus Trichostrongylus; species Trichostrongylus colubriformis. The sequence goes on from OZ022256.1 coordinate 9,027,439, forward strand.
GGAGCTTTCTGAGTTTTTCTCGGTGTTACTGAAATGGGTGTGTGCGCTTATGACGGGAAGTCGCGTGGCCGCTCACGGCGAGCGGCTCGGCCGGTGCGAGTACCAGTGGCAGGGCATGGCAGCCTTCAAGCGAGGCAGTGTGGCATGGGTGGAGGAGGCAGGGTGACATGGGTGCAGGAGGCAGTGTGGCATGGGTGGAAGTGCAGAGGTGTCGCACCCACGCTCTGTCAGGCTCCCAAGGGCAATCGATTCGGCAATTCGTGCTGGTGGCACCGCGAGTGCGACTCCTCGAAGCGATGTTCCGTCTTAAGTGCACACACCCGACTGAAATTCGTCTTTTATCAGTGGCTACTCCAGGCTCCATTAACACAGCTATGGGTGATTCAGGGAAAGCGAGAGTCTGGTCCTCAGTATGGATAGCCGAGTTCTTAAAATATGGAAAGAAGTTGAAGGGAAACCGTTTGCTGCAATAGAAACAGAACATGCTCTGAACGATTTTTGCCGATATCCTCATTCAGGTAATACTTATTCAGGGTATCAAGTGATTTGAGAGTTCCTTGTGATCGTATGTAAATACTTCGGCAAGCACTTTGACACATTCATCCACTATTTGTATCGTACTTAGGTTTAATATTCATGGCAAACGAAGCTCCTCGTATGCAGCAGTTCTTCATTCCTTCAATAGGTACAGCTCCCAAATGGTGTTCTTATCTCGAAGCATTGACAGAGGAATTGGAGGAAACTCAGTCGGCTACTGGTATGTTTGCTGCACCATGGAAAATGGTTTCTGGTTTTGGTGTGCAATTCTCGGCTTTGATTTCTCACAGCCACCATCATAAGGATGGCGCGCGTGTGACCTTCGCAATGTCGCATTGGTTCCTCTTGCACCACATCCTCACTTTTCTCTGTGATTGTCTTTCTTTTGTTTTAGTGTATGACGATTACAAGTTTGTCACGAAGGAGGAGTTGGATCAACTAAGTCTTTCTCATTTGATTGGAAGCTCTGTTCTGAGAGCGTATATGCATGGGTATTTCTTGGATAGGAGGCTTTATGAGAAAGCTCAACTTATTACGCAACCATTTGCTTATGAGAAGTATAAAAATCGAAAAGTAAGTTTTTTGTAGAGTAGTTCCTAAAATTCTTGGATGAGTCTAGCGCAAATCAATATATTACTCATCTGTTTCAGGTTCAAGATATTATGCAGCAGGAGCGTGAAAGTAGAGTTATTGTGAGTAAAACGGAAAGTAATCAGCCGAAGGTGAGTTCTAGCGATTTTAAATCCTGCGCTTCATCGCTTTCATTAGATGAGAATCCTGTGCTTATGTATTTGTCAAGGTCAATAAAGAGCTTGCGGCACGGTTGCGTGCAGAAGCAGAAATGGCAGGTGAAAGTGCCGTCAATAAATCGGCAAAGAAGAAGAAGAACGAGAAAAAGAAGGTTGGTGTTCTTTGTTAAAGACATAAACTCACATCTAGAAGCTTCTTTTTAGGCGTCTGTTGCGGCTGTTATTCTTCAAGATGACCGCTTCAAAAAACTGTTCGATGATGAAGATTTTGAGGTGGGCGTGCGACATCCATTGGAAGTTTGCTTCTTTTTTTGATGTAACCGTAATTGCGTTTATAGTTTATCCTCTTCCTATTCTTTTTTCAACTAAAGATAGGCAATTGAGTTATTAACAGGTTATGAAATTAGGATCGGATCGCTAACAGAATCAGCCAAGGGAAAGTAAGATCATTCATGAGACCTTTCATAGTTCGCGTCTGCTGATCAGTGACGCATGGAGTATGCGTGTGCTTGATTTTGGGTCATGGTGAGGTAATAAAGAGAAGTGGTGCAGGGAAGCGAAATATGGAAATGGTTTTAGGTCGTTGGGAAAGTTCAAAGCGAAATATTTGCGATTAATATGCAAAATGCTTCGAGATCAAGAACGATACGATATCAAGAACGATATAGGTGATATTTCAGGTAGATCAAAACTGTGAGCTGTTTAAACGGAATGTTGCCATACAACAGAAAGAAACCGCTGGTAAAGTCAGAGAGATTCTGCAAGATGATGATGAGAATGAGGTAAATTCCATATATTTTCTGCAATGTACTTTTTGTGTGGTGACAAAGTGCAGTGAAACGAGGTCCTTCTTGAATTCTCTGATAGAAAGCTGGACGTAATGGTCTTTTTTATGGGGTTGAGCTTTTGAAATTTCGTGTAGCTCTCTTAGTGTCAACAAATTTGCGATTTAATTGCCCTCCTTGCTCTTTTCTCTTTACCACGTATATTATTTGACTGTTTCTCAGTTTTTACTAGAAGCGCTGCCGCAGAGGTGTGTTTGTATCTTTGTGAACCGGTTCGCACTTTGTAGATAGTTATGTACAGGAGGAGGTCACTACTTTCAGTGAAGTGTTATGTAAATTAAGTGGGTAGATGGGAAATCAATTGGACTGAATAAAAATAAGAGAAATTAGTGTTTGCTAGCTCTGTCCCGCTCATTGGGTCTACTTTCGTGCCATCGTCTTCAGCTGCATCAAGTCTATCTTTTTCCCGTGTCATTTCAGTTGTTTTTAGTTGTTGTTCCATTTTTTTTTTGCCAGCTGTTTTAATATTTTTGTAGTCTTTATAAGTGCTCAAATGTCACCTGCTATTTCCTACCTTCGCGTACAGTCGCTTTACAGTCCATTTCGGAGCGCCTCATAGGGCGTCACCTGCAGACTTGGTTGAGAGTGTATCAAACTCTCTCACTCCGCCACACACTCCCACTCTTGCCACGCACTCTCACTCTCGGCACTCACCCATGTCCGTAGGCCACGCCCTATCAGGTGCTCCGAAATGGAGTATATATATATATATCTCTTGCGATCGCATCGGACTGCTCGCTGTCGTTCACTGTCGATGTGGCGCAACTAACTACCATCGCGCTCTTCGAGTGCCCTCAGTATGCAAGCCGTTCGGCTTCTAGAAACTACAAGAGGTGCCAAAAAGAGTGACTGTTTCTCCTTTACTTTCAACCCCATATTAGTCGAACTTCAGCAGATTCTTACGAGGTATTTCCATCTTCAAATTCAGAACGCATTTCACATCATAACTAAACTCCGGCCTTTTGCACGAGAGCGATCGAGAGCTTCTTCTGAGTGAAAATGATGGGTCCTTCGTTAACATCCTTGCTGAGGTCCGTTCTTTCTGGATACCTGAGGGGATTCATATTGGGTGACATTCCGTTTTTTCCGTGTTCCCGACGTCCGGTTTCCAACAAGCAGAACGTGCCATGCATTGGAACCCCTCCGGAGGCGGGTTTGAGGCATGGAAAATGACACATCGGATCATAGCAGCGCTGTCCAAGCAGCGAGAGCCCTGTGACTTCCATGAACCGAAGAGTCTCCCTTAGGGAGTTTTTCACGGGAGACCCACCACGGAACCTGACTTCACTGTTTCAAGCGAATCTTGATGCCACAGGTGCTCTTAAAACCGACTGCTTCGACTCCATATTTTCATGACGGTGAAAGTATGGGACATAGCTTGCTCCTGCTTCTTGAGGAACATTCCAAGAATATTTTGCCCCAATACCTTTATCTATCTTGTTAGCCTCTGTTTTGTATACTTGGCGGAGGTGAACCACAAGCAAAGTTACTCTTTTTCGGCACCTCCTGTAGAGCTCTGAATGGGGTTGAGTGCTGAAACGATTTTAGAATACGGCAGTTGCTTGGGGACTCAACTTCAAAGGCACCATTGCCTCGCATGTCTAGATCTTGGCATCATCGTTGCTTTCAAGCAATAGGCGCTTGGCCCTAAGCCTGAGCCATTGAGGGGTTCTAGTGTCTAGTGTTCTAGTGTCTAGTATTTTATGTTCAATTTTCCACACTTCCAAAGTTTATTGCAGGATGAGGAAATCATTGAACAATCAGAGCTACCCGATATCGATGACATGAATGAAGGCACCTCTCAAAGAAATAGAAGTGCTGCTAGTAGTAGTGATAGTGATGATGAGACAGACGAAGAAACATTGCCTGAAAAGAAGAGGCGAGAAAGGGAAAAGGCTCGCAGGAAGCAGGAGAGGTTGGAGCGTCAAAAACAACTTTACGAAGAGAAAAAGTTGAAGGAAGAAATGGAGAGGTGAGCGCGTATCTTCTGGTCAGTCTTGTATTATACTTTAATTACTGTTTCGTTTTAGGACGGCTAGGTTGATAAACAAGCCAAAGAAATTCGTTCTCCATGAACTGGATTCTACGGAAGGGGCCCAACGATTTTTAGATGAACATGTCAAGGAGACAGCTGGCGAAGAGGTTTGTTATTTGCTCGTTATTTGCTTTCGCTACCCCACTGTCGAATTGTCATCTTATGGGTTCCTCAAAGCCATTGATGAAACCTCCAAAAGGTTCGGTGGCCAGAAAGGAGAGATCAACCATTTGAGCGAGTCCCAGGGATGAGATAGGATTGTATTCGGAAGTGGGAAAATTAAGTGTTGTACAGCAGGAGCCGTTCTGCGGCGTCGCACCGCGCGATTCCAAAGACAGTGGTAGCTGTTATGTGAGTAACGGGAAGTCTTGAAGTGAGTCATCCAAATGGAAGGTATGGGTTCAGAGAGATTTTAATGGCGAAATTTTTAAGAGCCATCTTTTTCAACCACTGCACTTGTTTTAATAAGACTCGCCTTTTCGTTAAAGTGGCCCGTCTTCTTTGGCAGCAAGTTTAACCGTTTCAATCCGTTTTTTCTCTTTGCGTACTATTTACCACTTCGAGTTCCATGTCCAACTATTTTTTTCACGTCCAATTTTTTGTCCAAATTTTTTTTCATGTCCAGTTTCTTGTCCAAATTTTTTTCATGTCCTATTTTTTTCATTCGGCCCGAGCAACCCCCACCACTGCCTTTAACTCGGCAAAGGACGTAGGCAGAACAAACCATTTTCTTTGTTCATGTTTCTTTGAGTTCTATTTTCTTTTTACTCTATTGCTCATAGTGTCCATTTGAAAATCTGAGATGCCGTTCGCGGCACTACATTGGCTCTTTTTGCCGTTATCCGTAGAAATTAAAAGTCTTGCAGGAGTGCTATATGAGTCGATCATTATATTTCTCAGACGGAATGTCACAATTTTAGGAGGCAACAAGTCTAGCGTCGAAGAAATCGCTTATGCAAGAACAGGGAGATTTCGAAAAGCACGAAGATGTGTTCGGAGGGCGCTCAATAACATTCAACTTGAAGAAACGAGGTGCTTCGGCAAGGGAAGCGAAAGCGATTGAAGAGAAGGTAATCAGTTGATAATTGTCAGTCTGATTGCATGACGTCAATTTTCAATTTGGTTGTTCTAGAAAAAGCACAAAAAGGAAAGGAGAGAGACTGTTCGTACTCCTACGCTGAATATTAAGCGCTCACTCAAACGGCTGCCTGGTAATCTGTCTAGGCCCTAAATACCAGTTGCTATATTACTTGTTATTGCTGTTATGTTTTATGATCTTTGTTGTTGTTATTGTTGTTTCTTGAAGGGATATTCAATTGAAAAAATATATAAAAAGGTCGATTCGGATTCGTTGAGCTTACATTGAGCTATTGATGCTTTTTTTACCGTTTTGCATGCACTCGCCTTTTTTCGGCGTTGTGGGGTGTGTGGGCAAGTAAATCACACAAGCCTCGTTTTTACAGACACGGCTGTCCATGGAGACGTAGAAGGCTTCGCGGGCACACATAGTGTGTGCAACAGGACACTCGAGTTGGGTCAGGTCAACCGGAGGGTGACGGCCACACTCCGCGCAACCAAGTCATAGCTAATCGTGCGCGATGACGCAATTCGGATTTTCGTGGCACACATCCGTGGGCTGGTGTGTACCCTTATGTCAGGATTTTGCACCGCGGCATGTCGCAAGCGAAGCAATGCGGAAGAGCTAAAGGCGTCATGTTGTTGGGTCCCGGAGCGATTACAAGTTGGTGCGTATCGCGCCCCTAGCATTATCGTGTAATCGTTCTAAGACCCAGCTACCGCGACGCGCATAGCTCGCACACACTGCGTCGCACGCCGCTCGTCGTCGTGCGCAGTCTTGACATTATGGTACACACCCTCCTGGGCATTAGCGGCACCCGATCCATTAAATAAGCCACCCTCACCTGAAGGCTTCGTAAGTGAGCAAGAAAGTAAAACGGATTTGTCAATGAGTAAACGGTCATTTGAGCTCGGAAAAGGTAATCTGTGCCAAAACTTGCGTTGAAAAAACGCGTCGTGGGAACTTTATCGCGATCTAATCACGCCTTACTCCGAACCGCAACGTTCGGTGGCCAGACTGCTGCGAGACGTGACAACGTTCGCGGCCGGCTGACATAGCCTCTCGCCGTCCGCGTCTATCCTCAACGGCTAGTGAATCAGAGGAGGTCAAGGGAAAGGAGTGGAAAGGGGGTTCTATTTCTGTCCTTTAAGTCCTTTTGTACGGTTAATTCTGGGCTGTTGCAGTACTTAGCGCCTTCACTTTCCTTACTCAGCCAAAATTACCCCTGTAGCGATAGAGTTTGGCCCAGAATCGTGATCTAGTGAGAAGTTGCAGGTCGCAGGCAACAATAGGGTGCAGTTTCTGTGCAAATAGTAAGACATCTTGAATGAAGAAAAATATGCACTCTTGTTGTCACGTGATCCATTTATCTCACCGTCAGTCTTCTAACCGGTTGTTGAGCGGCAACAGGGGGGGGGGGGGGGGAGGGGGAAGCGAGTTCCGCCAAACACGTTGCTGGCCAGGAAAATAAAATGAAAAATTTAGGGAAGGGCAGGATTCAGCTATATCTGGGAAGACCTCTGCAACCGGTCGGTAGACGGTTAAAGGCACATTCTGAGATAACCAGATAGGGCGACTTACCTCCATGGGCTGTGAATCCTTGGGTAACTATCCAGATTACACCATTTTCGCCTCGCCACGGTGCGCCATCACAGCTTACCTGCTCGAATGCACTCTGACGCCACCCACCCCAGCTCCCTTATTGGTCACTTGAGCAGAGTGGGTGCAGTTGGAGTGGACTCGAGCAGCTGTAGCGCCTTTATAGGGCACCACAGTGGCGCGAAAAAGGTGCAGCCTGGATAGTTACCCATGGATCTACACCCCCCCCCCCCTCCCAAAGAGGTGAGACTACCTGTCTGACTATCGCGGAAAGTGCTTCAACGGAATGGGTTGTAGATTGTTATTCCGACGTCACCTGCCCACTTGTGTAAAATCAGGAAATTTTATGACCCTGTCATGACGACACCTTTATCAAGTTATATAATGAGGTACAGGACAAAAAAGCGTTGGGCTATGGCACCAGGAGACAAAATTTCAAAATTGACCCCCTTTCAATTTATTTCAAAATGGGCCTGCTCGAAGATTCTCTGACTCTACCTGAGCCTGTCACGATGGTGCTTTTGTTGACTGTTGCAGGCGAGAAAGAGCGGCTTCGCAAACACCGAGATATGGGTCCCTTATACCTGTTGATTCTCATGCGGACGTGTTTGCCCAATGCATTGCCAGAAGGGTGGGACAATAACCAATCCATGGTATACCTCTTCATGAATACTCGTCCACTTGTGCCATCGTGGACCCGTGATGAGGAGCTTAGAGGGCCCTTACCATAAAATGTGTGTACAGGGTACGCAATAAAGATTGTTAGAAAAAGCAAAGAACGGTAAAAACGATCAAAAAACAGAATATCTTTGACAGAAGTGCAACAAAAGAAATAACAGCTGTATCACAAATATTCATAGCTATTCTATACAACATATTAATATGTCATTTTTCGATATGATCTCCTCGATTTCGGATGATGGCGGTGGGATTCGAAGACAGGACGTGAACCGATGAGCACTTGTGGACGGTCTTCTTGAACGAGAAGCTCCTTCCTCAAAGGCTGGTCTATGCCGTGAAGAGAAAGCGGGCGTAACACCTCATCGAAATTTTCAGTCTTTCAAGACTACCATTCGACAGCAGTTGGCAAAATTCAAAGTCGACAACCTGCGTCGTGCCATCGACTCGTTCCGAGGACACCTAGCATCGCGGATTGTTATAAATATTCATCTCCAATTTCCATCATTTTGTTGTACTCTTGCCAAAAATATTCTGTGTTTTTCATCGCGTAACGGCATTTATTGCATCCTGTACTCTGTCTCCTGATTGCTCAGGTTATGGTGTACGCAGCCTTTGAAAATGCTTAGCAGCAGAAAATCAAAGCACATAAAACACTCACAGTCAGCCCCGGTGGTATAGCTGAAAAGCCCCCAACCTTCGAGGAAGAAATGCGCTTCTAAAAAAGAAAATCTCTGAGGGATGTGCATTAGGACACTCGTATTAGGTTGGATCACACGCAGAGGCGGCGGCCGCTCCTTTTTGTCAATTCGCAATTCGACCAGTGAGGCACTTGTCACGCATGCTGACCCAATTCGGGTGTCCTGGCGCGAACTCCACATGCGCACCAAGGACAAAAAGCTATTATCCCTCATTAGTTGTGATGAAATGCTGATTCGAAAACAGTCAAGGAAGGGACGAGAGCTGACCAAAGTTCCCCCCGTCACACAAGGCAAGCGACAAATTTCCATGACAGCATGCTGACCACATCTTGGAGTCTAGCAGGGCAGCAAATTGGGAGCTAGGGTCTCCTCCTTACGGCTGTCTTGCCAACTTTGCAGGCTCCTCGAGTTTTCATAGCCCGTCTGGCTTTTTGATTGATTGCTCTTAAGTGGTGTAGGTTTTATGGTGTTCTTGAGCCACGCGCCATGAAGCTGTCATTATTAGCGATTCGATGGACGTTAACCTAAATGTCGTTCTCAGAACGGGAGAAGAAAACCCAACCAGTCCGAACAAATAAATTGTAGTGGTTTTCCGAGCTGTTGGCGATTTATAGCTAGAAAACGTCAGCAGGGTGCATAGGACAGTAAATGTCACCGCACGGCCACGGTTTACCATGAAACATAGGCGTGCAATAAATGGTAGTGTTGGAACTGCATCCACTACACTACGCTTCCGTATCCCGACACTATTACTCGTTCTGAAGTCATCTTTGTGCGATTTGTTTTAATTTAATTTCGGTGGCGTTTTTTTTGAGAATGAGCCCTTCTACAAACTAATTGTACCCACAAAACGCCAGCAGTACACACTGCTAGCGACCATGGGCGGATGCTTTCGCCAGGTTTATGAAAACGCTGGTATGAGATAGAGTGTGGTGTGTACAACTGCAGAATGGTATTATTGCGATTCATTTTACGCTTTAAGTTAGCTAGCCGCAGAGTTGCAGCATTTTTATTTTTATGAAGTCGGTGTTTGGCCTTGTAAATTGTGTTGTTCGTAGAAGAATGGAAAAATAATCAAAAATAAAGGAATTCCTTGTAAATGAGTGAATCTCGTGAACAGCACTTGCAGTTCATGCTACAGGTGATCCGCATCTTAGGCCGCGGTTATACTTTGCGCACCGAAGCGTCGCCGCCGGTGCCGGCGTCGGTGCGCAAAGTATAACCGCGGCCTTGCACGTTCTCTGATGGTATTCTACGGGGCTGACGAATAGGAAGAGCCTTTCTCATCCCTAGCTTACTTAAAAATGTCCGTTCCAAGGGATTAAAATTGTTTTCGGAAGATTGATCAGCCTGCATCCCATTTGTGTCTACTTAGAGTCAGGACGCAAAGCATAGGAGTGAAGTGCTCCTCTTCTCTTCCCCTCACAACCGCAGTACCTGTTGCCATATACTGGAGGATACATACTTAAACGTGCTGAAATCGCTGGCTTGTTCACAGATTTCGTAGTCGGCTGGTATTTACTGGTTACCTACTTCCTATGAATAATCGTCGGGTTGTAGTTTTTCAGCCTATTTACAGCTATTCTGACTGGCACTCACATTATGGAAACGCTGCTGTAAATTATTTCCTAATTACATTATTAACGATGGCTAACGACCTAGATACGCCTGCGCTGCAGTAACTACTCTAGCCAGTACGAAACGGCTCGAACTTTGCTCCTTTTTCGTCCTATTTTTTTTTTCTTGATTGAAGGATCTCATAAGTCTTTGTTGAAGTGTTTCAAAGACACCGTCAAAGTTCGCGGGATAATTGTGGAAAGTCGAAGTGATTTTAGAGTATTAGTAGAGAATGGGTGGAATAAAACGGTCAAAAACCCAAGAGACAGAAAGCCGAAAGCCCTTATCCTCACTTTTTCTTTTCGCCCCCTCTTCATCACAAGCCGATGAGGGTAGATAAGGGTAGGTACAGACGCGAGGGCTAGGTCAACCGGCCGTGAGCGATGAACCGTCCCTGTAGCAATTCGCCCACCGAATGCTACCTAGACAGTGGCAGCGCTGTAACATCACCGTGAAGACCCCAGTTCCGCGATTTTTCACTGGGGATTTTGTCAGAAATCATCTCTCATGGTTTGGAATGTTCGTTCACAGAGGATATGTCAACCCAGCTCTCATGCTTTCCTTGCGTCTGGCGGTGCCTTTGAACCCCTACGAAAAACATGAGAAAACCCCTTCGAGTAGTATTTTCACTTTCGATTTTTCTTTCGAATCTTTTCGATTACTTCTGAGCTAAAGCATCGCTTTACGCTTCAACAATGTTTGAGTCCTTTTCGAAGTTGTGTGGTCACAGTGGAGCCCATGAAGCTCTTTTCTCATTTATCTTACACCTTCGGAACACATCCTTTGAACAACTGCTCTTACGATGGAACTTCCCTCTCATAGTGTTCCTGGCGATGGTGGCGCCTAGAGAGCAAACTACTGGTACAATCTGCCCTACTCTTGTGCTCATTGCCTGAGCCATTTACAAGTCCACAAAGTGCGCAATAAATACTGTTATGCGGTAAAAAAAAACCCAAAATCTCTGGCAAGTGTCCAACAAAAAAGAAACGAAAACTGGATGATAAATATTTATAATGATTCTGAACAATATGTATGTAATCATTACTTCTCGATTCGACCGCCTTAATTTTGGACGACGGCTCGTTGATTTCCGGTGAACGAGTTAATGACAGGGCGCAGGTGCTAGACGTAAGTTTTGCCCACTCCCGTCGAAAGGCAGCCTTGAGTGCTCAAAACTTCGTGAGGTCTTGCGCAGGCCCTATTTCCCGAATATCTTCTAATGGCGTGGTCCAGAGGGCTAAGATTGGGACCGTCCTCAAGTATTAGTTGGTTCACGTCCTGTCATCGGCTCCTACCTAAAGCGCGTTCATCCGAAAACGAGAAGATCGAATCGAAGGTGATGATAATATGTTGTTCGGAATCGTTATGAATATTCATCATTCAATTTTCACTTCTTTTATTCTTTTATTTATACTTTACTCTTGCCAGAGATCGATTTTTTTCTTCGAGGGTTGCTAGTTAATTCAAGATATTCGGTTTTTATTTTTACAGCACTTATTGTGCATCGTGTAATTGTTCGAAGAATGCAGCCAAAATCAAAGCGTGGCTCAAATCCAAGGGCAAATCCAAGGCTTTTCGTTTTTCGCATGACTACTTTCTTCCTTATGCGCCTTGAAAGCAGTTAAGCTTACCCGCCTCCGCATGCTTTCTATCGCTTCTCGGTTAGCACTGGGTCGGAAGTCTGTAGACAACTTTCCTTGTTTTTCGTTGGGTATCTCTCGAATGGTTTGTAGCAGGTAGAGAAAAGGTCGCCGGCATGTTCTGGTCATCTTCCTACAGCATTTCTGCAATTACACGAAAAAATGAAACATTCGGCGTCAGTTAATCCTTTTTCGGGTGTCCGCGACACCCGAGCTACCATATTCTCCCCGAAGCCTTCTCCTTTTCTTCTTTTTTATTTGGCTCTGTTTTCAGCGGTTTTCTTGGTCGCTACAGACAGGTTCGGATTTTGGGCACTTAAAGAAAGCACTAGGGATGATATGGTTATTGAGACGTGGAAACTATAGGTCTGACAATAAGAAGGCTACTTGTGGCGAAATTTCGATAAAAAACCGAAAATTTGAGAGGGGTATCTGGGGCGAAACCCCTCCGAGCTGTAGAAACGGCGCAACGGATAATAGCTGACGTCTTGGATGACAGATCCCCTTCTGAGCGATGTGATTATTGCTTGGCTATGACGAAAGCGGCTTCGTATTCGAACATTCCCTTATCAACTGGCAACTGCCAATGGAAAACTAGTCCGGACTATCCTTCTCTTAACGGAAAGGTTGTCCACGTCGAGAATCAACGGTGGGAAGGGGTCTTCTTTCTCGAAATTTGGCCATTTCCTTCCGTTTTTTCTCCACTGTCCTGTTTTTAGGCATCTCGACTTTCACATTCACTACTTCTTTTACTTTTCGTCCGAATTTCCCCCAATGCTGCCTTTGACGTAACCAATGAAAATGAATTCTGTTCAGTCACACTTGACTCCTGCTAATGCAATTAAGTGTCGAGTCAAAATGAAAGAGGTGGAGACTCGCAAACGGCTCTGCTTGCAAGGCAGGTTTTGTAATAATTTCTCCGAAGAGTTGCGGAAGCTTGCAGAAGCTTCTCCGGGAGGAGCCCGTAAAAGGAGCACCCAGAGCGCTAACGAGGTGAATTGGCAGTCAACGCCACGATGAACTGATTTCAAATACAAACTTTTTAAAAATTTTCGTTCTATTCAGAACGAGCTTTTTTGTTTTTTTTTACTTAAATGTTGAAGGTATCTCAGTATGTTAACATAACTAATAAAATTGTTATCGAAACATTGAGGTGTAGTTTCTGATGTCAAAGACAAATTTGAAAAAGTGGCGAAAGTGTTTTTACCAGCCAATCATATAGTCCCTACTATATAAAAAACGCTTCGTCTGTCTGTCCCTCCGTCCCTTTGTCCGTCCCTTTGTCCGTCCCTCCGTCTGTCACGAAATTAGCTATCATATGAAAAACGACCTGTGCAGATGGGGCCAAGTGTGGTATGGGTAGAGCATGGGACAGGAAGTAAAGACCACACATGGACCAAATTAAGCTCCGCCCACGGGGTGGGGCGTGACCTAGAATGTTCCGTTTTCAGACCAAAAATTTTAATTGGTTTCCGATATGAAACAAACGAGGGGAAAGGTGAATTAAGGTCAGGAATGAGTTTTTTTAGTCATGAAAGGCGTGGGCACAATAGGCGGAGCATATACATATTGTCAAAGTGTCAAAGTGTCATATGTAGTGATGGGCGGAGCTTGTACATCACGTGAAAAACGACCTGTGGAGACGGGGACAGGGATGGGTAGGGCATGGGACAAGAAGTAAGAGCAGCTACGTACCAATTTAAGCTCCTCCCAGGGTGGGCAGAGCGTGCAGTGAAATGCTCTGTTCTCAAGAAAAAGAGCAAATTTGATTGACATACTGACGCACATGGTGTTTCGCGCACAGCAGTGTGCGCCCGCCAACTGGTATTCCATAAAGCAGTAAGCGATTACTCACCGAGACAAATGGCCGTCTCTCTTCAAGCCACCTATTCACGTAATTCTGCAAGCATCCATGCGATTTTATCACCTGCTGTTCCCACTTGCCAGGTACTGATCAGAGTTCACGATTCGTTCATCTCGCGCACTCCGAGCGGAAGGAACACATATCGGTGAAGCAATTCGCACGATTCAGGGTAAAGGATAAGGTACGCATCGATGATGTGATTGATACCGTGAATCGTGGGATCGCTCTGAACATTACCTTATTGTTGTTTTATTACTTATTCCAGGAAAAAAACGCAAAAATACTTAGAATCATCTTGCACTGGAAATCTGCTGTCACCGCAGATCCAATAGAATCTAGCTCCCTCGTAATAAGGGCGATTCCTGAAGAAATGGACACATATATTCCAACGCTGCATACGTTATGAGCTTAATGTCACCACTAAAGGCGCTCGAAATGGGCTTCGGAAAAGCGCTCTTTTCATATCCTCTTTTCTTCTCTTCTTTTCATATAATCGTTCTTCTTTTCACATAATCATCAATTTTATGAGGCAATACAAGCGCCACTGTAGTATTGCGCAAGTACATCGTCTACTTCTTATAGAACAATGCATCTACGCTTGACTTCGTGAAACTAGAAACCAGAAAAAGCAAAAACCGCAAGGACATTTTATCACAATAAAGTTGTTGCAAGCTTATGCATGGTCACCACAGAAGCTAATAGTATTATTTAATTGACTTAAAATTATCATTTTATGACGTTAGCATAGTGTCTAGTAGCTTCGCTAACATTTACAAGTTGTAGAGATTTTGATAGTGCATATGCACCTCTTTTTTCAGCAGGGGTGTGGCTTGTTAATGCGCGGGGTTTTCTGGGTTGAAAAGAGATACAGACGTTGATTCCTATAGAGATACATTTCTACGAGATTCTTAGTGGTAAAGTCGGCCCAAATAAATAGTCGCAAATAAATAAGAAGCGTACCTGTCTCATAGTATAAGGATATAACAACGACTGTTTTCAGGTCTTCAAAATTACCCACACTAGTCGGACGGTACCTTGGTACACATTTTTTGAATGGATTAGGCTCAGTGTTCACAAGAAATTTGTGTGTTGCTTCAACCACAGGTGTCATAGTTATAGTATAATTGAAATAGTGAGAAAAAAATGAACCCTTTGTTTACGTTAGCCAGTTAAGGAGACCAGAAAATGCGGAGGGAGCAGCACCGATTAGCAGAATGTAGGAATCAACAGGAAGTGCCCATCCAGCATTCACAGTTCTTTGTTTACCAACTGACCAAGTGTATACAAAATAGGGAGGGACAAGTGGAAAGAATAATGCAGTAAAAATTGTTTCATCGACTGAACGAAAAACGATGCGACATATTCGAACAGAAAATGTATGGCATTTTGGTCTACTTTTTACAAATCGCTGTTTGGTGACTTCACTGACATTTAGAGGCGGCAACCGATCACCTTCGAAGCTGCTTCAAAGAGCCAGTATTTCAGGAAAGAAAACGAAAAGACGAAAGACCCTGAAATCTTGGTCCCAACCCTTGCCTTGAACGCGCGTTGCTTCGCTTGAAATCGATTGGAGCCAAGCGGATCCGCGATAGGGGGCAGTGATAGGCGCTAAAATGGCGCTCTTCCTTATGGGAGGAGCCTCGTTAAGCAGAACCTGTTGGCAAGCTGGAGCTTGGTCATGGGCGTAGAGCAGTGATTAGCGCACCGTCTTTTTGTAGTTCCAGCTTCCCCTCACTACTAACGAAATTTTTCTGATTGTCTTGATTTGGTTTCGAAGGATCCGTGGACTCCTTCTGGTCATTTAAATATTGCTGTTATTCAATGAGTGCTTCAAGTGCTTGTCTGTTAGAAAAACGTGGCGTCGGCTTGATAAGGAAAGGTCAAACGCGAAAACAACGAACAAAAGCAAAGCAGTGAGCAGCTGAAGCTCTCCGACCCTTTCAAGCTACCGTAGTCATTCAGCCGAAAGATTGAAAACATAACTTTTACTCCTTGAAATGTCAAGGAACTGACTTCTCAAACTCCTAGAAAACAGTGGAGTGGTGCTGCCTCCATCGTGCGCTCCTGTAAACTGACTTGATAAATTTCTGCATTATTTAGTCGTTTTATTTAACTTTTGATAGGTCTTTTTACCTTTTGATATAGTTTTTCTACTATTTATGCCGATAATGGCTTTTCCTCCTGCCTTCATCTTATTTTAGTGAAGTTGATTTTGTTTTATTTTATTGTTGTTTAAGTTCATATAGTTTAGTAAGAAATAGTAAACATTATCTATCGACGCTTCATATAATTTTTCACTTTAGATTATTTTTAAAAGCATTCTTCCTTTCTTATGAGTAGGGGTGAAACGAACCAATAAACTATTTTTCTAAGTATACTAACCTTTGAAAATTTTCCAAAAGTTTTCCTTTCTTATGAGGCTGGTGCGCATTTTACGTCAGCAGTGTGCGAGCTAGGGACGTCCTGTGAAGTTGGGTTTAGAGACGATAATTGTGTTTTACGATTAAAATGAAGCACAGAAATCAGTGATTGGTTCAGGATCCGCTCACCAACTCTACATAGCTCACATGCCGCACCTCGATGCAAAATCCTGTCCTGTTCTACCATCCCCATATTACTGAAATAAAAGGTTTCACTCTTTAAAACCCAGAGGTTTAATTAATCAGTTTAAGTGTTCCAACGGACAGATTCCGTCTTGTCAAGGGTTGCACTCACGATCGATATAAAGAATGACGGTAAAATTAATTTTTACTGTAACGACTTGTTTATACTGTAGCGGTGAGCAAGTGTAATATAAAATCCATGCACATAAGCCTCGTAAGTAATATTAGATATAGAGGAAATCCATTGAAAAACTCAGGTGGATGTGTCGCAAAGCTCGTCCACAATCTAAAGCGAACAGTCTGAAAAGGGCTACTCCCTCCGTATTTGGGTCATCTTTACCACTTTCTAAAAGCTATGCTGGCAGCTTGGGTGTAGGAACACTTGGAGCGGGTAGACACCGCTGCTTACTGTTTTCTGGGCCTCACATCATTCGATTAGGGTTTAGAGAGACCTTACGTCCGTACTTTTTGCTACAGGATAGATGTCCTCTTTGGCTCACGGTACCCGTTTCAATGGCGCGCTTTTCTCATGAAACCCATCCGTGATGGTGAACGTTGTCTCGAATTTCTCCATCTGACGGCACGCCCACCTCACATATGTACCTCCCGCTCTCCCTAGCGGATTACGCGTAATTATCGGCTGATTTGTGGGTCGTAATTGAGTACCTTGTAATTTTGAAATTTTCGCTGCTAACTTAAATTATGTCGCAAGCTTGTGCTCAAGGGAGGGGAGGGGCGAGGAGGGGGAGGGTAATTATGAAAAATTGATGGTTACTCTCATTCGTTGCAGTTCTTTATAAAAAAGTCTTTGCACTTGCTTGGTTTGAAGAATCTAGGCCCACATTCCTAAATCTCTTTCCTTGTTGGGCCTTTTCTGGGTAGAAAATCTGCTGAGAGGGGATACCGACGTGATGAACACTTCCAAGCCTCACATTTCAGTAAATGGTCGAATTAAGATTTCAATCGCTTTGAAATCTGAGAATGATGGCGCATGCCACGGGATGTGCGATTTCCATTTTTCCATTCCACTCGATTTCATGCGACTTCTGAGCTGAATAGAGTGGGATGACTTGGAGTGATGTGGACTTACAGAGTATACAGAGTAGACAGTACCAGAGATTCTCCGGTACTGCTGGACAAGTGCAAAGTATCCTGGCAACCCATCCCCGGGACTTGGAGCTCGGGCAACCCTTCCTAGAACATGGAGTTCGAGCAACCTTTCCCCAGGACTTGGAGTTAGGACAACCTCTAGTCAGCATAAAGACCACGAACGCATCTAGTTATTTGCCATTGTTTCAGCTTTTCCGGTTGGCTTTTTAGACATCAAGAACGATGCCGTCATGTGGAAAAACGGGCGACAAACTGGAGCTCTTTTTTTTGGCGGGAAATCCAACAGCGTTTAGAAGTCATTTTTCACTCGGCGGTCCCTGTTCGTTTCCTGCTCAACCTTTATGATTACCTCATCTGCTGGATTCTTGTACAGACGTTTACAGGAGCGGTTTGAGCTCTTCCTGCTTATCAAGCGTTAGCTCCTAACCGGATGTGGTGTTTTTCACTCCCACAACGTTCTCTGGACCATCGACCAAAGTTATGCCGACTGAGCGCTAACGAGGGGATTGGTGGGCAATTTTGGTTGTGCTCTAGGGACACATTTGACTCATCGACGGCGGTGACGGTGAGCTGCTGCTGCTGCTGCTGCTGCTGCCTCCTGCTGCTGAGACGTGAATAAAGCTTGGTGAGGTGCCCTGTCTCCCTCACGTCACAACCCCCGTATCGGATTGTGGGCTGTGGGGCCACAGCCGAGTATTGATCGCGACGACGACGACGATGACGACAACTACGAGGCATGGATTCGTAGACGTGAGTGACGAGAAAGGTCGACTTCTCCTCGACCGAGCTTCATGCACTCAGAATCCCCAGAGCTCCTACTTATTTGGTCGTGCTCAGCCCAAATATGGCCGTTCCTCGACTTCTGTCGTATCATCTCCGTTTTCTTCCCATCTTCGGGGTGTTCCCGATTTCTCTTCCGAGTTTTCGGATATTCGGTCCGATGTAAGGGCATTTGCTGTCCGAATTGCGTCTCGCCTTCATCATTTTCGCTTTGCTTCGTGTTTTTCAAAAGCGCGCATGAGTTCCCCTCCCTCCTGCCTAACAAGGTGACGGCGCTTCGATCTTACTCTCCTGTGTGTGTGTTTGTTTTGCATCTGCTACTGCTAGAATGCTCACGTCTGGCGTTCTTGACTGAATTGCTTCAGCTATTCACAGCTATTGACAGCCATCTATTTCGTATAAATGCCATAGAATGTCTTTGTAATTCATCTGTCACTCCCAGAACCTAGTATTTAGTCCGTTCTCGTTTTCTCTTTGCGGGGCGAAATCCAGCGATCCCGGTTTTTTCCTTCCACGAGGTACGTGAAAATTGAACGTGCTAAAGTGTTTGAAATAGGAGGCTTCTCAGCCCTTTCGGGTTTTTTTTTTCGAGTCGCCCTTGGAAAACCATTGTTTTTCTATGTTCTACCACTCTACGTTCTTCCACGTGTTCCACGTTTTTCTTGCGAAATGTACTTCGGGAATCCTAATTGAACTAAAATGGCGCGGAAATGCCTTTCTCTGGAGCTATTTCCTCTTTTTCTTGGGAAAATTTCGCTCGACTAGATGTTCATGGCAGCCAAGACGTATTAGCTGACATCCCCGACTGCCATATGCATGCATATCCGCCGCGATGATCATTCGCGATTCCACAGAATGCGATGTTTTGCACCCAATCTAATGAATCCGCTAGTACTAGCTTCCTCCAGCATCCCTCTCAGTGCCCCCACCCCATGGCTTTCTACTACGCATTATCGATTTTCAGTTGAATTTTAAGACAAATTGCTGGCTGAGAGTCTCGAAATTTCTCCGAACAGCCTTTATGCCCGTTCCAAGCTGTTCTCATAAAAGGAAAATCCTCCGCAACTACATCTCTTATGGATGGAAGTATTTCGAAATAATTTCATCCGCTTGGTTCCCTATTTTCCACTTTTTATCGTCTTTTTTGTGTACCTATTTTGGATAAAAATTCCATTACAATTTATAATATCAGTATTTGTGTTAACGAAGTAGCTTGAGTAAATTGTTTTGAGTTTTGCTTGATTTATGCATACACCTGGTTTCTTAACCGATGGTTCACATCGAGAGCATGATAAGATCTAGAATAATCACTTAGTCTTTCCCTATGCCTGACTTTATTATTTTTTTCAGTTCCTTTTTGCTATGAGTGCTTAATTATATTTATAATAGTTTTCATTCTTTCTATTCATTTCTATGATCTGTTAGTTCTCCGCACGTCGTCTGGCAGACATTCTTCTCTAATCTTCAACCGTGATATCCCTTTCTTTGATTAATTCCTGATGAATTACAGTCCGCTTCATTTTTTTTTGTTATTTTTCGTCGACTTTGTATTTTTCCTTCATTCCATTGAACTTTTTTTCGAATTTTACTGAATGATTTCTTCGTGTTCTCGGTTCATTGTCATCGATTACTGTCAAGGAGAGATATCGTTCCTTTGAGTGCCTATAAGTTCTCTCATTAATTTTTCCTTTACTTCTCTATGAACTCGTTTTACAGGAACAAGCACTGTTGTTCAGCTTTTCCTAGCGCGCATTTTTCATTTTTTTTATATTTTTTTGGAAGCTGAACTTCTTGATAGAAGTTCTTAGCAAATTGAGAGACATACAAACCTGTAATTTCCTTCAATGACTGCTTTCATAATTTCCTTACACCGCCACTGTAAACTTTAATTTTCTATTTAGTTATTTTCTGCTAGGTATTACTATTCATTAAATATCCTTCTTCTCCCTCATCCAGGTTTTTTTTGGCATTTTCTGAAAGTGAACCCACTCGATTAGTATTATGTGGAGTGAGCGAAATACCAACTGATCATAATTTTCCCTGATCGCTGTGAATCTTGTTTTCACATCGCCTTGAATCTCCCTCCTTCCAGAAAGTGGCGTTGTTCTCACGTTTTCAATACATCTCTGATTTTTCATTTTTTCTGCTATTTTTCTCTCCAGTTTTTTTGCGAGTGTTTATTGAATGAACTCTTTGTGAAGAGAAATGATATTTTCGATTCTGATAATTTATTCGCTGAATTCTGAACTGTATTCAAACAATCATTTCTATACTCAACACCGAGTGAATTCATTTTTAAGGCTCTGATTTTTGAGAGCATCTCACTAAAAATTGGATCAAATCATCTGGTTGTTCATTGCCATCAAATTCTCCTTTGTCCAGCGTCTTTTACACGTTTATTTACATTTTTAAATAATTAGGTTGTGATCTCATTTGCATGAAACGGCTGCGGACACATTGGAAGTCGCACGTCCGTTGGTGTATGATTTTTCAAATTTGGGAATATCTGGACGAGCCAGCCAGTGTTTGCTGAGTAGTTGTTACACAAATATGTTGTTGTGGCATAGAGTAATCTACAGTGTTAAAACCCTCAGTACCCCTCCACTTGGCAAGGGTAGATATAACGATTGCAGGATAGCACGATCGCAGAATCGTGTGATCGCACGTGTCATCCTGCGCAATCTCACTTGTGCGCACTATTTTTCCTCGTTCATGGTCCGTTAGGCAGCGTTCATACTTTGCGGTGGCAGCGGCAGAGCGTGGCTGTGTGCGTCTCTGCGTCTCCACCTGTGCTCCTTCGTCTGGTTTCCTCCTGCGTCGTTTCTGCACCTCCCTCATACCACTCTGCCTCGCTACCCGTGAAAACAGTCACGCCCTGCCGGCAGGGAGTATGAACGCAGCCTTAACACTCGTCAGTCACATAGCGGAGGGAAAATAGCGTGCCTAAATGAGAGTGCGCACGATTCACATGCGATCGAGCGATAATTGCAGTATACCTTATTGCTATCTCATTGTACATAGATATATGTATATGAAATGCAGAATCTGTAATTATGCACACGTGAAGCATCCAGCATATTCTCTTAGCCACTGCGAACTGCCGCCGTGGGTTTCTTTGACTCTTCCTTACATTTCTCACTGATAAGATGCCTTACATAATTTACATCTGATGAGATTTAATTTACCCTTCACTGGTTAAAGCAAAAATTAACCTATTTTTTGAGTAATAAAGGCTCAACACTGTCACTGGTGTCAGTAAATCAAACGCGCTGAAGGGTTCGAAACGTGAGGCTTCTCAGCCCTTCCGGGTTTTTATGAGTCGCCCTTGAAAAACCAATGTTTTCTCATGTTTCACCACTCCACATTTTCCCACGTATTCCACATTTTTCTTGCAACATATGAATTGTACTTCGAGAGCCCGTCTTGTCCTTTTTGAACTAAAATGTGCGAAACCCTTTTTCTGAAACTATTTCCTCCTTTTCTCGAGGAAAATTTCGGCTCGACTTTGTGAGTGGGAGGAGAGGAAGAAGCCGCTACCATCCTGCACCCCATTTGCCATTTTCGAAAGTTTACTGAAGTTTTAGTTTCCGAATAATGAATAATAATATAAATAATACTGTGATGATAAGTGAAGTTCAAGTACCCTAGCATTTTGTCTTTCGAAGGCTGTTTAGGCTCTGTTTTCTGGTTGAAACGCTTGGAAGTGCACTCCAAAAAATGTGAATATTTATTTGTCTCTACTAAATGCCTGCCAATCCAGTTGGGGAGAGTGTGCGACCGCATTCACATCCATGTAGAACTAACCAGTCTTCCTACTTTCGGTCGTCACTTTTGTTAAGAAGTACATAGAAATCGGATCCCAAACTTATTCAAGAGTTCTCACTTGCTTACATAGCATGATTACGGTGTTGATGTTTCAGCTAAACTCACTTCAGCTCAAGCTTCCTTCATTCTGCGCCGTAGACATCTTCACGTTTTGTTTTTTCCGCTTTGATTCAAATCGCTTAACAGTACATGCTCCATAAGATTTCACAAATCTTCCATTGATATTCATTTTAATTGATTTCACGAACTCTTGGTTGCTTCGGGTGCTGTTCATTGTTTGGAGTCACCCACCTACCGAATATTCTCAAGATATGGGCACTTTACCATTAGATGTACATAACTGATAAAAGCAGTGTGCTCTGGAATTTCTCCTGTGGATTTCCTAGCCTAGTTGTCAACTCTGAACATTGGTCGATATCAGTTGGTCCCTTTTCATATACCCAGAAGGGTTCACCCCTGGAGTTATGAAAACAAGACCTTTTTGGATGAAGGAACTGAATCAATAATTTTGGTCCTGCATGTATTTGTGTGGGTCAGACACGTATGTAAGTATGTCTACGATTTTGAGCTTGAGAAGACGAGTGCGTGGCGTCTCATGAAGAATCGGTTTGCATGCTCAGCTTTGTCACTGCTGCGGGGACTAGAGACACAGTAGGTCGCCTACTGCATAAATAAATGGTCTAAGGTGAATTACAAAAAAGGGTTCAAGGAATTGAGTGTTTAAATCCGCCCTCTCTCATATCTGATATTACGTTGAACCTAATTTCTGTTACACTTTTTATTTTTCTTGGGGAAAATGTGGAGGCTCCTGGAATATCTGGTAGTGGGGGGAGTATGTAAAGCGAGTGAAGAGGACTACTGATTAACATATTCATATTCTCTATGGCTTCAGCTAGCAGTGAATCTACGACAATTTCGCGAGAGGTGCGAAATTCACAAACACCGCCCCGGTTTCTCAGCATGCAAGGCCACTAACCGAATCAACCAGTCGATGGGCCCAGGTACTGTCTCTCATATGGCGGCAACCCGATGGCTCGATCGACTCAGATTGGAAAGGAAAAAAATTTCAAAAAATTGCAGAAGAAATTTTTTTTGAATTTTTGAGAAAAATGGAACTGTTACCATCCACACGACAGTCACTGCCAATCTCTACTGCAGGCAATTGGAAACCGCAGCCGCAAAACTTACCGGAAAAACGGCCCGAGACTTCTTCCTCCACGACAACGGTCGTCCACATGTGGCAAAGTTGGCGTGTTAAAGGATCTAGGACCTTGGTTGGACGAAGCTTCCCCATCCACCGAAATCTCCGGACACGGCCCCAACTGACTACCACCTATTCCGATATCTGTCCCACTTCCTCGACGGACGGCAGTTCAAAGATGACGATGATCTCAAAGTCGACCTCCAGACTTCCTTCGACCAGAAATCTCCAGCCTTTTACAAGCAAGGCATCTATTATCTCCCTACTCACTGGCAATATATTGTTGATTATAATGGTACGTATTCTGTTGACTGAAGTTAAACACAAATAAAGAATAATTTTGAAGTTTTTCGTCACTGTGTGACAGAAATTATGGTTCGACCTAATATTTTTGTTAGGACATGCTAGCTAGTTCGTTCAGGACGCTTCTTGAGAATGTAGGTGGTGTGGTTGTTACTGCCTTGATTACTCTATTCGTTAATAGCTGCTGTAAAATGACTGGACGGCATGTCGCGTGATTTAACAAACTCATTGTCCCCCATAAAAGTCGTTAAATTCGAGGAAAATACTCAATGGAAGTTAGAAATGTCACAGAAATCCAATTCGAACATTTTACCAATAATTTTCATTTCATATTCCTTATAGCGACAAGGGCAGTGCTCATTATAGTGAGCCATCCGATACCAACTTAATATTTAGAGTCAATAATCAAGCTAGAAAATTTACAGGTAAAATTGTAGAGCCACCACTGCTGCCAGGATACTCGTTGCTGGGCATGCCATGCACTCTTACGGCTGCATATTAACAGCATAAGTAGAATGGCTTGCATTCACGAAAACTCTACCCTTTAATAGGCACCAATAACTAATTCCTGAAGGTTCCATAATCTGAAAGGATGTCACATTTATGGTGCCTCCGAATGGTCCCCCTCCGCTCCTTATTATGCACTTCTTTTTCTTTTCGATTTCTCTTGCTATTTGTGTTTTTTTTCAGAAATCATGAATGTCTTTAAATTTAAAGCTGAACTTTTTGATGATCTTCGAAGGAACTGGTGCAGCTTTCTATTCTTCTAAAAGTCAGTGATCCTTCCTGTTTGCTTTTTCTCCGCCTCTTTCTTATCGAACAGTGCTCCCTGCAAATATAAGTGGAGAAGATCCTTTCCGTACTTTTAGTAGTACCTTTTAATTCCTCATGGTTGCATGCATGGCGTACACCGCGATGTTGGGTATGTTCGTGCATTAATGACTGATAGAATCGATAAAAGTCGAGTGGAAACCTCAAATATTTTAGAAAATTCGCGAGAAACACAAGCCAAGTTGATTTCGGAATTCCTTAGAAATTCTGACTGCTCTTCTGATTTTCAAAGAGGGATTCGCCGAATTACCGCACATCTAGGAAAACTAAGCTATTTCCAAGAGTTTTATTGAAATGGTCTTTCTCTTCACTGTTCATCTTTCCTTGGGCGCTTGTTTTTTCCCACTGCCTTATAGCAGCGCATAAATTAGCCCCCGAATCGATAAATGACTGGCTTTAACCGACGCACCACTTTTGCGGCCGGCATCTCATTAGAGATAATGTACCCAATAAATTGCGTGATGAGAGGATTAAAGGCACCGGTAGGGAGACATGGCAGGGAAGGACGGACATTTGAAGCCAGAGAAGATAATTTGTAGCTAAAATCGCGCTGAAAAACGCGCTTCTTGGGCGCTATGGCGATTTCAGCGCGCTTCACCTCGAACTTCACTCTTCAGGCAGGCTAACGCCACTCTGTCATTTGATGTCGCGTAGGGCGAAACTGATTTCA
The DNA here is from genome assembly GCA_963978905.1 of Trichostrongylus colubriformis. Lineage (NCBI taxonomy): Eukaryota > Metazoa > Nematoda > Chromadorea > Rhabditida > Trichostrongylidae > Trichostrongylus > Trichostrongylus colubriformis. Next base: position 9,052,105 of record OZ022256.1, read on the forward strand.
TTTATGATTATGTTGAACATGTGAATTAGCACACAGCATTAAGCAAGTGGAGCGATGAAAGGGAGGATAAGCGAAAGAGTGGGAAAAAGTGTGATTATAATAAAAACACTCAACGAATTCATACTCGCCGTCTTGGTGTAAGGAGTCTTGTGTGCAAAGTAACACACTACAGGCCACAGTAGCCCATACCGTGAGCCAAACTTGCCCTGGTGCCTTTAAATCTAGCATTGATTAAGCACTGCTCCTTGACATACGCCAAGTCATCGACTTCCATATGGAGTGGTGGCGTTGAATGGATGAAATACATGTACATGAACATTTACATGGCTGGTCCTCGAGCGATTAAAGTTTTACGCCTTATTTTGCACGACGAACGTGATTTTCGCTATAGTAGGACCAGTTCCTTTTGGGTTTCTGTTCATATCTATTAAAGTGATTTTGAGATAAATTAGTATAATGGATTTTTCTGAACGATTTCTTCAAAATCTAGCGAAAAAATTAGTAAATTATTTTTACTCACTTTCTTGATTTTCCAATTAGTGAATATGCTGATTCTCCTGCAAAATATCTCTCCACAGCAGTTTGCTCTGGGGGTACCGAGCATCCCACGTCCCCGAAATAACACTCTACTGAAATCGCGTGCCAGCCGCTTTTTGCTGCTCTCTGTGCTGCATGTATAGTCCGGAAAGAAGCTGACAAATGACTGTTTCTGGTAGAGGGAATTTTTCGAAAAGGATGATTGGAGTATGAAGTAAGCGCGGCCAGCTCAATTGGTGGAAGGGATTGTAATCAGCATACATGTCATATATTTCTTAAACATGGTAGTGCTGATGCGATGACAATTGTCGCTCTCTCGGTTACATGGTCCGGGGATCAAATCCTGATACACTGCTCGCTCGAGCTATTGTGCTCCATAACTCCAGGATCGGTGAGTAGGAGGGGAAGCTGTATAATAACGGAAACTTGTATTTCATCTAGCCCTTCATCTAGTCCTCTTCGAAACATTGTAGAGGTCGAATCACATTTACATGCCACTACGATTCTGAGTAGAGGAAGAATGCATGGCTCATTCCAATAAGGAACTGACTAAAGCGAAAGCTTTTAGCTTCAAGCACTGATACTCTATCTACGCTGTACTTATGAAACAACATCAAGAATGAATACGGTATTGCACAACACTTGGCCTACTATTTTGAACCTAGTCACCTGCATCCATTGGCTAAACAGCAAAGACCTCGTTATCGTTTTTTCAGTAGTTGGGGAATCGTGCCCATTCTAAAAGACGGAGGGGGCATTACTTCCTAAAGCAAAGTAATCCATCATTTTTGTTATACATTCTGCGTTCTCTGCCTGATCCATCACCAGGGTACACCGAGAGTCGAGGATTCCTCGATAGGGGGCTCTGACCCGATAGGAGGGTGGGGGGGGGGGGTGGGGGGAGGTCGTATTTTCAGAGGTCAGCGATAAGCACTAAAATCTAAATTCCAGCAGGCAGATGAGAAGCAAAGGGTATTTCACCGCAAGTCCGTGTGACAGATTACAAAATGATTATATTTTCTGCCTCAGGAAAGGATATATAGCAATAAAACACATTGTATTATGCAAATGGCAATAGTTACCGGTAATGTAGAGGTCAAAAAAGGGGAGGCCGTATTTGGTCGTCATAGAGGAGGGGGTCGTACTGGAGCGGCTATCATCCTCGACACCTGGGAGTGCTCTGGCCATCACTGCGTCATTGTTTTCCTGTCTTCACGTCTGAATTCTGGGTGCTTGCCATGGGGTACAAAGCTTTTTCGTCAGCTTATGTTTCTCATGACCTGTTATGGTCAGCATTGGGACTCAAATAAAATACAGTGCTACTGTAGTTGCAACAAATGGCCTGACGAAACACTGTATCTTTCAAAATTAACGACTTACCATTCCTTTGTAAGAGCATAGTTGTTCTGAAGGCACCGCCTGGGTAAGGAGAAAATCAGATCTGGGGAGGTATGTTCTCCGAAAACAAACATCCCAGTTCGAAAAAGGTGATGTGTGGTGAAATTCGCGTTGAAAAGCGCGGCTTGGGCTCATTACGATCCTGCAGCACTACGAGACGCGCTGCTACGAAGCCACCGGGGAAATCGCCAGGGGGGCGGTACGAGCTTCGCCGCCGTCGCACTTAGCCCCTCTCCTGTCTGCACCGACCCCTCTGGTTAGTGATGCAGAGGGGTGCGAAAGGGGAAAAGTGAGAAGAAGGAAACTTTAAATTCCTATTTCCTAGTTTTTCAAACTGTTTCATTACATTATTCTTCATTACATTATTCATTATTTCTCATTAGCACATATCCCCGGAAAGGATGAAGTGCGGGTTCGAGTCCCGTCCGGCACCGAAGCTTTTGCCCATAACTCAGCATCCTTGTAGTAACTTTCGCATCGCGAGCTGCGGCGATAAACAGCAGTTATCAAAAATCAAAAATCAAAAAAAAATATCAAAATTATTACTAAAGCTTTCAGCTTCACGGTTCGATGCCGATATTGGCCAACCGGCTCAACACGTTATACGTGTGAGTGCTGATAAGCTATGGTAAATATACCATTCAGAAAGCTGAGTTAGGGTGATGGTGGTGTCGGTAGTGTAATGGATTAGCACATATCCCCGGAAAGGATGAAGTGCGGATTCGAGTCCCGTCCGGCACCGAAGCTTTTGCCCATAACTCAGCATCCTTGTAGTAACTTTCGCATCGCGAGCTGCGGCGATAAACAGCAGTTATCAAAAATCAAAAATCAAAAAAAAAAATATCAAAAACATTATTCTCTGCTTTTACACTGCTTATGACCTCGACTTTCATATTCCTCAGTCATTCCACGGTCTACCAAATTTCCCCAAGTCTTTCGGTGTCTTTAACATTGCATATTTCCCTTTTGTACCGAGCGTTGTGTTGCCACAAGCAATATTTAAATAGGACACAATATGAGTTGAGAGAGTCATTGTAAACTGTGGTGCAGTTGTTGCACCAAGTACATCTAATATTACGCACAAGGCGGCTAGAGAAAAGTTCCTAATCGCGGTAATGCATCGCAGGATTTGTAACAGTTGAAGCAACATCTTTGGTAGAAAAATTTCGGGGATGTGGCCTCATCTGAATAAATATGGTTATCTATTTATATTCTCTATTGTTTGATGCTTGGATCCCCCTAATCGCAGAAAGAAACGGCTAATGTTACCGCTTAATGTGCACCTCATAAGTGACGGTATAATCAATACGACAAAACTTAGTTTTTGGCGCGGCGTGGCATAAGACGGTCAGCTTATAGCAGAAGCTCACCTCAAGCTGAATACGGCAATGTGGCCCCAGGCTATTTATTGTCCGAGTTTTTCCAAAGAAAAATGGCTTATGAAGTCTTTCGATAAGTGGCCTAGACGTTTTTCATCTCCTTTAAACCCTACTAAAAATTTATATCCACATTCAAACCACTTTAGAAGCATGCGTTCTCCGTAGATTCCGATAAACGTCGATGGCGCACCAGCTTTGTGAACCCATAACTCGTATTTCACTACACGTACTAAAGCGTACAAGGTTGTAGGTACAACAAGTGTCTGGGTGGTATACCATATCGTTACTAGGCATTTATTCAACTTCAGCCGTCGAACAAATTGTCCAGCAGCGTAAGTGCACATCATAAGTGCAAATAGACTATGAATATTTGGAAATTCTATCACCTACCGCCCCCTTCTGCCTCTGTATACAATTCTGCGTTTATCCACTTGAAATTCTTTGCAGCAAGATTGAAATCCGTGTCGATGAAATAGGTTGACTGTCCACATCTTATCAGTTATCCGTGTAAAGCTGACTATCACTCGGAGAGCACAATGGATCCCTATAACTTCACGAGCATCTGTCTTGCGTACTGTGTTCAATATGCAAGTATTTCGTAAGGGTTGGATACGTTTCCAATTTTTCGGTAGACTAATATCCCTAAAATTCCTAGTTGCTCCCGAATTTCCACATCTGATTATTACTATTAGCATTATTATTACTATTCGATCGTCATTATTCGACTCGATGCGATGTATTATTATTATTCGATTTTTACCTTTGCCTTGTTTTTTTAGTTTGCCTTTATTTCTTATTTTTGTTTTCGTGAAGTGGATGCCAGGTAACGAGTAAGTATAGGAGTATGACCACTTAGCTCCCAGTATGACCACTTAGCTCTCATGAACATTGCTTTTAAGTTCGAAGCACTTGGTCGGCTTACAGATAATTCGGAGAATTTTTTTACAGAGGAACTTCTTTTATTTCTCTTTACCTCTTCTCGGCTTCACCCTCTTGTCTTCAACTTCTTTGCGCTCTGCACGTACACTTTATCTCCTTCATCTTCGTTACCTGATCCGGTTCATTTCCTAACCAGAATGTTCAGAAAACATTGAAACAAATCGACATTCGGATGACGAAGTGATCAATTCCCGAAGGTCATTACTTGGTTTTTACGCTTGCCTTATTTTTATTCTACCATCCCTTATTATTTTTGTTTTCTTGAAGTGCATGCCAAGGGATACAGCACAGAACCTTCACTGTAGCCAAATATTACGAGTGATACCATTATGATTGCCTATGTTGTTGCTGCCAGAGCAAGAATAGTGCTTGAAAAATCTTGTGGGAACGCCCAGTTTCATAAATTTTTCTCTTTGCCAGCTTAATGTCAAGTTTGTTACGAAAATGATAGACATATGACAAGGGGGTGTGATGTGAACCCACGATTGAAAAGAGCCCTGAGGCGTCAAATCCTTTAAATCTCAAGTTTGAAGGCTCGCTAGGGAGACTGAATCGAAAAGTTGTGAATGCTTTTTAGAAGGGGAGAATGAAGAAAGATGGAACGATTGGCCACAGGACTAGCTTTACATCCATTATATCAAAACGCGCTTGTTGTTGTGGTTGAAGGAAGCTTCCACGAAAAATGAGTTTTTCTGTTACCCACATATTTATGTTGTATTTGCTTAATGTGCGCCGCGTGCAACGTTTCACGCGAAAAATGTGAACCCGACTAAGATTCAGCGCCACAAACTCTCGGCCGGGTGGGCGGGGCCTCCGAGCAAGTGCCCGCCCTGTCGTCCGCCACAGTTGGAGACGCTTTGTAGGAGAAGAAAGTTACGTAAGCAGTTCCACTCTCCGTTTCCAGTCGCAGCGGTGGACGACGGGACGGGGCTTTTACTCATAGACCCGAAGGCCGAATTCTCACTTTTTCGAGTTAAATTTTGCATGCGGCCCTTAATAGGCAAATACAATATAAATATATGGGCAACAAAGAACTCATTTTTCGTGGACGCTTCCTTAAATGGCGGTTTCGATGAATTTTTATTTCCTTTTATGTTCCTGACGCATTTTCTTCATCCGAATGATTTTATATGGATACCAGTTGGCTGGCGCACACTACACTGCGCATTGCTGTGAACGGGTTTCCGCTCATTTTAAGTGTGTTCAAGATAGCTTGGACATTAATCATATCTACCAATATCCAGGCTGTATTAGAACCGAGTCATGATTTTTTTGTCGTACCAACCGTTCACTAGGGATGCGCTCCTTCCAATGTGCTCAGGGCTCTTTCATGAGTTTCAAAAGCTTATGGCTGACCTCCATCCATCTTTTCACGTCTAGACCATTGCGAACCTGAAGAACAATTTTCGATCCGAGGACCGATTTTTCAGTGCTTAGCTTGGCCAATGTATGCTTGTTAATTCCTGTCCCATGCCCAGCCATCCCAATTTGGTCCGCCATCCCAATCCGTGCACAAGCGGCAGGTGCACTTTTACCTAGTCGCGAAGTATAATCATGGCTTTACCGTCTGAGGCCGCCGTGAGACTTTGCGATTTTACGGTGTCGCGGTTCCGCACGCGAAGTTGCGGCATTGCACAATCTCAAGATCGTAGTATCGCGTGCGAAAGTGCGACGTCACAAAATCGCAATGTCTGACGGCGGCCTGACGGAGGCGATAGTTATTATAGCAATAGGACGCCACATCTTCACTGTATGACCGAGGCAATAAAATCATAGGTTCAAACAGTGCCATAGTAACTACTTCAATCAGATTCGCTGCTAATCAATACGCTAACCATAAATGGAATAAAAACTATGTACAAGCCCTTCTTAAGAAGCGATCAGCACAGAACACTGTGTTTTCTAGAATAGCTCTGAATTCAAGTAAAAACGACACAAATTTTGCTTGAGACATGCGTCAGTTATTATTTTAGCTCACAACGATCGCTCTATTTGGGCTCTTTACCACCTCGAACACTTGCGTTTGCTCGTTTATGTTTCCTTTTGTTTGCAGCCAACTTTTTCCGTCGTATTGTCTTGTATACCTCTGTTTACTGTTTACATGCTTAATTGCTTAACTTATAGCCCATCTTCACTTTGCTTGTAGCGTTTATCCTCTCTTATACTGTATCATCTATACATACTGTATTTATGCACTATCCCTGACTTCTTCTATGCCCATACCCGGTTATACCTTTACGATCCGTGAACGTACATGAATCGGGCATTCAAAATAAATGAATAAATGAACTACAAACCTTGTCAAACGGTTGAAAAGATGCGATTATTGATAAATTAGTTCCTAATAGAACCAAAGATGGTGGGAAAACTAGTGGTGCCGACCCTACTGGCTTTGTCCACTGATTAAAGGCAGAATTAGGGGAAACCTGGACGAAAAGTAAAAGAAATAGTGAAAGTGAAAGTCGAAATGCCTAGTAACAGGACAGTGAAGAACAACGGATGGAATTGGTCAAAAACCTGAGAAATAGGACCTCCTTTCCGCTGTTGATTCTCGACGCGGACGACCTGTCCGTTAAGAGGAGAGCAGTCTGATCTTGCTTTCCATGGGCATGCTGCCAAGTAAACGCAAGGGAATGTTTGGAAATACGACAGCATCTATCTTTTAAAGTGAGCTTCAAGCTAAAACTGTGAAAGCGCGCCGCAAAACCTTCAATCCTGCCGCATCTCTTTGGCCGCTCCCACCCCAGTCAATCGGGAATTACGTCATCGGGAGGCGGGATCGACAAACCAAAGAGGCGGGACAGATAGGCGGTTGCGGCTTTTTGCGGCGTTTCTACAGCTCGGAGGGACGCTTTTTCACAGGGATATCGCCACAGATAACCTTTTTAGGCCCAGAACTACCGTGTGAGGACTTCCTGTAGGGATTTCTCCATTACCACATTACCCCTAATGCTGTCTTCAAATCCTGAGCCAACCAGGCCAATCTTTCTATTCCTCTAGGAGCAGTGAATTGAAACCAGATTCGTTCTTAAGGATAAGCGCACCAATCTGTACATCGGTTGGCTTCTGTAGGTAATTTCATGAAGGAAAATCGCGTTCAAATGTCACTATGTGTCTGAATGGGAGTGGAATGCGTGGCGCATCCTAACGGCGATTGCTCAGTGTCGAACACATCATCCCATATGCTTCCTGGTGTAAAGTTTTTCTTTCATCATTTCGAGCATTATTTGCTTAGATCACTTTTTGCTGCATTGACATTTCCTCACATTCTGCTGTGCTCAGGCTCTTCATTTTGCCCGGCTTTGAATCCTCATTTGTCTTTTTTCTCTTATGGTCTTTTTGTTGAGAGCTCATTTCCTTTTCTTGCGGCCCGATTTACATGCCTCTAATCTTCTTTCGAAAGGCGGGCGCAACACCAGTGATTTGGCTGCCCTTCGGAAGAAATAATTTGGTTTACCGGTCTGAGCCTGTTTTGAAACCGTTTTTCGATACATTCTTGGCTCTGGGTCACAAAGGCATGAGCGGGCTCAGAGAGATTGCAAAGTTCAAGATATCCGAGATGTTAAACTCTCTGTTAGCTTGCAGTGGCTCTGAACATTGAGGTTGCCTTCATTGCGAACGCGTCGGGATATTTGCTTAGCGTAAGGGAAGATATATAAATCGATCGAGCAAGCGAGTGCGTCGCGTATCTGCAATTTGGGCTTTTGGCATTCCGACGGTCATCCACGATTTTGGGTATTTGCAATAATACGGGTGACGACTATCGATCAAATCTGGGAAGTCGAGGAATGGCATAGCAAGTAGAAAGCGTTAATTCCTGAGCGAAGCAACTGAGCGCGACTGCAAGACTGGCGTGTTGATACGTGGCATCGCCCAAAATCCCAAACCGTAAATACGCCGATCCAACGACCCGCGAAAATCCCAAAACGTTGAGTATGAACGCAGCCTAACCCTCGATAATCACTGATTTCACAGCTGGAATCTGGATGTAGTAAAAAAAACGGAGAATTGGGAAAGGGAGCAGGTGGGACGGTTCCCACATGAATAGTTCGTAACTTGAATATGAATCAAATCTCATCCACGATCTGACCTGCCCAGCTTTTTTTCGCCTCGTCAGTTTAACTTCGGACGGATCCGTATGCAAGCATAACCGTGGAGCTCCATTCATTGGCGGGTGCGTGCCATTGGGACAGAAAACTCGCAGAGTTCGGGAAGGAGGTGATTTTGGCCCACAGTATGGGTAACGGTGGCCTGCAGTCCGTTACTTTGCACACATGACGCCTCACCAAGCTAAATTTTTTGGATTTGCTAAAATTATAATCACACTTTTTTCTCACTTTTTCGCTTAATCTCCCTTTCATTAGGTCTATTGTTTACTGCGATGTGCTGTTTCACCAGCTTAACATCATCATCAATTGAATCATTTTGGCCTTACGCAACACCAAATGACACTGGCGTCCGCCCACCTCGAGCGTGCAGTTCGAAGTGAAGCGCGCTAAAATCGCAGCAGCGCTCCAAAGGCGCGTTTTTCAACACGATTTTCGCTACGCATTATCTTTTCTAAGTTCAAATGTTCATTTGAAGAATGCGGTACTCTAAAAAGTGCTTTCCTTCCTGGACTTGCCCCCTCCCGGTGTCTTTAGGCGTAATTGCTTAAAGACCCAACTAATACGGCGCTCTTAGATCGCAACCATCACGTAACGCTCCACATGTGTGCGAAGCGAATTTTCTGTCCTTATGGCACACACCCTTTGATGGCGGGCAATTTTTATTCGTGGTCCATCTTGAGTTCAGCAGATGCCTTTTGGAAAAATAATCGTTCCCGCCGCATTTCACTTTTTTGGAAATCAAGCAAATTCACGCGTGACGATCGCTATGGAATCTATCCAAATCTACGTAGGCCATGTTTTTGTCTTAGAATCAGATCGGTACCACCTACGTGAATTTCATGACTGACATGGAAAAGCTTCAAAGCTTAATGTAATCCCCAAGCCACGTGGAGAATAGTCACTGCTAGACCTTTTCCATAGAAATCGTGGTGAAAATAGTAGTAATTAAAGGTGGGGATGCTATAGCGCCGCTAAATCGCGTTGGAAAACGCGCCTTAGGGGCGTTGTTGCTACTCTAGCGCGCTTTACCTCGAACTGCACGCTTCGGTAGGCAAGTGGCGGGCCGACGCCACTGTCATTTGATGCCATGTAGGACGAATTTTATTTCATTCATGACGATGTTGAAAAGGTGGAACAGGATGGAAAAAATATACGAAAGAGTGTGAAAAAAGGGTGCTTACATTGAATTCCATTCACTTCACATTCGACTTTTTGGCAAGGCGTCGTGTGAGAAATTACCGCATTGTCATCGGCTGGCCCCGCAAGTCATGGTATAGGCAAAATCGCATTCACCCATCTCCACTAAAACGAATGGAACTTGAAGGCGCGACGTATCCTGACAAGGAATCGATGAATGCCAAAAACGTTATCCTTGCAAAGTGATGATTCAGACAGGATATGTGAGCCAGATGAACGTTTTTTTAAGAAAAAGGGCCCAAAGATAACCTAAGCTTAGGATTTCTCCGTGACCGCTCGTAAATCGGGCATGTGACCATAGCACATGGGTAGATATAAAACGATGTGGGCACACTATGATGACACCCTGATCCAATGCTGCTACCATGTCGAAAAAAGAACAAGCTCTTACTCGTACTCTCCCATATTCAGTTTTTTTCCAACTTTCATTTCTACTTTATTGATTTTCCTTTTCGCAATTGATTGTCATCCGGCTTACTGCCGAGTCATTTGAAGCCATCTTGCTTCTTTGAATCATCTGAATTTCGCTGTATCCAAATTGAGTAGTCCTTTACAGCAGCAGCTTGAGTGTATCAGCATTATCCAAAAATTGCGCTTTCCAGTAATACTCGGTGAATCTTCATCATTTCCATTCTACAAAAAATATACATACAAACCCAGTTTTCAATCCCCAATTTCTTGTGCTATTTGGATTTATTCTCAGCCAGTTTTTTGATTGTGGCAAAATGCAAATAAGCAAGAGTTTCCTTACTTACATTGTGGGGAACATGTGGGCCGTTTCCGAAAACATCGCTGCCCATTGTTCACTCGCCTCACGAAGTTTTTGTCCTAATTACGCGATTCTCGAACAGATTAAGGGTCAAGACGTCAAAAAAATTGTTCGCGTCAGTCCCCCTTGAGAAGTTGTCAAATGGAATTCCGGAGAAGAAAGGCTAGAAGCTTTTGATAATTACTAAGAAATTCTCATTGAGCATTGCAGACTTCGTTCGCTTCCCACCTCCCGCTTGAGGACGCAATCCTTCTCAGCGTGGCCACTACAGAACTATGACCTCTTCTTCAGACGGGGCGAACGCATTTTCTTCAAGGTTTGGTTAATAACGCTTCAAAATGTATGCAGTACGCAAAGGGCTAAAGCAACCACGCGTTGACTCTCGGTTCCTACTCATGTAATCAGAGATGGTTGAGTTATTTAAATGACTCTACATAATGAGCAAGGGCTAGAGACCCCACTCTGTGCAAATTCAATGGAGCACTGACGTGGATCCTGTCTTGCCTTATAGATAAGTTCACTTACGGTCACAGGACTTTGCCTTATTAATCAACATTGGGGTGCAAAGGGAGCCATTGCGGCAAGTTTTGACACATGCGACTTTCACAGTGTACGCGCTAAGGAATTAGAGTTAAGAGTAAGGTGACGTAACGTCACATCAGCTCTTCAGCGCCTTAAAAGCACTGTGAGAGTAAAGAGAAAGTGAGGAGTGGAATATAATACAGATTCCCTTGAATCAAACATTCCAATTCAAAAGAGGTGATGTGGGTTGAGCGCGGCTCTGAGTCTTGTCACGATCTCGCAGCACCGCGAAGCGTGCTGCCGTTCATCTGCCGGGGTGGTGCCGGTGATGACAGGGCAACGATCGCGGCAGGCTGGTTTAGCCTCTCGCCCATTGCAATCTACCTCACCGGATAGTAACGCAGAGGGGGCGCGAATGCCAAGGGGTTTGCGCAGTTACCGGGTTTCACACCTATTCCTCGGTTTTCGTCACTTATTTCGTTCTCTCTCTAGTGTTGCACTGCTGAGCTCCATTAACTTCTATATTCCACGATCTTCCCAACTTACCTTTCCCGATCTCTTACTTATGACATTTACATCTCTATAACTCTTTTCATTTCCGTTTTCCTTTTCCTTTTACTTATCATGACACAGTATTTAATGGTGCACCGACAGCTATAGAAGTGACTAAGATTCAACTTTCGTTCCTGAGGAACTGATAAATCAGCAGGGTTGAGGCGTTTCTTGTGGCATGCCTTGGCACACGAAAGCCTGCATCACCGAGCTGCACTTTTCATCTTTTTCGGTGGTTGCATAAGGTCTTTCTGGCTTGTTCTGATTGAGGGTGTTCACTTTGCTTAAAATGAGACTTTTTTCAATGCTAAATCCTTTATATGTACTTTCCGCAAGCAGATCTGTGAAACCTTTGCTATCCTGGAGTATCGCAGTCTCCTTTCGGCGATTTTTTTAAAGTGTAATTAGATATGATTCCTCATGTTGGCTTCCTCGCTGTCTTACACTAGTTAGTTCCATTTTAATGCTGTAATTTTTGAATTTCAGAAGAAGATCACAACCACTCAATCAACCAATCATTTGTATCGGTGACGGGTCCGATACAAATGCTATTTTCTGAGACATTCACCGTCCGAAATGTCATCTTGGTTTTCTTACATATTGTGAGTATCTCAGCCATTTTTCATCTTTTAAAACACTTTTGGAATATCTATTGAGTGAAGTAAAAGTTTGAGTTCAGTTTTGGAGTGTTTGTAGTCACTTTACGATCCTCTGCTGTTTTTCCACAGTCGTTCTACTTGCTGGGAAGCTGAGCTTGACATGAGTTGATCCGGGGCATACTTAAATTAAGGACCACTGAAATTAGGCTGTTTTTTAGCTGATTTTCTAAAGCAAAGAAAAGTTTGCGTTCGTAAAAGTGTTCTTGTGCACGAACTAGCCATCTTATACTATTCGTAGTGAAGGAAACCACTCAGTTCGCGAGATTACCCATATGTTTAACAAGTAAACTGAACCAATGGAAACTGAAGCCATAATGCAAAAATTGAGAACAAATGTCTTACTAGGGCTGGGAATCGTTTTAAGTTTTGCCACCAAAGTGTCAATGGTAATGCGATGGAGGAGTGCGACACTTCAGTCCCAGCCTATGAAAGTAATCAGTGCGGCCATGGGACCCTGAAACGAAATGGGATATCCAGGAAGTGTGTGGAAAAACTCTGAGAAGAGCTGTCACAAGAGTGCTGAGGGGGTTCGAGTCCCATCCGAGACCGAAGCTTTTGCCCATAGCTCAGCACTCTTGTGACAACTTTCGCTTCGTGCGCTGCGGCGAAAATCAGCAGCTACCAAAATCAATAACTTCTGAGAAGAGCCTTATGTTTACTTTTTTTGTATAATCTTCCCAAAGTATTTACATTCTGAGGAAATAATGTTCTCCTATATTTGCACTATGAGGTTCCATTTGCAGCAGCGCAGTTTCGGAGCGGATTCCTGAAGAGGAGAACGAAGACGAAGTTGAGGAAGATGTTGCACACGAACACGAGCCCAAAGAGGTGCGCAGTTTCTTCCGTTGTACCTTAGAAAGTATAACTTTCTTTGGGGAGTACTAGGATCCGTTCTCTTATATCTTGTGGTTGTACAACATGTGCTAGTATGAAGCACCTGTGCCAGCAGTATTTTCTAGCTATCGCTTCACGGTCCGGCTACTTGAGCTCGTCATCAGGCAGCTGGATATCGAATTCGTATGCGGGGTTGCAATCCGTTGTACTCAGCGGCAACGGATGTATACCCTTATCTCAGGATTTCGCACCGCGGCGTATCGCAAGCGAAGCGGTGCGGACGAGGTAGGGGCGTCGTGTTGTTGGGTCCCAAAGCGATAGTGGTCAATTGCGTATTGCGTTTAGCATTACCGTGCAATCGTTCTAAGACCCAATCACAGCGACGCGCATAGCTCGCACACACTGCGCCGCACGCCGCTCGGCGTAGTGGGTAATCTTGACATAAGGGTACACATCCAGCAGCTACGACCAGAAGATCACATGTGTACGGTGTGAAAGGTTTCAGATTTCGAATGAAAACGAATCGACTCAATTTGAACCATCCACTTCTACCTCCTCTATACAAAATGTGTTGGAAGATCTTCCGGAACAGCAGCGAGAACACATCGCCGAAGTAAGTGATCCAAAAATGTGCTCTTTAATTCTACTTGCTGCAATCAACTCGAGCCTGCGACTACAGATTGTGGATAGAGATACATAAATGATACAAGCTCATTAACATATTTCATAAAGAGTTGACCATATGTGGTTTGAATTGTTATCTGATTACTTTTTCAAGGTTTTTTTCTTTTGCTTTCTCATAGTTTATTTTTATGATCTATCATCTTTAGGTTCTTCGAAGGGCAGAGGAATCTCGAAGGGCCGCCAGAGTTGTTGTTGAAGGGCGCCATTTGTCGCATTATGGGCGGATTCGGAAAGCTAAGCTTGATCCTGAAAGGCGATTTAGTGTTGAAGAGATTTCTGAAGACAGTATAGAGCGCGGCGATCTCGTACAAATGGACTCCATACCGGAAGGTGACATCACTCGCCAGTTGTTGTTAGAGTAACAATCGCGTTGATACCTCGATAATTCCAGACACCACAGTATCGTTGAGCGAATCCACGCTTTCATTCAAAGTGCCTTTATTACGACAGTATGGTGTTGAGAGCAGTAAAGGTAATTAAGATCTTTCTGTTTGCCGGCCTCGAACACCCTGCCCTAAATTCGCTATTCAGAAACATCGGAATGGTCTCAAATGAATTTAAAAGACCGTCTAGAAACTTTCGGAAAACGCTTGTCAAAATGGTTCGACTCATTGGACTACGATGGCGATTTCATGAGTATTCAATGGGTTTCAGGTATGCTGTCCAGAGTAAAAGGGCGCGCGAAATTGGTAGAAGAGTTTATTCTCCACGTGGATTTTGCTTCATTCCCGTCCCATTACTGCATTGTGATTTGCACCACCTGTGTATTGGAAAAATTCTGCCCCACTTCGAGTGGCGTAGGCGAATCTGTGGCAAATAAACAGGTCACGATTGCATTTGAATATTTCCCTGAATTTTAATAGATCTCGTCCGTACCCAATGTGTGGAATAATTACCCCTAGCCACTTCGTCATCTCTCAAAGGAATGGTTTACGGGAAAATGAGTTTCTCTGTTACCCATGCATTTATATTGTACTTGTTTAGTAGAGGCCGCAGGCAAAGTTTCACGTGAAAAATGAGAATTCGGCTAATATACAGCTTCCCGAATTCTTGGCCGGGTGGGCGGGGCCTCCCAGTGAAAGAGCCCTCCCGTCGTCCGTCGTGGTTGAGAACGGAGAGTGGGATTGTTCACGTAGCTTTCTACACTTGCTCGGAGGCCCCGGCCACTCGGCCAAGACTTTGTGGTGCTCTATCTTAGCAGGATTCACAATTTTTCACGTGAAACTTTGCATGCTGCCCTCATTAGGCAAATGCAACATAAATATATGGGTAACATAAAAACTCACTTTTCCGTGAACCATTCCTTTAAGGAAAACCTTCATTCGAAAACTTGCACTATGGACTTTGTGCAGACCTGTCCCACATCTAACTTTTGTGCATTTCAGATTCTCATTCATCCACATATGTTGGCCAGAAAGTTTCGCTATTTGCTGAAGTACTATCCACTGGTGTTATTTTGATTGCCTTATTTGAGCTTTATGAAAGCTCCTTACAATGCTCATATTCACTTCACTCTTATTGCGACAATCTCATACGTGCCATTATCGAAATGATCTTTGCCGATCTCAAGCAACTTACGGTAGTGCGACTCGAGGACATTGCTCCAATCCACCAATTTTGCTCTCAATTTGTTTTGCACATTTTTAATGAAATCGATTTTATCGGAATAAGAATGGATGATACACTAGATATATTGGATGTTCCTCACGGTGAGCATTTCAGATTCTTCCTTATTCAGATGCAACTCATATTTACGGTATTGAGTAAAGACACTAATTTTCTGCTTCAGGAGACATTTCCCCGTCGAGGTCTTCTACCGCTTCACCTCTGTCTGCATGTTATGAAATACTTCGTGTCGACAGCGATTCAACCACTTCAGAAAGCAGTAGCTATGCATCATTCGAATACCCTTCTGAATCAGAAACAGTCATAGAACATCGCGATTCGTACGAAGACCATTATGAAGTGCCGGAGATCTCCAGTTTGCAAGATATCACTGCCTCTGTTGACGGTGCTCATTCTCCGAAAGACGGACCCCCTTTCGAAAGAAATGTAATTTCCCCATTGACGGATCCCCACGAATATACGGTAGTGCCGGATCTTTCGTGGTTGGAAGCTCTGGTTGCAAGCGGCGTCGACATTAAAGAACGAGCAGGGACAGAAACACCGAAAGACGAAGCAGAAGACCGCGACTTTTGGAGCACGAATTTAGAAGGACTCCGTGAAGGCATTGAACAGGTCACGAAGTATGAGCTTGAACCACTGGATGAATCTTTGCTGTCTCCGGTCACTCAAAAACTACCTCAATTACCTGGACTACCTGAATCATCGCCGACCACAGTCGAGTATACCTTGGCTATGCACAGTGATGAGCTGCACAAGGTAATACTTGACCCCATTAAAACATTTTGTTGTAGAACCAAAGAGTAGAAAGTTCGAAAGTATAATCCGCCCTGAGATGTATGGGAAAAGGGGTCACAGTGGGCACACAGAAATGACCCATTGTGAAAGACGCTCCCAGTCAACAGGGTACGACTGATTTGCCAGATCCTTGAAGCCAGCACTTCGGGACTCCACCTTGACTCCGAAGTGAACTGTGTCTTCACTGATCTCAACTATACTTCGTCTGTCTGTACGTCCCTCTGTCCATCCGTCTGTCAAAATTAGGTATTATATGAAAAACGACCTGTGGAAATGGGGACAAGTTTGGGACGCCCATGACGGGCGGAACGTGCACCGGAATGTTCCGTTTTCAGATCGAAAATTGTTAATTGGCTTCTTATGTGACCCAAATGTGGGGAATGATGATTAAGGTCAGGAATGAGTTCCTGAAAGTCATGAAGGAGGCCTGGGTACAGTGGGCGGAGCATTTGTGGTGGTGGGCGGGACATGGACGTTACATGAAAAACGACCTGTGGAAATGGGTACAAGTTTGGCATGGGTAGGAGGTATGGGACAAGGAGAAAAGAGCAAACGTGGACCCTGTTGAGCTCTGCCCACGTTGGGCGGAGCGTGCAGTGAAACGTCCGGTGCTTGGATTAAAAATCGTTTGCTAGGTTCGAAAATAGACCAAACGAGAGGAAAAGAGGGGCTGAGGTCAGCCATGAGCACCCATGAAAGAGGCCTGGGCACAGGTGGCGGAGTTCACCCTGAGTGGTGGCCCGTACAGCAAACATTAATAACTCGGTTTCAACGCAGCCTTGAGATCGGGAAAAAACGGCAGAAATGACCAATTTCCAAGGTATCTCGAACACACTCAAACTCAACATCTTGAACACGCGAGAAAACTCGAACACAATGGGCGGAGCGTGGCAATGGGTGACGAGTAAATTTATAGAAAAAAAGCAATTCCGATCGACCTACTGACGCCTATGATGTTACGGATGTAGTAGTGTGCGCGAGCCAACCGGTCTCTCATAATCGCCACGCTTCTGCATGTGTTGGGGTCAGTACATACAGAATAAGCATGCGAGCCACCTCATTATAGAAATCAGAGGGTCTTGCAAGGGCACTCTCAGACTACTTTAAATACTTTTTTTTCGGATTTCCACCTTACTTATATATAGAAAACCCTGCCATTTCTCATAGAGAAAATGGTGTGATTATATGGATGTTCAGAAAGCGCGGTAGTAACTGCGGAACAGTGCCATTAATTCGACAGAGACAGAGTGTGACGCAGTTTGCGATTGAGACGCAACCTATGCGGAGCTTCCTAACAATTTACTGCTCGTGTGTCGGCTCTTATCACAAGCGAGTGCCTCATGCTACTTACGAGAGCCTGGACGTACAAATCGCATGCTTGATTTTAGTTTACAGCTGTCGAACAAATTATGCCCCTATCGTTTCAAACACAAACCATTCGACGAAATATTCACGGTGATGGGAACACCAGTGAACCCAAAGCCTTGCTTTGAGATTAAAGACACATTCCAGGATTGTCAGGGTATCACATCTCCTGTTGTGGATAGATAGTTCGACCGTAGCCACGTAGACTGTACCTTTACCGGAGCGTGGGTGCCAGTTTCTGGAGCGTGCAGAGCCAAAGAAGCTAGCGCAAGAGCTTGGCCCCGCCCACCACAGCAGGGGGTCTGCCTTTACTCTTTGACTCTTTTCTTTGACATGGGTAGACCAGCTACTAGCCAAGATCTTGAAACTGGCAATAAACCAATTGCCTCGTGAAGCAAACCCACTACTGAGTGACCTGACCCCACACTAAGCACCGGAACACTTACAGCACATCCCCGGCTGGGGTGGGTTGGGGGGGGAGGGGCGAGCTGTTGGGGGGCACCACATATTGCTATATGCACAGTTTGAATTGAGGGGATCAATAGTTTGTGAACTGAATACATTCAGTGTAGCAGTAATTCAAGACCGTTTCGGATGCAGCCGAAAAAAAGATGTCAGCAGTTGATGACAACAATGCCATACATGATTAAAGTCTGAATTTCAGAATATGGTCGACCGTGACGAAGAATTCATTCAAAAACCGACAGACGACACCAAACCATCAGAGGTGAAATACAACGCATTCATGGAACCCACAGAAGATGCTTACTGGCAAGCGATTTACAAAATTAGGGGGCGACAAGAAAACAACAGCATCGAACTAGATCCAACAAGAGAGAGACCACCACGCGAAATCGAAAGTTTTTGCGAACAAGCGAAGGAAAGTGATATCTCAGTATATGATGGGGTCCAATCTAGACCAGTTGGAGAATACTTTCATAGAACAACAAGTATTTCGCAAGGCGACGCATTTCATAGAAGCCATGAAACTACATTCCGTGAAAAGGGAACCTCCTCACCAAAAGTGCACTGGGCTACGCCACTGTTATCAAATGATTGTGAAGAAACGCTGACTTCCATTACAAGACAATATTATGATATATTAGCGTCTACCACATCAATATCGCCATTGGCATCTGAGGGGATGGCTGCAGTCAGGCTCAAGGAACAAGAAGTGACGTCGCAGCCGAAGTTAACACAACATGAACTGGACCACATCGCATATATCCAGAGACTGGCTGAAGAAAGCTCGTTTGCAGCTGTGCCACCTCCTCGACCTGCTCCTCCATCAGTGGAAGAATTGAGAAAATATTCCATTACAAGAGAAGACACCGATGTACCACGATATGCTGACCAGCTTGAAAGGGAGGAATCCAAAGAGGAGTCTGAAGCCACCTCTGGAGCTGATCAAGAAGTGCCTTCGGACGCCGAATATCAGTCTCACTTTTATGAGCGAACGTCACCACTGCTAGAAGAGGATGAGAAACCGGACATAGCAACATCATTCTATGAAACCGAACAAAAGGAGAGCATGCACGAAGAACCGTCACTCAGACCACCGTCTCCGTCATGGGAATCTGAAGAGCCCACAGTTTCAGCTGCGAGAGTACCAGAGCTGCCATCCGAGCCGATGTTAACACAAGAAGAACTCGACCACATCGCATATATTCAGAGACTGGCTGAAGAAAGTTCCTTTGCAGCTGTGCCACCTCCTCGACCTGCTCCTCCATCAGTGGAAGAATTGAGAAAATATTCCATCACAAGAGAAGACACCGATGTACCACGATATGCTGAGGAGCTTGAAAGGGAGGAATCCAAAGAGGAGTCTGAAGCCACTTCTGGAGCTGATCAAGAAGTGCCTTCGGACGCCGAATATCAGTCTCACTTTTATGAGCGTACATCACCACTGCTAGAAGAGGATGAGAAACCGGTCATGGCAACATCATTCTATGAAACCGAACAAAAGGAGAGCATGCACGAAGAACCGTCACTCAGACCACCGTCTCCGTCATGGGAATCTGAAGAGCCCACAATTTCAGCTGCGAGAGTACCAGAGGTGCCGTCCGAGCCGATTTTGACACAAGAAGAACTCGACCACATCGCATATATTCAGAGACTGGCTGAAGAAAGTTCTTTTGCAGCCGTGCCACCTCCTCGACCTGCTCCTCCATCAGTGGAAGAATTGAGAAAATATTCCATTACAAGAGAAGACACCGATGTACCACGATATGCTGAGGAGCTTGAAAGGGAGGAATCCAAAGAGGAGTCTGAAGCCACCTCTGGAGCTGATCAAGAAGTGTCTTCGGACGCCGAATATCAGTCTCACTTTTATGAGCGAACGTCACCACTGCTAGAAGAGGATGAGAAACCGGTCATGGCAACATCATTCTATGAAACCGAACAAAAGGAGAGCATGCACGAAGAACCGTCACTCAGACCACCGTCTCCGTCATGGGAATCTGAAGAGCCCACAGTTTCAGCTGCGAGAGTACCAGAGGTGCCGTCCGAGCCGATTTTGACACAAGAAGAACTCGACCACATCGCATATATTCAGAGACTGGCTGAAGAAATTTCTTTTGCAGCCGTGCCACCTCCTCGACCTGCTCCTCCATCAGTGGAAGAATTGAGAAAATATTCCATTACAAGAGAAGACACCGATGTACCACGATATGCTGAGGAGCTTGAAAGGGAGGAATCCAAAGAGGAGTCTGAAGCCACCTCTGGAGCTGATCAAGAAGTGCCTTCGGACGCCGAATATCAGTCACACTTTTATGAGCGAACGTCACCACTGCTAGAAGAGGATGAGAAACCGGACATAGCAACCTCATTCTATGAAACCGAACAAAAGGAGAGCATGGACGAAGAACCGTCACTCAGACCACCGTCTCCGTCATGGGAATCTGAAGAGCCCACAATTTCAGCTGCGAGAGTACCAGAGGTGCCGTCCGAGCCGATTTTGACACAAGAAGAACTCGACCACATCGCATATATTCAGAGACTGGCTGAAGAAAGCTCGTTTGCAGCTGTGCCACCTCCTCGACCTGCTCCTCCATCAGTGGAAGAATTGAGAAAATATTCCATTACAAGAGAAGACACCGATGTACCACGATATGCTGAGGAGCTTGAAAGGGAGGAATCCAAAGAGGAGTCTGAAGCCACCTCTGGAGCTGATCAAGAAGTGCCTTCGGACGCCGAATATCAGTCACACTTTTATGAGCGAACGTCACCACTGCTAGAAGAGGATGAGAAACCGGACATAGCAACCTCATTCTATGAAACCGAACAAAAGGAGAGCATGGACGAAGAACCGTCACTCAGACCACCGTCTCCGTCATGGGAATCTGAAGAGCCCACAGTTTCAGCTGCGAGAGTACCAGAGGTGCCGTCCGAGCCGATTTTGACACAAGAAGAACTCGACCACATCGCATATATTCAGAGACTGGCTGAAGAAAGTTCTTTTGCAGCCGTGCCACCTCCTCGACCTGCTCCTCCATCAGTGGAAGAATTGAGAAAATATTCCATTACAAGAGAAGACACCGATGTACCACGATATGCTGAGGAGCTTGAAAGGGAGGAATCCAAAGAGGAGTCTGAAGCCACCTCTGGAGCTGATCAAGAAGTGCTTTCAGACGCCGAGTATCAGTCTCAATTTTATGAGCGGACATCACCACTGCTAGAAGAGGATGAGAAACCGGACATAGCAACATCATTCTATGAAACCGAACAAAAGGAGAGCATGGACGAAGAACCGTCACTCAGACCACCGTCTCCGTCATGGGAATCTGAAGAGCCCACAGTTTCAGCTGCGAGAGTACCAGAGGTGCCGTCCGAGCCGATTTTGACACAAGAAGAACTCGACCACATCGCATATATTCAGAGACTGGCTGAAGAAAGTTCTTTTGCAGCCGTGCCACCTCCTCGACCTGCTCCTCCATCAGTGGAAGAATTGAGAAAATATTCCATTACAAGAGAAGACACCGATGTACCACGATATGCTGAGGAGCTTGAAAGGGAGGAATCCAAAGGGGAGTCTGAAGCCACCTCTGGAGCTGATCAAGAAGTGCCTTCGGAGGCCGAATATCAGTCTCACTTTTATGAGCGAACGTCACCACTGCTAGAAGAGGATGAGAAACCGGACATAGCAACATCATTCTATGAAACCGAACAAAAGGAGAGCATGGACGAAGAACCGTCACTCAGACCACCGTCTCCGTCATGGGAATCTGAAGAGCCCACAGTTTCAGCTGCGAGAGTACCAGAGGTGCCGTCCGAGCCGATTTTGACACAAGAAGAACTCGACCACATCGCATATATTCAGAGACTGGCTGAAGAAAGTTCTTTTGCAGCCGTGCCACCTCCTCGACCTGCTCCTCCATCAGTGGAAGAATTGAGAAAATATTCCATTACAAGAGAAGACACCGATGTACCACGATATGCTGAGGAGCTTGAAAGGGAGGAATCCAAAGAGGAGTCTGAAGCCACCTCTGGAGCTGATCAAGAAGTGCCTTCGGACGCCGAATATCAGTCACACTTTTATGAGCGAACGTCACCACTGCTAGAAGAGGATGAGAAACCGGACATAGCAACCTCATTCTATGAAACCGAACAAAAGGAGAGCATGGACGAAGAACCGTCACTCAGACCACCGTCTCCGTCATGGGAATCTGAAGAGCCCACAGTTTCAGCTGCGAGAGTACCAGAGGTGCCGTCCGAGCCGATTTTGACACAAGAAGAACTCGACCACATCGCATATATTCAGAGACTGGCTGAAGAAAGTTCTTTTGCAGCCGTGCCACCTCCTCGACCTGCTCCTCCATCAGTGGAAGAATTGAGAAAATATTCCATTACAAGAGAAGACACCGATGTACCACGATATGCTGAGGAGCTTGAAAGGGAGGAATCCAAAGAGGAGTCTGAAGCCACCTCTGGAGCTGATCAAGAAGTGCCTTCGGAGGCCGAATATCAGTCTCACTTTTATGAGCGAACGTCACCACTGCTAGAAGAGGATGAGAAACCGGACATAGCAACATCATTCTATGAAACCGAACAAAAGGAGAGCATGGACGAAGAACCGTCACTCAGACCACCGTCTCCGTCATGGGAATCTGAAGAGCCCACAGTTTCAGCTGCGAGAGTACCAGAGGTGCCGTCCGAGCCGATTTTGACACAAGAAGAACTCGACCACATCGCATATATTCAGAGACTGGCTGAAGAAATTTCTTTTGCAGCCGTGCCACCTCCTCGACCTGCTCCTCCATCAGTGGAAGAATTGAGAAAATATTCCATTACAAGAGAAGACACCGATGTACCACGATATGCTGAGGAGCTTGAAAGGGAGGAATCCAAAGAGGAGTCTGAAGCCACCTCTGGAGCTGATCAAGAAGTGCCTTCGGACGCCGAATATCAGTCACACTTTTATGAGCGAACGTCACCACTGCTAGAAGAGGATGAGAAACCGGACATAGCAACCTCATTCTATGAAACCGAACAAAAGGAGAGCATGGACGAAGAACCGTCACTCAGACCACCGTCTCCGTCATGGGAATCTGAAGAGCCCACAATTTCAGCTGCGAGAGTACCAGAGGTGCCGTCCGAGCCGATTTTGACACAAGAAGAACTCGACCACATCGCATATATTCAGAGACTGGCTGAAGAAAGCTCGTTTGCAGCTGTGCCACCTCCTCGACCTGCTCCTCCATCAGTGGAAGAATTGAGAAAATATTCCATTACAAGAGAAGACACCGATGTACCACGATATGCTGAGGAGCTTGAAAGGGAGGAATCCAAAGAGGAGTCTGAAGCCACCTCTGGAGCTGATCAAGAAGTGCCTTCGGACGCCGAATATCAGTCACACTTTTATGAGCGAACGTCACCACTGCTAGAAGAGGATGAGAAACCGGACATAGCAACCTCATTCTATGAAACCGAACAAAAGGAGAGCATGGACGAAGAACCGTCACTCAGACCACCGTCTCCGTCATGGGAATCTGAAGAGCCCACAGTTTCAGCTGCGAGAGTACCAGAGGTGCCGTCCGAGCCGATTTTGACACAAGAAGAACTCGACCACATCGCATATATTCAGAGACTGGCTGAAGAAAGTTCTTTTGCAGCCGTGCCACCTCCTCGACCTGCTCCTCCATCAGTGGAAGAATTGAGAAAATATTCCATTACAAGAGAAGACACCGATGTACCACGATATGCTGAGGAGCTTGAAAGGGAGGAATCCAAAGAGGAGTCTGAAGCCACCTCTGGAGCTGATCAAGAAGTGCTTTCAGACGCCGAGTATCAGTCTCAATTTTATGAGCGGACATCACCACTGCTAGAAGAGGATGAGAAACCGGACATAGCAACATCATTCTATGAAACCGAACAAAAGGAGAGCATGGACGAAGAACCGTCACTCAGACCACCGTCTCCGTCATGGGAATCTGAAGAGCCCACAGTTTCAGCTGCGAGAGTACCAGAGGTGCCGTCCGAGCCGATTTTGACACAAGAAGAACTCGACCACATCGCATATATTCAGAGACTGGCTGAAGAAAGTTCTTTTGCAGCCGTGCCACCTCCTCGACCTGCTCCTCCATCAGTGGAAGAATTGAGAAAATATTCCATTACAAGAGAAGACACCGATGTACCACGATATGCTGAGGAGCTTGAAAGGGAGGAATCCAAAGGGGAGTCTGAAGCCACCTCTGGAGCTGATCAAGAAGTGCCTTCGGAGGCCGAATATCAGTCTCACTTTTATGAGCGAACGTCACCACTGCTAGAAGAGGATGAGAAACCGGACATAGCAACATCATTCTATGAAACCGAACAAAAGGAGAGCATGGACGAAGAACCGTCACTCAGACCACCGTCTCCGTCATGGGAATCTGAAGAGCCCACAGTTTCAGCTGCGAGAGTACCAGAGGTGCCGTCCGACCCGATTTTGACACAAGAAGAACTCGACCACATCGCATATATTCAGAGACTGGCTGAAGAAAGTTCTTTTGCAGCCGTGCCACCTCCTCGACCTGCTCCTCCATCAGTGGAAGAATTGAGAAAATATTCCATTACAAGAGAAGACACCGATGTACCACGATATGCTGAGGAGCTTGAAAGGGAGGAATCCAAAGAGGAGTCTGAAGCCACCTCTGGAGCTGATCAAGAAGTGCCTTCGGACGCCGAATATCAGTCACACTTTTATGAGCGAACGTCACCACTGCTAGAAGAGGATGAGAAACCGGACATAGCAACCTCATTCTATGAAACCGAACAAAAAAAGAGCATGGACGAAGAACCGTCACTCAGACCACCGTCTCCGTCATGGGAATCTGAAGAGCCCACAGTTTCAGCTGCGAGAGTACCAGAGGTGCCGTCCGAGCCGATTTTGACACAAGAAGAACTCGACCACATCGCATATATTCAGAGACTGGCTGAAGAAAGTTCTTTTGCAGCCGTGCCACCTCCTCGACCTGCTCCTCCATCAGTGGAAGAATTGAGAAAATATTCCATTACAAGAGAAGACACCGATGTACCACGATATGCTGAGGAGCTTGAAAGGGAGGAATCCAAAGAGGAGTCTGAAGCCACCTCTGGAGCTGATCAAGAAGTGCCTTCGGAGGCCGAATATCAGTCTCACTTTTATGAGCGAACGTCACCACTGCTAGAAGAGGATGAGAAACCGGACATAGCAACATCATTCTATGAAACCGAACAAAAGGAGAGCATGGACGAAGAACCGTCACTCAGACCACCGTCTCCGTCATGGGAATCTGAAGAGCCCACAGTTTCAGCTGCGAGAGTACCAGAGGTGCCGTCCGAGCAGATTTTGACACAAGAAGAACTCGACCACATCGCATATATTCAGAGACTGGCTGAAGAAAGTTCTTTTGCAGCCGTGCCACCTCCTCGACCTGCTCCTCCATCAGTGGAAGAATTGAGAAAATATTCCATTACAAGAGAAGACACCGATGTACCACGATATGCTGAGGAGCTTGAAAGGGAGGAATCCAAAGAGGAGTCTGAAGCCACCTCTGGAGCTGATCAAGAAGTGCCTTCGGACGCCGAATATCAGTCACACTTTTATGAGCGAACGTCACCACTGCTAGAAGAGGATGAGAAACCGGACATAGCAACCTCATTCTATGAAACCGAACAAAAGGAGAGCATGGACGAAGAACCGTCACTCAGACCACCGTCTCCGTCATGGGAATCTGAAGAGCCCACAGTTTCAGCTGCGAGAGTACCAGAGGTGCCGTCCGAGCCGATTTTGACACAAGAAGAACTCGACCACATCGCATATATTCAGAGACTGGCTGAAGAAAGTTCTTTTGCAGCCGTGCCACCTCCTCGACCTGCTCCTCCATCAGTGGAAGAATTGAGAAAATATTCCATTACAAGAGAAGACACCGATGTACCACGATATGCTGAGGAGCTTGAAAGGGAGGAATCCAAAGAGGAGTCTGAAGCCACCTCTGGAGCTGATCAAGAAGTGCCTTCGGACGCCGAATATCAGTCTCACTTTTATGAGCGTACATCACCACTGCTAGAAGAGGATGAGAAACCGGACATAGCAACATCATTCTATGAAACCGAACAAAAGGAGAGCATGGACGAAGAACCGTCACTCAGACCACCGTCTCCGTCATGGGAATCTGAAGAGCCCACAGTTTCAGCTGCGAGAGTACCAGAGGTGCCGTCCGAGCCGATTTTGACACAAGAAGAACTCGACCACATCGCATATATTCAGAGACTGGCTGAAGAAAGTTCTTTTGCAGCCGTGCCACCTCCTCGACCTGCTCCTCCATCAGTGGAAGAATTGAGAAAATATTCCATTACAAGAGAAGACACCGATGTACCACGATATGCTGAGGAGCTTGAAAGGGAGGAATCCAAAGAGGAGTCTGAAGCCACCTCTGGAGCTGATCAAGAAGTGCCTTCGGACGCCGAATATCAGTCACACTTTTATGAGCGAACGTCACCACTGCTAGAAGAGGATGAGAAACCGGACATAGCAACCTCATTCTATGAAACCGAACAAAAGGAGAGCATGGACGAAGAACCGTCACTCAGACCACCGTCTCCGTCATGGGAATCTGAAGAGCCCACAGTTTCAGCTGCGAGAGTACCAGAGGTGCCGTCCGAGCCGATTTTGACACAAGAAGAACTCGACCACATCGCATATATTCAGAGACTGGCTGAAGAAAGTTCTTTTGCAGCCGTGCCACCTCCTCGACCTGCTCCTCCATCAGTGGAAGAATTGAGAAAATATTCCATTACAAGAGAAGACACCGATGTACCACGATATGCTGAGGAGCTTGAAAGGGAGGAATCCAAAGAGGAGTCTGAAGCCACCTCTGGAGCTGATCAAGAAGTGCCTTCGGAGGCCGAATATCAGTCTCACTTTTATGAGCGAACGTCACCACTGCTAGAAGAGGATGAGAAACCGGACATAGCAACATCATTCTATGAAACCGAACAAAAGGAGAGCATGGACGAAGAACCGTCACTCAGACCACCGTCTCCGTCATGGGAATCTGAAGAGCCCACAGTTTCAGCTGCGAGAGTACCAGAGGTGCCGTCCGAGCCGATTTTGACACAAGAAGAACTCGACCACATCGCATATATTCAGAGACTGGCTGAAGAAAGTTCTTTTGCAGCCGTGCCACCTCCTCGACCTGCTCCTCCATCAGTGGAAGAATTGAGAAAATATTCCATTACAAGAGAAGACACCGATGTACCACGATATGCTGAGGAGCTTGAAAGGGAGGAATCCAAAGAGGAGTCTGAAGCCACCTCTGGAGCTGATCAAGAAGTGCCTTCGGAGGCCGAATATCAGTCTCACTTTTATGAGCGAACGTCACCACTGCTAGAAGAGGATGAGAAACCGGACATAGCAACATCATTCTATGAAACCGAACAAAAGGAGAGCATGCACGGAGAACCGTCACTCAGACCACCGTCTCCGTCATGGGAATCTGAAAAGCCCACAATTTCAGCTGCGAGAGTACCAGAGGTGCCGTCCGAGCCGATTTTGACACAAGAAGAACTCGACCACATCGCATATATTCAGAGACTGGCTGAAGAAAGTTCTTTTGCAGCCGTGCCACCTCCTCGACCTGCTCCTCCATCAGTGGAAGAATTGAGAAAATATTCCATTACGAGAGAAGACACCGATGTACCACGATATGCTGAGGAGCTTGAAAGGGAGGAATCCAAAGAGGAGTCTGAAGCCACCTCTGGAGCTGATCAAGAAGTGCCTTCGGACGCCGAGTATCAGTCTCAATTTTATGAGCGGACATCACCACTGCTAGAAGAGGATGAGAAACCGGTCATGGCAACATCATTCTATGAAACCGAACAAAAGGAGAGCATGCACGAAGAACCGTCACTCAGACCACCGTCTCCGTCATGGGAATCTGAAGAGCCCACAATTTCAGCTGCGAGAGTACCAGAGGTGCCGTCCGAGCCGATTTTGACACAAGAAGAACTCGACCACATCGCATATATTCAGAGACTGGCTGAAGAAAGTTCTTTTGCAGCCGTGCCACCTCCTCGACCTGCTCCTCCATCAGTGGAAGAATTGAGAAAATATTCCATCACAAGAGAAGACACCGATGTACCACGATATGCTGAGGAGCTTGAAAGGGAGGAATCCAAGGAGTCTAAAGCCACCTCTGGAGCTGATCAAGAAGTGCTTTCAGACGCCGAGTATCAGTCTCAATTTTATGAGCGGACATCACCACTGCTAGAAGAGGATGAGAAACCGGTCATGGCAACATCATTCTATGAAACCGAACAAAAGGAGAGCATGCACGAAGAACCGTCACTCAGATCACCGTCTCCGTCATGGGAATCTGAAGAGCCCACAGTTTCAGCTGCGAGAGTACCAGAGGTGCCGTCCGAGCCGATTTTGACACAAGAAGAACTCGACCACATCGCATATATTCAGAGACTGGCTGAGGAAGGTTCTTTTGCAGCCGTGCCACCTCCTCGACCTGCTCCTCCATCAGTGGAAGAATCGAGAAAATATTCCATTACAAGAGAAGACACCGATATACCACGATATGCTGACCAGCTTAAAAGAGAGGAATCCAAGGAGTCTGAAGCCACCTCTGGAGCTGATCAAGAAGTGCTTTCGGACGCCGAGTATCAGTCTCAATTTTATGAGCGGACATCACCACTGCTAGAAGAGGATGAGAAACCGGTCATGGCAACATCATTCTATGAAACCGAACAAAAGGAGAGCATGTACGAAGAACCGTCACTCAGACCACCGTCTCCGTCATGGGAATCTGAAGAGCCCACAATTTCAGCTGCGAGAGTACCAGAGGTGCCGTCCGAGCCGATTTTGACACAAGAAGAACTCGACCACATCGCATATATTCAGAGACTGGCTGAAGAAAGTTCTTTTGCAGCCGTGCCACCTCCTCGACCTGCTCCTCCATCAGTGGAAGAATTGAGAAAATATTCCATTACAAGAGAAGACACCGATGTACCACGATATGCTGAGGAGCTTGAAAGGGAGGAATCCAAAGAGGAGTCTGAAGCCACCTCTGGAGCTGATCAAGAAGTGCTTTCAGACGCCGAGTATCAGTCTCAATTTTATGAGCGGACATCACCACTGCTAGAAGAGGATGAGAAACCGGACATAGCAACATCATTCTATGAAACCGAACAAAAGGAGAGCATGCACGAAGAACCGTCACTCAGACCACCGTCTCCGTCATGGGAATCTGAAGAGTCCACAGTTTCAGCTGCGAGAGTACCAGAGGTGCCGTCCGAGCCGATTTTGACACAAGAAGAACTCGACCACATCGCATATATTCAGAGACTGGCTGAAGAAAGTTCTTTTGCAGCCGTGCCACCTCCTCGACCTGCTCCTCCATCAGTGGAAGAATTGAGAAAATATTCCATTACAAGAGAAGACACCGATATACCACGATATGCTGACCAGCTTGAAAGAGAGGAATCCAAGGAGTCTGAAGCCACCTCTGGAGCTGATCAAGAAGTGCTTTCGGACGCCGAGTATCAGTCTCACTTTTATGAGCGGACATCACCACTGCTAGAAGAGGATGAGAAACCGGTCATGGCAACATCATTCTATGAAACCGAACAAAAGGAGAGCATGCACGAAGAACCGTCACTCAGACCACCGTCTCCGTCATGGGAATCTGAAGAGCCCACAGTTTCAGCTGCGAGAGTACCAGAGGTGCCGTCCGAGCCGATTTTGACACAAGAAGAACTCGACCACATCGCATATATTCAGAGACTGGCTGAAGAAAGTTCTTTTGCAGCCGTGCCACCTCCTCGACCTGCTCCTCCATCAGTGGAAGAATTGAGAAAATATTCCATTACAAGAGAAGACACCGATATACCACGATATGCTGAGGAGCTTGAAAGGGAGGAATCCAAAGAGGAGTCTGAAGCCACCTCTGGAGCTGATCAAGAAGTGCCTTCGGACGCCGAGTATCAGTCTCAATTTTATGAGCGGACATCACCACTGCTAGAAGAGGATGAGAAACCGGTCATGGCAACATCATTCTATGAAACCGAACAAAAGGAGAGCATGCACGAAGAACCGTCACTCAGACCACCGTCTCCGTCATGGGAATCTGAAGAGCCCACAATTTCAGCTGCGAGAGTACCAGAGGTGCCGTCCGAGCCGATTTTGACACAAGAAGAACTCGACCACATCGCATATATTCAGAGACTGGCTGAAGAAAGTTCTTTTGCAGCCGTGCCACCTCCTCGACCTGCTCCTCCATCAGTGGAAGAATTGAGAAAATATTCCATCACAAGAGAAGACACCGATGTACCACGATATGCTGAGGAGCTTGAAAGGGAGGAATCCAAGGAGTCTAAAGCCACCTCTGGAGCTGATCAAGAAGTGCTTTCAGACGCCGAGTATCAGTCTCAATTTTATGAGCGGACATCACCGCTGCTAGAAGAGGATGAGAAACCGGTCATGGCAACATCATTCTATGAAACCGAACAAAAGGAGAGCATGCACGAAGAACCGTCACTCAGATCACCGTCTCCGTCATGGGAATCTGAAGAGCCCACAGTTTCAGCTGCGAGAGTACCAGAGGTGCCGTCCGAGCCGATTTTGACACAAGAAGAACTCGACCACATCGCATATATTCAGAGACTGGCTGAGGAAGGTTCTTTTGCAGCCGTGCCACCTCCTCGACCTGCTCCTCCATCAGTGGAAGAATTGAGAAAATATTCCATTACAAGAGAAGACACCGATATACCACGATATGCTGACCAGCTTAAAAGAGAGGAATCCAAGGAGTCTGAAGCCACCTCTGGAGCTGATCAAGAAGTGCTTTCGGACGCCGAGTATCAGTCTCAATTTTATGAGCGGACATCACCACTGCTAGAAGAGGATGAGAAACCGGTCATGGCAACATCATTCTATGAAACCGAACAAAAGGAGAGCATGTACGAAGAACCGTCACTCAGACCACCGTCTCCGTCATGGGAATCTGAAGAGCCCACAATTTCAGCTGCGAGAGTACCAGAGGTGCCGTCCGAGCCGATTTTGACACAAGAAGAACTCGACCACATCGCATATATTCAGAGACTGGCTGAAGAAAGTTCTTTTGCAGCCGTGCCACCTCCTCGACCTGCTCCTCCATCAGTGGAAGAATTGAGAAAATATTCCATTACAAGAGAAGACACCGATGTACCACGATATGCTGAGGAGCTTGAAAGGGAGGAATCCAAAGAGGAGTCTGAAGCCACCTCTGGAGCTGATCAAGAAGTGCTTTCAGACGCCGAGTATCAGTCTCAATTTTATGAGCGGACATCACCACTGCTAGAAGAGGATGAGAAACCGGACATAGCAACATCATTCTATGAAACCGAACAAAAGGAGAGCATGCACGAAGAACCGTCACTCAGACCACCGTCTCCGTCATGGGAATCTGAAGAGTCCACAGTTTCAGCTGCGAGAGTACCAGAGGTGCCGTCCGAGCCGATTTTGACACAAGAAGAACTCGACCACATCGCATATATTCAGAGACTGGCTGAAGAAAGTTCTTTTGCAGCCGTGCCACCTCCTCGACCTGCTCCTCCATCAGTGGAAGAATTGAGAAAATATTCCATTACAAGAGAAGACACCGATATACCACGATATGCTGACCAGCTTGAAAGAGAGGAATCCAAGGAGTCTGAAGCCACCTCTGGAGCTGATCAAGAAGTGCTTTCGGACGCCGAGTATCAGTCTCACTTTTATGAGCGGACATCACCACTGCTAGAAGAGGATGAGAAACCGGTCATGGCAACATCATTCTATGAAACCGAACAAAAGGAGAGCATGCACGAAGAACCGTCACTCAGACCACCGTCTCCGTCATGGGAATCTGAAGAGCCCACAGTTTCAGCTGCGAGAGTACCAGAGGTGCCGTCCGAGCCGATTTTGACACAAGAAGAACTCGACCACATCGCATATATTCAGAGACTGGCTGAAGAAAGTTCTTTTGCAGCCGTGCCACCTCCTCGACCTGCTCCTCCATCAGTAGGAGAATTGAGAAAATATTCCATTACAAGAGAAGACACCGATGTACCACGATATGCTGAGGAGCTTGAAAGGGAGGAATCCAAAGAGGAGTCTGAAGCCACTTCTGGAGCTGATCAAGAAGTGCTTTCGGACGCCGAGTATCAGTCTCACTTTTATGAGCGGACATCACCACTGCTAGAAGAGGATGAGAAACCGGTCATGGCAACATCATTCTATGAAACCGAACAAAAGGAGAGCATGTACGAAGAACCGTCACTCAGACCACCGTCTCCGTCATGGGAATCTGAAGAGCCCACAATTTCAGCTGCGAGAGTACCAGAGGTGCCGTCCGAGCCGATTTTGACACAAGAAGAACTCGACCACATCGCATATATTCAGAGACTGGCTGAAGAAAGTTCTTTTGCAGCCGTGCCACCTCCTCGACCTGCTCCTCCATCAGTGGAAGAATTGAGAAAATATTCCATCACAAGAGAAGACACCGATGTACCACGATATGCTGAGGAGCTTGAAAGGGAGGAATCCAAGGAGTCTAAAGCCACCTCTGGAGCTGATCAAGAAGTGCTTTCAGACGCCGAGTATCAGTCTCAATTTTATGAGCGGACATCACCACTGCTAGAAGAGGATGAGAAACCGGTCATGGCAACATCATTCTATGAAACCGAACAAAAGGAGAGCATGCACGAAGAACCGTCACTCAGATCACCGTCTCCGTCATGGGAATCTGAAGAGCCCACAGTTTCAGCTGCGAGAGTACCAGAGGTGCCGTCCGAGCCGATTTTGACACAAGAAGAACTCGACCACATCGCATATATTCAGAGACTGGCTGAGGAAGGTTCTTTTGCAGCCGTGCCACCTCCTCGACCTGCTCCTCCATCAGTGGAAGAATTGAGAAAATATTCCATTACAAGAGAAGACACCGATATACCACGATATGCTGACCAGCTTAAAAGAGAGGAATCCAAGGAGTCTGAAGCCACCTCTGGAGCTGATCAAGAAGTGCTTTCGGACGCCGAGTATCAGTCTCAATTTTATGAGCGGACATCACCACTGCTAGAAGAGGATGAGAAACCGGTCATGGCAACATCATTCTATGAAACCGAACAAAAGGAGAGCATGTACGAAGAACCGTCACTCAGACCACCGTCTCCGTCATGGGAATCTGAAGAGCCCACAATTTCAGCTGCGAGAGTACCAGAGGTGCCGTCCGAGCCGATTTTGACACAAGAAGAACTCGACCACATCGCATATATTCAGAGACTGGCTGAAGAAAGTTCTTTTGCAGCCGTGCCACCTCCTCGACCTGCTCCTCCATCAGTGGAAGAATTGAGAAAATATTCCATTACAAGAGAAGACACCGATGTACCACGATATGCTGAGGAGCTTGAAAGGGAGGAATCCAAAGAGGAGTCTGAAGCCACCTCTGGAGCTGATCAAGAAGTGCTTTCAGACGCCGAGTATCAGTCTCAATTTTATGAGCGGACATCACCACTGCTAGAAGAGGATGAGAAACCGGACATAGCAACATCATTCTATGAAACCGAACAAAAGGAGAGCATGCACGAAGAACCGTCACTCAGACCACCGTCTCCGTCATGGGAATCTGAAGAGTCCACAGTTTCAGCTGCGAGAGTACCAGAGGTGCCGTCCGAGCCGATTTTGACACAAGAAGAACTCGACCACATCGCATATATTCAGAGACTGGCTGAAGAAAGTTCTTTTGCAGCCGTGCCACCTCCTCGACCTGCTCCTCCATCAGTGGAAGAATTGAGAAAATATTCCATTACAAGAGAAGACACCGATATACCACGATATGCTGACCAGCTTGAAAGAGAGGAATCCAAGGAGTCTGAAGCCACCTCTGGAGCTGATCAAGAAGTGCTTTCGGACGCCGAGTATCAGTCTCACTTTTATGAGCGGACATCACCACTGCTAGAAGAGGATGAGAAACCGGTCATGGCAACATCATTCTATGAAACCGAACAAAAGGAGAGCATGCACGAAGAACCGTCACTCAGACCACCGTCTCCGTCATGGGAATCTGAAGAGCCCACAGTTTCAGCTGCGAGAGTACCAGAGGTGCCGTCCGAGCCGATTTTGACACAAGAAGAACTCGACCACATCGCATATATTCAGAGACTGGCTGAAGAAAGTTCTTTTGCAGCCGTGCCACCTCCTCGACCTGCTCCTCCATCAGTGGAAGAATTGAGAAAATATTCCATTACAAGAGAAGACACCGATATACCACGATATGCTGAGGAGCTTGAAAGGGAGGAATCCAAAGAGGAGTCTGAAGCCACCTCTGGAGCTGATCAAGAAGTGCCTTCGGACGCCGAGTATCAGTCTCAATTTTATGAGCGGACATCACCACTGCTAGAAGAGGATGAGAAACCGGTCATGGCAACATCATTCTATGAAACCGAACAAAAGGAGAGCATGCACGAAGAACCGTCACTCAGACCACCGTCTCCGTCATGGGAATCTGAAGAGCCCACAATTTCAGCTGCGAGAGTACCAGAGGTGCCGTCCGAGCCGATTTTGACACAAGAAGAACTCGACCACATCGCATATATTCAGAGACTGGCTGAAGAAAGTTCTTTTGCAGCCGTGCCACCTCCTCGACCTGCTCCTCCATCAGTGGAAGAATTGAGAAAATATTCCATCACAAGAGAAGACACCGATGTACCACGATATGCTGAGGAGCTTGAAAGGGAGGAATCCAAGGAGTCTAAAGCCACCTCTGGAGCTGATCAAGAAGTGCTTTCAGACGCCGAGTATCAGTCTCAATTTTATGAGCGGACATCACCACTGCTAGAAGAGGATGAGAAACCGGTCATGGCAACATCATTCTATGAAACCGAACAAAAGGAGAGCATGCACGAAGAACCGTCACTCAGATCACCGTCTCCGTCATGGGAATCTGAAGAGCCCACAGTTTCAGCTGCGAGAGTACCAGAGGTGCCGTCCGAGCCGATTTTGACACAAGAAGAACTCGACCACATCGCATATATTCAGAGACTGGCTGAGGAAGGTTCTTTTGCAGCCGTGCCACCTCCTCGACCTGCTCCTCCATCAGTGGAAGAATTGAGAAAATATTCCATTACAAGAGAAGACACCGATATACCACGATATGCTGACCAGCTTAAAAGAGAGGAATCCAAGGAGTCTGAAGCCACCTCTGGAGCTGATCAAGAAGTGCTTTCGGACGCCGAGTATCAGTCTCAATTTTATGAGCGGACATCACC
This sequence comes from Trichostrongylus colubriformis, assembly GCA_963978905.1. NCBI lineage: Eukaryota > Metazoa > Nematoda > Chromadorea > Rhabditida > Trichostrongylidae > Trichostrongylus > Trichostrongylus colubriformis. The sequence continues at coordinate 9,087,218 of OZ022256.1, forward strand.
ACTGCTAGAAGAGGATGAGAAACCGGTCATGGCAACATCATTCTATGAAACCGAACAAAAGGAGAGCATGTACGAAGAACCGTCACTCAGACCACCGTCTCCGTCATGGGAATCTGAAGAGCCCACAATTTCAGCTGCGAGAGTACCAGAGGTGCCGTCCGAGCCGATTTTGACACAAGAAGAACTCGACCACATCGCATATATTCAGAGACTGGCTGAAGAAAGTTCTTTTGCAGCCGTGCCACCTCCTCGACCTGCTCCTCCATCAGTGGAAGAATTGAGAAAATATTCCATTACAAGAGAAGACACCGATGTACCACGATATGCTGAGGAGCTTGAAAGGGAGGAATCCAAAGAGGAGTCTGAAGCCACCTCTGGAGCTGATCAAGAAGTGCTTTCAGACGCCGAGTATCAGTCTCAATTTTATGAGCGGACATCACCACTGCTAGAAGAGGATGAGAAACCGGACATAGCAACATCATTCTATGAAACCGAACAAAAGGAGAGCATGCACGAAGAACCGTCACTCAGACCACCGTCTCCGTCATGGGAATCTGAAGAGTCCACAGTTTCAGCTGCGAGAGTACCAGAGGTGCCGTCCGAGCCGATTTTGACACAAGAAGAACTCGACCACATCGCATATATTCAGAGACTGGCTGAAGAAAGTTCTTTTGCAGCCGTGCCACCTCCTCGACCTGCTCCTCCATCAGTGGAAGAATTGAGAAAATATTCCATTACAAGAGAAGACACCGATATACCACGATATGCTGACCAGCTTGAAAGAGAGGAATCCAAGGAGTCTGAAGCCACCTCTGGAGCTGATCAAGAAGTGCTTTCGGACGCCGAGTATCAGTCTCACTTTTATGAGCGGACATCACCACTGCTAGAAGAGGATGAGAAACCGGTCATGGCAACATCATTCTATGAAACCGAACAAAAGGAGAGCATGCACGAAGAACCGTCACTCAGACCACCGTCTCCGTCATGGGAATCTGAAGAGCCCACAGTTTCAGCTGCGAGAGTACCAGAGGTGCCGTCCGAGCCGATTTTGACACAAGAAGAACTCGACCACATCGCATATATTCAGAGACTGGCTGAAGAAAGTTCTTTTGCAGCCGTGCCACCTCCTCGACCTGCTCCTCCATCAGTAGGAGAATTGAGAAAATATTCCATTACAAGAGAAGACACCGATGTACCACGATATGCTGAGGAGCTTGAAAGGGAGGAATCCAAAGAGGAGTCTGAAGCCACTTCTGGAGCTGATCAAGAAGTGCTTTCGGACGCCGAGTATCAGTCTCACTTTTATGAGCGGACATCACCACTGCTAGAAGAGGATGAGAAACCGGTCATGGCAACATCATTCTATGAAACCGAACAAAAGGAGAGCATGTACGAAGAACCGTCACTCAGACCACCGTCTCCGTCATGGGAATCTGAAGAGCCCACAATTTCAGCTGCGAGAGTACCAGAGGTGCCGTCCGAGCCGATTTTGACACAAGAAGAACTCGACCACATCGCATATATTCAGAGACTGGCTGAAGAAAGTTCTTTTGCAGCCGTGCCACCTCCTCGACCTGCTCCTCCATCAGTGGAAGAATTGAGAAAATATTCCATTACAAGAGAAGACACCGATATACCACGATATGCTGACCAGCTTGAAAGAGAGGAATCCAAGGAGTCTAAAGCCACCTCTGGAGCTGATCAAGAAGTGCTTTCAGACGCCGAGTATCAGTCTCAATTTTATGAGCGGACATCACCACTGCTAGAAGAGGATGAGAAACCGGACATAGCAACATCATTCTATGAAACCGAACAAAAGGAGAGCATGCACGAAGAACCGTCACTCAGACCACCGTCTCCGTCATGGGAATCTGAAGAGCCCACAGCTTCAGCTGCCAGAGTACCAGAGGTGCCGTCCGAGCCGATGTTAACACAAGGAGAACTCGACCACATCGCATATATTCAGAGACTGGCTGAAGAAAGTTCCTTTGCAGCTGTGCCACCTCCTCGACCTGCTCCTCCATCAGTGGAAGAATTGAGAAAATATTCCATTACAAGAGAAGACACCGATATACCACGATATGCTGACCAGCTTGAAAGAGAGGAATCGAAAGAAAATTGGGAGGTTACGTCTGGAGTTGACGACGATGCACCGTCGGAGGAGAAATACGTTGCGAGAACATCTCACGGCTATAGAGAAGGAAGGGAGATTGTGCACGAAGGACTGCTACATCGATCACCTTCGCCTTTATGGGAAGCTGCAGTTTCTACTGAAACAGCAGCGGAGTTGCTCGACGAAAGGGTCAAGCAAGCTCTCACTTCTTCCAAAGAAAATCCCGAGCGATCATTCACCCAGGCTGACGAGAAAACACATTCTCCATCTATGGGTGAATTGGAAACCAATGTTGCTCGTGAGCATTCGCTGTTGCTGTCGAACAACCGTTATTCCATTCAACCGTCATCAGATTTTGCTAGTCCGCAGGAAATAGAGAAGAGAACCGCACTCCCTGATGCCGATACAACTGTTCAGCATATTCTCTCCGGAAACTCTTTCGTTGAAGCGGATATTCCAGAGAACGAGCCAGCAAAGCTGACACCTACCGCAGAATCACCCGCAGCTCCTATAGCTGAGAACGATTTTACGCCGACTCGTTCCTTGAACCCACAAGTTCCTGCTGTTATGGAAGCTGGAGTGCCTGAATCAGCATTTCGGGAAGAGGACATGACATCTGATCTTAACTCGATGCAGCACGTCTCTGACGAAAAGTTTCAGTTTCTGGATGAACAGTATGATATTTCTTCAATGTTTCCTAAGATGTCTGAGCGAGGAAACGGACCTCCCCATGTGGCATCAAACAAATATAACAGAACCGTATCGAATGCTAGTCAATATCCTTCAGGTTCATCGGAGCGAACTAATACGGGAGGGTCAAGGAGAGATAATGAACAAAGGAACTTAGCAATCGATGGTGATTCACAGGGCTCTGGAGAAATTTCGCAAGGTTCATCACAGTCGTTAAGAGGTGAATCGCAGCAACTCTATGACAGCTCTCAATTTATGGATAGAAGCGATCAGCGCACAGATGAAAGTAGGAGAGCTAGATTTCAAAGGCGATATACCGCTACGAGCGGTTTGGGTAATACGGAGAAAAGGGACGGTCTCAGCAGAAGTACGTCTATTAACTATACTTCAAATGTGGCGCGACAATCGTCGTTCATATCTGGTGGCCGGAATGTGGCGAATAACCCTTTTGAAGTCGACGGCAACCCATCGACCAGACAGGAACCAGCGATTTCACAACGTGGGTCCAACGTTCGTGTCATCTACACGGATCACTCGCTGCGCGAATCTCAATCATCTCATCCGGAAAGCCCGTCCTCATCTATCCGAGAAGATGTGACATTAGCGGAACCTTCTGAAGACGGCAGTCTCCAATACATCTCAAGACCATGGCCAGAAATTGGAGTTACTGTCGATACTATCGATTCGCCAAGTGGCAGAAATTTACGTCGATCACTCAGCGAGTTGGGCCACGAAGGACCTGATTCACAAGCGGCGGAATCCATTCGATTTTCACTTAGTTCCAGCTGCGTGGCGAATATCTGCTCTGAACAGCATGCTTTCCTTAATGCTTATGAGCTTTGTGAACATCACAGTTTCACCGAAAGCAAGGATCTGTTGTGTAATGTCGACTTTTTGTGCCGCCTGAATTTTGCTGCAAATCGAATCACAGAAGATATTGCTGATGAAGCTGGACGCGATCTGAGGAGCCATTATCGAAATCAGTCCAACCCTCGAGCACGTTATTTCACTGACAGCGCAGTTTCTCGTCATTCAACGTCAGTGTCAAGCTTCGACGACGACCAGAGCAATGGGTTAGTTTTCTTTTCCTGATGAAAATTTTCATTTTCCTGACAAAAATTTTCATTCGCTTTGAAATGATGCCTTTCTCATTTATGTGACATATCTTTCCCAGTCTCCAAAATCTTTCATTGCGTTGAGAACTTCGATTTTATGTCAGCCCACCTCTGCGCGGATCCATTTCTCGTGTATCAAAATTAAATTGTTTGTATTTATGGGCAGCATATGGGACACTCCAACTAGGTCACGTCAAGCAAGGATGCGGTCGCCGATTTATATGGGACTACAAGGCACATGTCGCGATAAGAGTTCCAATTACCGTGAGGAGATGACCCATTTGGCGTGGAGCGGCCATCCAGCAAGAGTGTCCTGACATTCACCCGAAATTTTCATGTCCGTCGTAGGAGTCCCCGATGACAGAGATGTAAACACGTCCCGTGGCTCCAGCACAGGTTCCACGGGGATGTAAAGCTGGTTCGATATTTTACGACGCTAATTCTCCAGTCACTGCTCAAACGAAAGGGGTGTGTAACCTTAGGTCAGGATTTCGCACCGCGGCTTGTCGCAAGCGAAACAATGCGGACGAGCCGAAGGCGCATGTTGTTGGGCCCGAAGCGATTACAAGTCAAATGCGTATCACGCCCCCAGCATTACCGTGTAATCGTTCTAAGACCCAACTACCGCGACGCGCATAGCTTGCACACACTGCATCGTATGCCGCTCGTCGTCGTGCGAAATCTTGACATAACGTCACACACCCAAATGAAAGCTGTCCATTTTTACAACTATTGGAGGCTCAGCTGAGACGTAAACTACCATCGCACCATCACATTTCCGCTTATGTGCGCGTCACTGCTCGGACCTAATGTCCATCTTTTCCTCAAGGTAGGGTAGTCTAACATCAGTCCACTTTTTCGTAAGGAAAGAACAGGAGATAAGGCAAGAAGAATAACCTGTAGCCATGTAGATTACTAATTACTGGATATATATTTATTATTACTGAATATCGGCGTTTGGAGGACACTTGCCTGGAGCACAGTGAGGTACATATTACGTTGGTCCATAATTATCAGGCCTTTAAGACACCAATTTTAAATTAATCAGTGTAATTCCTGATATATTTGTCCACTTCATGTATTTACGCGATCTTTTCGAAAAGTGAAAAAATTGAAAATTGTATAATGATTTCATCAACGAGGTAATGCAAAATATGTACAATGCTGATTAGCGAACAACCCGTCAACAGAAACACCTGATAATTATGCACCAGCTCGATTCATGATAGTTGATTGCTTGCTTCGCTTTGCTACCGAGCCTGTGAAATATCACAATAGCGTAGAAAAAACAAAAAACATATGCGACCTCGCTTAACGGATTGCAGAAGTTCGGAAGTGGCAAAAGGCGAAGTTTTGTGAAAAAAGGAAAAAGCAAATGATGTAAGAGTGCAACATATCAAGGATAGATTGGAAGTGAAGCTATGATACTCTTCAATGTCACACGAGGAATGGAAAACGTACTTACTACGAAAACACAGTTATGCGCCCATGAGCGACAGGCCATTCAAATATGGGATGACTACGTATTGATCGGTTGGGGGTGAGCCTTCGAACTGTCTTTCACCTCTGTCCGAGAGAGTGCGTAGAAATATCGATTCTTGTTCCTTTTCGCTGGCAAAAGCAGTTCGCATCACATTTTCATGACCCTTCAAGGGTTGATAGTAATGTGGTGCGTGTTCCTAACGTTACGGAGCTTGAGCGGTGCGAAATGAGAACGGGTGAACATGGAAATAGGCAAAGTGAGAAGTGCGACCCACTGATCGCAATGATGGCAGCGACGCGACCGCACACTCCTCTGTCACGTTTTACGCACACGCAGATTTCGCGCCGCGAGCGCCCGTGCTTCGTATCGAATAAGAAATATGATCTATTCTACAATGCAGTATGTGCATCAGATGTAATAAAGGGTGGAACTAGTAGGGCATCCATTTTTTTGTTCACCAAAAAACTGTAAATGTGTCATTAATAAGGACTGTCATGTTTGATCTTAAAACTCTAAAAAATTTACTCCTGGTAAATTTCAGGGTGGCATTCACAGTCGAGCCGGCTCCAGAAAATGTGCAACCATTTGGTCTGTTTTCGTCATTCTTTTCTAAGAAACCAACTTTCGTCAGCGAACGTCCTCGATCATCCATTCCATTTGTTTCGTTGCCAACTAGCTCATCAACAGAAACGAGGCCCAGAAAACTATCTGATGATCGAAATGGTGATATCTTGGATCTTCTAAGAAGGTAGGTTTCCATAGGTTTGACAGTTTGACAGATGCACAGACTTGGTATTCAGAAAGGGAACGATTAGCCGTGCATTTATTCATTTAGGTCATCTGGTGCCGAGTCACGCGCTTCTACTGATAGCCAAATTAAACTGCCCGATCATGCCTTAGAGGGTCTATCGCAGACTGAGTTAGAGCATGTTATGGCTGTTCTCAGCAAATCGAATCGAAGTCTATCGCCGAATGTTTCGAGAAGGTACAGCGTGCTCTAGAATTTCTGTCGAATATTTTTCGAAGTTTTTTTTTGCGAGTTTTTCAATATTCTGAAGAGATCTGCAGATCGCTCAGAAGAGGAGCAAGGAGCTAGGAAAGATGCATTCATACTTTGCGGCACCGGCGGCAAAATCATGTGCCCGCCGTCGACGACGGCGGCACTCTGACGACGCGCTCTCTTTATAACGCTCGACCAAATCATACACAGTATGATGATCGTGGCGAGAGAACGCACAAATCTGTGACGAGAGCGCGCGCGAATCTTGCCACAGTTTGGCACTATGCCAATATTCTCGGCGGACTTCAAATCTTGTCTCTCAAAGTGCCGCTGTGTTCGGCGACGGACACATGATTTTGGTGGCTGGGGCCGTGCCGCAAAATATGAATGCGTCCAAGAGGTAATGAGGCAATTCCTTGAGGGGGGGAGGGGGGGGGGGAATTCTATGAATTTTCCGGAGAGACTATGCACGCTGAGGGGTAGTGTAGAGCCACAGCAGTGTCAAACAAAAATATAGCGGTAAGAAGCGATAAGTTCTAGGGTGCTCTAATGACTAGTGCGCAGAGCCCATTCTGCATTCCTATGTCAAGCTGCCTAGCTGCAACCGCCTTTGAAGCTTGCCCGTTTTTTATTGCCGATGACTATTGGTAGTGTGATCAGTTGTACTTTTATTCATACCTCACAATGCAACGAAATTGATTACGACGCCTGTCCTCATCGTGGGCGGGAATCGTGAGATAGGCGTGTTCTGTGGGATAAAAAGGGACACAGACGATTGGATCGAGCAGATGGACTGTATGACAGCTTTTCATACGAAAAGTATAGGTTGACTCTTTGAGCGAAAATGAGCCAGTTTCATTAAATTTTAAAAAATGATGTGTTCATTTCTCATCAGTTTGTAATACGCCTCAATCGGGACATTTCTTTCAGGAGTTCATCGGCTCTTCAAATGCTGCCCGACATGGAAAATCTTTCGGACGCCGAGAAACAGCACATTCAAAATGTGTTGGAGAAAGCCGAGAGTCGAATTCCGTACATGATCAAAAAGCCGCTCTCCCATCAACTGACAGCACGAACTGAATCCATACAATCGTCTGAAGCTGTGTCAATCACAGTTTCGCAAAATTCACTAGACGACGGTTACGATAATCAGATTCGTTCCATTGATGATGCTATTCGAAAGGTGGAACAACGAGCGGAATACGAGCGAAATTTGGAAAGTCCGCTGCAGAGCTCGTTGGAGCCGTCTAAGACCGAAGAAGTGGATGAAGCGCTCAATATTGCGGCAACGGCTTCGAGGGAAATAGCGACGACCAAAGCTGCTTCCTCAGAGGGAATTTCAGAGGTTCCTCCAGCTTCATCGCCTTCATCTGTGTCATCAATAAGTGGATTCGGATCTCTACTGAGAAAAGCAAGCTCTGCACTCTTCCATGCCACGGATATATGGGGAAAAGAGCCGGTTAGTGGAGCTGAAGCTGAAGTTTCTACAGCGATCACTCCTGCGGAAACCTTGAACTTGGAGCAGATCGAACATATTCAGAAAGTAGCTAAGTTGGCAGAACGAGACATTGATCATCCGACCACCTCTGGAACCCGTGTCCCGAAGGCTGACGTAAGGCAATCGGGTAAAAGTGATGGGGAAAGTGAATTGACGGCCGAGGAGCTGGAACACATAAGAAAAGTTAGTGAATCAGCCGAAAAGGATTTGAGCGATTTTGTGGTCGGCAAAGCAGGACCTTCAAGAAGCGCGAGGCCAAGTGAAGCTAAGGAGCAAGGTGGTACCGAACTGACTCCGGAAGAGCTGGACCATATCAATCGCGTTGCTCAACTGGCTATGCAGGATGAAAGTACACGAGGAACCGGCCAGTATGGTCAAGGTGGCCCTTCAAAGGGAGACGATTCAGGTTCAGTTACTCCACATCCTGGTTCATTGCTTTCAGTCGATGGGCAACAAGAGCATCGCTCCCACTCCATTGCTTCTTCATCTTCATCTTCTATGTTTTCGAAAGGTTTTTCTGGATTTGGATTGAACACTATGAAAAGTGTTCTCTATGGAACTGAAGAAGGGAGAAGCCCAGTACGAGAGACCGCTGAAGGCGAACCTAGAGCACCGGAAATTCCACACTTCGACCGTTCTGAGAGATCAATCCTATCCGTTACAACTTCGACAAAGGAACTAACCGAATCCCGTGGGGCAGAGCCGGATTACGTCGCGAAAACTGCTGAAAAAGCCGTGGATCTTGTTCCTTCTCCGTCACCAGTAGCTCCCACGCTCACCCAAGAAGAACTCGATCATATAAACAGGGTCACCAAAATGGCGATGGAGCAAGAAAGGAAGCAATACGAGGAGCATCCACGAACTCCTCCCTCAACGTCATCTTCCTTATTTGGCGCGAAATCAATCACTGGCATCGGTTTCAAGGCTTTTAAGGGCGTCGTGGAGAAAGCGGGAGGTGTTCTTACGGCCTCTGAAGGTTCAGCAATGAAGCAAGAAGTTCGATCTTCACCTCTCACTCCTCAGTCGAAACCCACAGAACTCACCAAAGAGGAGCTCGACCACATCAGAAGAATCACCGAAATGGCGGAAACGGAAGAAATGAGGCAAAAAGTTCCTCCATCGCGTCCTGTTTCCAAGCAGGAGCCTCCCGAGCTCACCCAGGAGGAGCTGGACCACATCAATAGGATCAGTGAAATGGCAGCAAGGGAAGAAAGCAGCCAGGCAGTTCGTCCACCTCATTTTCAGCCGGCATCAGTGGTACCAGGCAAATCTGAAGCCGTCCCGGCTGAGCCGCCTGAGCCATCTTTGCCCGAACCCGTGAAAGGATTTACAACAATATTCGGCTCGAAATCCATCACTGGACTTGGATTCAAAGCTTTCAAAGGCGCCATGGAGAGGGCCGAGGGTGTCCTCGCGAGCACTCAAGAATCAGTAGTAAAACACGAACCTGTTCTTCCAGTTCCTGCTTCTCAAGCTGAACCATCGGAGCTCACTCAAGAAGAAATTGACCACATTAAAAGAGTCACCGAAATGGCAGAAGCGGGAGAAATAAGGCAAGAAAATCGTCCACCACGCCCAGTTCTCGAACGAGAACCTTCCGTGCTTACTCAGGAGGAGCTGGACCACATCAATAGAATAAACAAAATTGCAGCGAGAGAGGAACAGAGTGTTGGTGTGCGTGTGCCTCCCCTGGATCAGCTGACGCCAAAGGAACCGGAAGAGTTGCTCGGGCTCCCGAGTGAACCTTATCCTGAACCATCTTCGAAGGAACCAGTGAAAGAACAGCCACCACCATCGCCTCGTTCTTCTGCTTCAATGTTTGGCACGAAATCCATCAGTGGCTTTGGATTCAAAGCTTTTAAAGGCGTCATGGAGAAGGCAGAAGGTGCCTTGACGGCTGTTGGAGATTCAGCAGCGAGACACGAAGCTCATCCTCCAGTACCTGCTTCGCGAACAGAACCCACAGAACTCACTCAAGAGGAGCTCGACCATATTAGTAGGATCTCTCAGATGGCAATGGAAGAAGATGATAAGCAGGGCGTTCACCAACAACATCCCCTAAAGGCTGATACATCCGAAAGAAAACTTACTGAAATTCCACGTGGACCTCAAACAGCAATGGTGGAGTCAAGAGGAGAGCCTACTCTGGCTTCACCTCGCTTTTCAGCTCCTAAAATTGACACAAAATCCTTTACTGGATTCGGTATGAAAGCGTTCAAAGGAGTAATGCAGAAAGCAGAGGAGGCCCGGACAAGATTTGAAGATCTTGCGATGAAACAGGAAACCCGTTCCGTTTCTGTTATCGAGGAAACGCGTGTTGATCTTACTCAGGAAGAGCTCGACCATATCAATAGAATCAATCAGATGGCCTTGCAGGACGAGGCCAGGCCACAGAGTCGTCTACTACCAGTTCCCGGTGCATCTGTAGAGCTCACACAGGAAGAGCTGGACCACATCGGCAGAATCACCCAAATGGCGATGGAAGAGGATACTGTAGGAGATGGTGGGGAATCCCCATACGATGAACAATCAGACATGAGTGAAGAAGCATCAGATGAACAGTCTACAGAGCCACAGACCCCAACTTCACCGCCGGCAAAATTCGCTGGGAAACTTCAGACGACCTCGTCCTTGTTCGGTTCTTCGACATTCACTGCTAAATCCCTGACTGGATTCGGCCTCAGAGCCTTTAAAGGAGTCGTGCAAAAAGCAGAAGAAGCCCGAACGGCGCTTGAAGATTTGACGATGAGACCAGAAGTTCATCTATCACCAATACCAGCACTGGAAATGCCTTCTGGGCTTACCCAGGAAGAGCTTGACCACATCAACAGAATCAACCAGATGGCCATGGAAGATGGAGGCAAGCAAGAAATCGGGCCGCAACCATCGGTTTCGCCTGTCGAACCAGCTGGACTTACCCGGGAAGAGCTTGACCACATCAGTAGAATCGCCCAGATGGCTGTTGAAGAAGAAAGCAGGCAAAGAGGAGGTGATGCACCACAACCACTTCTACAAGAACCTCAGCTCACTCAGGAGGAGCTCGATCATATCAACAGAATCGCCCAGATGGCGATGCAAGATGGCGGATTCGATGAAGTTGAACCTCGCAAAGACTCGCTCCACCCTCAGTCTTATGCCCCAGCTCCAGTCAAATCAACGGAGGAAGTTCCACCGATTTCGCATCGCTCTACAGGTTCACTATTTGATACCAACGCCGTCGGGGGATTCGGTTTGAAAGCCTTCAAAGGTGTCATGCAAAAGGCAGAAGAAGCTAAAGCGGCATTAGAAAGTAGAACTGCTTTCACGGAAGCAATCAAGCAAAAGGACAATGATGCACAACAAAAGATAAAGGGCGAGACCCGTACACATTCTGAGCAGCCTGCAGGACCCGTCATTGAAGATGAAGATCGGATATCGATCGGTCAGGAAGCTTCGGAGTATGAGGCTGAGCTAGACATTCCTCCCGGAGAAATTAAGCCCGATACAGAGGACATCGTCTCTCAGACCAAGGAAAGCCGAACTACAGGGGTCGTTGGGAAAGCTGAAACCAGCCCAGTTCAGAGCGTGGAGGAAGCCTCCAGTCGGCGATCGTCTTCCGGTTCTTCACTGTTCAACAGGAAATCCTTTACTGGATTCGGTATCAGAGCATTCAAGGACGTTATGCACAAAGCGGAAGAGACCAAAGCGGCATTTGAAGAGATGACAAAGCGAAAAACGTCCATAGAATCTGCACGATCTACGAATGAAACCATGCCTACTGAAGCTGAAGCAGAACCCACGGAAGGTGAGCTGGATGCCATCAGTAGGGCCACTACGGCTATAAATGAAAAGACCAAGTCAGAAGCTAGTCCTGCACCCATACCTGGGGCAGCAGAGCTCACACAGGAGGAGCTGGATCACATCAATAGGATTACCCAAATGGCACTTGAACAGGAGGTAAAGCTATACGAGCCGCATCCACAAGCTCCATCCGTAGCACCATCTTCCAAATTCAGCACTAAATCGCTCACTGGATTCGGATTCAAAGCTTTCAAAGGAGTAATGGAGAAAGCCGAGGGTGCCCGAACTGCGCTAGAAGATCTAGGATTGAAACAAGAAGTTCGTCGGCCCTCACCTGTGTCCCGTGTAGCGCCCTCAGAGCTCAGCCAAGAGGAGCTCGACCACATCAGCAGAATCAACGAAATGGCAGGAGCAGGTGCGATAGGGCAAGAAACTCATCCATCAGCTCCTGCTCCCAAACAGCCACTGCTCGAGCTCACTCAGGAGGAGCTTGACCACATCAACAGAATCAACCAAATGGCTATGGAGGAGGAAGGCGTACACTCTCGTGAGCATATGCCTTCGCCTGCACCAGAAGGGCTCGTCGAACTTACACAGGAGGAGCTTGACCACATCGATAGGATCGCTCAAATAGCCACGGAAGAGCAAGGCGGCTGGACTGTGCCAAGCCCAGCTGAATATTTCTATCCACGAAGTGCAGATGAAGAAAAAGACAGGAGAGATGGTGACTTTGTGCGACCTGAAGGGTTGTCATCTCCTGTAAGCAGCACTGGGTCCCGCAAAGATCTTCAGAGCGATCTTAGCCGAAGATCTAGCGGTTTTGACATTCGTTCTATCCCTGACATGGTCACTAAGCCAAATCTCAGTCAGTGGTATGAGGAGCAGTTGTCGTTCATGAAAGAATCCATTGCTGACGAAGAGGAAGAATTTCGTCCCAGTGAGGAGGATCACGAGCCATCGCCAGGTCAGTTTAAATACGGAGCGCTCATATGTCCCCGATTACATTCATACATTTTAGTACTTCAAGAACGATTTGCTGGCGAAGTCGTTCCCGAAAAGGAAGCTGTGCAAGATGGGGCCCTTGCACCAGTGGCATCTGAGGGGGTGTGGGCGTCAACTGCAGACGAGCAAAACAAGGAGATAGGTAAGTTTCCGCTATGATGACGCGATGGATCTCTCCATATTTCCATATTTCAGTACCTCAAGATGAGTTCGTTGAAGAAGGCAAGCGTAGTGAGATTGAACTTCATGGGATACCTACCCCTGAACAGGTGTGTTAACCATAATTTTAATCAGAAATTGAATTGTGGACATTAAGCAGTGGAGGCCATGGCACATGTGGAAAATGAAGGCAAAGACCACTGTGGATTCGACAGATGAGGCAGCGCGAGCAGCTTCCACTTAACGCATAGAAAACCAATCAAGCACAGGGTCTCCCCGAAAAACTGAACACGTTTTTCACTTGCGGTCGTCCAAGGAAATCCCTGTGTCAGTAAACCCCACTATCTTTAAAGTTTACAATAGAACCCTCGCAGAATTGCCCGTAGAATAATGCAACTCCCTCAAGAAGTCATGTCTGTGGAGACTTAAGTGAAGAAGTGCGCAGGGATGCTACCAAGACACTCAATTAGAGTCACCGCGCACGAAATGTGCCTTGCTCCTTCTGCTATGAGCAGAACGTGAGTGAGAGAGGGAGGTGGTGAACGCCACTAATTCCAGTGACCTATTCCGAGTGTCTTGGCCTATACCCAGTTGGCAAGGGTTGTCTCGGACACTTCCGGAAACAGGAAAAATCCCACTTCGCACTGCATCTTTCCTTTCAGAGCTTACTTAGGTCGCCGTAAGACATCGCAGTTCTGTGATTTCGCGACTTGCCAACTTTGCGATTCTGTGATTTCGCGTTGCCGCACTTTCATATGCGACTCGGCATCCTTGAGATTTAACAGTACGGCAACAAAATCACCGAATCGTATATTCGCGGGGTCGCAAAATCGCAAAGATGACTGCTCCGTACGTATCCTTTCCCCTTCCATTAGAGAAAAGTTGTCCCTGCCAAACAAAGATCCACCCAGATCCCTTTTTGTTCAGATAACCGCACCATGGAAGTGACACGCTAAATAGCAGCGTGTGCAATAGTGTCGTCACCGTAGGACACCATAGAGTACATTACATCTAGACTACAATGCAGTAGATTGTGAGTACATTGAGGCCCAGAAGGATGTGCTTATTAATGGTGACCACAAATGATTGACAGCTGCGCGCCCAGTGAGTCAGACCCTCGTCCAAACGATATGTGTGAACCCTACGCTGTCTCTTGGCGATAGTGAATCGCTTGCATGCAACGAGCGATGCGAAATGGCATGTGACGTGGGTACCACATTAGGTCAGCGGGGTTAGCAAAGCTCAACGCATGTCACAAATGATAAACTTCCCTCTTCGTCGATGAAAATGGCTGTTTTCTGGCTTCGACCGCCATAGTAAACGGAGACTGGGTTCAGATGAATTACTCCATGTGATTGCTCAGGTCCAAAGTCTTCTATATCCATGAAAAGGTGTATACGGGCTAGAACTGGCTTATACGGTCACAACTGAAGCGAAGCGGTGCCTGCAATGGCACCGGGCTACGATAGGTAGAGAATGAAGGAGGCATTTTGCGCATTCATTGCGTGAACCTGCCCCAGACAAAAAAATTCGGTTAATTCCGGTAGGCACAACATTGGCAGCAAATAGGTAATTTGAGGAACAAAATTGCCTTCCGATCGAAGGTGAAAAACACCGCATGTGTAGTGAAACTTCACATTTTTCCCGTCCCCTTCTGACGGTGCGTAGGGAATCGATGGCAACGGCCATGGGAGGGGCTGTTGTGGGTGCGGAGTGGCGGCAAGGGTTACTGTAACTGACGAAGTCGCGCTGTACCTTGTATAATCTTGTACTATTTGTAAATAAAGCCAAGCTATCGAGTTCAAATTTTGAAATCGCTGACTATGCCAGTCAGTTACTGCATCGTTTCAGGCTCCATCATCCAGTGCAGTCACTGTCGCAGCGAAACCTCATGGTGACCCTGCATCAGGTAATTTATCAAACATTGCAGGACATCATTCAGTCTAAGGCCACAGGAATGCGTTCTGAAACCATAAAGCCCTATTCAGCTGACTGCAGTCAAGCGTTAACAAAATAGCCTGGTAACTTCGATATAAGCACCAATTTCCACTCCTTCCGACACGCTTGACTGCTCGCGCTTTTCCAAGAAATGCTACGATTTTTTACTGAGCCCACACTGCATTTAATTGTGGATAGCCGTGGTTGAGGTCTCCTTGTATATGCGAGATTTCACATTGAAAATACATTCTTCCTAGGAAAAGAAGCCCAAATGACTGCGTCTCTCATGATATGGAGTGGGGTATTATCGTGAAGTATCATGAACTATTATGTGCTATTAATATAGGCTACAACAATGTTAGCTCAATATAACTCAGATGGTTGTTTTTACACTTCTTAGATAAGGGATTGCCTCAGCTCAGCAGAAGAGAGTTGTTTTCTTACAAAAAATATTTGTAATCTTTTATGATAGTTTACAATAGTATGTGGTAATTTCTATCGTTCGGGAGACATAAGTTGGCCGAAACGGTCAGGTTACTACTCAATTCAAAGAGAACATTTCTGTTTACAATAGCAATATGGATGCTATCGCAACAGGGGGAGGGGCATCTTGGAAAAAGTTGCTCATCTAAGCATCTCAGAGAAATTTTTGAGGGATCAATCTGCATATTCAGGCGTATATTTTTGCCTAAGCCCCGGTGGACGAAAAAAAGGAGTTTCTTTGTCCCTCTAGGCTTAAAGACAGCATTAGGGGTAATGCGGTAGTGGAGAAATCCCTACAAGAAGTCACTCACATGGTAGTCCTGGGCCTAAGAAGGCTACCTGTGGCGAAATCCCGGTGAAAAAGCGCCCCTCCGAGCTGTAGAAACCCTGCAAAACGCCGCAACCGTCCAGCTGTTCCGCCTCTTTGATACAACGATCCCGCCTCCCGATGACGTGATTCCCGATTGACTGGGGTGAGAGCGGCCAAGGAGAGGCGGCAGGATCGAAGGTTCTGCGGCGCGCTTTCGCAGTTTTAGCTCGAAGCTCACTCTAAAAATAGATGTTGTCGTATTTCCAAGCATTCCCTTGTGTTCACTTGGCAACATGCCAATGGAAAACTAGATCAGACTACTCCCCTCTTGACGGACAGGTCGTCCGCATCGAGAATCAATGGTGGGAAGGAGGTCCTACTTCTCGGGCTTTGGCCATTTTCATCCGTTTTTTCTCCACTGTCCTGTTACTAGGCATCTCGACTTTCACACTCACTACTTCTTTTACTTTTCGTCCGACTTTCCCCTAATGCTGCCTTTGAGTCAAAATAATGTCCACAGGGGGATGCCTCCCTCCTCCCTCCCTCATTGCGATAGCACCGGACATCATTTTTACCTAAGTATAGAAAAGGAAAGGAATCCTTTCTTTTCTCTGCCAAAGCTCGGGCAAAGATGTACGCCTAAACGTGCAGATTGACCCCTCAAAAATCCCTCCAACATGCTTCGACGTGCTACTTTTTATGAGACGCCCCCCTCCCCCCCCCCCTTCGTTGCGATAGCACCGCATTATGTCTCCGACGAGTTGTTTATCGGTGAGTTCACAGGCGCGAAGACCTGAGGTGCGGTTCGTGAGCATGAAGAACAGATTGTGCTGATTATGCACGCTAATTATGCGTTCATCTAACAAGCACGATTAGATTCAATTTCTGGCTGACATAGACACATAGATATTAGGAAATGATCGTCAGATTTCCGTCTTCAAAGGGAATTTTGAAATCTAGTAATTCGGGACTTGCAACATGGGTGTACTTGCTTTTCGCGAAGAGATTCAATAAGGAAGGCATTGTGTCGGTAGTTACTTCCATAATACAACATAAACTACCCGTACTCTTCGTATTCTAAAATAGGAGAAGCAGCTCAACTGTTTTGTTTGGATAAACATCCTCAATATAAACTGTGGTACTATCGTACACTACTATAAAATACGGTATATTATCACAAGCTATTACGAACTACCATAAACTATAATCTGGTATAAACCTAGTCTGGACCTTGATGATTGCTTTAATAGCATTTAGATGAGAAGTAGCTTAGCATCAAAACCATAATGAACTGCCACATATCATTATGGACTATTACAAACTATAATAAATTGTTATAAGCCTACTGTCAACTTATAGGGTTTCCAGAGGGTAATTAACTTTCAATTGGAGGATGAGGAAGGCAGATAAACAAGAATCAGGGGATGGAAATACGTTATGTTGGATGAAAAAATCATTTAGTTGTTTGATTTTTCTATAGTTTTAAAATACTCATAGTTTATCATCGTTTGCAATAGCTTATAATATAGTGCAGTTTTCTGAAGATGAGCTCAGCTATATTGAAACAGCGACAGCTCTTTTTCTTCAAAGTGGTACTATGTACTAGGTATTTCAATGATTGACAGAGGGGATGGCCAAAATTTCATTACTAAAAGACGTCATAGGACAAAAAGAAGTGGAATTGCGTAACTAAACAGCTTCCATTTATACCTAGCTAATCCCAAGTTGGCGTTTTCTGCAATTTAAAAATGACGTCATTTTCTTTGTTCCTATGTCATGACGATAGCTGTAAATCCAGGCAGTCCGTGGAATGATAGTAATATATCATTCACGGCGCTACAAAAGTATAAAAGTTTTGAGAAATTGTTTCTTTTTTGGCGGTTGAAGCTTTTTGAAGTTTTCGGGAATAAAGTGAGCCCAACAAAGTCAAGGCGAGTTCGGTCGCAAGGGAAATGAAAAGGCTCATTTATTCTACCACATTCTTCTCGCATTGCCCTTCTACTCGCACCGCAGCTGCTCACCCGGCTCAAAATACCACGATGCTTAATTAAGGGGTGGGGGGAACAGCTGGCCTAGGAGAGGTGTTGAGCGCATAGCGCATAATTTTTAAGTTTTGCTACTTTACGCTTTTTCAATTTTTCTGTCAAGTCATGCTTGATTCAAAGATAAAGCCAATTTAAATTTGAAATTCGTGAGCTTCAATTTTTGGAACGCTGTTTGAAATGTTTTTATTTGAATTAGAAGGGAGCAGTTTGTGACAGGTGTGCTATGTCAGAGATCACTGTCCCCCCCCCCTCCCCCATCAATGATACATTCATCAGTTTTATGGTAGCGGATGTAGTGATGTGGCCGTGGATTGGATTGCTTGATAAGGGAATAATTTAGCGCGAGTGTTGTTCTATTTAGCTCCAGCATCGATCGTTGCGAGGGGCAGGACTGAGACTGGCTGGATCGATCGCACGTCTTCTTCTGCAACAGCTGCTGGTGGCATGCTGGACTCCAGCCAGGGAGGCCGATTTCGTCTCTCTGGCCTCGGAAAGTTCGCCTCTGGTGCCCTTGGAAAGGTTTGTCGTTCGGTTTTTACTCCATTTCTAACCTTTTTCACTAATCAAATGCTGCTCGACATGGCCCGCCCGTTCGGGCGCTTCCGTGTCTTTCATATCGTCACGGGCGCCGGGAAGTAAAAAAAATTCGTCCATTGACCGATTAGGTATCCCCTTGGGTTAAAATAACCCAGTCTTAGACTTATGAACTCCAGATTGTCACGATGATGACAATCTTGGGCCACGCCACCCAGGCGTTCTTAGCGCTAATGCCTCTCACAACGATTTCCCGGCCCGCTAATTTCCTTTTCGTTTCAGGCAAAACAAGCAGCTGCTGAAATCGCCCAAAATGTGCCTTCCACTAACAAACTCCTCACGGTGGGCGATTCTTTACTATTTTTAGCTATCACTTCATTCATTTCACTCGTCTTTTCATAATCCATCCAGTCATTCATGCCTCATTTATCCGTACGAACAAGAAAAAAATTAGATACACGCTTGAAATTTTCTTCAAATTAAATGCACGCTCGAAAAATTTGAACCTTTGTGACATTCTCGCACTTCCTTTGATCCATATTCCTTTATTTTACCTATTTCATCATAGTTTGTTTCATTTTATTCGTCATTTCCGCAACTCATCATCCCTGGAACCTTGAGCATACGCGCCTTGACAAAAATCCAGTCCAACTATAAATTGCCTCCAAAAAAGGCGAACTGGTTACCACTGAAGAGTCTGACAGGGCTGCGCCACGCATGCGACTTCCGCTGGAATTGTACGAATATTTGAAACGTATTTGACGAGAATTGTATGTCAAGTAAGCCAGTGCTACGCCGAAGGTACTTATCCCTGCTGAGAAGACCTTTTATCCGATTGACCTTCGCGATGGAAGATGATATTCTTGGTATGAGCTGGAATTGACCTCAAAGCAGTTTAGACGGTATCTTGCTGCACTTTCTTCATAGTCCTTTTTTTCAAGCAATTTCACTGGTTCTTTTGTTTATTGGCGTTTTGCCATGCTAATCCATTGCGCGACGAGCTGGGCGAAATATGCGAATTCATTCAGCTGGTTTATGGACCGACATATTTAGATAAGGCTGCTCACTAGTAGTCGGCCATGGTTGCACTTTCTCTCACGGCTATTGGTTGTCACTTCTTTCTCGGCGGTTTTCCTTTTTGATTTCTAGCCTCGCTTTCACGGCTGTGAACTGATACCATGGCGATCTAATCGAGCTCCGCCATGTCATTTGATCTCAGACAGCATTTTTTATGGAAAAAAAGCACGGCGCACTCGTTTTCCGAGTTGGCGCCATTAAATCACGTCCGGATCTTCTGGCATTGCTATATCCATCACTTTCATTCTGGAATTCTGAGAACTTTTAAAGTGTCTGATACCTTGTAGTAAGTCTTTACGCGTTATCCTTTCCCCACTTCCTGAGCACCTCTCGCATTGGTATGGAACAAATGGAACAAGGGTCACGCGGTGAGCGGGAAATCCTTAACTGGGTAAGAGGGTCGTATTTTGGATGAGGCACGAGGGAATGGCATTCGTCTGTCGGGCGGTGACGAGCTTCGAATGCTATCATCGTCATGCATTTAATCAGTCACCCGACGAATAATTAGCATAATTTACGGCGGGATTGTCCGTTGAGAACGGGTTCACGGGATGACTTATCCTCCATAACTACCACTTTCCGGTGAAAGCAAGGGAACGCAGTGGCAGCGCCGCTTTCCGGGATCCTAGCTATTATAGCCTGGTGTAGCCTTTAACTGCTTCGAAAATACTTATTCCACAGTTGTGCAGAAGTCAAGTGGGCTGACACTGATGCCGGTTGCACCGCGCATTCAAGTACGTCAATGAGTCAGTGTTAGAGCACACCGGCAGTCGAGGATTGCTCGACGGAGGGGTCATACCGGACATAAGGGGGTAGCACCTGCAGAGGACAGGGATAAGCAGAAAAACTGTTCTTCCCTATGTTCTGAACCTTTCTATCCCTTCAAATCGATGAAGTTTAGGGACCACTAGAAACTGGAGTGACGTCTGAAAGGCAGGTTTACTTTTGGGAATGTTTCTTCCCAAAATACGGTACCCCTTTTTCAACCCCAAATGCGACTTCCTCGAACCCTGCCTGCGACCCTTGCCTGACCCTGATTTGAAGCCACATTTCATGATTTTCACATGACTCCGCGATTCTCGAAATTTTCTGTTCCACATTCCGATTGCTTTGACCTATAAACCGTGAAGAAGAAGCAAGGAAGGATCGCATGCACGAAGCAATGTCAGTGGGGATCATGGTGCCCATCCATCGATTTTGACTACCTCTTTTTCAAAGTACTGCGCCGACATGTCGCTCTAAATAGAAAGTGACGCGAACCTGATACGGCCTTCCCCCTCATATTTGATCCTTATCTCATTGTACTCGGCCCTTTGGAAAATGACGTGAGCGATGCGAATTTCATTCTTTTTAATTCGATCAGCCCCGTCTACTTGCCGCCATCCGCCATTCGTGCCCTCCCTTCATACTCTTGATCTATCTGCTCATTGTTAAATTCTTTGGGTTCATCTGCTCTAGATATAACGTATTCTTTGGCATCATGAAGCCAATTATTCTATTGGATCTTTTATAAGACCCCATCATGGATCTTCTTATTTCTTCTAGTTTTGACCCAGCAATTACAGCAGCAATGCTAACTGGGACATCAGCGAGGTTTTTTCATGAAAACCTCAATTCATCATTCATTTCATCCATAGATTTATTCAGTTATTCGCCGATTAATTAGCATAATTTATGTCGGTTTTTTTCCGCCGTCTGGACGGAAATGTTGTTTTTGAGTCTTCCTTTTCCATAAGAATCCACTTATTTCGGAAATTCTCTGCCGTTCACCTTTCACGATGCTACGGCTCCCTGCCGTTCACCTTTCACGATGCTACGGCAAAATGCTCTCTCACCATCGTTTTCTTTTCTTAAACACTTGGAACTTTTTAGTTTGGAATTAATTCAAGGATATTTTCTCTTCTGACTTTTGCTTCTTACACGACTGAATCGTGACAAATATCTCAATCTCAGAATGCTTAATCACATATGTTCCCTATTTTTTGACGTCATTCCAGTTTCCTTGAGGCGGTTTCCACACAAAGTAAATTGCCAGTTGCGGTCAAGAAAGCCAGAAATATGTAACGTTCAGCCCTTTGCAAGGATTCGAAAAAACTTACGGATATCCGTGCGCTTGGGTGGAATTTGTGTTTCCGCCGTCATAACTTTTGAAATTTCAAATCTTTCCTGCTTCCCATGTGACTTTCACGTCCACGCCGCATACTATTGGTTCAGCTCGTGGACAAGGCAGCCCTTCGACATCGCCTAATTTTAAATTGTTTCTTGTTTGTTGAAATTTGGTTTTGTGCCTCATTTTTATAGTTTCGTAGGGTAAACAATGGTGGAAAAGGTAAATAATTAAGGGATATAATTGAAGTAAGCAAACCTCATTTGGGAATGTGAAAGAGCGGGCTATTTCGTTGCTTATGAGTTCTTAGGGACATACCCAGTAGGGTTTTTGTCAGGTCAGTTAGGTGCGGAGGGGACCATAAAGAAGAGGAAGGCCAAACCTGAAGTATGAGTTCCTCGGTGGGTGGTCAAAGGCACCGGACAGGGAGGGAGCAATTAAGGAAGGCAAAACGGGGATCAGTGCCCTCTGCATATGGTTAGGCTACTGATGGGGAGATCGTCTGTAGCGAGGCTCGCATTGAAGAACTCACCTTTGAGATCTTTTTCACGATCTCATCGACCTTCATTGACCGAGCTGCTGCGAGAGCTGGACAACGTTCACGGCTGGCTGGCATAGCCCCTCGCCGTCTGTGTCTAACCTTCAGCGGCTAGTGACGCAGAGTGGGAAAATGAGAACAGTCGGAAGGGGGTTCCGTGTTTTTGGCCATTTCTTCCTTTTTTTGCTGTTGCACTTGACTTCCCATTGTAGATCGCCTATCGCCTTGACCTCCCTCTGTGCCTTCAAATCTTAGCTCACCACGATTGGTCCTGCAGACAGCTCCTATGTTCTTTATGATATTTCCTTTGACAGGACCCCGTAACATATAATGAAAATGTGGAAATTTAATTGTTAGAGAGTGGTAAGAATGAAAAATAATTCATATTTTGATGTGAATAACGTCTCTTCGGGTTTCTCAGGAAACGATTGCAGCTGTGACATGTCGGGCTGGGCTTCTTCCCATCCTAGTCACCAACATATTTGTAGTTTTGTTTTGCTCGGCGCATTGCTGACATGTTTGCTTCGTTTTAGTCACTCCACGCCAAACTCTGTTAGCGCCAGAAAAAAAGAAATGTTCGGGTGGGGCGCATGAGTTCAGCTATAAACGTATAGACTGTCTTAAGGTTGAACTCATGTCACAAAATCCTCAGTAAGAATAATATAATATTTCATCCGCCTGCAGCAATTCACCACAAAATAAGAAGGGGAGGGGTTATAGAGTAGGCTGTTGTTTTTTATTTTTTCGTCTTATCCGGCACATTTATTTGCTGGGTGGCTCAGTTTCTTTCATTTGGCTTCATTTCGCTCTATTCGGTTATAGTGGAGAGGAATCCAGAGGAGGGAAAAATGGTTTTTGGATCGATCTTAAGAGCGGGAGGTCGTTATCAACATCGTCAGTTTTCTCGGCACGCTGCTTGATTACCTGACCCCGTCTAGAATTCTGAGCAAACTCAGCATTGCTTGAGAAACCTTCAGAGGGGGAGGGAGATGAATTTTGTATTATGGGTCGTATTACTCAAAAAATTCCCTTGATACTCTACTTGATGCTAACACTGAGACACTACAATGCGATAATATCCCATACTGCCCTTTCAGCCTAACCTCCGATAGAGATGTGTTATACATAAAACAATCTATTAGGTTGTTCGGAAAGAAATGCGCGTTGAATTTGTCCATTTTTCTCTCCTACTATAAAAGATTCTTCAAAACAGTTCAATATATTAGAAAGAGATTTTTATTGTGCATCTTTTCATATATCTTTGTCTATGTCTACTTGGTTTTTTTCAAAGAAAAAAAGTTTCAACGACTTGAGGCCGACTTCCATGTTCGTCGTCATCCAAGCTTTCATTACCGTTTTTTTAACGCTGGAACTTTGCCCGACACTTTATACAGCCAAATCTTTCTGCAAACATTATACGCATGGCGACAAATATTTACCGCTTATTGCATTGAATCTTGCATTTTTTTGAATTTTTTTTTTCAAAATTTTGAAAAAAAAAAATTGAAATTCTTTTTTGAATTTTTTCTTCGAAAAAAACAAGTAGATGTAGACAAAAGTATTTCAAAAGATGCGCAATAAAATTCTCTTTCTAACAGACAAAACTGTTTTACAAAATCTTCTGTAGTAAAAGAGAAATAGATGGACAAAAAAACGCGCATTTCTTTCCAAACAACCTAATATATAAGCAGAGGAGGGGAGGGGGTTACCGAAAGAATATTGGTCGACCACACAATGAAGTGTTGAAACGGTACCAACTACAGGTGGGACACATGGCGCCTTCTAAGAAACCCATTGGCTTCAAGCACTTTTTTCAAAAAACCAAACTGAGAGTTTTTAACGAGGGCACAGTTGCGTGTGGAGTTAACAGTTTCAACGAGCACACCATCCAAAACAATTTTTGCCGGGGGCGGAGCGTGCGAATTGTGTCGGATTAGAGTTAAACAATATTACTCTGCCTCCACAGTAAGCAAATTTTTGATTATCATGGTGGTATAGTGATGAGTGGCGCCGCTCGTGCTCACACGATCCCATGATCAAATCCCAGATCAGTGTCTGCCAATGAATTCATAATGTGAATGAATGTGATTAAACTCGTATGGATTGTGTTCCCGATAGGAAATTGGAAGTAGTGAAAAAAAAACTCGAGGCGTAACCATTACCTCCTGTTGACGGATCTTCGAGAATTTCTCACTGATTGCCTGCTCTATCTATGATAAACAACATTTGTTTCCTTTGTTGACGTTTTCAACTGATTGGAATCATTCAGAGGTAAATTGACGAGGGAATTCGAAAGCATTCCAGCTATACGTTGGCCGAGAAGTACCCATTAGCTTCCCTTGACTGCACGGATGCATAGGTATTCCATCACCCTAGCTCCCAGAATACAATTCCTACCAATCTATTATACCCACGTAAGAAAACTTTCCAAGTTGTTTTTTCAGAATGTAGTTTTAGCCAGCGTATTGAAAATAAGTGGGCAAAACTAGGACACCCGGCCGTGGGAAACATGACAGCTTCCTATGGGATTAAATTTTCGGGAAGCTGGATGCGTTGGAAAAAAAACTTGTGCCTCCCCTCTCCACCCTAAAAGTAGCCATGTTTCCAATTGTCTTTTGAAAATCAATGCAATTTGTAGACGTCGCTTTAGCTTTCCGCATAAAAACAAAAGCTCTCTTCCCAAAATCAATTTTATTTCTTTACTTTTATTTGCTTTCGATTGTTTCTCGAATTTTGGAGAGGGCATTGGAAATTTCCAAATCGTCCAAAATGTAGTCTCAGCCAGCATACTGACAATAAGCAAAACTAGAAAATTCGATGTGGAAAATCCCGCCGTTCTCCCATGGGATTTTGAAGATTCCTTAGATTTTCTACAATTTTTCATTTCATCCTTGCTCCTTCGAAAATGCTCATAAATCCTAACCAAGACGGGCAAAGCTCAAAGTTTTAAAATCTTCTTGATTCAATACTTATAGTGAAGACCACGTTGAAAATGGAAATAATTCACCTGATTATGGCATTCGCTGGGTTTGAATGGTAAAGTAGTAGGTAAGATTGGTAATGTAGGGGGTAAAGGTGAAAAGTGGATATACTTTCCGGAGTCAGTAAAAATCACGAAGTGGGTAAAAAAAGTAATATGTCCTATCATATGGAAAATTGGGAAAAATGAAAAATTCTCGGGTTGTTTCAGTTGGCAGCGTTTTAAACCTTAAATAAAGCTCCACTCGAAACATTCGATGAAGTATATCAGGGTAGGCGGGCAATGCTTGCGAGCGATGTCATTGCAGTGAGTGCTAGGCTCTCAGGCGAATGCACTCTTTCAAAATGAGCATACGAAGAAACGACTCAAGGCAGCAATTATATAGCCTTTGGGCAGCAGTCGATCAGCTGAAATGACCCAAACAAAGCCGAAAGTGGTATGAACACTTCCTGTCAATTCTGAAAGGTCGTTTTCAGTTGTTATGGTTGGCGGACGTTTTTTTTTTTGCCGGGTTGAGGCTCTTTGCCCTAATAGAGAGCAAACTTTGAAAACCTCGTGAATCCTATTAACCTGTGATCGCTCGTGTGCTGTGTCTGCCACTTAACCAAAAATTCGAACTCCTTCCGTCTTGTTTTTGGTTTTATTTGGTTTTGAGTATCACGTTTGTTCTTGAAACTTATGATAGTTGAAATATATAGTTTCTTTATAAAATAACATAATCTTCTACGATATAATCACCATCTGTGTCCTTAATGCTAAGCCGTTTGCTGCGCTTCTCCCCTGCTCCAACAAGTCGTAGGCCCTGGAAAGAAATGTGTTATAATTGGAGTAGAATTATTAGGTCAGGATAACATATTAAGTTCATATTTTTGAACTATCCACACATTTATTCTTTTTAAAAGGCAGTTTTTATCAGCATTTGTTTACTTGATTCTTATTTGTTGTTGTTTATTAAAGTTCATTGAACCTTCCTCTGTATTTTGGTCAGAATCCGAATATCATACCTTCCTGTGCAATTTTACGTAGGAACGAAACAAAAAAGTTGAACATCGCGTTTCTAAAGTTATTCGAAGCTTAGACACCACCAATTTCAACATGTTAAAGTATTTTAGAAATTCAAAGGAGAAAAAAAGAAAAAATTTTTGCCATTGATCGATCCTTGAGTTCCATTCAGAAACGTGGTAAAAGGTGAATGCGATTTGGCCTTTACAATGACTTGCGGGGCCAGCCGGTATGCAGTGCTTTTATCCTTCCGAACGAGTACAGTATCATTACACGGACCACGAGGGATGAAAGACTTGATTAGATCGGGTGGGCGTTGACGCGTGATTTGATCCCCGCACCATAAGAGTGGGATTGCGCGCCACCTCCACTACACCAGCTCCACCCTGTTCAAATTACCTGCCAGCAAATGTCTCATATTTTCCTGCTGCCTAACTTCCTTTGAAAGGTGTGATAATCGCATATCATTTAAATGTTTCAAAGATTGATTATCGAAATTCATTTTCATACTTTCGTTCCTTTCGATTAAGTGCTATGGGAAATTTTCTTTTGTTGGAGTTCCTTCTAATGACGAGCACTTTTACGTAATTATCGAAAGCTGCAGTCGTACTTTTCCCAGCTACTGACAGGTCTGCACTTCCCAGACTTCATTGGGGCTTTTTGCAATGGCATGTCTACTTCCCGTCGTCATCAGCACATGTACTTCATGCTTTTGGGGAAGCTCCGACTTCAAATAACGTGGACTATGATGATGTGATAATCAAATGAGCTAGCTCGATTTCCCTGCTCATAGTCTCACCACATGTCTCAAAAGAGAATTAACCCTGCAACCCATGGAAGTCTGAATAAGTGCGCTCAGCAAATTCATTTCCTTCATATTTGTTATCGAGCGGCTAACCCTAAAATGGTTAATTTCAGACTGTTGATTTGAGCATGTTGCAATCCGTGAAGTATGCAACTGTTATGCGGGACCTCAGCCTTAGCGCCATTTTCTCCTTGAATAATTCCTTGCTTTATGAAAAGATTCTCCAGATGCATTTGCATATGAAATTTCATCGAATATTCTTATAATCTACTTTATTTCAGTGCCTATGGGGAGCAGCCTAGGCTAAGGGTAGAGCGGGGTACCCCAACTTTCTGAGGACTTCTCTGTTTTAGCAGTAGCAGATATAAAAACTTAAAGGAATCATTCACAGAAAATGAGTTTGTATTCGCCTAATGTAGGCTGCATACAAAGTTTCACTCGAAAACAATGTGAATTCGGCCAAGATACAGCACCACAAATCTCGGCCGGGTAGATGCGGCTTCAGAGCAAGTGCCTACCCCGTCGTCCGCCCTGGTCGGAGTGCATTGTAGGAACAGGAAGTTACGTGAGCAGTCCCACACTCCGTTTCCAACTTTCGCGTTCACTTTTTCGCGTGATACTTCGAATGCGGCCCTTATTCGGCAAATACAACATAAATATTAGGTTGATTCATAATAAATCGGACAAATTGACCAATTTTAATCATTGTCGTACAACTTTTTTACGACAACAGGGATTCACTTGAAATATACTCCATCTTCATCGATGACCTTCTGCCACGGTATAGGCAGATCATGGATGCCCTTGCTCCAGAAGGATGGAAGCTGGAGCTCGAAGAAGTTGCCGAGTGCCGCCTTGACCTCGTCGCGAGTTTTGAAGTCTTGGCCGTCCAGGTGGCGTTGGCTGTGGGAGAAAAGGTGGAAATCTGAAGGGGCCAGGTCTGGGGAGTACGGTGGGTATAGAAGTACGGTCCAACTGTACGACAGCAACTCGGCCTTGGTCGATCTTGCAAAGTGCGGTCTGTGGAAGTAGACACGTTGTCGTGCTGGAAGTAGACATGTGACCGCCGCCGTAGCGAACTTTGGACATTGGCCTTCAATTCTCGTAATTGACGAACGTAGACGTCGGCGGATACTGTGGTACCTTCATCGAGCAGCTCCCAGTACTCTACGCCGTGTACGCTCCACCAACCGCGGTTTTCGTCTTCGATGGAATAGTCGCCTGACGCAAACTTCGAATGCTACAACTAGAGTGTACTTCTGCCGGGGGCATGCTCCTTGTGAACTTCTATCAGACGTCTGCCGATATCCGCGGGTTCCTGGCCAGATAGCGATATAAATAGTATGACGTTGCGGATGTGGTCTCTGGACCGCTTGAAATCGTGCGGCATTGTGGCGGAATGAATTTACTTTGGAGTGATTATTTTGCGGTACTTTGAAGAGCTTTTCATACTCATTCCAACGGTACCTCGCGCGTCCATTTTCGTTAATTCGTTACTGAGTTATGATCTCTAGAAATCATCACTACCATTTGTCCGATTTATTATGAATCAACCTAATATATGAGTACGAAAAACTCATTTTTATGGGTTATATTTTATTCCTTCAAAGAAACGGCGGGAGTTCGAGGAAAGTCGTGGGAATCTAATCCAAAGAAATTTCCTAATTCTCAAGGGTTTTGAATATGGAAAAGGGAAACGAAAAGCGTCAAAGTAAGGCGAGTTATTCAAAATACGGTGTGGATTCCGAAGTGAAAAAAAATATTCACGAGTTCCAAAAAAGTTAAAGTGTTTTTGAGAAGAAGGGAAACATACTGTTTTAAGTAGTGTCTGGGCTTTTTCTGCCTAGAGTTTCTTATAAAGTAAAGTTTTTCTATAGATTTTTGGTGTTCCGAATAGTTGTGGAACACTTAGGGCCGGAAACAACACTATACATTGAACTTTCACCACATATCTGTAGATTGAACAGTGTAACATGGCGTGATGATCCAGAAATCGAATTCAGGATGAGTACGCTCTCGTTGACCAAGCCCTCCGACCCCTCTATCTGGAATCGAATTCGTACCAGGGCGATCTGGAAGGACAAAAATGGCAACGTGTATATCGGCCCGCTCTGAGACTTATTCCTTGGGCCAGATCGCTCAGATATGCCTCTGCAGACCTTAATGTAAGATGAAGTCAAGACATACCAAGGGGGGGGGGGGGACAGTGACGCTGACGCTGCATCTGTTCGGCCGCCCTTAGTCCTCGCAATCGTGCGAATTTGCGGAGTCGCACTTTTGACTCTTTTCTACGATCTTGATATTTTTCAATGCCGCAACTTCGCGTACGAAGCCGCGAAACCGCGAAATTGCGAAGTCTGGCGGCGGTCTTACCCTCTGATTATACGTATAATATGACAGTTTATGACAGACTAATTTATCAATGTAAGGAGTAGTCCGCAACTGTAGTACCTCAATTATAATTGAGCTGCATAAATTTAAAGTGCGTCAAATCACACGTGCCGCCATCGCGTTTTTTGAAAAAAAAAAGGTTTCTCGTGTCCCAGAAAACTCGCATGGGAGAAAATAAGCTCATTTACATAATTCATGCACGCCCTTATCAGCCCGCAAAAATTCTCTAAAAAAACTGCATCAATTTGGAAAACGTTCTGATGTGACATCTCGCAGTTTCACACAGAGTCTTAGAGGCACTTCTCCTTCATATTGTCGATTTCGTTTATATGGTAGGGCATGCTGACACCCTAAACTTACAAGTTTGTGTTAAACCGGTCCAGAATACTGGTAGACGTGTCTTAATAAGTATCACAATCTCCTGTCGGATATTCATTCTCTTATTCTCTTATGCTGGCGAATTCGATGCGATGTCCCATTTGAAAGACCTGTCGCCCACCTGCTATCGAGATTATTGATGCCGACATACGTTTACTGACATCCTACAGAACATCTGAGTTTGCATACCTGCGGAGGAATCAGCCCTTGTACAATCCAGAAAAAGAGTATTTTAGGGTACATTTAAAGTAGTAATAAAGAGTGATCAGAAATGTTTCTCAGTTTCTTGCTGGAAATGGAATTTGAGCGCTAGCAATGCATCTCGCCCGATCGGCGAACAAATTTAGTTAGTGGAAAAAAGTAGATTTACTACGTTCGTGGAATATGCATATGCTAGCTGACGCTGCACTTTCGCTGCATAACTCAACTGTGTGTACTGACTATCTGGCGATTTAAAGGAATCCACAGTCCACAAGAATTTAAGTCCTGCCGTTACCCACATATTTATGTCAATATTTGCCTACTCAGAGCGGCAGGCAAAGTTTCACGTGCGTATATAAGAATCCAATTGAGATAGAGCTTCCCAAAGTACGACGGACGACGGGGCGGGGTTTCCGAGTGGGTTTGCATGCCACAGAGCTTAGGAGCAAAGAGGCGACACCTACGTGGTCAGAGACGCAGAGTGAGATGCTAATCAACATTTGGCGCGAAATTTGAACTGCGCTGTGGCCACCCTGGCTGTTCAGATGTTGTGGCGGGAATTTCATCGAGTCGCTCTCCTTCCAGTGTTCCACTATCCGCTCTGAAATAAAGAAAACTCTCGCTTCTTTTTGTCTTTCTGTTCATTCAATGTACTAGTAAAGCGATTTCAAGAGGAATTAAAATCATAGAATTTCCGTGTACGATTCTTTTCAGTGGTGCACATCTTTGTAGGAGATCTTCAGCTTTTGTATTTCTATAATACCGATTTCAAACAATAAGAGCTTCCTCATGGATTTATTGACTGGAAGCATTTCGCTACTGTGAGGGATCTCAATGACACAGTATCAATAGAATGAAAGGCACCTCAAAGTTGCAAATCTGAATGGAGGTCATGTGCGTGGCGCAACCCTAACAGCTACCAAGATCGAATTTCCTCCCCATCATGCTGCCTATGATTCTTCTCTCTAATGAACACTGTATTTCTGAAATCTTGGCTACTCTTCCATTATGACCGTGATGAGAACTAACGAGCCTGTGGTGCAGGAGGGTCCGCGGCGTCGCGAGTATGACTGCGACTTGACGACGCCGCTGCGGTCCACTCGAACTAAATCTTATTCAGCTATCTCTCAAATCTTGTTTCTCATGATTTCTAGAGTGCAGAGAGAAATTTTTTAAAAAAAATTGGCTTCGTTTAGGCTCAATCTGCTCAAATCATACCGGGTATGGAGGGGTTGTCGGAAGAAGAGCGTCTGAAGATCCAAGCAGTCATGGCATGTGCCGAACTGGACGCGGCCGCCAACGCCGTGGCAAGCGCTGGCACATCAACGGCCGTCACCCCGCTCTCGTATGTTTTTTTTCGATTGATTTTTAAAATTTCGTTAGAATTGAAGTTTTCGACTTGCGGTTTTCACCTGAACATTAATTTTAGCGACATCGCGGTCTCGGTGGATCCGTTCTCGAAGACAGCACGGGAACGTACCACAGGTCCTGCACAGGAGCCTCGTTTCAAGCAGGACAGAGAGCCACCAGCTTCTGTTCGATCTACACCCTCACGGTCTCCGTCGAGCATCTCCATGCAAAGGTATAGGTACCTTTTTTTTTTGAAATTCTCCAATTTTTTTCAATATTTTTTTTCGTTTACTGGGTAAGCCGGGAGGATTTCAGCGACGTTTCGCTGCCACCTATGGATGGTCTATCAGAAAAGGAACGTGCTCATATCGAAGCAGTAATGGCGAATGTTGAACGTGACTCAGTGATGTCGATGGAACCCCAGCCTACCAGGTACATCTCGATTACCGTAACATTTCTATCTCCATTGATAACCTTTTAAGCGAGATGATGATACCGCCCGGTATGGAAGACCTTTCTGAAGAGGAACGTCAACAAATCCTCGCTGTGATGGCAGCAGCTGGAGCTGAAGCGTTGGTGCCACCTCCACCACAAATCCGACGAAGTGGAAGTGCTACCGTATTGCGACCATCGCCATCCGCCTCTTCTGTACAGGATCACCAACTCAAACGACCGCACACAGCCATGGATCAGGTACCCAGGTGGGTAAAGTTTTTCGAGGCATCAGAAATTCTGGGGTTACCCGGTCTGTATCAAGGTTCAAAAGGGAAGAGGAAGTTACGGGACGTGAACCCCCTATTCTACTTCTCTATCCAGCCGATGAGGGTGCAGACGGGTTGACAAGGGCTAACTCCGTGCAACCCAAGTCAGAGGGAAGGGGGGTGAGTTGCAAGCGTTCCGATTTCTAGAGGCCGGCACTGAATCGGGTCCCCGCGCGCGGCGACGCTTCGCGAATTGTCCGAATGGCGGAGTGTCCTTCACCGTCTGAGCTCTCCCAGATTTGCCTGAGCCTTTTTAGGGGGGGGGGAGCTTTGGCAGCTTGTTTTTACCTGTCTTTACCTGATTGCAATCCGCCGCGCGCGAATGGGCGTGTCCCCCGCGCACCTAACCTGGCCTCACCAGTCGGAACACTTGCACTCCATTCGAGGGAAGGGACTTCCTGGTGAGTGCGCCACTTGGAAAGAGCACAGACAAGAGCAGAAAAAGGGATAAATTTCGTGCGCAAGTCTAAAAAGTATGTTCGTAACCCATCCGAGGGAGAGAAGGAGGTGATCAAAAAATAAGCCGATCGAAATAAGCACCCAGGACAATAGAAATCAAAATCGAAAGAAAGGAAAGATCGAATGTCCAATCCTGCCTGAGATACTTAGCGGAGATGTGGATCTGACACTTTATATCGCTCAGTGTTTGTTTTGTTCTTGACAATTCCTGTCTATGAACTATGAAAGACAGTGATAGCAGTAATAAGAGTAATGAGAACTCTTGATGTGAGTCACCCAGGTACGGGTTTGAAAAGACTAAATGTGGCGAAATGCCAGGTGAGAGAAGCGCCTTTGAGCTATGGGGGAGGCGTTTTTTTTTCAACGATTGCCGACATTTTTACTCCAGCCCACCCCTTTTTACACCACCTCGCCCCTTTTGAAAACAAAGGCGGGAAAACGGTCTTGTTTCTTGGGTTTTTACGGTTTCATTCCATTGTTTCTCCATATTTATACTACTGAGCGCCTCGGCTGCATATCCTGAGATCTTTTTACATTCGGACTGGATCATCCCTGTCACTGCTTATCGCACATGACGAACACATTGGGTGTTCATTGGAGACCTAACCTTTGAATCATGCAATGCCTGTCAATCCTAATGCATGAGAGGAGTTCAGAACTAGGAATCAAAGCTGTGGGAGAATATGAGAAGGAATCGATGGCATGCAGCGCCAAGTACTCTGTGGTTATGTGAGTGGCGGTGCGACTCATTCCCGTCCTGCCTCTCCAGAGACAAGGAATCGCGAAACCATTTCATTAACTCTCTGAACTCAGTCGGCACTGATGTCATAGTGCCGTGGATATAAGACTTCTTCAAAGGAATCGTCCGCAGAAATAATGAGCTGCTTTGTTACCCATATATTTATGTTGCATCTGCCTAATGAAGGCCGCATTCAAAGTTTCACGCAAAAAAGTGAGGATGGCCGAGATACAGATCCCCACATTTTCGGCCGGGTGTGCGGGGCCTCCGAGTAGAAGTCCCGTCCCGTCCTCCGCCGCGGTTGAGAACAGAGATTGGGACTGCTTACGTAACTTTCTGTTCCTACACTGCGTCTTCGACCACGACGGACGGCGGTGTGGGCACTTGCTCGGAGGCCCCGCCCACCAGGCCAAGAGGTGCTGTAGCTCAGCCGGATTCACATTTTTCGTGTGAAATGTTGCACGCGGCACACATCAGACAAATACTACATGAATATATGGGTAATAGAAAAACCCATTTTTCCTTGGACGATTTCTTCAAAGCCTGTCATTGCACAGGAGCTCCTACGTAGTCAAGGCGTGTCAGAAGCGAGCGCTGTCCGTCACGGTTTTCTGAATTGACATGGGGCAGAGTGCCTTCTATAGCATCACATGAATTTATGAGCTCCAAGAAAAAGCTGAGGGAGTTAAAGCATCGCATCAGAGCGGATTCGACACCAGTGTCAAGAGTGCGAGTATTCAGCGATTGTCGTTCCCATATTGGTGAACGCCTTTGTGAAAACCTCTTGAATCGCCTCTATTCTTGGATAGGAAGTTCCATCTTGAGCTTGACTTCTCGTCGAGTAGCCTTCTCGCGATTTTATGAATTAGTTCAACATTTCCTGGAGAGACAGGCACTGATTCGAGCTTTGTCGCGTGGAGTGACCCTCTTGTGGAGAGTTTGACAAAGCCACTTGTTGCAACGTTGCTGTGGTCCCGAAGGTTAAAGACCGATAAGAAGATAGAACGATGGTGCTCTGATATGGGTCCTAATGGCCTTCCATACATAGAAGATGCGGATGCCATCGGCTTTCGAGGACTTGGAATTACCTTCAGCGGTTTCTCGTTCTCGGGAGCACACTGCAATGCCATCTATTTCGGGTGCACTGAAAATTCTCTATGACAGAGGTTGCTCGGGAGTCAATGGTTATTACTTCCGATTGAGGGTGGCATTACTGGCATCGTTGAGGGTTTTTAGGCGTTTTATGTGAAGGATAAGGGGGCGTGCGGGATCATTCTTCAAGTTAATTTTATGAGAAAGTTTCACCTGTCTTTCAAACTCTCAGATTTCAAATGGTAACCTCGAATAAATCCGTAATAAGATCCCATTACGCGTGTATTCCTTGAAAGTTCTCTAAAAATTGAAAAGTTCGGGGGGTAAAACTGAAGTAACCTTCTGGCATATGTGAATACGGAACATGAATCGAGCCTTGTAGATCTAATTTTTATTTTTCCAGTGACCAAATCGAAGTACCTGGATTGGAAGGGTTGTCCGCGAGTGAACAAGCGCAAATTCTGGCGGTGATGGAATCGGCGAGACGAGATGCTGAGAAGTCTCGCCCACCAACCGCGGCCGCAGAAATACTACCGCTTCAAGCACCGCCTGCATCATTACCCATCCCTACACCCGAAATGGCACCATCCATAACGTAGGTCTTGCCAATACGGCCTTCTCCGATGAGCTCAACCCACTAAAACAATGTGTTCCTTTTAGCCCCGCCATTCCTGGATTGGACGAGCTGTCGGCGGAAGAACGGGAGAAGATTATGGCAGTGATGGCAAATGCAGCAATGGAAGAGCAGACCATTGCTCCTTCCTTACCGTCGCCGGTTTCACTGCCACAACCACCACCACCACCACAATTCGAAACCCCTTCAGAACCGATTCAGGAGCCAGTCATCATTCCTAGGAAAACCTCCGAGCCCAGGATACCACCTGAACAGGAGAATCGCCGTCCATCTGAGCATATGGTCCGTAGTCCATCCGAATTTTCGCTTAAAGATGTCGCAGAAGATGATTCGGATAGGTTTGTTGTCTTTCACTTAAAACCCTCAATTTGACATAAAAATGACCGTTTACAGGAGAAAAGCGGCGGAGGATCGAATCAATTCAGTGATTTCATTAGCTTCCGAAGATGAGCCTAGGGACAGGAGAGTGACGACAAGCCAAGCCATCGAATCTTTTGGAGCCTTGGAATATACCGCTAAGGATCAATACAGGAAAGGTTGGACTTCTTTCAAAAATTTATTTTCCTCAGAAACAGCACCATCGCCTTCCAGAAAAGCCCTCAAGGATGGCTGAGCCACTACGAGAACAATCACCCGAGGAAGATTTGCCTGGCGTCGACCTGTCGCATCTTTCACCAGCTGAGCGGGAACAGATCCGAGCTGTCATGAGAATGGCCCAAATGGACGATCCGGGAAGGCGCGAAGGTACCTTTCACCTGCAATTTTTTCCCGCCATTATGGCGCCAATAAAACTGAACCATTTTAGCCTCCCAACGGGCACAGTACGACAAGCCGGACACCGTTAGAAAGTCGGACGCGCCTGCTGTCGAAAAGAAATCACGCCAAATATCAATGACATCCTCATCAGAACTTGGGTCACCAACACGAGAATCAGGATATGGTACCACCTCAACGTCATACGATCATGAATTGGGCGACTTCGCCACAAAGGTGGGGAGCTTGACTACTTCTGAGAACTCTGTGAAAACTTTTGATGACGAAATATTGCAGACTGAACGGATGTACGATGTATTGGAAGATGCCGGTGAAGTGAGAGAAGGCGCTCACTCAAGGAACGACTCCCGAGCCGATGATAGGCGGGAAGACTTCGATTTCACTTACTCAGATGCTCGATTTTCCGGTCTGAACGATGACAGTTATGACAACGACAGGTACGAATCTTTCAAAGGCAGTGGATACAATAACTGTGGTGTCCAGTAGGGATGGAGGGTATATATGATCGCAAATGTCAAAAAAGATGTAGTGTGTTTTGCGGAAAGTGTTTACGATCTCCTCTCCAATGAGTTCCTCAGGCGCTGCGTATGACCGCTACACATCACAGATCCGCACGGCTCCGATCGATACTTCAGTGGTGCGTATTCGGGCCATGCGGAACTGTGATGTGTGGCGATCACTGCCGCGCCAGAGGTCTTTTTGATTGGCAAAGCCAATTTGATCTATCATCCATAGCTATGTAAGCAGCTCTTGAACATCTTTTTGGTAATTTCAGGTACAAAGTTAGTTTACATGACGATTCGGGTGTCAGTGTGGACGCTGTGGAGATGGATGAGGACGATATTTACAGGCAAGAGGTGAGCGTGTGACGTCAATTCCTCAGGAAACCAAGAAAATCTTAAACGAGTAACTTAGCCATATCCTGCCGTGGAAAATAAGTGTCCGTATCCCCTCTTTTCGGTGTGAGGGGAGAGAAGGATGAATGGAAAGGAAAAAGAGCGGAAAAGGCGGGAAGTGCTTGTGTGAGAGATGCAGCAATGCGGGAAATGTAACCAATGGGGGAGCCCAGGTGAAGGGAAAAGGCAAGAGAAAACGAAAAGAATGGTCACATCAGCTTATACATGTGCATTTTCAGCAAAACAACAAAGCAAAGTTGTTTATATCCCTCACTCCCTCCATCCCTTCCACCCTCCCTGTCCCTACATTTAGTTTGTTGATCCCCCTCTCCCATTTGCGTACTCCTCTTTTTTCCTCGACGACAGGGGCCTTTGCACTTTCCTTCCGCTGTTTTTCTCTATTGTCCTGATCAATATACCCTTTTACATGAGGATGTTTGGGCTCTCGTTGCCATAATGGGCTTTAAATGTCGGCCGATTCCAGAAATCCGATTGGACCGGTGGACGTACACGTATGTGGACGACGGTCTTTGAAGGTGACGAGTCAGAACAACCGGCCGATGACGTTTTCACGCAGCAGTCCCCTACAGGTTGGTGTTCACAACTACCGTAAAAATTGGATGTTTCTTAGAATTCCGCTCTGGATTCGCTTCAAGGAACCGCCTTTTTTCATTATTAATCTTGTTGTTTACGACAATACTTATAAAGTTACCGTAATTCGGGAAGAGCTTGCGATGTGGACGGGCTCTGGAGGCGGGTTTGGTTTGTGGGGTACGATGAGTTCCTGAACTTAGAGGTCATTTCTCTGGAAAAGAACTCCTCTAAAATGTATAATTGAGGCCGGAAGTTGAGGGAGCTGTCAAAACATAAAAATTAACGGTGGGTTATATAATTCCTGGTGCTTGTTAGCTTCTCATATAATTTTTTTGCACGTATCCGCGACTTTGAGGTTTTGAGGTTTTTCATACAATTTACGAATCGAGCTTATCCACATCATGTCACATACACATAAAGTAGTTGCTCTTGGGCGGTGTCTGTGCAGTAGGCGTGGTTTGACAATTTCATTGGCTTTTTGCAAGTAGGGATCCATTTCCAAAGCAATGCTTTTATATATAGATCTAATCCTTTTTAATGAAAACAAGAACTTTTGCGCGAGCAGAATTTGAATAAAACGCTCCTTTTTTCCAAATTCTGGCTTACAAGCCTTCAATAATTCAAACTTGAAAAAGTATCTTCTTTAGGGGACGGTCCTCCGTGAAGAAATGGCTTTTGCCCGCTCAAATATACTTGCTCCCAAAGGGGCCTCATACCTTATCGTTCGGTCGATACATTTGCTCTTTTCACGGTGCTATTCACGCTTTGGAACAAACCTAAAGGGCATTCACTTTTTCCACTCTTCACAAAAGCTTTTACGTCGAGCCATTCGTAGAACGGCAGCATGGCAGTCCATTACTGGACAAACTCCTCCAGCTGACATCATTTTCCAGGCTTGGGTCCTGTCATGCATCACAAATAGTGGCTAGTGAGAAGCAGTGACGCTAAAGAGGTGCTGCTATTGAAGGGTAGACATCCGATATAATTGGATTGGAATTAATTATAGCATAATTATAAACGAGTAACGCTAAGGTTTCATAGAACAACTCCGGCAATAGGATCAATCTGTATACTGAGCAGTGATTAGAATAGGTGACTCACCCGACGTCCGGGTGAGTCACGTTTTATACCTTATTTCCTGTAACTAGGCGTAGTGCTATTCGCTCGACTTCTTTTATTGTCCATTGTAAAGGGCTTCATGGGAGTGACTGGAAAGGGAGGCCAGCATAAGTTGAGGAAACATTAGGGATGGGGAGTTGTATTTTGGGTTGGAAAGATGGGGTCGTATTTGTGGAGGGAACCCTCGACCCGAAGCTCAAAGACTGCAAGCTACTGTTCTTAGTGGTTTTGATTTTATTTATATACCAACAACATTCGTGGAAGGGGGATCATCGCACGCTCCAATAATCCCATATTTTGATTTTCTTATGGTCTAGATAGGGGGAGGAGGTCATATTTCCAAAAACTTCCGTCAAGAGTACGGACGTTTAAGGTGACCCTGACAACGAAAGTTCATGTACACTCCGGAATAGCCGGGCTAACTACCCATGTCTATCCACACCCCACGGCAGAGCCCGGTAGGGTACTCGTTTGTTAACTGCCTATACTCAGAATAAATTGTGTTTGACCAACTTTTTGGAATATGCCACGTCTGCGAGAGCGGGGGGGGGGGGGTGGCAACATAGCACAGTATCGTCTGGAAGTGACTACAACTGTTGGGCTATTTCAGCTGATGATGGAACTGACTATGCTCTGAAAGAAATCGAATTCGACACCGGCGTTGTTCCATCGTCAAAGATTATTCCTGCTGCAAGAACTGCTCCAATACCCTGGGTGAGCTCTGCCTG
The DNA here is from genome assembly GCA_963978905.1 of Trichostrongylus colubriformis. Taxonomy (NCBI): domain Eukaryota; kingdom Metazoa; phylum Nematoda; class Chromadorea; order Rhabditida; family Trichostrongylidae; genus Trichostrongylus; species Trichostrongylus colubriformis. Next base: position 9,125,993 of record OZ022256.1, read on the forward strand.
AGTACCTATCTAAGTATCTATCAACAATTTCTTTTCAGACCCCAATGGGAATTGAGACGCCAAAAAAGGCTACACCAGAGATCACTGTCACTGTACATGAGGACCGTATGGATAGTGAAGATGAAGAAAGTGGAAGTGAAGATGATGACGAGTATCCAGACAAAGTCGTGGCTGCTCCAATCGCTCCCACGCCCACTTATGAAGAAGTCGAACAGGAACGTCAACGACAAGAGCAGTATGGCAAAGAGGTCAGTTAGTCCGATTTTTCATGGGATTACGTCGTCCAAGGATGCTTTATTTAGGTACTGCAACAGATCCAAGCATTCGGCGAGGCTGCTGACGATGAGTTCGACGTACAGTGGGCCAAATCCACCCTGCAGAGGAGTCAACAAAAACGCGAGGTGGGTTTTCCAGAAGGTTCTCAGTGACATTCCCATTAAAATGACTTTTAGGCCACTAAGCCGCCAGCTGAGGAGCCCATAGTTTCGGAACCGGATGAAGCTGATACCCTCTCAAACCAGGTCCATTACTTTCTTGACCGTTTCGCTATCTCTCCTCTTCCTAAAAGTTTAGAAAATCATATTAAAATATAATCAGATCAACTATGATAACAACCAAGTTATTCAGAAGCACGACACTCCTCTGGAAATCACTGAAACTGAAGAACGAAGGAATCCATTCCTAGAATCACCAGAAGATGAAGATGTGGTAAGTGCCGTGTCCGTTATTAGACCCTTTCCTCTCCCCTGACAGAGCGAAACTTCGTCCATTTCAGTCGGTCGACATGGAAGAGGTCGATGTAAGCCGTGCTGCACAGTTCTACCAATCTCACTCGTTGTTTCATCATCGTCCCGGTCCCGTGTACACGATCCCAGAGGATGCTAACGAATGTGATGGAACCATTGAAAATACGGAAAGCAGAATGATCGGTGAGTTCCCACAGGGGCCCGTTTTCCCATTTAAAGGAATCGTCCACGGAAAATGAGTTTTTGTGTTACCCATATATTTACGTTGTACTTGCCTAATGTTGGCCTCATGCAAAATTTCACGCGAAAAAATGTGAATCTGGCTGAGATACAGCACCGCAAAGTGCGGTCCCAGTGGGCGGGGCCTCCGTGTAAAAGCCTCGTGCCGCGTCCGCCGTGGTCTGAGACGCATTGTAGGAACAGAAAGTCACGTAAACAGTCCCACTCTCCGTTCCCAACGGCGGCGGAAGACGGGACGAGCCTTTTACACGGAGGCCCCGCCCACTGGGACCGCACTTTGTGGTGCTGTATCTCAGCCAGATTCACTTTTTTTCGCGTGAAATTTTGCATGAGGCCAACATTAGGCAAATACAACATAAATATATGGGTAACACAAAAACTCATTTTCCGTGGACGATTCCTTTAAGCGCTAAAAAGGCGAACACATTGCAGCTCGTGAGAAAAAGCGACAAGCGGCTCGTTCCGTTGCCAATTCGATTATCGGCATGTATGGTCAACCAATGGCTACGCGTGTGGTAGCAACGACGACCACTGCCATTACGTCAGCGCCTTCCACATCCACTTATACCATCATTGCTCTCGGTTCTGGAATTCATAGTGAGCTATCTTGAATGTTTATATTTATCATTGTGCTTTGAGGTACTGACCGTTTCTTGACCATAAAAGCAGGGCAGGAGACATAAAAGCACGATTACCATTTTATGTCTCCTGCCCTGCACCCCTTTTGTGTTCTCCATTTACGGAGTGTTCATTTTTTCCTATATCAGTTAAAAACCCTTGCGTAATCATATTGTGATTAGGCAAAAAATCCTGGTCATCAAATGGATCGAACGCTCAATCTTTGATCTGGAGTCCAACGCGCTACCATTGTACTAAACTCTCAAACCAGGAATGCCTGGTAACCCTGTTCCAATCGATGTATTCGTGTAGTGATGCGTGAGCAAACAAGAACACACCTATATCCTGTCTCCACTGGGGCAGATAAGCTTCCACGAAGCGGGCAAAAATTCTGACCACTGAGCGGATCGAACGCCCAACCTTTCGATCTGGAGTCGAACGCGCTACCATTGCGCCAAGCGGTCACGATGTGGCATGCAGACAACGTCATAGACATTCTCAATGGCGGCCAGCTTCTAGGAATGGTGGCAATTTACTTCATGCTACTCCGAAGTACAGTTCCTATCTATTTTCAAAAGCGAAACCAACTTCATGAACTCCATGTTCACTATCCTGCCACCCACGTGAAGCTGGGAGGGGCGGGGTACTTTGTAGGGACTTAGCAACTTGCTTGTTTCACAAACTCGATTGCTGGCAGACCTAACTGAGCCTTGATTTTCTTCAGAGTGGGTAATTCATTACTATTATTGTCTGGAAGGATAGAAAATAGGCTTATGTACATAACCCGATATTCAAAAACTTTTTAAAAAACGTATTGAAGTATTTCTGTAATAACCGTGCGTACCGAACCTAATAATGCGCTGACTACTCATGAGGCATTCGTCATTGATCGATTAATTTCTCGGATGCGCCAGACATTTTGTTTTTACTTGAAATTGTAGAGGCATTTGGATGCACCTTGGCTTACACGCTAACTTGCTAATTCATTCACACCGTCTTGTAAAGATGATTGATTCGGTTTCTCTTGGCACTTATCAGTCCGGGAATTGATCTTCCGGACCATGAAGATGGGAGGAGACACCACCACTCTACTTCCGTCTCTTCTTATCGTCTACCAAATTTTTTTTATCGACGTCAAGTACCTCATTATTTGACCTGTCACTATGAATAAAAAACAAGTAAAAATAGATATTGAAAATTAAAATAGAATTATATGAACTTGTATGAATTATATCGATATTTTTCTGCAAGAGATGAAGGGCGCTGTTCTTTTTGTGCAATAGATGTGCGTCTAAAGTGTATTCAAATAGAAATTGAGAAGGTTTTTTCTCGTTGCGTTGCTTTTAAGCTGCCCACCCCCATTAAGAAAAAACACTGAGCGACAGAGCAACCTTTTGGAAAGGGCTTGCTCCCGTCACCACTTAAGATCATTTAATCTGTCAGGTTACTTACACATTCCCGTATTTTTTATATTTTGTAGTTGTCTTGTGTCGCGGACGGAGGGCTTCACACGAGTAACACGTGAACAAGAGATAAATACAACCGCAAACAAATCCTTTCTGTTTTTTTTTCTCATGTTCGCTTCATGTCATATTGTCGATATTTCTATCTTCAGTTTGGGAAAGCATCTTGAAATAATTTTATCAAAAGAACCTAAGGAACGATAAAAATAAGGACGTTTAGAAGTTTAGGAGTTACAGAACTTTTTTATGGGTCGGGATAAACTTTAAAGCATGTAATGAGAAGTGAAATATTGGCAACAGGTGTCCTCCAAAGGGTTTGCAGATCAAACTTCGTCAAATTTCCAATTTCAAATTGTGAATATTTTTCAAAAGAAATCCCGTTGTACATAATTCATTTTTTGTTATTTTTCGGTTGGACAGAATCACAGCTGCCTGCAATTAGAAAGATTCGGCTTCAAACATCGACTAGACCCCGCAAGCGCAGTATAGGCTGGATCACATCTAAAAAATAAGGTATCCAATAAGGTGGACATTATAATGAATGTTGAAGGGAGCCACATTGCGCAAGATTTCGATGGTCGATTCTGACCAGAAAAGGGACTCAATTTCCCAGGGAACTCTGAATTGAGACCTTGGTGGATCGATGGGTGTCTTGTATGCTGATTACGATTATGCGAACCAAAATGCCATCTAAAAAGTCTAATCGGAGGAATGGTTAAACCCACCGTTCATCAGCTATAGTGCAAGAGCACTACCACTGAGCCACTGGACCTTAATGCACATACGGTTAGCCTCGTCGACGCGTCACTTTGAGAAAAGTACTCCGCTGATGAGTCATCGTAAGCAAACTTGAACCCTTCTCAACTCCTTCGGAGCGCTAGTTTGGTTGGTTTTCATGCTTGTTATCAGTATTCGAACCCCTGTTGAACCACATGGGTCTCATTTAAAAGTTCCACGAAACATTGGAACCCTACTGTGGTGAGATGTTTCAATGAAAAAGTGCAAAAATTCGTAGGCGGGTGTGGGAGGACACGGGTGGTGGCCTTTGAGTGAGCATCCCAATTTTAACTTTATCGTCATCGTGTTTCAGCTCGTTCCGTGACGTCCACGGTCGACAGCCACATCTACAGCTCACACTCGCATCCACAATCAACACCGTCCACTGTTTACACGTCGTCATATCTCTTTTCTTCATCACCTCTTTCGCTTTCAAATTCAGTCTCAACAGGTTAGTACATCATCTACAAGGAAGATTCCACGAAATCATCTGCAAAACCATAACCATACTGCTTATTAATCAAAACTTCGCATAGGGACTGATACTATCATTTTTTCACTGTTGATAGCAGACCAAGATTTCCTGTGTTTTGCGGCAAATAAGGCAAAAACAGTCATCAAACCCCGCCCCCAAATGGACGAATTCTCTGTAATTTGGAGCATCGTTGGGTTGAATAAGAATCGGGAATTTTCGAAGGAAAATGGGTGAATTTGGGACACGGAACAAAAATCTGGATTGTTTGATAAGCATACCGCTAATTCAATGGCTACATATTTCGGTTGGCTCGTAATTTGATTTCTGATCGTGAAAATATTTTTTCTAGTGAGCTATATCATCTCACGTTATACTTTCAGCTCATTCTTTTCAGTGACTGCACCTTCCCACGTAACTCTTGATACGGTGTCCGAAATACCTGCCTCGATCAGTGCTTCAATAGACAAGACAATGGCCGATATTGAGTCACTGGTGAGTTCCTTATACTCATGAGCTATGTTTCGAATGTTGCTGTTATTCATTTACTGTGTTTACCTCATTACAGCTCGACTCGGTCTACACCTCAGACAAATCGCAGCCAAATCTACTATATTACGATCAGAAATCGTTCCAACAAGCACCACTTCCAGGTAGAATGACCTTTTCAATCAGTAGTTCATTTTCGTTCGAAGATTCGTGGCCACCTGCGTCCTGCATGTCCCCCCTCGCCTGTATAGTGAGTCAATAGCACGTCAATGAAATGATATATTCGTTTATCTTTTTCATTTAGCCGCGCTGGCTGTTCGCCAGCAATCTTCTCATTTATCTCTCGTATCGTCCCCCTTGAGTCAATACCACCCATAAAAGGCCGTCGACTAGGGAATCCTATAGGCCGTCCACTGCCAGCGTACCCATGATTTCTGAACTGGCCATGTTGCCTCGCCGCGGCTTTACTTGACGTCATTTTGGTCCAAATTCAGCTTGTGCACGCTAAATGAAATTACGTTCCACGAATGAATAAAGCTTTTTACGGATTGAAAATTCCTAAAATATCGTGGACATTCCACGGTGTTCCTTTGGGACTTTCGCTCGTGGAAGCTTTTTCCTTTTTTTAATTTTTTTCTGCCTACTCTACTCTCCCTTTTCACGTCTTAAAGACGGTGATTGGGGTAATGTGGGTAACGAGAACTCCTAATGAGAGTGGCGCAAATGAAAGCTAGTGGTCTAAGAAGACTATATGTGGCGATCTTCCCGATGAGAAAGGGTGCCCCGGGTTTTATAAGAGCCCTCTTCTTCAGCAGCTTCCACTTGTTTTATGCCAGCCACCCCCATTTTTCGGGCTGACACGCCTCTTTTTAGAATGAACGGCGACAAGAGCGTTCTATTTTTCGGGTAATTGACCATTTCAATCCGTTTTTCCTTCAATTTCGCACTATGTACTAAGCTCGTCCACCTTCATATTTGATGATCTTTCCATATTTGGCTCGGATTACCCCTATCACTACGATTGGAGAGGCTCTGGGGAAACCTTTTATTCTCATGTATGATGATACAGAGTCCATATTTCCACTAGAAATTCGTTTTACCTGCGTCCTATGCTCACCCCATGCTCTCAGGAGCTCACTAGCTCTGCTGCTAAGTCTCCCTTTACTATCCCATGTGCATGGCACCTGGCTATATAGTAATACTCTCGTAATGTCGAATGATGTTCCAAGTGTAATCGGCAGAATTGATTCGGTTGGAATTGTCGAGCGGTCATGGTATAGGCTTTCTCGCCCCGTCTTTGGTTTGTTTCCTGGCCGAACAAGAGATTTTTCTTTTGAAATAAAGTTGCAAACCTGCAGGAGCGGTAGCCATGTAAACATCACGGATAGGCTGCTAGTCATGCCTGATAGAGTTCACTTTGAAAAATGATTCCACGGTTCCTATGAGCCATCCCATGGCCCTATGAAAAACGCCCGTGCAGCCGCCGAAGTAGTGTTCCGGAGAGGTGTGCTTCTTTCGTCTAGAAAGTACTCGATAAGTGGACGGTACGACAACTATAGGACAAGTGAAGTAGTCGACACTGACCCAGGGGTAGTGGGTATCACCGCCCAGTACCACTGTTCCTCAATCCTGCGCCGAGCGCGTGGGAGTCAAATGGGTAGGCGGATGATTGCGAAGTGGAGAAGCAATAAATGCAATGCAAGTAGGAAGTGTTCTGGTTATTGAATTTTTCATGCCGTCATATGCGGCTGTTAGGTGGAACTCATAAATTTCGCAGTATATTTTTACGGAGTTTTGGCTAATTTTCACCGATATGTGGACCTGGAAGGGTTGAATCATATGTAACAGCTCTGAAAAAGTCCTTCTCTTCTCTATCCCTGACGTGCGGGCCTTTTTTCTTGTTGAATGTTGCCATTTTCTCCTACCTAGAATATCTTCTGCCGTGGACTCGAATTAAGGAGGAAGTTGGTCCTACTGACGTCCTTTCACCCCTCCTTGGGGGTTCTTACAAGTTCTTGTGGGATGCTACGATCTCAGGAGCCTTCTGACAGGCTCAGGCATCCGCCGAGGATTCCTTGACGAGGGTGTCATACTTGGGATTGCAGGGGGCTCTTCGGAAGATGCTCGACCCCCACGCACCTTTTTAAAGAATCCATGACTGCGGAGGAAGTTTTGGGCCGGCTAATGACTTCCTAAAAAAAGAGCTTGTCATCCGGTTATCATCATATTTTGTCCTTGGCAGCAGTGGTATTTTTATCGAATGAGGTGTTTGTTTGTTTTTGTTATTCGATTATTTATCGGTTTTTTTGGGAGTCGACTCAAGTATAGTCGCACATAGCTAGCGCCGCGACAGCATCAGATGCGTCTAGCAGAGTGATCGTCAGAGAGGAGGAGGTGAAGGGGAGGTCGTATTTCTCGAGAATTTCTCTCAGCGCCAGACTTAACTCTCTTTTTAGCTTGGAACGTGATACAATAAGCCACTGTCCCTGAACGTCAATAAGACTGGAATGAGTCTTCGGCGTGATCGCTGTCCACCCTTCTTCATCCCATCCAGGTGCTCACCCACCACAGCATTCTTAATCGTCGAATCAAAAGTTTGCCCGATCTTGTCTTTTGGAAAGTCTTTCGGATGTGGTCTGTAGTATGAGGACTAGCCTACCCTACCTATGTGGGTAACAGGCTACACTGGTGTCGAGAAATCCTCGACAAAAGGGGAGGAGGTCGTAAGTGACCGGACGGGAGAGGGTCGTACTTGCTGAGGTCAGCGATAAGCTCTGGGAAGCGGAAGGCGTTTTGAAAAAAAATCTGTGTAAAGATAGGTGAAATACAGTCCATTTCAAGCGCCTGATAGGGCGTGGCCTACGGGCTTGGGTGAGAGTGCATCAAATTCCCTTACCCCGCCACACACTCTCACTCTTCCCTTTCAAGCCATGCTATCTATCGCTGTGGAATGGGCTGTAAATATATTCTTGCTCCAAGCAAGATTACCACTAAATGACAATGCAATGCATGGAAACTATGCAATCCGGCAGCAATTACTATTGTAGAGCTCGAAAAGGGGGTCGTATCTGGTCCCTGTAGAGAAAGGGCCATTTTGGAAATTCCTCCACACTGGGGAGAGCCCTAATAGGTGGATTCTCCAATCCTCTGTGTTGAGAATTGATGAACTATCGGAAATTCACATGAAAACGCATTGGAAATGATCGTGAAGTCCACATTGGGCCACTACATATAAATCACACCCTTGGGACGTGTCGAATAAAACAAATAGCAACCTCACTTCAACCCGTGAAAGTGCACGGACAGCTCTAATCTCTTGTATTTCTCTCCTTCTACATCCCCTCTAATCGGCAAAGCTCAAGAAATACGAATTGCTCATTTGCTATTAAAAGTTAAGAATCTTCCAAAATTTATTCGAATCGTGTTCTGTCCTACCTATTGCATTACCTTTTGCTTTGAGCTTTTCACTCTATATGCCCCCCCCCCTATCTGAATGGCATCGATTTGATTCAATAGTACATGTTTGTTTCAGTGACAACTTCTGACGTCGCCACGACGTCGACGACATCCGAATGCGCCACCACCACCTCCACGGCCACCCCAGATTCCTCGTCGATGATGCTGTCGCTGTCGAAGCCACTCGGTAGCACACTGGAATCCGTGATGGCACATCCCGAACCGGATGACGACACATCGCCCAGGTAAACTTTTAGCGTTCCACTTAGAGGGGACAAATGCGAATGGAGACATTTCAGAGGCCTGAAACGCTCTCCGGGTATGATCATCTCGTCAGATGTGTTCAGCGGAGCTAAAATCCATAGAGTCGAACCACCAGTGACGACGGCAACCACGTCCACCACTACGACCACCCGAACTGAGGTCCCAGCAGTGGACAGTTTCACTTCTGAGCTACCGAACACTTTTGATGAGCTGAAATCTTCATACAAATGGTTACGAGAGATCTCTGAGGTAGTTACTGATTTATCGATTAGAAATATTTACAGGTATCTTTCTAACTTTTCCATCATACTTACCTTTCCCTTCACCCGCGGAACATTCCTTGCCTTTCCCCTCATTTCTCTCAACTTCTGCCGCCGGCGGCAATTCTCATTTACCATTGCCCTTTAGTGGAATTAAGACCACGTGAATTGTCAAGGCTCGTTACATAGCCGTGGGACGTTCCCACGGGTGAGCACATGTGTTCGGTTTTCCGTGAATTGAAAATTCGCGAAAGATTATAACTTCAGAGAGGAGTATCCGGAAGTTTAAATTGAAGACGCCAGCTGACTCATTGAGTAGACAGTTGGATCAGTACCTGCTAGGAATGGAATATTTGTAATTATTTTTTCCAATATATCGCCACCGTACGCGATTTTAAAGTCGCAGTCAAATCGCTTAATCATGTATTTCGTGCTCGCAAGCCTAAGTCCGCCCATTCACAAGCCACTCCCCGCTCTGTATTTGCATGGTAGTTAATGAGCTAATAGGGCGGAGATGGTGTAATGACAGGTGGCGCGCACCCCACTCTCATGATGCGGGGATCGAATCTCGCACCAACGCCCACCCAGGCCAAGCAAGCCTTCATCCCTCCGAGGTCGGTACATTGGTACCAGATTCTTCTGGGAGGATAAAAACACTGACTTGTACTTCGGCTGGCCACCGCAAGTCATTGTATAGGCCACATCACATTCACCAGCCAGCACGATTCTGAATGGAACTAGAATGTGCGGCGCATCCCAGGAAGGATTGAAAAAACGACAAAAATTTTATCCTTTTATCCTTTTAATGAGCAAATATACAGATCAAAAGTGTTGTGTTCTGATAAATAGTAATAAATAAATAAATAATAAACAAAAAACGCTGGCATCGCTCCTGGGCAGCGGAGAGCTCTCCACCCCTGAATATGTACAAAATGGAAACACGTCATATTTCCTCTGTTTTCGGGCTTAGTTTACCGATCTTCTACAAATGATAGTTCAATGATCTTATAGCTGCTTTGTGAAATGTCATACCGTCTCTTTGACTGCTACTTTCAAAGTCACCGTAGCACCTAATGCCCTCCCCTTCTACCATTTCCATTTTCTCCCTTGTAACTTCCGTTCCAAAAGTAGTCCTCTTGCTGTTTCCGAAATCCCCCATGCTTTGGTGCTTTTGTCGCCCACTGCAAGGTAATATCAACCGATTTTCATTTTAGGATGTCCTTTTGACGGAAGTAAAGCCATCGGCAAACTTTTAGAGCTCATCCGTTGAGTGCACACTCAGCCATGTGGCAAGCCGTCCCATGAGTACTCGCAAAGGTTGAATCAATTCCGAATGGCTTTGAGGTGCTAAAGCTGCCATTTAATCGACATCTTCGTAACTATGGTTACGTGCAATTCCATCACAGTTCATATTTCATTCACTCCTATTATTTCTGGAAGTAGCATTCATAAACTGAGCCCATAATCCAGCTCCTTGCCGCACTAATTCCAGCTGCAGAACTTCTCCAATACGCAGGTACCCTTCAAATGGTGGGCTTTTAGCAGAATGAGATGGCGCTGCAGAAAAAAAACCACGCCGCTCGCTTTAAACGACTCGTCCTTTATGGCCATTATCCTATTTCCTAGAAGTTATTGGCAAATAAATTTGCTGGCTATGGGCATAGGCGTGTGGGCCATGATCATTTGAAGAACAACGGGACAATTATCCATTGTATTTTTTCTGATGGCATTTATAAAAAGATCAGTCGAGGTGGACGATCGATACGTGCCATAACGGCACTCACTTTGTCTGGTGGCTGCTGCTGGCACTCACCCCGTAATATGCCTATCAATAAGCTTGTAATCCAGTGAGTGAGTAATTCCTATGCCGGCGCGTCTCAGAAAGGGAAGGGAAGGAAACAGTCGACAAGTCCACTCACGATCTGGCACCGTTGCTACGACCAGGTGGGCCACGGCCACGTAGGGCTAGCCGTACGGCGGTCAAGTGAAGGGGCTGCTGGATCGGGAGAGCTGCTACTCGGACGACGGCGGATTATCAATATGCGGAGAGTGATGGCTCGCAGTGAGGGCGGAGGGAGTGCAGACGTGACTCCGCCTCCTCTAAGCTCGGTCTGCCTGCTCTCCCGATCGCTGCTGCTCCAGACCCACCACACAGCCAACACCCTCCCTCCCCGTCGCAGGGGTTTGAGCCGCCAGCACCACCGCCACCACTACCACCTACCGATTCCTGTTCTTCCTAGCATGCGCATCACCGACAACGGTCAGTTCTTCACTGCTTATACCCATTTGATTTATGATAAATTTTTCTCTCATTTATTTTTTAAAGTTTTACTTGCTGTGGTGGGTGGTTTCATGGGTAGCGTGTTTGTTGTGCTCATGTATAGATGCCTCTGTGGGGTCTTATTGAACAAAACAAGGCTCGCATAACTTGGTTAGTAGGCGGTGAGGGTATTGATCTCTCGAGCAAAAGAGAGGGGGGAAAAGCTGTGCCTCCTCAATAGCCGAAAGGAGAGTCTGGCGGCGCGATCTCCCCCCTCCTCGTGCAGTATTCGCGCAAGTTCGCTACTGAAACATCCCTCAAAACTCACGAATCACTATGCAACATTCATGCGTTTTGCCGCTTATATCCCATTTCTTTATGGGGATTTATTATAGATTTAAATGCGTCAGTGGGAAGCTAGACAGGGGTGGGGTAGCTGAATTAAATTGGAATACCGCGATGTTGTGGCAAATAATGGCAAATATATTCGATCCAGGGGAAAGGACAATCTTATTTGGCTAGTGTTTTGTGCGAGCTGTTTCTCCTGGGGATGATTCCAACGGCAATGGCTGTGGATTAGTGTCCCCCCCCCCTCCCAGCACATCCACCATCCAACGATTGCCATCGCTTTCCATTGCGCGTAAATCATAAGCGGGGGGATATCATAAGTGAAGCGTGAAGATGATTTTGTTGATTGTCACCTTTTTTCAGGATGATGGCAGCTCGGTCGGTCAGGAGATGGGTCGTCGTAAATTACCATCCATTCCATCGTACTCATCATATTCGACTACACCGTCCTATCCAACAGCTCCACCTGGAGTCTCATATATTCCGACGTCAACGTCAAGTGGCATTGGCGCTACCTCAGTGGTCATGCCACCTCAATCCATGTCACCGTTGGCCGTACAAACTGATTCGCTGACAAAACGGCCATCGTCTTCTATTCGTTCTCAGACCTCTCCTGCCCCTGTGTACATCAACGCCAGCGCTCCGATTCCATCTACCTCATCCAGCTATTCGATATTCGGCGTCAGTTCTACCTGTACACAAACTGCTCTTCCTCCCGAAAAACTGCCAAACGGCCATCTGCCACTGTCCGATTATTCACGTCCTTCTTCTGTTGCTAGTGGTACTTCATCGCTTGCTCGATCCTCCATTGATCCTGCCATTATTCCTGGTGCTTCATACCAACCCACTGCCAAGTCTAAAACTGCTCTTCGTCAACCCGTCTCCGTGGCCAGGACTAAACCGGCCTATGCTCCGAAAATTCCTAACACTCTTGCTCGAGTACTCCTTAAAAAGGAACTTAAAGAAGCGCTGTCACGGCGCCGTGAAGCTCTCGAAGCTTGTGAGATCGAGGCCAATCAGCGACAGTACATCGTGCACAAGATGCTCGTCACAGGACTACTGCCTGAGGCTCGTGAAGATGATATTCCTGACGTTATTCACTGTGTTCTACCGCTGGAACTCATCAGTGGAGCACGAGTTATTCCTAAACCAACTCACACCGTTGCCACTCAGAAGAACGACATCGACGCTAAATTCCCTTCATATATTCCGACACGTATTCAATTCAAATCTCAGCCAACTTCTACTTCTTCCGCATCTGTCCAGCCAAGTTTGTCAACGCCTGCTGCTCGCTACCAGCTTCTGCCATCAACGTCACTACGAGCTCAACTTGATGTCGAAAGGAAACCCCGCCTCAGAGACTTTGGCAGTGCGAGGACCGTTGAAACGCAGACTGAGCAGATCTCCACCGATGACTACGCGTTCGGCAGCCATCTGACGAAACCATCAACCAGTCAAACGCCATCACCACGAACCCGAAGTAATGCGAATGTACAGACGAACGATCTGCTGGAGGCCACCAAGAAGTACTTCGAGGACTACGATAGACAACTTAATGAGCTGACCGAGAAGGTGAAACGAGCCCAGCGTCGCCAATTTGAGTTCCACGATGACGATCCTCTGAGTCGAGAGACCAGACGACTGCAGCTGATGGACGAGCTGGCACGACGTCGTGAACGAATGCTTGCTAACATGGACCTGCCCTCTGACACAATGCCTTATCGCGCCTATCATTCACAGCTGGCTTTGGACTCTTCGGACTATTCGTCGCTGGTGCCGCATTATGGATCTTTGCCTCGAATCGACTATCCGTCACGTAATAAACGATCTCCACTTACTCGTGATTTCACCGTTCGTCAACAACCGGCAGCCGCTTCCAGTTACGCCTACAACTACGGTTCATTGCCACGAAATTACGAGCGATGTCTTGGACAGCAATTCAATCCGATCCAGGTGGATTACGAACAATCGTTCGGAGCCCGACCAACGCAAGCAGGCTTAATGTCACGGTCCATGTTCGATTTGCATTCCGATAACATCATTGATCCACGCTATCGTATGCCACCTAGCAACATCCGTTCGCTGAACTACTTGGATCAACTTGGAATCGATCGAGGAGATCCTTTGGCTTATTCAACGTCGTACAGAACCGATCCATACGCGGCTGCTAGCCGACAGTATGCCAGTGACACCGCGAATCTTCAGATGCCATCGACGTATGGTTTGCAGCAGAATGACATGATCTCGCGATACGCCACCTATCTGAACAACGAATTCCAAACCGGTCTACTGAGTCAGGTTGATCCGGCCGCCAAGAACTACTACGTGCCTCCTTCGGCATCGACGCGATACGAGCAACCGTTGAGTGATTCGTACCTGGCCATGCCATCTACAACCCCAGCGGCTTCGTACACGTATTCGGATCCTACTGCAGCGGCCGGATATCTGCCTTATGATACGTCTCAAGTGTACAGTCGAAGTGAGAACAACTATGGTGCTCGTCCGCAAAACTACCCACTCGACTATGGTAATGTGGATCGTCAGCGATTATTACAAGCTGCACAGATGCCCCAAATGCCTCAGCAGATGTCCATGGAGGATCCGTACGTTCCAGTGCTATCAGGTGGCCCGTATGATCAGCAACGACTCTCACAAATGCCATCTGCCTATTATTCATCACAGTATCCGACGATTCTATCACGATCAAGCTATCCACCAACGCTCTCTTCATCTGTGCCGATGGGCTATGCGGCGGCGGGAAAGACACCACCAGCTCGAACATGGTCAGGAAACATCGATCCATCCGCCTATGATGCACGATTCCCACGGGAAGATGCTTTGTCACGGATGTATGCCACAGCCGGAAGACGTCGACCCACAGGTATGACGACGTTCGACGACGACGCTCCCAGTCCTTCATTTCTCGTTGACGGCCGATGAACTGCCGTCGCGTGCACCCCTTTGTTTACATTCATCACCCATTGCTGCCACTTTTCTTTTATGTGATGATGCATGTGTGTTGAGAACAGTGCACATTTTAATTTATTGATAGAGATCTATTATGAATAAATTGTACGAAACGCATTAATGTGAGTTTATCAAAGAGTATTATCGATCTTGGAGTAAGGGTGAAGCTCGTTGCATATGGTCGACAGAGGACTGGATGATTTCTGAAGAAATATGAGTGCAGCTGAGAGTTTTATTCTGGGTATTTCGGTTGTCTAGGAGATAATGTAAAGCGGAAGGAGCTCAGTAACGTAGTTTTTTCGTGCGCTTATGAGCATGAGTCTCTCGTATCGAGTAATCTCTCGTGTTCCTCGTGCACTCACATATAGTGGGTGAGGACTTTACTTGTTTTAGGCGGTCAATAGGATGTCGCGAGCAAAGCAAAAGCAGGCAAAGGGGAGCGCTTGAGGTAGCAGCAGCAGAGAAGCCCGAGTGAAGAGGCTCAGAATTGCCTGCCCGAGAGGCACACACACATACATACATGAGAAGAGGTAGCTAGATAGCCAGGAGAGATGAAAGCGTGGATCGATCAGCAAAAGTGGGATTTACGCGAAGAATAACGACAACGACTCAGTCCTCCAGCCTCGTCTGTGGCTTGTCGCCTCCGCGGCGTCACCACTCTCGGAAATCCGCCTCGCTTCGACTCAGGTGCCGAGCAACCTCGTTCTTCGCCGTTCTCTTTGTCTACTGTCACAGTACCTCTTGGCTGATAGGTGGTTCATCTCGTATATGCACTGTTCGCACACAAGCATTGTCACACCCTTTGTGCCCCCCCCCCCTCTGACATTTCACGTATCTCATCAACATCTTGACCGATTTTTCTATTCAGAATCACACAGACGAAAGCACTTGTATGGCGTAGGAAAGCCGTCTGAATACGTGGCAGCGGGCAAAAAACCAGTCGAGGTTTGTGAGCGCCTTCCCGTCCAGGCAGGAGGAAGATTCCTGAAACAAACTCTCACTGTTAACGAGTTTTCTTTTGAGGACCAACTTCGTAATCGCTCCAATGCACTCGATTGCACGCCATCTTCCACTATCAAACGTATACTTTTGACACGTCGTTATAAAGACCACAATATCTACAATGGTACAGTGCTTACAGCCTATGACTACCGTAACCCTCTGATTAACTGACGGTACTTTTGCAGATTTGGGTATACGGGTCGTTGGTGGTAAACGAATGCCGAGCGGTGAATTGGGCGCGTTCGTATCTGCTGTCAATCAAGCGAAGTACAATCAGATTCTAGGAGAAGTAAAAGAAGGTAATCATCGATACCATGTAATAATGGATTGTATTCTCAAGTAGTAATAATTATCGATTTTAGGTGATCAAGTCCTCGAATGGAACGGTGTGTTGCTGAACGGAAAAACGTTTGAAGAGGTGGAACGAATTGTAAATTCGAGCAGTGGAGAAGTGGAAATCATACTGAAATCGTAAGTACTGTTCGATACCACTCAATACTTCTAGATACGTATATCGTGCGCGAACGATTTTTGTTGTTTCAGTGAAGGAGAGAAGTCCCATCGTATCTCGAATTTACGAAAATACTGCTCACCCCGTGATCCGCAACACTGTGCTAATGGGAATCCTATTCAAAATCCAACGAACAAGACCCTCAGGATCAAAGGTATTTGAGACCTCTGAAGTGTTCGTGATTGATGTAACGGTTTCGAGATATTCAGATGCTTCACCAGACCGTGCACCACCAGTTCCAATGCATCGCAGGAATGGTAACGATGCGATGACGTATAGTCGCCAGAATCCATCTCAGAATCCATCCAGCCGCATCTACGACAACGTTGATGGACCAGATGTTGCCGAGGATTCGTGGCAGAATAAGTCACAGGTAAGATTCATCAAGTGCAGCATAAGTTCGAATGGGCATCGTCAAGTGTAGTGCAGTTTCCGTATTACACCAAGTACTCTTGATACAACGAAAAGGCACATACTGTACGAAAAATCCTTTTTTTTTCATCGCCTAGATCATGCATCTAGGCTTAGAAACTTCAACTCACATCTAGCTAGCATACAATGTTTTCTTTCTTCAAAAAAAAAAAGAACAGAAAATTCTTCGAGAACTCTGCTTGGAACGGGGGAATGTGTTCCTCGTGGAATTAGTTGTATCTGGTGTAATGCACACAGCCACTATAACCGTTGCCCCTTCTAACTTGATATGGCATTCCTCATGCTTTCTTTTGTCCCCTTACATTGTTCAATGTTCCAGGATTCTCTGGGTTACCTGCAAGTAGCTGTCACTTATGATCAAGGCACATCCCGGGTGATTGTCAGGATAATCGCAGCTCGAGGCTTGAAGATGCGTGATCCTACTCGACGACTTGCTCCGAATCCATTCGTCAAGATCTATCTATTGCCTGGCAGAAAGTGAGTGAATTTCTTAGATTTCTTCTGGTGGTGATGATATTGATGAGGGAACAACAACAGTTCGACAGTGTAGATTTCTCCCAGTACAGTAATCTCCGGGGAGGGAGGGAGGGGAGGACGAGGGGAGGTGTGGAATGATCTCTTTACATACGAGCGAAGAGAGTTTCAAATAACGATAGAACTGTTCACCCATCTTGGAGCTACAACCTCAATTCTGAAAAGGAGGTTCCTCTTCTCTCCCCTCCCCCTCCCCCACCGTCTCATATTATGTCCAGTCGTATTCTTGGTAATAGTTAAGGCCTTTGAAATTGCGTCAACAGCCTCGGTTTTCTTAGTATGGAATTTCCGAGGGGGTTGACTTCCAGATCCAGGTTTTAAGTACTGGAATAGTATGGAGTAGTGGAGATGTCGCTTTCAATCCGACGCCATGTGGATAAGAGGGGACCTATTTTCGGCTACTACCTGTGGATTCACGTACTACTACATCCTAAACTAGTAGGGAGAGGTGGGGAGCGGTTAAAAAGAGTGATTGTGAGCTGGACGTAGATGATGTAGTGACAGGTGACGCACATTTGCCTCTCATGGTGCGGGGATCAAATCCGCATCAATGCCTCCCCCCAATCCAGTCAAGCCCTCCAAACCTCCGGGGTTGGTTAATTGGTGCAAGACTCGTCTGGGAGAATAAAAGCACTGATTTGTGCATCGGCTGGCTCCCGCAATCACTGCACAGGTAAATCGCTTTCACTTGCCACCACGGTCTTGAAAGGAACTAGAGTGCATGGCGCATCCTAGAGAAGGGATTGATTAACGCCTTGAGTTTTATCCTTATCTTTTGATTAAAAGCCAATGAGTGGAGGTTTGCAGGTTTTACCTAATGGTAGGAAGGGAACAGCTTCGTGTGGGTAAACTAGGGATTGGGGTGGGAAGGGGGACATAAAATACTGATCATATCAACTCGTCATGGTTGATCACTACTATCCTCTACGAGTATTTCGCTGTTCAGGGTATCAAATAAACGGCGAACGCGATTCGTACCATGCTCGACCAATCCCGAATGGAATCAAATCGTTGAATGGCATGTATCGCCGATGGCATTGGCATCACTTTTCCTGGAGTTCTCCGTATGGGATTATGACCGCCTCTCTGAGAACAACGCCCTTGGCCAGGTTATCGTCAGTCTTGCCGGTTCGTTGTCTTTTTTCGGTCTTATCAAATATTCTTGTCTTCGCCATACTCACAAACCTCTCCGTTTCCATTGGATTTCAACTAAAATTAAATTGAACATTTGTTATGCTAAAACAATCCAGTTTACCCAATATTGACCATACTGAATATTGGTTATTTTGAAGGCGTGTAAACTGAGGATTATAATTGTTCCTTTTCTCTGAATTTCTCGCTTAACAGGATCGTCAATGGAATTCCATGTTATCAGTTCCTCTCAACATCACTCTACTAGATACAGTACACGAACAGAAACACAAAAAACGCGAATTTCCTTTTATTCCAAAGTAGAAATCGAAAAACTGGAAGAAGAACAACTTGTTTGAATTCCCGCCACACTTTTCACACAATATTCAAACAGCCGTCGGCCCTAGAGCGCCGTTCAAGTTTTCGCGCCTAATGTTGATTTGCTTCTCACTCTACGTCCCTGACTGCATGACTGTTCTATTTGCTCGTCAGATCTCTAGCGTCCAAACCCACTCAGACGCCTCACACCGTCGTCCGCCACTTTGGGGAGCTCTCTCTTAATTGGATTCGTGGATATGTGCGTGAAACTTTGCCTGCGGCCCTTAGTAAGCAAATATAACATAATTATGTGGGTAATAAAAGAAAGTGAATTTCTTTGGACGATTATTTCGATAACAGCAAAATATCAGTTGTCTCCGGACCAAATGGCTGAACCAGTTTCACCTTTTGTTCAGAATAAGAAACTTCTCCATCAGGTGTTCCGTTCCTCAAGCGATTTCTGAATGTGTCATGATTCCTTCTTCTATAGAGTTGAATTTAATCTCCACTCTTCAGGAACCTTTATCCAGCTTCCTAACTGGGCGTCATATAGCTCTTAACGAAAGTAGAACCTATTCTAATATCAATGTATAGTTACCAAGAAAAGCTCATTCTCGCCGCCGACCCAGGACTCTGTCAAGACCAACGTTAATGATCCAGAACCCCCCTTCCCTCCCAATTTTTTTTGTGCGCTGTGGAGATGTCGGGTATTTCCACAAGAACGCACTGCCACTTGAATTCATAGGGGTGTAGTACTAATAGGCCTATCGCATAGCAATACTTTTTTATCTGTGAAGGTTCAAAAAGTTTCCTCATGCTCGGTGGCTAATAAGTCGTTTGCGGCAACCTTCAATCATTAAAGAATCTGATCTGCTCTGAAAAGCGACGGTTGCCTCTTGCTCAAATTTTTAAAGAGCGATTGCGATTGTCCGTAATTCCAAGCTTGCAAGAGTCCACACAATTTCCGCGATTAGTATGCTACTTCCGAAATTTCATTTGCTGTCATTTTGGCCGCATTCATACTTTGCAGCGCCGACAGGGCGTGGTTGCATGTGTATGCGTCTACGCCCGTGCCACTGGGAATGTCTGACATACCATTAATGGAACGTAGCATGACATGGGTGGTAGTCGACCGTGCTGGGGATGGGACTGTACCGAAATCCCTCCGGCCGCGTTCATACTCAGCGCCGGCATGCGGTAGCTGCGTTCACAGGCAGCGCGGCAAAGTGGCACGAGGGAGATGTAGAGACGACGCAGGCATCGAGGCAAGATAGCATAGGCGGAGACATAGATTCACGCAGCCACGTCCTGCCGCCGGCACCGCGGAGTATGGACGTGGCCTTCCCCTGCCCCAATTCTATTGACTGTAAACGCTTATTCATGTCGAATGAAACAAGAGGATTATGAGTTCTGTATGTCAGGATGGTGTACCGTAACTGTTGTCAGTCTCCTCGCATTTATAATGAGGCTTCAAATAAAAGGTAAAATCATTCACCTGAAGCTAAGTATTTCCATATACCAGGAAATTATCCCTTTTATTGGAATATTAATCTCCGGCTTTCATTTATCCCATTGCTACTGCACTTCAATGAACAATATCCCGTCTTTGACGCAACCGCGACGTAATGACATTTCTGACTTCCAAATAACAGCAATTTGGATTACGGTGCACGATCCAGACATTCTACGCTTACAATCGTGTCGATACAAAAACCGTTTCAACTTGCAATTCACTACCTGCCGTTTCGTTCCTTTTCTCCATTTTCATGATCTTTCCGAATCTTAGATCACAATCTACTATCGGGTCAACCGTGCTGGTTAGCTCTACAGCCATCAGATGCTCGTCCAACTGTTCAGCAACTCAATCCACCGATAGATACCCAGCGGACGCATGTGTATCACTATAACCCAGGTAAGGCCACCTCAAATGGTCATGCTGGCTCAGGACGCCTTGTAGTGGGACTCTATCAGTGACCGCGATGTTCGCGTTACCAAAATTCGGCATATTTCAGCCTCACTCGACATCGGATATCCGGCTATCAACTAAAAATCTCCAGTTACAACTGAAATGCAATTTAAGTCCTGAAGCCACAGGCACATCCAGCCATTATTCACAGCCAACACAGCCAGTTTCATTTGTTTTTCAAATTCTTTTTCATTCATCGGGTGTCACTAATATAAATAAATAAATAATATGAGCCCAATTTATTACACATAGTATATGTCTACTTCTACAGTATTCTGGTACGCTCATTCACGGTGTCTATACTTCTCCAATGTGATAGTTGAGCGTGATGATATGATTATGATATTCATCCTCTTCGCCCATTTGTTGTGTGTGTGGTCCTTATAAGACCCCCCTTCCTGCTCCCGCTGTGATCTCTCATTCGCTCTCTCGTCACTTTACATCACATTATAAACACACTGAACTGTTAGTCATCTGTTGAGATATTGAATAGTAAAGTAAAAACTTTGTAGAATTACATATAGCGCATATCCAGAGCATATTTATTAACTTATAATTAATTTATTCGTTTATTTATTCTTTCAATAGATGAATAAACTATTTATTATAACATTAAAGCATATTTGTGGTAACAATGTGTACAATAAGTTGTTTAGCGACCAATCATCTCATTCCCCTTTCCTTTATAAAAACCACCAAGACCCGAGGACAATGAAACGGAACCTGATGAGGATGGAACGACTTGGTTAGGCGGAAAAGGGCTATTTTTGAACTCGGAATCGAAGGATGAAGGGTTACTCTGGCCTGAAAAAGTCGGCTGTGGTTGGAAAGCCGTGCGACGGAACTGGGAGCGGCTATTGCCAGGATCGAGGAATGGTTGATCAGGTGTACGACGAAAAGAGCTGGAAGAAGGGGAATAAGAAGGACCGCCACCGAAGAGCGACAAGAGCATCGAGGATGGTTCGAAGGTGTTGTCGGTGTTGTAGTTATAATACGAGCGTTCAAAAGGAAGTTGTCCATCCACCTCTGAAAATTTTTAAAAAATCATTTTGCAAGGAAAATTAAGGATGAAGTAGGTATCAATGAAAGCCATTGAGCCAGGGCATTGAAAGCCGATTCGTCAATTCTCATTTCTTGTGTGCGACTTTTCAAATATTAGAAATTGTTCGTGAATTTCGATAATGCCCTGGAAAACTTGTTGGGGCCGTCGAAAATAGAAACAATGTCTGAGTCTAAAAACTGGAAATTAAACCAATTTTTACCCTAGAGGTTGGGGGGGGAGGGGAGTCGAAGGCATCACGAATTCTGGAATCGCTTGTGCCAAAATATTTACCGCACGTGAGAATTATTTACGGAAAGAATGAGTGAAAATATAGAAATAAGTTGGCAGGCTTGAAAACACGTCACTAGGGCGTCCACCATCACTCTAATCGAAGGGGGACAACCGCAGTGGATCAGGCTTTTGTGGAATTCATGCAGCAGAAAAAGTGTAACCCGAATTACTTGCTAGGTAAGAAATTGGGGGCATTGATAGCCCTTGGTTCCACGAGGGCGAGAGCTAAAGCGTTTGAAACTAATTATGTAGTCGGTTCTAGCTAGGTGTGTCACGTATTTTGTCTTCACTGAGAGTCCTTATGTCCCAGTTCAATGCGATTTGGCTTATACGGAGGCTTGTTGAGGGCAGTGTTTTTATCCCTACAAACGAGCTCGGTATCAAATGACCGATCCCGAAAAGATCTCGATCCCACATGCCGACGTCTCGCCTAAAGGGCTTGGGTGTGTTACGCGCTGTTGTTTCTACACTCTACTTTTTCCGTTTACGGAGAGTGTGAGGCTAATAGACCTTCTTGTACTCCTCGTTCTAATCATTCACTGAACCAGGCCTAGACTTTAGTGCATCGGAGGTTCTATGGTATGGGTCCTAAACCATACAAGTGAACGGCATACCATTGGAAATACACCCACACCGCCCTTTCTTTTCTTCGCTTTTTTTCTCCAATTAAATCTATGAAGAATCATGTGTAGTTCTGGAAATCTTGTGAGGCTACAGAGCACTGATAGTGCTAGATTACTTGAGATTCCGCTATACTTTGGCACGCTTGTACGGAAGACCTCACGTGCAACTTACATAGGGATTAATCTAAATATATGGTCACGGCACAGTTCACGATAATTTTCGTGCGTCTTCTCGCTCCATTAGGACTCTGGAGGTGCTGAAGAACACATAAATGAAGAAAGAGCCGAATAATCATTTCAAAAACCATGGTAATTAGTTGCCCCTGACATTCGGCTTCGACGAGCCTTCAGACCAGAGGCAAACATTTCGACAAGTTTTTGCGTGATAATATCATCCGATAAGATTGCTGTTCCTATGGAAATTTTCCCTATCTTATCTTTTCGCAGTCGATATCATGCCTCTTATACACGTATATGCCACCGCTTCCCTGCTGGCAAATCTTAAGATGGGTGTGGGTTATCTTGAGATGGTGGCCGCCATCTTATTTACGGGTTCTTTACGCGCTTAGCACTCACCCTCGCGCCGCGGTGATGGCACACATGTTGCTCTTATGAAAGCGGCTATGTACTTAGGGATGGAATCAAGATAATCATTTTATCGTGAACTGTGCCTTTAGTCCATCTAATCCATTCATATTTCGCCAGCTTTCGAATTGAGTTCCGAGCGGAGTCGTCCGTTCAATTTCTTTTTTACTGATCGATATGTTGGTTCTGTAGGATTCTAGGGTAGCTTCTATTGTTGCTGCGCTTCGTATGAAACGGTGCGAACCCTCAAAAGAAAATAGACTGACTCTAATGACGGCTATATCGAACCTGCTTCCTCGCCGTAACTAATTATCGTGAAGTTCACCCTCTTCTACCCTCAAAGTCGCCAGTTGGTAGACTGGCGACTGAGTGCGTGTGACACTTTTCGGACTGCTTTGCAGTGTGTCATTGACAATTAACCGACGGACTACTTTTAGCACATTAGGCACTATTGAAGGTGTGTGTGTGGCATCTGAACAGGATTTCTCCATTTGGATGTGGATTTGAAGTGCGATAAAGGGGGGCAATGGATGTCTATTTTGCCGATGCCGTACAAGGACGACCAGGAAGACAAACACTGGACAACTGGTATCGTAAAAACTCCTTCAGCCTCGACGAAGCCCCTTGTAACCAAAGCATATTCCCGTTCATTTGTGATGACGTTTCGTGTTGAGGTGAATGACCTATGACGGACGACCTTAACGCATCATCCTCGACACACAAGAGGCAAAACGCCTCAATCACCTCTAAGTCAACCGGTTCTATCTGGTCTTGTCAACAGGAAAAAATCTTTCGGAATGCTCATTCATCATTTCTACCTTCTGGGAAGGGATGAAAAACCTTCTGGGAGAGGACAAAAAAGATCCTTTTAAAAGGTGTTTAAAGAATAGTTACAGTATCCCGTCCACAGGCTTGTTGTCTTTGCATCACTTTTAACGCTCAGGAAAATGACGCTACATAAGTGTGATCCTATCTCTTACATAAATAAAATCCGACTATGGTATACCCTCCTCACATTCTGAACTTATGATTTTTCGTACTCCAAAAGGATGGCAAATGCTGTGACTGTGAGATTTGTAAAATCCAACGCTATTTCCTTATGGACGGGTGCCCATAGGAGGGCATGCATTACCTACACTACTCCTCTTGCGACTACTGATTTGTGGGGGTTTTATTGACGTCTACAGCGGCAAACCGTGAATTTCATGTGCAATCAGCCGGCTCAAAGAAGCTCGGGCTTCAGTTTGCCCGGCTAGGATTCCAACATGTGAACTCCAAAGGTGTTTAAGGAAGCCACTGCGCTATCACCTGTCGACCGCTGGCTGATATGAAGCATTGCAACGATATTTGTCTGTTAGGTGTGCTTGGAGAAAGCTTGTGCAAAAGGTAAGGCAGTTAGGTAAGACGTTAGAGAGGGAAAAGAAAAAAAGAAAAGTGGTTAGTTGCCTGAATTTACTCACAAACCATAAGGACTGTAACTGAGGCTGGTGAAACGATCACCACCTCCATAGTATGGACTGCCACCTCCCAAATATGGAACACCACCTCCCATATATGGCGAGCCACCGAAATAGCCAGCTGGAGAGTATCTGAATCTGTAGCATTACCATTTTCATGCACAAATTAGAACGGTAGAAATAAGTCCGTTCGACGAAAACGAATTGTAACAGACCTTGGCCTTCCCCAGAAACCCATTGGTCGTGGCACTACTAGCGGAGGATTCGTTCCTTGACCAGAATACGGTTCATCGCCGGTGATCGATTTTAGTTCAGCCATTCCACCTACGCCCAGTGCGCATGGGACAAGGAACACTGAAAAGGATGAGTTGTTGGATTTTAGACTGAAAAAACTTAAAGAGTTGTTTTTATGGCTTCTGGAGGGTAGGTACCCATACTTGGGTGGAAATCCATCTATGACCAGCTAATTACGGCTGATTGCTCGTCGCATTAAAGGTCAAGGGTAGCACCAGAAGCTAGAAACCCTGAAACAAAGACGGCCTTGACGATGGCTTGCAACACATCGCTCCAAGGCATACATAAACGGCGAACCGTTGCTGACCTTCCGGGGTGACCAAGGCCAAGTGGCGTCATTCAGGGTTATCTAACGTCTTCCTAAACAACGCTAGGTGGTCGTCGTCAATGGGAGACAATTTTTCGCAAAAAATCTTGGCGTTCCGGATATTGAAGAGCGGTAGGATAAGCCAACCACCAACATTACATCTTCAAAATGAGGTATCGTACATTAATTTTA
Organism: Trichostrongylus colubriformis; assembly: GCA_963978905.1. NCBI lineage: Eukaryota > Metazoa > Nematoda > Chromadorea > Rhabditida > Trichostrongylidae > Trichostrongylus > Trichostrongylus colubriformis. The sequence goes on from OZ022256.1 coordinate 9,151,038, forward strand.
TACGGCATTCATGTCCTACAGTACTCCTCTGAGAGCTCTACCCACAGTACTTCACGTATGCTTCCCGCTTCCGAGCTAGTCAACATTACGACTCGGGTAAAGCTGGGCATTCAAATTTCTGTAGAGAGGGGCAAACCGCCAAAGAACCACTAAAATGCCTGAGGATAACCCTACCAGACAGGAGCATATTATCGGGTCCGCTCTCTCCTTGTGGAAGGGAAGTCACCAAAGTAACCCAGTACTAGTAAGCTTGCAACATCCCAGTAAGCCCACTGAAACGCTCAGAAATAAACTTACCAGACAGAAATAGCTTCACACGGCCTACAAAACTGACAAAGATGGTCAAGAGAATGTCTAGGAATATCTGACAAACAAGCATGACCCTACCGAACCCCAATAAATGGCGACTAAAACCTCTGGAAGGTATTTCGCCAGATCGCGCTAAGCAGCTACTGCAGAAATAGCCCAACCAAGAGTAACCCTACCGACGCCGAATGAGATTTAGGCATGACATTTAGGCCTGTTCTAGGAGTCGGTAATCAAGTAGTCACCAAGACTAAAAGTAACAGTAAAATGTAATCGAGTTAGAATAGAGGATTACTGTACCCGTTATCAGATGAACCCACTCTCTGAATCCCCAACACCCAGGCGCTTGAAAGACCCCCTCCCATGGAATGACAAGTTAAATTTCAAGCATAAAATCAAAGCTCACCAAATGAGACTATGCTGGCGTACATCATCATTGTCACGAAAACAGTTCACAGATGCAGACAGATGCAGAAGAGGTGGGACGGAGGCTTGGCCTCGTGCTCCTTTCATATTGTCGCCAACAACCGGTTACTGTCCGCCATCCAACGCCATGTATTACACACCTCCTAACCATCACCGAATAACTCTGAGTCATTCCATTAAACACAATGGCTGGCGGCCCCGAGGGGTAATATGGTGCAACGGGTGTTTGACGAACTGATGACATTCCAAACCCACGTGCTACGGTAGCAGGTCGACGGTTGCACAGTTTCTATACAATGGAACAATAACATTGCCATGAGAATCTTTATTTATCATTAAGACCCGCATAATTACCCAAATGGAATTCAAACAAACAATGCAGAAAAATCGAAAATATAACGATGTACAGTGACGTCAGCATGATACGGTACTTCACAAGCTGGTGTACAGGCTGGCGGCGAACACAATGTCACGCTTGATGGCGGCGCTGACTTGCTCCATCTTCTCGTGTAACGCTGGATCACCGACGATACGAGCCGCATTTCTAAAACAAATCTATCAAAGCTGCTCGCATATAAAAGGACAGAGTGCCACGTCGTCGAGTGCCTTTCAGGAATGCGCCACGCACTCAACTTTCATTCATAATCGCACAGGGATTTGAGTGAGTGCCTTCCCCAGGAATGGCAGGTACGAACCATCCAAATGAGTGCTTTCACCCCCTCAGACGGATGGCATATCAACTGAACGACTCAAAAAATGAAAAGCAAATTGCCTTCTGCAGGTGTGGTTCGAAAAGCGGAAACCGATCCCGTCTTCGATTTTCGGATTATATCTGCGGCATCGGCGCCATCTCATGCCGTCATGGTAAGTCATAGCGAAATTAAAGTTTGAAAATCGAAACTCGTCTAATGAGTATTCAGATGTGTCTACCAAGTGTGGACAACGTTTGCGACGAAGTATAAGTTGCGTTGCGACGAAGTATCGAATGCGAGATATTCCAGAAAAAAATTGTAGATTGAAGGATTTGAGTTGATAAATGTGTTTAACATACGTGGGGAGCAAAAAGTAGCGCCACTGCCCAACAAATGTGTGAGAAAAATTTCAGATGTAATCTGCACCAGTCTTATATTTTACCTGAGATACATAAATTTATTAAGAATTACTGTAAGGGATGTTACGTGAATGTGATGATCCTGCAGAAGAAAGAAAGCTGCACCGTGAACGGGTTATGACTGTCAGATAAGGCAGAAAAGGTACAATAGGAATTCAATTCATTTGAGGGTTGACAAAAAAGCAGGATGTTTCCAGCGTCGGCAGTGAGCGCGCAAACAGACGAGTTAGGTGGTTAACTGACTGCGGACACATGGAACGCTCGGTTTGTCCTAGCGGGATTTGTTCTATGAATCGAGTAAGGGCATTAAGTGAAAACGGCCACGAACGCCTCGATCTCTAATACTAAGCGTCCCATCATTGAAAAGCGGGAAAAATTCCTAAATTCATCGGTATCACCTTTGTATTAGGCTTCGGACACGAGCAGGTTCCGCATCATTATTACAATTCATAAATAAAGACACCGGGAGAGGGCAATTTTGGCTGACGGTAGCCTACAGTTTGTTACTTTGCACACACGACTCACCAAAATGTCGTTTGTGAATTAATTCAGCTTTTTTTTATTGTAATCACACTTTTTCTCACTCTCTTGCTTATTCTCCCTTTCATTGTTTCACTTGTTTGTTGCTATGTGCTGTTTCCCAAGTTCAACAACATCGTGAATGAAACCAATTTAGCCCAACGCAACATCAAATGACGGTACGCCGGTCCGCCAAAAGCGTGCAGTTCGAGGTGAAGCGTGCTGAAGTCGCACTAGCGTTTCAAAGACGCGTTTTTCAGCACGATTTCCGCTATATGTACACTATATTCTTGAGTTCAAGTATTCGTTTACAGAAGACAGTGTTTTGAAATACGCATTCTCTCCTTGCCCCTCCCGCTTCCTTTAAAACTCAAAGGAAGTATGAGGACGTGGATTCCCTTACCGGTCAGTCCGAGCCAGCAACAGATAGGTTGAAAACAAGAGAGAAATAAATCCAAATATAAGCCTATTCATGTGAGTGTTTATAGTATTACCGTTTTGATGGGGAACCGGACCATTACAGCTTCAATTCGCAAGGACCAGATGCAAGCAATACATCTACACTTGACCTTGCTCAAAGGAGATCTCACTCGTATTCTCAACCACTACCGATTACTATAACCAAAGAGATCTCACTTGTATTCTCAACCACTACCGATTACTATAACCCGGATAGAAGAATTTTTATCCCACGTAACCAAAGCTGCAACCATAGAAATAATGCTGTAGCGATGGGATTTGGATTACTATAATGGTTGCCATAGAGGACTTGCTTTGCGGCATCAGCATCCGTTCATGTGGATCTGTGATGTATGGCGATCATACGCAGCACGTGACACACACGCTTGCGGAAAACTTGGTCTAGCTCAATCTTACGATCAACGTGGGCCTTGTAGGGACTTGTGGTGAGCTTTGGAAAGCCTTTCACAAGGGACTGCCTCACATACCGTCTCCACTGATCCACAGCTCCCGTTCTGTCAGCATCTCCTTTTTCCTGTGTAGCAAATGTTATCCCCACGGGCTTTTATTGATCCAGGAAGTTTCAAGAAAAGGGTAGTATTCCCCAAAAATTTCCACAACATCAGGCCTGACCTTGGTTATCCTTCTCATTACCGCTAGAATCTCCAAGACACCTGTTAAGTCTACAGAAAAGACCGAAGGGCCGGCATGGGAATTCAGCGGCATAAAATTGATCAGAGGCCTGAAGTGCAGTTCATTGCATGGGCCGAAAATGCACTCCACCATAATTCCGAACGAAAGTCGAGTGCGTGGCGCATTCCACAACAATCTTTTATACCAAATTCGCAATTCTTAAATGCTTAAGAGCTATGATGATTCACATGACTCACCTCACATCCTTACACACTTCTCCTAACCGTTGAATACATCTTACAATTAGTCCTTCTTGAGCGTCCGTCATTGCCATGATCTCTGAGAACGGCTAAAAATGCTCGTTCATTATTTTTTTTTTGAGAAATATTTGTGGAACTCCAATGTCAAACTTATAATGGGTCCATTATTCGGTTACATCATCACAGCAATAATTCTGCTGTTAATGGCTACCATAACTAGCAGAATGAGTGGTTATGGCGCTCTAATTATGAGCTATCAACGCATGCACATAGATGGTGGTAATGGAGAGGTCGGAACAGATGAGGGGGGGGGGGGAGGGTGCAAACAGTAAGTACGAAGTGAACAGGATAGTCCTTGAAACAAACCATCCCGCTGGCCCAATGGTATACGACCTCCATGAGGTCATACCGCAGCTCATCGCCGATGTCCGCTATACGAGCTTTCACCAACGCAGCGCGTCCTTCGATCCAATCGTTCGTAGATTGCACATCCTCTTTAAGCTGAAATTGGTGTTCATTCCGAAACTCCAAATTCCAATAGGAAAGCACCCTACCTGCAGGAAGATACTGTCCTTGTCAAACTGTGGCCCATCGCCGCCCTTAAACTGACAAGTGGTTGCTGAGAACATCGCTGCCACTTCAGCTGGTGATTTTTCATGCAATTTTTTTGAAAGAATTAGTTCAGTGATAAGCAGTTCCTTAAAAGCCGTTGTTAGAAAAAACGAAGACCAAACACAAGAAATTGGGGCTTAAAGGCGTTGTTGGGGGGAAGAACTCGACGAACGTGGTTTTTTGTGTGACCCTGAAAAAATGAGCTCCCAAGTAACGAAGCAATTTCTTTTGATGACCAGGCCGTTCTCTCGCCCCTCCGGAACGCCCACAGCACCGAAATGGGATATAAACGAGCCTGATGATGTATTTCACAAGCAACACGACCTTTAAATGTGACCATGCCAGTGGAGTCAACGAAATCCAGAGCTTTTAGGACCTAAAAATATCAGGAGTTTTGGTCGCAATGGTCAACAGCTCCTGCCACGAACCTCAATCCTTTTTTGATATTCTTCACTCAATTGAAGGGCGTCCATAGACAATGAGTACTGTAGTCGAGTGATCTGCCGTTCAATTCGAACTCGTTCACGAAGAGCGTTCATCTGAATGCTGTTATTAGGATGCCTTTCTTAGGCTGCATTCACACTCTGCGACGCGATCGGACGATGTACGCAACGCGCACGCGACGCAGGCTCGAATGTCAACGCCGGAATGGTCACCGTCACATGGGACCTTGGTCATCTGTTGTTTAATCCAAAACATGAAAAAGGGAGGGGACTGTAGTAGTGTAGGAAATTGAGTGCGCGTCATTGTAGCAGCCAAAATAAGACAAGGGGAAAAGGACATTTGTTCCTTACACTAACGTCCCCACTGTAATATCCACGATCAGTCTGAGCTCAAGTACAGTGAAAAACCTAAAATCATGAAATAGGCTCAAGAGGGTTGAAAAGGAGCTGCTCACACAGAATCCTCAATCAAGGGAGGCCGAGGCCAACACCCAAAAAAGCTATGGAGTCCAGAAAACAAAAGCGAAAAAACTGTGAAGAAATATTCTCTGCAAACAAAAATTCAAGGCCGAAAGAGATGATCTGTGGCGAAACTCCCATTATCAGTGCACCTTGGGTACTTTATTGCGACCACGCAACGCTGCCAGCATGCTGCCTCGCATCCGCTGGGCGAGTTGTTGCGAAGGCGTGGGATCGTTTGCGGCTGGCGAGATTAGACTCCCTTCTGTCTGCATCTGCCCTCACCGGTTAGTGATACAGAGAGGGTTAGAGGGATAGATAATTTTTGAGTGCTCATTTCTCGCTCTCGTTCTCGTGACCGTTTCATTCCACTCTTTCTCCAATAATACACTACTGATTATTTCGACTTTCATATCCCACAATCTGAAAAACTATCCCGAACGGGGCTCAAAATAGACAGACGTACATGTTGCTGGAATCTCATACAATTGCGGACCACATGATGTGTTGGATCCAACAGTTCATCCCTAATACGCAGGAACCACCTTTTATGCTCAACCAGCTCGATATCAGACACCGGAACATCCTCGGCGAGATCGAAAAGCTGCAACAATGTTTGGTGCTGTATATGGACATTTCACATCTGGAGACACACTGTCCTACCTGTGCCCCTGTGCTCCGCCATTCCGCACTTAGACTGTCCATCTCAAGAATGATCTTCATGACATTCTCCGAAATCGGTCTCGACCTGCATCAGTCATTTTATAATACATGTACTGGGTGGAAATCTCGGAAATATATTTCTGGGAACTATGAAGTATCTCGAATTATCTCTAACTATCACACTATTACTATCACACTGTAACAATTATCAACAAATATCACTTGCAACGGACGAAGAGTCATCAACGAAGATTCGATGGAGCGAGCAAAAATGGATCTAAGGACGTACCCTATGATTTCAATTCTTTTTACAATCTCTAACTTTTTTAGCCGTTTTTGGCGAAGTGCCCAATACTTATTATTGCGGATCCATGAAAAAACACTGTTGTATTCACTGGACTGCATTATCCATGGCATACCCTTAAAAAACTTGGAAGTTCTCAAGCTTCCGAAGTGACAATTTGCCGATTAAGCTAGTCCCAAAAAAGTCTTTTTTGAAAATAATTCCCAGTTCCATATACCACCCAGTCCTTCTGTACAGCAAAATCAACGATGAATCGCTTCTTTGAAAGTAGACTACTTACATACAGCTTACTGATCAGAGCAGAATATCACGGTAATAAGCACACGCGATAGATGCCTTAGTGATCCGTTGTGAGCTAGTCGCGCACTGAAGACGCAGCTATCGCTTCTCACATGACTTTACCCAATTCGAATGTCCTGTCGCATACTCCTCTCCGATGAAACAACTACATGCGTCAGGTTCGGCAGTAAACGTTCTTTCCTCAGTTCAAACCCTCCAAACACAAGCTCTGCACTCGTAGCTCATCATGAAACCCTGTCGTGGGAAAGTATGGAATCGGAGTAAAGCGTCGAGTCGAGATGACTCTCCGAGCCTCAAAACCCACCTTTCAATAATATCGGCCCAAGCAATCAGGATGCCCCACACCCAGGGCACCCCTAAGTGTCGAGTAGAGGAAAATAGCCGCTTCAGTAAGACCTCCCCCCTCTACGGGTACCAGATAAGACCCTCCTCCTTTTTGACTTCTAATACCAGTGAAAGTTGCCGGATTGTGTAGTTACAATGTGTTTCATTGCTATGTATTCTTACATGAAACAAAAAAGATATTTCACATTTCCTTTGACGGAGTGGCTGAAAAATACCACTCGCTCCTCGTCTGCTTTATTGAAAGATCACATTCTGGTTGGAGGTATGGCCCCTCCCACTTCTGCCCGGTCCAATACGACCCTCCTACTAAGCAATCCTCGACTTTCGGTATACTCTGCCCACAATGGGAGACCCTTGACACAACCGTAGCCCTGCATATAATTCCGCTTTAGCGTTCCGTAGAAAACGAATCCACTGAAAACCTACGACGGCGTTCTAGATCTCCCTTGTTACATCTACATACCGAGTTATCCGACTATGGCCGGTATTCGGACAAAATACTTGGATTAGCATTACTAACCCAGTTCTTCAGCTGAATAATCCACGATATTACGATATCATGGGGTGTATATCGTTAGGACAGAAACGTCGCGTGGCCGTGTTCGGCACGCGACGGGATGGTGCGAGCTATGCGCGCCGTATTAGTTGAGTCCTGAAGCGATTACGCCTAGAATGAGGCGTACAGAACCGTCATCGCTTCAAAACCCATCCGATACGGCGCGCATAGCTCGCACCATCTCGTCGCGCGCCAAACACGGCCACGCGACATTTCTGTCCTTATGATATACACCCCGATATCATAAATCGCGTCCCTAGAGACAGCCTATTCCTTGTTTGATCTTCTGTGGTTCTGGTTAAACTGAACTTAGTTGAACGAAAGATGTAGGATCCTTACTGGCATGAATCTCATGTCACCACATATACTAAGGAATATAATTTGAAACACACAAGTGCTTCTAAGACATTTTTCTCCTCCTTCAGCACTTAAAGAAAAGTGGACTGGAAACACCATTTGGCATCTAATTATCTGACGATTCCATTAGCTAACATGCGAAAAACATCAATTTTGTGCTTCACAGCTTTTCAATTTTTTCGGGCATGAGCGTGATGGATGCAGAGTATAATGCAGGGAGAAGGTCATGGAATATGTATTTCTTAGTTTTTGCAAGGCATGGTAATGCACGGTCTACAGAGGGACAGGTCTACTCTTCATTATGGCTTAAAAGCGTTTCATCGGTGAAGAGGGGGGGGGGGGGGAGCGTCTTACAAAAAGTTGCACACCTAAACATCTCTGAGGAAATTTAGACAGGTCTGTCTGCACACTCAAGTGTATATTTTTGCCCAGATCTTAATGGGAAAGAAGGGAGATACCTTCTCCATCTGGTCTTGTTCAGCTAAAAAAAGCGCCCACAGGGAGATGTCCCACACCCTCTCGTTGCGATAGCACTGGCTTTCGATAAATTATAATGCAACATACGAAAAAGCTGGTGTTCAGATGCACCAGGAACACCTCGACGAGGTTCCAAACACCTCGACGAGTTTTCTGAGACTATGTGACAAATTCGACCACCACGTCAGATCGAAGAGAGAGTCGAGTGTGTACTGCGCTCAGCGGCTACATTATACCATGGCACCTTGCCAGCGCCAAACTCGCAACGATGAATCAGCATACTTCTATTCCTAAGTCGTCAAAGGCCAAAAAAATAGCATGGGCCAGGGCAGCTAGGCGAGTGCGCCGGTAGAAAATTTTTTAGAAAAATTGTCTGTGGCTTTAGTGCTTTGTCTATTATTTTGTACGTATTTCTACTGAGGATGAAATCGTAATAATGATGATTTCTCCCACCTTTCCAGTGATAATCCATCTTATAACATACAAGAAAGTAAATAAATAGCTGAGAAAGTAAATAAATGGCTAAGTATGAAGTCAATTCAACCAGAAATGATTCCAACATTCTCGGTCTCGGATCTATGACCCCCAGATCTGTGAAATGTTGGCAAACTGGTTCGGCTACAAGAATTATTCACAAAGGTGACGAACGAGCATCATGCTCCTATTATTCAATACAGTTCCGAGACGTCAATTGAGGTGAAGAAAAGTGCGCGACGTAATTACCCATCGCTCAGATGGGTCAGTTGGTCAGAGACAGACACACACACACGCACACACGCAACTACGCTAGACTTTCAGTCAGGATCAATCAGTCACTTTCACCTTCGAACGTCACGCTGTGTTCGTCTGATGCGGACGTTGATTCCGCTTCTGATTCTGTTAGCAGTTGGAGGTGAGCAGTGAGAATCTTTTCTAATCCACTAATCGGATAACCATTAATCGTAAAATCCTCAAGGTCATGCTGAAATAAGTTCCTCGGCTGATTTGAATTGTGATTTCTCAACAATTTGCCATTGGAGGAATGCCAGCGGTATGGAAGATAACGGTGAATGGGTCGTGAGTAACCGATATGAAGGAGATCCGCAACATCTGATCACAACTAGAAGAGAGGACGGTTAGTTCACTAGATCCACCAGTTCCCAGGCTATACTTGGACCACGATTTCAGATGGCTACTTCGCCTATACAAGTGGTTTCATGGGCAGAACGACGGCTCTCTTGGTATCTGAAGTTGTGTCTTGTCAACTTGGAGGGGGCAACATCAAGTACTGGTACTTCAAAACTGGTATAGAATCGCAGCTGGAAGTGTGTATACGACAACCACCGGGAAGTAAAGACATCACTGCGTTCAAGTAAGAACTAAGACATTTTCCATTTGAGTCATAGTTCACGCCACTTCTTAACTACATTCCTTCCTTATTACGAGACTCGTCCATTGATATCTTTGCATGCGCCATGAATTCCACTTCCACCCGCATTGTGTTAAAGATGCGCCATGCGTGTACATCCGGTATGAACAATTATTGGTCAAAACTATCCAATACCACATCCTACCACAGTGTTTGTCTATCTAGACAGAGTAAGGGTCAAGCAACTTGTAGAGGAAATCCTCCGTCTTGGTGACAACATCTGACTCTGCTCTCACAGCGTCGACCATGGGAGGGGCCAAGTGATCATATGTGAACCTTAAGGGTGAGGGTCGATCGAGTTTTCGTGCGACCGCTCGCGGCGAGCAGCGCGGCGAGTGCGAGTGGTTTGGAATTCCGCCCAAGACGCAATTGGCTGTACCGGACGGGAACTTTAGAGATTGCACCTATATTCAGCGCGGGTGGCTAATTGCTTTGTTCTTATGCTTTCTGAGAAAACTGAAATATTAAAGGTAATTCAAATGCCTGCTCTCTCTCATTCTGCAGTGAGTGCTCCATAGAAGTTTCTTCAGAGGCATTAACAGTGACGAAACCCATCAAGATAATACAACAATCAACAACAACCTCAAGTACAATAGAAGCAGTGATAGCTAGTATGTCTTTATAAGTTTGAAGGACGATGGAGGCTCATATTGCAGTTTTGGAAAATTCTAATTCACACCATATTGCTAAAAATAGGTGCAATCTTAAAAGGTCCCTTACGGTACCAGCCCATTGCGTCTTGACCGGAATTTCAAACGACTCGCACTGACGGCGCCGCGAAGCGAAAATTCCACCAATCGACCCTCCTCCAAAATTTAAGGTTCCCCCTATCGCACGCTGTTGCACACTGGGTTCTGACAGAATCGACGAAAATGAAAGCACAAAGTACGATACGTGTCCCCAACCAGCAGTGATACCCTTCTCTATTGACAACTCTCGAAAAGCACCATCCTGAGCTTGCTTGTCACCAACACCTTTCTCATATATAAATGACTTAAGAGGCTTGAGCGCCATCACAGTCTCCCTCCGAAAATCTTCTCACAAATCATTTCCTCTATACATTTAGATGTTACGATGGATTATCACCCAATTACATCCAACAATGGATCTTCCGTGTGATCGAATTGCCGCCGATGTCACAGCCTTTTGAGGTGAGTGAAAAAAATGAGCTGGTCATTCACCGTACGATACGTTTTATTTCAGCTAATCTTTCGAGGTACTTTCTACCCTCCCATGGATGTGATCGCACTTACCGAAATCGATTACAGCTCAACACTTTGTGGTAAGTATGTCTTCCCGATAGCCGCTCTTACGTCTTCTTTCTTGCAGTTCGTCCTACCAAGCACTGCCAACAAGAATATACCAATAATTCAATTATAAGGCCACCAACCATCAAAAAAGCTAAGGAAACAGTACTAAATTTTTTCAGTATGGCTGCTAGAGAATCAGCAGTTCTCGAATTCAATTATAAGGCCACCAACCATCAAAAAAGCTAAGGAAACAGTACTAAATTTTTTCAGTGTGGCTGCTAGAGAATCAGCAGTTCTCGTAAAGTCCTAGGGTTTGTTCTAGGTTGATTCTCGATGCACCATGCTCGTCCACATATTCTTTCCACTTGCACGCTACGCTCCTGCGATGGCGCTAACGAGTGCATGTTGTTGTCGCCGTTGTTGTCTTCAACCCACGAAAGGTTCCCTTTTTAGCCACCTGGAGTGGTCGGGGAAATGGAAGGTTCAGGTTGCGTGGGAGCAGTCCCTTAGTGAGACCCGTACGAGGAAAATGTCACCATGTTGATCAGTCATCCACATATCCATTAGTACACAGCTAGTGACAGTTCAGAAAACTGCAGTAAACAAATAATTTTGTAGCAAAACTGTGGTGAAGTGAGAAGACCGTCCACTCCTGCATATGAGATGGAACAACCCATAATAGCAAGGATTTTGAGGCTTCCTCGGCTCGAATTTTCGTAAGAAGGGTAGCAAAGGGCTATGACGTTGAGGGTGTCCGCCCACTAGAAGTGTCTCCGCCCACAAACATACGTGATGGGCGCAGTGACTCAGATTTGAACAGTCGCGTAATGTCCTTTAAACCAATTTATTCGCAAAAAAAATCTGACCGCGTGAACAAGAAAGTGAGACCGGTGCTGGAATGCTCACAGTGACTTATTTCGAAAACGGTGTACCAATATGAGAAACATTAACCCCCAACTGTACATGCATACTCGTCCAAAATAGGTCCTTTCAGATGACCACAACCATCGAATACGGCAAAAAAGGATGACACCGCATTTGATCGGCTTTCATGATTGGCAGCAAATAAGAAATACCGATCGCTACAAAGGAGAAACAATGATAGTTGTAGCGCAGACTACGGCAAACGAGACGTCGCTTGAATCATCGCATGAAAACAGCGGGCTACTGAAGCAGCTCGACGTGACCAATATGGCCGAAACAGCGATGCCGTTTTCTATCACATTTTCAACTCAAGAGCTCAGTACGACGACTACTACCACAGCCACGACGTCTACCCCATCAGCCACGACGGCTATTTCCACAGAATTGGAGTCCCTCTTCACGACAACGCCAACTACAGGTTCCACAACAGACCCAATGGAAAACTTCATGCGCTTGCTGAAGCAAACGGTTCCAGTCTTACCGTATATACCAATTTTGATGCGCAGCCTTCAGCCTGATGCAATGATTCCACTTGGGAGCAATGGAGTTTTCGGGCAAGTGCCTTCTCCGGATGCAACAAGCTCAGTTGGGAGCAATGGGATCTTTGGACAAGCACCTTCTCCAGTTGGTAGTCAGGTTTTTGGAGTATCACAAGATACCCGTCGATCCCCTCCTGTAAATGCATCCCATTTTTATAACACAGACCCAGTCTCTCCACCTGAACCTCAACCTGAACCAAGTCTGATCGAACTTGCGAAGAAGTTCGGACTTCTCGGCGAAGAAGACATGCTCACCACAGTTCCTCCACTCAGCTTTACGCTCCCGCCTCTTGCCGAAACGACCACCGACGTTTCCTCAATGAGAAACATTTTCGGAATGGCGATGACGACAGACAGGCCCGATACATTACCGACAATTTATCCTCCAAATCTCATGAGCGCAGATACGCAGAAGAGAACTATGTCTCCATCACAGGCGAATATGGCAGAACCTGCAGGCAGAAAGACCGAAACACCTCGAAAACTGCATAACAGAATATTCAGAGCAAAAGAGAAACAACGAATCCTCACCACTTCCACCACCAGCACTACCGAAAAACCAACCGAAGAACTAGTAGTTTTTAAGAAACCCACCAAAATGGAATCTGAAATCGCCACCAAGCTGACAGAGCTCACCAAATATCTTCCTAAAGGAGCCACGGACGAGCTCAAACTTCTCAGGGAGATTCCTGACATCGAAGGCCTCACTCGAGGAATGGACCTTTCACTGGTTTCAAAACCAGGAGGCTTTGCAAAACTCAAGAAACAATTCGTGGAGCGTCTAATGCGCAGAACAATAGGATTACCAGTCGAGGAGGCTAACCACTCAATGCCTCCACCCATTTCACCCTTTCGGGTTACTCACAAAATGATGAACGCACGATCACATAAATTAGCTAAAAGAATACGAAAAAACAGAGTATAACGAATAAATATGTTGTATCAGGTGTTTTATTGTGTAGATAATGCTGGGTATTTTCCCGAGACGTCCATATATCAATATTCAATCATGTATATTGAGAATGAATTTAGAAATCTCGAATAGTGGAGCAGAACAGAGTGCTGGCGGAAGTTTCGCTTCAGATGACGTCACCGGATCAAAGTTGGTAGGATTCAGCGAAGGAAATGGTCAGTTGTTTGAAAATATTATCTGAACAAAAAACTTCCACGAGCCGGGCCACTTGGAGTGTGTATGGGAAAACAGTATTTAGCAAAGCCGCAGGCAACGCGTGATACGTGCGACTGGGATGTCGTTTATAGTTGGCTGGTTAGGCGATTACTGCATTCCAAACCTAAAATAAGGAGCAGACACGAGAATAGCCTCAGCACTCAGTCACATGCGACGCCCCTTGCAAAGGTCGCGTTCATATTAGGTTGTCCCAAAAGTCTTGTAGTATTTTTTTCGGCCACCATTTTTTATTATTTTTTCTTCCAACAACAACAATTAGGCAACAACGTATTCACCATTGTGACCGATAACTCTGTCACACAGGTAAATCGTTGATTCCCCCCAGCGAAGTCAGCGATCACCTTTGCAAGCATGTCATTATCAACGAATTTTCTCTTGGCCAGGAAGGCTTCAAGAGGATGGGTAAGGTGTTAGTCAGAAGGAGCAATGTCTGGAGAGTATGGCTGGTGGGGCAGCACATCCCAGCCGGGCTCCTGTAGCTTGGCCTGGGTACTTTCCGTGAAATCGGAGGGAGCGTCGTCATGGAAGGGTGACCGCGCACCTTTTTTGAAGCTTTTCTCGAACAGCGACGGCGAGCTGCTGGAGCTGGTGGGTGCATACGGTAGCGGTGACTGTCTCGCCTTGTACCAGCACTTCATGGAAAAGCATTCCTTCAGCGTCACAGAAGTAGCACATTCCTGAGCGTGGTTTGTCTTCCATGTCAATTTCGCCGTTGCTGAAGCTGATGAACCGTTGATGAAGCTGATGAACTCACACATCCCTTGCCCAATGCAGCGCTGATGGAGTGGCAAGCTTCCGTCGTTTTGGTGCCCCAAGACCACTCATAGTAGATGACACCGCGAGTTGGGGGGGGGGGGGGGTATCGACAACGAGCATTGTAGCTCTCTCTATGGGATCTGGCGGGTCAATACATATTTTCTAGAAAGCCTAAAGAACGTTCTACCATATTCCTGAACCGTCTAGACCTGGCTCGAAGTAAACAAGAGTTATTGAATTTTTTGGAAAAATCCTACAAGACTTTTAGGACAACCTAATACTTTGCAATGCCGGTGGCAGGGCGTGGTTGCGTATCTCAGTGCCTGTCTCGTTGTCTGCAGCTCTCCCATTTCACTCTGCCTCGCTGCCTGCGAACCCAGCCACGCCTTGCAGGGGCAAAGTATAAACGCGGCCCTGTATCGGGTTGCGAAATCCCGTGCAAGCGATGCACATCCATCCCCGAGCATATATTAGCAGCTAGAAAAGCGCTTGGGAACGCGTATTTGATACAAATAGGACCGAACAGAGGTGTGTATCATTATAACCGAAAACTCGTGGCTGCCCTTGACGCGAGATGAAAAGCTTGAAACGCCATTCAGTTACGCGCATAGTACGCACCATCGCGCCGCATGACGGACACCGTAACGCAAATTATCCGTCTCAATAGCACACACGCGACAGAAGGAGTTTAGCATGGTGGCAAGAGGACTGAGTTCACAGAATCCCTACCCTCTAATTCCTATCTATATCAAATCTGCGTCAGCGAGCCTGCTAAATACTCGGTAAGCTGATGTCAGATTTCGCAATTCTGCGATTTTGTGGTTTCGCACACAGAATCGCAAAACGCGGAATAACAAAGTCCGACATCAATCTAGTACTAAAACCACAAGAATCTTGAAATATTTCTGGAAAATTGAGCACTTCACCCAGAGCACTGCCACTTTCAGATGTCGAATTCGTTCAGTTTGCAAACGATTTGAAAGTCACGACACCGCATGGACCCCCACAAAGAGCGCTCAACTTTGCCGCTCCGACTGCAAGTCGTGAAGATTCGACGGAGCAAAGATCACCTCGCGTTGGAGCCGCCTTCACACCATCCTGTCCTCTGGTCGACTGCACTTTCAACGACAAAGTAAGGAACACATTCACTACGATACATCTCAGACAAACGCTCAAAAGTTTGTCAAGCGGACGCGCCATTACTGATGATGGGCATATCAAGTGAACAGTTCAGCTCATATTTTTCACTATCCAAAACCCTTAAAGCTAAAAGAGAAGCTTCTGCCATCCGTGTTCACTGCTTCTTAGTTCGGACGCAGCCTTTCAATATCATTTGGGCGATCGACCATCTCGAAGGAAACTCCGCCCATTTTGCTTCTACTTTTGCGAGATCTTAGGCTGTTCCCGGATCACCGTTCCAGTATACGTCACGAGTATTGAAGGCTTATTCCATCAGGAACTATCAAAAGCTCATAACATTTCTGCCGAAGAGAAGGCACTGGCTAATCTTTTAGTGGTGATGGGTCGTTGGGGAGGGGTTTCATCACACCCATTACCGAGCAAGGGGGTGGGGCGACACGCGTCCCTACGACCTTCCACCTTTGAAGATCCGGTGAGAAAATCTTTCCAGCCACTGTGAAGGGCTTTTAAAAGAGATGGAGAGGCTGATTTCTCTAATCCTACTATATACTCGTTTTCTAATGGCAGACATTTTGCAACTATGTGACCAGTGTCAGCGACCACAACACTTCGAACGGATCTCTTCGGGAATGGTCGATAGCTTCAAATGCGGTGCTTAACTCTCTCACAGGAGTGCCTCACGATTTGAGCAAAAGTCAGTCACTCTACTCGATATAATTCACCATTGCTCCTCCTTTTCTCTGATGGCGGATTTCTCTTCAGCTGGCTCATTTATCTACGCTGGTGGTACTACCGTCTCCCCAGAAGACACATTCATTCTGTCCACTAAGCTCCCTGTGGAACTGAAGGAAGCCGCTCGTCTTGATTTCTTTGTCTATCAGGCGGGTACGTGAATATGATTCAAAGTGGAAGTCGATAGAATCGCTACGTTTCACCATTCAGGAATAAAAGGACGTCTACAAGTGTGTCTCAACACTGTGAACAACTGTGCACTGAACATAAAAGGAAGTACTATCGATAACAAGGCCCGAAGATGGAAGAACTATCATGTCCCGTTGTCGACTACCACACATGCGGTGAGTTCCCCTCTAGCATATCGGTCACAGCCGATGAGCGATAGAAAAAAAATTAGCATTGGCTGGAGGGCTGCAAAGAAGGAGAGGATGAGAAGACAGCCTGAGCAATGAGCGGTGCTAGTGAAAAGTGCAATACTATTAAAACGCCCCAACGAAGTTGAAAGGGTAAGGGTAAAATGTTCTGCCCTTGACGTCTTTGAAAATAAGCCGAGCATGCAAAGTGGAGCTTATGGTTCGGAGGGACCGAATATATTGCGTGGATCCACTATAATGGTTAAAATTTTTCGAGGTTTGAAGTATTTTGGCTTTGATCAATCCCTTCTTAGGATGCACCGCACATCCATTCAGAATTGTGGTGGCTGGCGAATGGGATGTGGCGTATACAATGACTTGCATTGGATAGCCGATGTAGTCAGTGTTTTTATCCTCTCGAACATCTGGAGCTAATTAACTGACGCCGGGTTGGAAGGCTTGGTTGACCTGGTCGCATCCCTCCCATGATGAGGGATTTGATATCCGCACCATGAAAATGGGATGCGCGCCACCAGTTACTACACCAACTCCGCCCCACTAAAATGAATGTCTTGGGGAACTGAAAGCAAGTAAGTGAACAGCTCATAGATTTATCCCATAACCAAACAGAAGCGAGTTGAAGTGAAATTGTCTTGGTCAGGATTCGAACTAGTGGCTGCACAAATAGTAACTGTTTCTCTACTCTAGGACTCCAATACACACCCAAATCCCAATTTCAGATCCATTTCGTGGCCGACGAGCTACAGGACAATTACGCCATTGGTCTGGATCACATTCAACTACTCAACAAATATGGAATGGCCGCTCAGTCATGCCTTTGATTTAGGGTTCACATACAGTGGCGGTCAAAAGTTTGGAAACTTTTGAATTTTCAACCTCCCTCGATCGCGAAACGACCGAGTTGTCTTAAATTCACAGAATAGGCATAAAATCAAGTAGAGAACACTATGTGTAACGTCGTTCTTTGAGAGTGGAAATTTCAAGTGAGGAAATACTGTTTATTTCAAAGAAGGCGCGTCAAAAGTTTAGAAACTCCTCGATAACAAAGAAAATCGAGCCTAATAACGTCAGAATACGAGACAAAAACTAGTAGTTCGTTGGATAATCGCGTGAAGCAATGACAGCCTTACACATTCTAGGCATTGAGTTGACCAGATCATTAATTTTGGACTGAGGAACCGAAGCCCATTCTTTAAAAGAATATCAAACTTTTCATCGTAATTCTTCACTGGAATGTGCCTTGTACGAGGTTCAAGTTCCTCCCAAAGGTGCTCAATCGGACTGAGGTCCGGACTTTGGCTTGGCCAGTTCATGACAGTAGTTTTCTTCGATTTCAGAAAGTCGTTCACGAGGCGGGAGGCATGCTTGGGATCATTGTCATGCTGAGAAATCCATTCCCTCGGCATTCTTTGACGGGTAAACGGAAGCATGGTACTCTCTAGGAAACCCTTGTACGCGGACGAGTCCATATTCCCTTGGATACGGAAAAGTGGGCCAACGCCACATAGACCAAAACATCCCCATACCATCAAATTACCTCCACCATGCTTCACTGTTGGTACCTGGTATATGGGATGGTTTCTCCTGTTCACAGGACGCCTCACGTACTGCAGACTATCGCTGCCGAAAAGGCAGAACTTCGATACGTCGCTGAACAAAGCTTTTCCCCACTCTTCTCCGGTCCAGGCAAGGTGCTGACGGGCGTAACTCAGTCGCGCCTTCCTATTCCTTGAGCTCACAGGTGACTTCCTGCTGGGAAGTCTTATGAATAATCCGCCAGCTCTCGGACGACGCGGAACAGTACTTTGGCTGATGAAGGGCCCAAAAAACTTGTCACTAGCTTGAGAATGTCAGTTGACTGAGCGCGCGGGTCAGTATGCGAGGCCCTTACGATGAATGTGTCGTCCCTTGGTGTCGTCTTACGAAGTCTCCCTGAACGATGAGTCTTCACCACACCTCCTCGCCTTTGATAGCGTCTGAAAAACTTGGTGATCGTGCTTTTAGCGAGGTGATACTGCTGTACATGAGGGTTCTCAGGCATTCCAGATTGAATGGCCCGAACAATCGCCTCCTGCACAGCTAGCGCTACTTCTTTACCAGATCCCATCTGAAAATGAGATACTGTGCCATAATTTTACCTGAAACTATAAAACTATAATAATGTAATAATGTTATTGAGAAGTTTCCAAACTTTTGATGCGCCCTTTTTGAGATAAACAGCATTTTCGTACTTGAAATTCCCACTTCCCAAGAACGACGTTACACACGTGTTCTCTACTTAATTTTATGCCTATTCTGTGAATTTGAGACAACACGGTCGTTCCTTAATTGAGGGAGTTTGAAAATGCACAAGTTTCCAAACTTTTGACCGCTACTGTATTTTGATAAGCACCTCAACTGAGTCACATATTCCTTTCTTACGTATCCATGCCAGCTTTACGGAATTGTGATATCACATCTAAAAGAAATTGAAAGGTCCCGTCGCAATATGTAACAATTTGGCACGCGCTTGGTCGAAGCTCAAAGGAATCGTCCACGGGAGAATGAGTCTTTCTGCCACCCATTACTTAGGTATTATTTGCCCAATAAAGGCCACATGCGAAGTTTCACGCGAAAAGATGTGAATTCGGCTAGATACAACACCACAAAGCCTCGGCCGGGTGGGCGGTGGCCTCCGAGTGAGTGCCTAACCCGTCGCCCACCGCGTTCAAAGACGTAGGAACAGAAAGTTACGTGCACAGTCCCACTCTCCGTTTCCAACCGCGGCGTACGACGGGATGAAGCTTTCAGTCAGAGACCTCGTCCACCCGGGCAGGTAACGAAGAAACACATTTTTCCGCGGGCAATCCCTTTGAGACAGCGTTTAGCAGCAAAACACATTGTTAATTATGATCTGTATTTAACTGTGAATTAAATCCGCATGTACTATGTGTGTATGACCAAAGCTTTCTCTAGCTTGTACTTATAACTAACCAATGCAGATTTTATGACCTTTTCAAATTCTTCACTGCCTAGAATTTGTACATAATAAGATATGTTGAAACACACGCGAAAAGAAATAAATATTCTGGCGTTCTAACATTATTCCGATATAGAGTAAAATAAATTTTCTACAAATCTTACGATTAGCTAACCACTTTTGCTAGGTAGCACAGAGACGGGATACATACATAATAAGCCGGGAATGGATTGCCCATTCTCTTGCTTTCCAGTCACTTTGTGTTTTTGTCTTCTTTTTGAGCCTCTCTTTTCATCTCTTTATCTTATTACTGTTGCCTCAGTTCTTTGGAATCTCATAATTTGTAGTTCTCTTCGATTCGCCCATTTTTGCACGTCCACTTTCCCCATTTCCCTAATCCCGCTGAAAAACGCGCAACGCCCGCACGCTTCAAAGAAACACTCGTTTCTCATGCGCATTATCACATGCACACTACTATGAAAGGCTTCCTTCTCTCTACAAAAACCGATCAATGAAGATTTTGCGAACGATGGTACTCCGATAGTAAAAACATTTAAGAATAATAAGCAGTGAGAAATCGTTAAATTATAAGGCCGCGTTCATACTCCGCGGTGCCGGTCGCAGGGCATGGCGCGTTTCTCTGCGTCTCCACCTATGCCACTCTGCCTCGTTGCCTACATCTTCTCTACACCTCCCTCGTGCCACTTTGACTTGCTGCCTGCGAATGCAGCCACACCCTGCCAGTGCTGAGTATGAACAAGCCTAAAAAAGGGAAGCCCACCTCAGTCGAGGTATCTCTCTAGTTTTTGCCTCGTTCAGCACATCTGCGACATCAATTTTCAGCAGCTTTTTGCTAACACCGATCAGTGATCTGGGGGACAAGTCGTTGACTATGCGGAACGACCGTTGTCCATTTTGTCCATCAGTGCTCAAAGGTGCAACTGCCTCAACACCCCATTGAGTTAATCCTTCAAGGATGCACGATTCTTCCAACCACTCTTGCTCCTGTAAAAATTGGTAGGAATTACGGTATCTGGTAAATGAAGAACTGGGGGGCAACGAATCAGTACAATCTCACCTCTTTCGAAAGTCTCAAAAATTCGTCGGCTTTCCTTTTCTGCTCGTCAAAATTCGATTCCGATTCCCAACAAGGTACCAGCACTTGGAACGCTCGCTTGCCCTCTCCTTGGATCTCCTAAAATTCACCGACTGCTCCTGACTCCTTCGGAGGGAGCACCTCGAAACAGCTCACCTTTACTAGTAACACCAGCTGATTTTGTAAATTATGATGAGCGCTGGATACAAGCAATACCCGTCCACACTTGAGACGTTTATCCATGGCCGATTCAGCTGAAAAGTCACCATAGTTGGGGACCTATTTACTTCTCCAAGTACTATTCGCCAATCACACTTTAGGCCGTGGAAACACTTACAAGCGAGTCGCGACCACAAATCGGACTTCCTCTCGATGAAATTTACTAAAACGTCGTGATACTGCCGGATTGGACTTATGGTAGCTTCCCCTGGATCACACATCTGACAGTCGATCTTCGGTAATGCAGAAAGCTGTTGTTGAGCCTGAAAAATATTCACAAATGTGTCTTCAGGTCACATGCATGGGCAGCACCCATTTTGTGAATTTTTCTAACAAAAAAGCGACATGGATGAAGAAACTCAAAAGCTAAAAAATGAACGATAAGAAGATAGCAAAGCTGCTCAAGAGACAGTTTTTGGTGAAGATCACAGAGTCCCAAAGGAACGAAACAGAGTGCAACTCCTTTGAAGGGTTCAGGCAGCCAAGACGCGAAGACGAGACGAGAGGAAAACAGTAAGGCATGGAATAAAGGATTGTATAGTAAAAGAGAGAGAGAAAATACCAACTAATGAGTTCACAAAGTGTTAGCCGCACCTTTTCAAGATTGCTTTTCCTTTTTGGTCCTTCTCGTAGCGATGCACTTTCTACAAATGACCGTTGTAACATATCTTCTACTCGTAGATGCTCAACTCTCAACAGATTCAATAGCATCGAATAGGTTACACGAAATTGTGAGACAAGTGGAGCTGCTTTACCCTGAAAAAGGATACGCAAAGGTTAAATTAAAGATCATTCCAAAAAATTTATGCGACAGTTGATGGCACAGATCTGCATTTCACCGCATCTTCGAGGTAATAGCGGCTGCGTAGTGAATATGTCTCCCATGGGTGTGACACACGAGGAGCCGCTGTGATGTGGTGGCGCAAGGCTTTCGGCTTTTATACCTCATGGCCCCCGTCTAGGGACACTTTGATGCTTTGTGGCACACGCCTCGACACCGGCAATCTTGCGACGGACTTTATTTGTAACACTTGACCGAACCATACCACAAGATGATTGTAGAGAAAGCCCGTGCAAATATCGCTGCGGTTTGGCACTATGACAAGATCCAAATCTCGCACAGATTCGCGCGGGCTCTCACCAAATCATGAGGTCGCGTTCACACTCAGCGGTCCCGGCGGCACTCATGGCTGCGGGTTTATGCTCCGCCTGTGCCACACTGTCTCGTTGCCTGTGCCGTTTCTGCAGGCCCCCGTACCGCTCTGCCTTGCTGCGTGGACACGGCCACGCATTGCTGGCGCAAAGTATGAACGCGGCCTTACACTGTGGTATGGTTCGGTCAAGCGCGAATAAAGCTTCTTTGAATATGATGCGTCGTATTAAAGCGGTAGAGATCTGACTGCCGCCGTCGACACCGGTGCCGCAAAGTATAGAAGCGGCCTAAAAATGCACTGCGCGCTCGCACTTCGAGATTTGGCGACGCCACATGGACTCCTCCTGTACCACAACCTTCCCCCAAATCACGCCGTCTATCAATGACAGACCTTTGATCTTCCTGTATATATCAAAGGTACTTCTCAAACTGACCATCATGATCATCTGCAGTTGGCCTGGTTCAACCAGCTTAGGTTGTTTACAAAGGACAATGACAGTTCCCGTGGTGTCAAGACCACGTCGACCTGCTCTACCAGCCATCTAAATGGATCATCTGAGATGTTAATTCAGCAGTAGTGCTGCGTTCAGTACAAAGCAAACAAACAAACACACAAATTTTTTCTCGGCAGGTCATTTTTACATATGATTGAATTGATAAATAAGTAAATACCTGGATATACTCTGCAGCATTGAGCATTCTGAGTTCAGTGCCGTCATGTTTCTGTATACTATCGAAAACTACCGTACGAGCCGGCATATTCACGCCCATTGCAAAGGTTTCCGTAGCAAACAGAATCTACGCAATGATCAAATTTTGAAAAGTTAAAGAGGCGATTCCTTGATAAGTGAACCCAACAGATACCTTGACGTATCCTTTCTGGAACAGCAGTTCTACGACTTCTTTAAGAATCGGAAGTATACCACTATGGTGAACAGCAAATCCACGCATACAGAGTTCCTTCATCAAGTGGACCTAAAAAGAAACCGACGAGGACGTATTGTGCTCCTTTTCTTAATCGTTGTCTTGCTACACACCGGAATCCTGACTCTCGTGGAACTTTTCTAGATGATTGCCCTTGATGAGCTCTATTCATGATACCCAATTTAACGACGTAATCTTCCCACGTAAGGGCGGATGTGGTGTAATGACGAGTGGCGGGCACCCCCACTCTAATGATGCGGGGATCAAAGACAACCAATACGTGCCCAGGCTAACCAGGCCTTCCATCTCTTCGGGGTAGGTGAACTGTTCCTAGACTCTCCAGGAAGATAATAGCACTGACTTTTACATCGGCTGGTCCCCGCAAGTCACTGTACAGTCCAAACCCGTTCACCTGCCACCATGGTTCTATGGGGACTAGAATGCACGGCTCCTCCCAACAAGGGATTGATTGAAGCCAGAAAACTATCGTGCCCTCTATCTTCCCAAATGACTTGAAGAGCGAAGCGGAACAGCCGGAGAACCATGTCCCCACAAGCAGGTGAACACGACTTTCCAAACTCGGAGGCACACCACGCGATAATCAGATTAGTGGCTTACCTTTTTGAGGCACGTAGGTCCTTGGATAACTGCTCAAGCTGCACCTTTGTTGCGGCTGCACGGTGCGCCCCCACCGTGTTGTGCCTGCTTTAAAGGCACAGAGAGAGGAGAGGAGGAAGTGAGAACTGGGAATACATGTTCTTCGAAAGCAAACCTCTAACTTCAGAAGAGGTGTTGTGCAGTGCAACTCGCATTGAAAGAGCGCGCCTTTGGGATTCATCCTAGACCCCGCAGCAGGGCGTACCGCCCTGCAGTCTTGCAGCCGAGGGAGCTGCCGGCAAAGGCGGGACGATGATCGCGGCTGGCTGATTCAGCCTCTCCGCTCGTCTGTAGTCTACCCCGGCTCGTGACGCAAAGGATGCGAAAGAAAAGGGGAGGGTTTCGGGTTCCATTTCTCAGGTTTTTCGCCGTTTTGTCCCGACCTTTCATACCGTTACATTGCTGAGTACCCATACTTTGATATTCAACAGTCGGCTAGGTCTACTACTTCAGGTGTCTTTCATACAACCAAGCCACACCCATCCGACAAATCACATCTGACTAAGACGAACGAGTTTTCAACGTGGATGCCGTCTTCATAATCGAAATGGCTGTTCCATACAATCGTCTTCTCTATTGCAAGTTTTGTTCCCAACGGGGCACCACGTTGAAAAACCGTTCGTCCAAGGCCAGGTGTGATTTGGGCTGGGTGGATGTGGCTTGGGTTGTTCGAGCAGGCACAACACTGTGAGGGAGCACCGTGTAGCCGCAACAAAGCTGCAGCCTGAGCAGTTATCCAGAGACCCACCTGCCCCAAGAAAATAAGGCACTAAACTGATTATCGCGTGGTGTGCCTTTAATCAAGCCTCTGACTATCTCCCTCCTTCAAGAAAATCACGTATATGACGCTAGGATCTCTCCCCTTCGGATCACTAAATGCTCGTTTGGAAAGACACTATGTGTTACATAGTAAAGAACTCTAAGATGGGTGAAGCACTTCTCTAGTAGGAAACCTATTCATCTCTTCATCCACGCAGAAATTGTTTTATTCACCCCGGAGCTCCCAACCTCTCCCTTCTCGTGATCAAAGTTCACACTCTCCTCCCTTCACATATTGAGCTTATTGCGTACGCCCCTCCTTCTCAACCCACTAAGACCCAGAAATGATAAATTATGTGAATCTTATCACTCTCTATACCTGAGGCAGCTTCTTGTCAGATCCCTTCAGACGATTGATGCACTGAGCGAAAAACGCCTGAATATGAGATTTCTCAACCTCCGTCGTAAGATCCATTGAATTCAGCAGTTGAGCATTGTCGTCACACATGAAACATAACATTAGAGATTTATGGGATTTAAGATCAGTTTTTCACTATGCACAGTCTGGAAAGGCCTCAGAGGGAAGTGCTGTACCATCCAAAGGCGGATGAATGCTGTGCCCTTTTCGCGGCTTACTGGAGCTCAAGAATCGCTTAAAACGTCAAGCACTATCTACTCCTCGATGTGGCTGCTTGCGGTGGTGGTAGGTTACTACAGAAACTTCAACAGTGACGTATTGCCGAGTTGCGAAGCTAACCCACGAGAGCTGACGTGGTTCGGATTCACCTCATCAGATAAAAAGTCGTCACAACGCCTACTTCAAGGCTGTAATCCCGTACGGAGCCAGGCCGTTTTCGAGGTTTCAAGAAATTTGCTCGTATTTTCTTTTCGTCACTGAAGGATTCCCTTTCACTTATTAGGTTCCGTCCAGAGATGAAATAAATTCCCCCACATTGTCTTCATAGAGCCTATTTCGCATGGCTCCATTAGCGCATACATAGGAAAGAGAAGTTTCCGCTGCACTGGAGTAAAAAACTGTGCGCTTCCAAAGTACTCAAGTGCCAGGGGTTCGACAAAAGGCTCTTCTCGTTGTCTGGTCAGCCAAAGCACCAATTATTCCAGTTCCCAGAACGCAAATACTCAAGGAGTAACATTTCACTGTTTGGGACGTCCTAAAGATCGATACCCTAGAGAGAACACTTTCGCTGTTGGGCACTGGGTTGTAGATGACCTACCTTTTCCTTGAAAACACGAAAACGACCATGGGCAGTTGTTCATTGGTGCGAAGAAAGTCAATGAGACTTATGTAGACATTCTTATCATTCTTGCCAGTTGGCTTTCCACTGAAGCCACCTGTGTTACCAGCTGCAACATTTTCATTATACAACATAAGCTACTGGCTTTGGCTCCACCAGAACAGTCATGCATTCGTACCGTATCCACCTCGAGCCTGCCCACCACGTCCTCGATTGGCACCATCACCACGATCCATGCCACCACCTTGTCGCCCTTGATTGGTAGCGATGTCGCGCTTGTTGGCCTAACAATGAAAAAGAATAATGTGCACTGAAGTAAAAATAAACAAGAGGTCCCCTGGAAGCGTCAACAAGTACCTTTGCATCAGCAGCTTTCCTATATCCGATCTCCTGCCAGTTCCCATTCATATCAACAATTTTGAATAAATCCTTCTTTGTTTTGCCGTCCTGGCCCGTATACAAGTAATGTTCAAGAGGAACAGGACGTTTCAAAGTCGACACCACATTGATTTTCCTATTCTTGATCCGTCTGAAAAACAACAATAACTTTTATGTGATGTTAGATTTCCTATCAAATGATATTAACGCACCCAACCCAGTCGGCAAATTCAATGCAATTGGGGACCGTAGCAGATAGCATAACAATTTTCACATGAGAAGGAAGCATTATGAGTACCTAAAAGATGATAATATTGAGCTTTACTTTGCACCATCAGAAAAAGAAAACCACTGACACACCTCCTCCCATACATGGCCTCTCTCGGCATTATTGATGTAATGAACTTCGTCAAATACCACCCACTCCAAATCGCGAACTACCTCTGAACCGTTATACAGCATCGATCTGCAACATCATCAACAATGAGGTGACACTCCATCGTTTGAAATAAATGAGAAGGGTGCGAGTGCTGATCACTATTACCACTGCGCTCAAATTCCCATTCAGAATTGTATAGGTTTCGGAGCATTTCAGCGCTCGAAAATTTCAGAAGCAGTTGGGGCCTTGCGGGACTTGAGGAACCCATATTCTCGGTAGTGTAATGTATTAGCACTTACTCCCGGAGGGCACAGAGTGCTTGTTCAAGTCCCGTTTGAGGCCAAAGCCTTTCTCCTAAGGCTGCGTTTATACTTTGCGGTGCCGGTGGCAGGGCGTGGCTGTGTCTCTGCGTCTCCCCCTGTGCCACCCTGTCTCGTGTCTATGTCGCATCTCCACCTCCCCCGTACCACACTGCCTCGCACCAGTTAACAAAATCAAAACTTCAAACATAGGCTTTTACATCATCCACCTGCAGGTCTGTCCTTTCTAGTTATGGAAAACCAGTATAGCAAACTGTACATAAAAGTGGAGAGTCTTGCTGGTTGTATCTTACCAGTCTTACCTCAGAATTTCAGTGGTCATTATGAGACAGAATGCTTCGGGAAACAGTTGAATATCACCGGTTACGAGACCAACATCTGAGAATATCATCTTGAAATCTCGAAACTTCTGATTCGATAACGCCTTTATGGGTGAGGTGTAGATAGCCCTGAAACGAGGAAACAAATTAATT
This sequence comes from Trichostrongylus colubriformis, assembly GCA_963978905.1. Taxonomy (NCBI): domain Eukaryota; kingdom Metazoa; phylum Nematoda; class Chromadorea; order Rhabditida; family Trichostrongylidae; genus Trichostrongylus; species Trichostrongylus colubriformis. Next base: position 9,178,156 of record OZ022256.1, read on the forward strand.
ACGGACCAAGATATCCGTGTCGCACAGTCAAGAAAGGAAATTCTGTTCTTTTCCCACCCAATGAGAGAAAATTCATCATTTATCGAAAACAGAAGCGACTTTATGCTAACTGCATTGCATATATTTTTATGAAACATGACCCTTTTAGATAAAGTATTTTATAGAAATATTTCCATTGAAAAAATGCTGACCGTGTTTTATGATGCTCGCATAAAGCTACGGCATATTCAGCAACTACAGTCTTTCCTGCTGACGTATGAGCAGCAACAAAAACCGACTCTCCTTTTTCCATGCAAACGACTGCCGCCTGCTGGAATGAATCCAGCTCGAACGGATACTGAAAGAGCGTTTTTGTGATAGGCACAAGATAGAGACCACACTTAGCTAACACAGTAAAAACCATTTAAAGGAACCGGAAGGGGGTCTGAAACAAGGGAAACATACAAAGAAATGAGCATTTCGTAACGAACGCAGAAGGTTAGAAGCGATAATCGGTGGAAAAACCCGAACTCAAAAGTGCATCGCTGCGGTGTGTATTCGCGCCTCATTCGCATCATCGCACTGGCGTTCCGAGTTGTCCGCTGTAGGAGACGGCCGCGGGCCAACTTTAGTTGTAGCACCTGACTCCCAGCGTAGTGGAGCGGCCATTCCCAACTACATTAACATTCATGTAAGTACATCTAGAAACAAAATAAGAAAGAACAAAGGAGAAGGTAAAAGGAATGAACCACTTTATAATGGAAACATCTTCTCTTGGCACCATGCCAAGGCGTCAAATTGGCGAGTTTGTGCAATGGCGGCCACTTGAACTCGTCCACACTACGTCTGTTCTACCGTAAGCCAAAATTACTCCCTTACGGTGTCTTTAAGACTGCAACGCTGCAATCAATGCACGCGGGAAACATCGAAGACGGGAGAAGATGTCTTGAACAGCATCGAAAAAAGGCGAGAGAGTATAGTACCTTTTTAGCCATGTTCAGCTTCAAAGCCTTGTATTCCGAATGACAAGATTCAGGATCGAGCTGTCTTGCATAGGCGTAGCGTTCAGGTGGTGAAAATGTTAGAGCAGCTTTCGGTAGGTCCTTCTCAAGAACTTCCTGTAACATGAATAATTAGCATGAGAAGCTCGAAAGAAAAAAAATCAGTTTTCTTAGCTCAGAAAAAGCATAAACACAGCTCATTCAACATCATTTTCCAAATTTCATCGCGACCTCCCGCGTTCCTTACCGCAACGCATCAAATTTTCGGGTTGCTGCAAGGGCGTGGGCAGAGCCTACGGCTGGCCGACTTGGACCCTTCTCTGCCTGCATCTATTTGCACCGACGAATATTGCAGAGGGGCGAAAAATAAGGTGTGAGGTGGAATGTTTCGAATTCCTACTTTTCAGGTTCTTAACTACTTTATTCCGTTCCTTCAATAGTGTTACACCTTTTATCACTTCGACCTTCATCGCACAATTTCATAACCTATATACTCCATGATCTGACAAAATTATCCCTGACGGTGTCTTTAATATGATTCACAAAGCGCGGCTGAAGCTTTCAGTAGACGGCATCCCAAATGATACTACTGCCTTCACGAATCCCTGTAAGCTTCCTGATTTGTGTGAACTGTGACATCGCTGATACCTCACAAAAACCGGCACAACTGTTATATAGTATCGGACCATCATTCGAAGGCTTCTGCTTGATGAAAAGAGCAGAGGTCCACGTGAAACCTTCAGATGAAGTGCAGAACCTCGGCAACAACAAACGAATAATCAAAACCCTTTCAGTTCTGGTTTTCTCTACAGTGTGTCCCAAAAGTATAGGTCCACCCTATTTTTTATCCATATCTCCAGAATGGATAAGCGATTCCTTTCCAAATTTTTATATGTGGTACCTGATCACTGTAGCAATCAAGCGCCTCAGTAAAATTGAAGACATAAAATTGCAAAATTTTAATTGATTTTTTTTTTCAAAATTAAGGGTGTCCCAAAAGTATAGGTCCACTCAGCTTTTCCGCCTTGCTTCCATCGAAAGGTAAGTTGTGAAGAAGATGTGTTGACGCATCCTTCTGAGATTTACTCTACAGTGAAATGCCAAGCGGTACGCACTTTTCCGAGTGCGAAAATGGGCAAATTCTGGCCCACAAGGACGTGGGACTCAGCAATCGCAAAATTTCTGAAAAGATGGGCCTATCCCAAAGCTTGATCAACAGCTTCTGTCGTACCATGAACCTGTACGGAACGAAAAAGGGAAGTGGAAGGCCGTAGGAGCTTTCTGAGAAGCAGAAGCGACGGATCCTCAACGCTGCGTCCGATTCCAGAAAGGGTGTTGGTCGGCTGTGCACCCAATGTTTTTATGTACTGCTGTTTATATGGTAGTAAATTACTTTCTAGAACGTCCTGCAAAGCCCTGGAATCTATATGATGCGTGATGAATAGTATCCTGCTCTAACCAAAGCGAGAGAAGGCGGTCCCTACCATACCACTACCACCAGCAAATCCGCGCCTCAAGAAGTAGCATGGCTCCTTCCCCAAATCCCTCCAGTAACTAGTTAAGCCGTCCGAGCCGTCCAAATTGAACTTCTTCTCATCAGAAAAGATCACCTGCAACACCATTACTAATGCTGTGTGAACTACTACGTCAATAATGTAACCCTGCAGACTACCTCATCCTACTGATGGGTCCAGCTGACATTCTACTTGGCAAAATGGATTCGAGCCTCTTCGTGCGCCCTCGTGAGGTATGGCAAGGACGAAAACCATCTTCGCTCGATGTGAGGAGACGACTTGAGCAGACGGTGCACAGTGTTTTTCGATACAGCAGGTGCCAGTTCCCTGCACCGTCGACAAGCACCCTTTCTGGAATTGGACGCAGCTTTGAGGATCCGACGCTCCTGCTTCTCAGAAATCTCCTACGGCCTTCTACTTCCCTTTTTCGTTCCGTACAGGTCCATGGTACGACAGAAGCTGTTGATCGAGCTTTGGAATAGGCCCATCTTTTCAGAAATTTTGCGATTGCTGAGTCTCACGTCCTTGTGGGCCAGAATTTGCCCATTTTCGTACTCGGAAAAGTGCGTACCGCTTGGCATGGCACTGTAGAGTAAATCTCAGAAGGATGCGTCAACACACCTACCTCACAACTTACCTTTCGATGGAAGCAAGGCGGAAAAGCTGAGTGGACCTATACTTTTGGGACACCCTTATTTTTGAAAAAAAAATCAAATAAAATTTTGCATTTTTATGTCTTCAATTTTACTGAGGCGCTTGATTGCTACAGTGATCAGGTACTACATATAAAAATTTGGAAAGGAATCGCTTATCCATTCTGGAGATATGGATGAAAAATAAGGTGGACCTATACTTTTGGGACACACTGTATAATCATAGGTGAGGGGAGATAGTAAGCAGAAAAACACATCAGTTATTCTTCTCAAGTATACCTCAACGTCTTTCATAGCAGGAGAATCCTGCTCCTTCGTTTCGGGCGTCACCTGCGGCTCACTAACGCTTTTCTCCTTCTCCGCGATCGGAGTCTCTGCTGGAACTATCAATGGAGTACCTGAAAGACAATAATTGTTAAATAAAACTTCCACGAGGTGTTGTGATGCTAGGGAAGAGACATTACCTCCACCAACAAAGTCCATAAGATCGAACAAGTCAGTCGATTCAAAATCTATAATGGCATCCTTCACCATGCCGTCACCAGTTGTAGCTGTAGGTTCCTTCCTATCCTCACTGCCAGAGGGTAGAACAATGTCCAACCCTCTCTTCATCCCGGGCGCACAAGTCAACAGATCTAAAAGGAGCTGTATAGCGACATGACGCGAAAATCGTCACCAGGCTGACCTTCACGACGAAAAAATGCATTCTCATCGCATTCAACGTTTTCTTCACTTCCTGTGAAGGCCATCACATTTCCAAACGCGCTATCGAAACCTCCTAAAAATCACCTCATAGAAAAAAGAGCACTTCTCTCTGGAAATCAATTACAACCCACCTGGATAAAACGGCACATTACTAGAAGATCCCTTGATACTGGTTGTGTCATTAGCAGGTGACCTTAAAAACACTAGATAACATTGGATATGGAGTTTTGTGGGGGTGATAAAATCCGAACCTATTCAGTGCCATAGAAACAGATGAAGCGCCAAACTCATCAGAATCTCTAACGTATTCAACGATATCTCTGAATCTTCCTTCTGAATCTATCAGTGGATACAGCAGTGTTGCCGGTTCACTTGGTCGGATGAGGTCGTCCAAGAGGGACAGCGGATCCACAGATACCTTCGTCGGATCCAGACTAGAAAACAGAGATCATGATCAGTTCTCTGCACCGTAACAGCTGGATTCTTTGTATGGTAGAAAACCCACTCAAAACTTTCAAGCGTCGAAAATTCACCAGAGGATAAAGTTAGCGAATCAATGCAAACCGAACGGAGAACACGGTCGGCCGCATCGGTGAGTTCCTCTGCGCTCATGCTATCCCTCTGAACTCCTGGAAATGTTCATTATAGGCTTAAACAGAAAGAGTACACGCTGGCTCATCCTATCACAGCTACCATCAAAAAAAAAATAAACTTTTATCTCATTGTTGAGTTTGGCTCACTCGATAAGGGGATCACGAATGCACTAATGGTTGCTTCATGACTCCAGTCTCCCAAAATCTCAATACGACTTTTCATTCTCTAAAGCTTAAAGAGCTGCTTATTTACTATCTATTTACTGCTAAATTAGTTAACATATCCAATTGATTCTGGAGTCGATCTGCAAATCGTTTATATCCTCTCAGACGAGTGCGGTACCGATATACGATCCGAAAGATGAACTATTTGGTTTCCCCGAGCGAGATCCGATCCCGTTCCATGAGTGCACTAGCGGCACCACTTGCCATTACACTACTTCTAAATTTACGTAGGTGCAGAAATAGAGTGTAAAACAAGATGAGTCGATCCGGCGTAGCTACCGCGTCATGCGCGATACTTTACAATGGGCGTAGTTAAGAATGACCAAAAACGGCGGGTTTCGACATGCCGCATAGGCTCCCCATGCACACGCCGCAGAACTGTAGTGCACCACAACAACGTGTGCAAAATATAAGATACCTTGGGAACCTTGAGGAAATCTTCAAGTATCCACTTCAGAATTAGGTAAGAAGTGAGGCTGCGTTCATACTCTGCGCCAGCAGGACGTGGCTGCCTTCACAGGCGGTGAGGCAGAGTGGTACGGGGAAACTGCAGAAACGGCGCAGGCATCGATACAGGGTGGCACAGGCGAAGACACAAAGACCCGCAGCCACGATCTGCCGCCACCGCAGAGTATGAACGCCTAATGGTATAGTATTCAAAGAAATATAGATATGACTGTAGACTGCAACACAAATAAGAAATGCTAACTGCTTGATACACACTATTTATTACCATAAGTGTCTACGACAAACACCAAGTGAAATGACAAAAGCAAATTCAAATTGAAAAAAATTGTCACGGTATACACCACGCTCATAAATATCAATTAGTTAAATGATTAATGATTTCCTTAGAATAAAGTGTAACAATAAATAACAAATTAACAACAAGACAGAATCCACTTGTAACTGAGAAAAATCACAGATAGATCAGATGGCCACAACGCCCAACACACATTACGCCCAACTTTTAAAACATATCCCCTAGAAGAAAATTCAGAACTCGGTCAATAGTATAGCAAGCAACGAGATCGAAGGCGACACAGTAGACAAGAACATCACGCAACTGAAATGAAAATAAATTAGTAATTGTTTTAAAATCCTTGCTTCAGCAGTAAACCACACTGTCTAAATTTGCCGGATAAAAGAGACAAAGTTCAGCGTTATTTACATGTTTTCGTGTACATATACCACCGCGCAAGTGGTACAGTTGTAACAAATCATTTCAATTACTTTAATTTCAAAAAGCCGTTTTAAACCACCAGTTGGCTGGCGCACTCTACTGTGCGCGATTCATGGCGATGTTGTGCAAAATGGGTTTGATCGACATCCACCGTTGTGTATGGGATTGAGTGGATTTTTCTTTCCTCTGCTTCCAGCTTAGCTTTCGAAATGCAAAGAAGCAGGCGAGCTGACCTAATAAGAAAGCTTTCGGCAGTAATATAGATAAGTCGCTTTTCATTAAACCCATTTTACGTAATCATGAGTCGCGCGCAGCAGTGTCCGCCAGCCAACTGTTTATACATAAAAGGATCTTATGTCAGAAACTCATCGCTGAAATAAATCCATCTGTTCCCCACGTTTGGGGCACATTGGAACCCAACTACAATTTTCGATCTGAAAACAGGACATTTCAGCACGCCCGCCCAACATGGGCGGAGCTTCACTTGGTCAATGTAAGGCCTTTACTTCTTGTGCCCTACCCATCGCGCACTTGCCCCCATCTCCACAGATCGTTATCATGTAATGTCCAAGCTCCGCCCACTGTGCCCAGGATTCTTTCTTGACCTTCAGAAACTCATCACTAATCTAAATCCACCTTCCCCCCACGTTTGGGGCACATTGGAACCCAATTAACAATTCTCGGTCTAAAAACAAAAACTGCAGTGCACGTCCCGCCCACCGTAGGCGGAGTTATCTACAGTAGGATACCACCACCCATAATGCTTTAAAAATTCAGGGTCCCAGCTCCACTGCGACGCGAGATATGATTTTCCCGCCATTAGCCTTTCGAGGCTCCTTATCAACCCTTATCAGTTGCTATCACTTCCGTTCCCCCACCATTGATGTTCCCTTACCACCCCCTACACCACTTTGAAAATTCAGGGTCCGAGCTCCACTGCAACGCGAGGTATCAGTTTCCCGCCATTTGCCTTTCGAGGCTCCTTATCAGCCCTTATCAGTTACTATCACTTCCATTTCCCCACCATTGATGTTCCCTTACCACTCCCTATATCACTTTAAAAATTCAGGGTCCCAGCTCCACTGCAACGCCAGATATCAGTTTCCCGTCATTTGCCTTTCGAGGCTCCTTATCAGCCCTTATCAGTTGCTATCACTTCCGTTCCCCTACCATTGATGTTCCCTCACCACCCCCTAAATCACTTTAAAAATTCAGGGTCCCAGCTCGACTGCAACGCGAGATATCAGTTTCCCGCCATTTGCCTTTCGAGGCTCCTTACCAGCCCTTATCAGTTGCTATCACTTCCGTTCCCCTACCATTGATGTTCCCTCACCACCCCCTATATCACTTTAAAAATTTAGGGTCCCAGCTCTACTGCGAAGCAAGATATGAATTTCGTGACAAACACACACACACACACGAACACACAGACAGACATACTTAGCCGATTATATATAGTAGGATGTTGGTCAGACATAGCTTAGGTGAGATTCCTATGCACAATTAACCAGATCGTGAGCGATTCCTTGAACCATTACATCACCTTCGCTCTTGGGTAAATTACCCTAAAGTCCCATAGATAAGAGCGGCCCGTAGATAAGAGCGGTTTGTGCTAGGAAATGAAAATTGACGTTTGCATACGTTTTTCTTTGGCGCTGTGTGCTCATGATAAGCGCATTAACAGCCTACAACTTTACCTTTACTCTTACTGTTCTCTATACTTTTTCTATTGCTATTTTTTATTAGGTTGTAAGGAAAGTTCTGGTCGCATTCGCGCGTGAATTAAAATACAAGTTGTGCTCCTTAGATAGAGAAAAAGTTGCTCTTTCTGGATATATGCTTTTCTTGAAATGTTACAAGTTTTTCGAGTTATTAGGAAAATTATAAAGTACTGCGAAAATGGCACCTTTTAGATGACTTCACTTCACGAGTTTTTCTTTAGCTGAGTCCCAGCGAAGGTGTCCACAAATGTGAGTGCTGCAAGGGGAGGGGGTGAAGCATTGTGCTGAACAATTTGTCCCTGGTTTCAGAAGTGCAGAAATGAGAACGAGTTGCTCGAATTTTAAATTGATCAAATCGCTTTAACTAAAGCGACAGAAAGCGATGAGCGCCCATACTTGCAGGGGATATCCACAAGTATTGGCCCTCAACAAACAAGCTTGACCAACCAGCTCAAGTAGCCTTGATTTGGAAAAACCCAAAGAAATGGGTGCCGAGGTACCCCTCAGGGCAGCTATGCGCAAGGCATTTTCCACAAATCCTCTTCCAGTAATTGGAGCAGTTGAAGACTGAAGCCATTACTCGTCTATCATATTCACTGGATCTAGCGCTAACTATTCCCCACTTTTCCAAACATCTGGACAGCTTCTTCAGCAGCAGTGTGTTCGGAAAGAATGATGGTTTGAAGTCGACTTTTTTTGTTTTCGCGCTCTATGAATCATCAGCCCTTCTTCAAAATAAGATATGCAAATATCCATAATACTTCCAAAAGTGTAGCGAGTCGAATGGTGCTTATTCTGTGAGAAAAGATGCAGTCTGAGCCGAGTTATGATCTCCCGAAGTTGAAATTGCGAAACCGGCTATGAGAAATCTAATTTTACTGTTGCATTGGGAGTGACTGCTGCTGGAGAGAAATTTGAAACAATGCTAATTTTTAAAAATTTTTTAAAGAATTTTAAGAATTTTTGAGAATTTTTTTTACCGGTAAATCAAACCGCTCTTATCTATGGGACTTTAGGGTAATAGAGTGGAAACCACAAACCTCTAGCGGTAGCACTACTAATTCAAATTGCTTCATAGCGTCTTCTGAAGCGCCAATAGCTAACATAAAGACAGAAGTTCCCGAGATAAGGATACTGTAAAGCATCGCTTTGTTTTCTAATAAAGATTCCATGAAAGGACGACCCTGAAAATGGTACATCGTAGATATGCAACGTGCAGGTGTTGGGCTCAATCTCTGACTTACTCTATAATTTACAGCAAACGTGCACACTTGCAATGCCATTGAAATTATATAAACACTAGTATTCAGAATACTCGGCGTGAATTTTGCTTCGAGATCCACCTTATCATCGCTGTAAAGAAATCGATTAAAGAAAGAAACCAGACCTCTAGTTTACCTATGAGGCTACCTTTCCTCGAGTCCCCTTTCACAGTTATCGGATATATTGACATGACAAACAAATCGCATTTACCTTGGTGTAGCGGCATGAGCATGGTTTACAACATACAGTAAACAACCAAAGTGCACGATAAATTGACCGGTTACAGTTAATAGTGTATAGGCGTTAAAGATGTTGCTCAGCGGCCGCTGTTTGGAAAGCGTTTTCAGAGGCTGCAATACAACATAATTAAATGGATCATGCGAAGTGAATTTTAAAAAATACCTTGGAGCGAGACACGAAAAGAAAGCAAGCTGCTAGGAGTAATCCCTGTATTGTAGCCTGGGTGTCGCTAAACTTCACGCCATCCATATAGAGTGCCGATAATGAGTAGGCAGACACTAGGGCATTTAGAGCAAGAATTTTGAACATCTGAAGAGTTGTTACCAACGTGCATCGTCCTTGCTTGATAACGTGACATACTGAAATTGAGTGGATCAATTTCAAAAAAAAACTCTTCAAGTGTTTCCCCACACCCCACAAGCAGGGTCAGCACTCGTGCCCCGAAAACAGGCCGTTTCCGAGATACCCCTCGCAAGGTATTTGGCAGCTAGACAACCTGAGCCAGTGCCGCCATGCGACCTCCTTATCGTCGAGAAAGAGCTTCGGGTGGGGAGGGTTCAGGTTGGATAGAACTCCAAAAATTAAGAATTGATGTAACTTCTTTTTTTGCCTTTCCTCCATTTTCATAACAACTATGCCTCAGGAGACCCCTTCTTCACCAAAACAAATACGACCTCCTCTTGGATAAAAACTGATAATGTACGTCCGATGTTTGATGGCCCCCAGATCCAACTCACATCAGCTGGAGTATCAGTGTACTGAGTTCTCCGAATAGCCAGTAATTGTTTTGATTCTTATACAAAAACCTCTTCGAAAAAAATAAGGGACGACCAATTGGGAAGAGTACAAGTTTGACAAACTATAAAAAGTTAGAACAAAACTCACTAGATGCTATGCTGGTGTACTTTGACGTGAAAGGAGCCGCTATAGATGCATCTCCAAGCCTAGTTATCGTCGCTCGCTCCTCCTCTTCTAGTTCTTTCATTAGCTTTTCTAATTTGGTTTGAGCATTTACCACGGAAGGGTGTGTACTCCTGAACGAAATAGGCATATGCTTTTCCAAAAACTTGGTAGGAAAAATCGCAAGTATAAGGAACATCGAGGCTTCAGCAATATCAAAATATCACATTAACGAATTAAGTACCTGGCTCTGGCACCAGGCGGTGCCTCACCACGTCGTCCAACACTGCTAGGTATTCCAGCGGGGGCAGGAGGTGTTGCACCAATTTGAATAAGACGACGGGCCTCGTCGATTTTTTCTTTCTTTTCTTTCTCCTTTTGCTCAGCCTTCGTAGCATCGTATGGATGTGATAGTAACGCGACGCCTAAGCAGATTACCCAAGCATTTCTTAATTATTACTTTAATAAAAATAAAGGAACCTGCAAGGAACTCAACCCAATAACATATAAAAGAAATATAAGGCAAACCGACTCACCAACATTGGAGTGTTTGAGAGCACCGACATCATTTGTTCCGTCTCCACACATCAAAGTTACCCAACCAAGAGATTTGTACTCATTAATTACACGTTCCTGGAATATATCACAGTATTAAGAGCATTTATATTGGCTGACCAATAAGCAACCTGAGTTTTACGGCTAACTGCAGTGAAACGAGGACTGGGTTACATTTACTAATTAGCAACCCGCTCTGTAAAAGAGCAACTCGCCCATACACCTAGAAGCTCAGGCTGTGAGTCCCTATGCACTAGGGGTTTTCAAGATATCGAAAACCCAAAAATTACCCATATTCTTCCTTTTCCGACATATTTCCAAATATTGATTTGCAACTCAGAAACCAAATCCATTACTATTACCTTTTGTTTGGGAGCCATTCTGGCGAATACACGAACGTGCACAATGATGTCACGCAAAAAATTAGGCTCGTTCTTCAACAGATAGGCGAACGCCTGGAAAGGACAAAAAAATGAACGTTACGTAAATACTGAATTCGAAAAAAGCTGCATTCATACCGGTCCAGTAAGGCAGAATTCATTTTCCATGAGAAACTTTTTCAACTCAAGCTTGGTAGTGTACGGCATAAGATCGTATTCAACGGACTCATCCACTGCCTTGATCGAAGAAAGACAGCATTAAATAAACAACAAAGAAAAAATAGAAAAGATCAGAAAAATACCTTCCACTTCCATGCCTCAGACTTATCAACAGGCTCATCCAATACCAACGTTGGTACCTTCTTTTTAATGAACTTAAGAACTTTAGCGACATGGCAAGCCGTTAGAGGATTATCACCCGTTACCATCGCCACCTGCAAAATTCGGCATGGACCAAATCATTTGCACTTTCGAGCAGAAACGAAGTGACCTTATGAGAGCTTTCCACGATTTCTTTTATCATAGCCTTCGTATCTGGCTTGAGAGGACATGAGATTATAACAAATCCGGCGAATCGCAAATTAGTCTCTAAAGTTTCTCTCTTTGCATCTCGCAGCTGAAAAGAGTTCACATAGTCACGGTCTCACAATAATTACTAGTTTACTCACCTCTCCTAGTCTTGTTTGAGGTAGATCTTTGATGCCCATCGCTAGGACACGAGCACCTTGTCGAGTTAGGTTCATGTACACCTCATCGTAATCCTTCGGCACATTCTCGTACTGCAAAGACAACCCCTTACGAAGGAAAACAACTGCAGATCACCAAACAGACCATAGATCGTAGAGTCTCTGGAGCTCCTTTCACAGCGACTATCATCTTTGGCTCTTGGAAGCCTGGAACTTGATATCCAGCGACAACTGTCATTCGTTTCATTGCCGATGAGAAGTGGTAACGGTGAAAAATTTTTAGGCCTGTCAACTTGGTTCCCTTGGGCGGCAAAACCGCGTCTCCTGAAAGAATAACCCAATGTGTTCACCATAGTATCAATACATATTTGTTTGTTTGATAAATAATACTGGTTACTTCACAACTTCATAGGATAAAAAGAAACTCTTCAAAAAATTACCTTTGGTAAGTGACCAATCACACCATGTTAGACAAGCCTTTTCAAGGGGATCACCAACGAGATCATCATCAAATCGAACAAGACTATGGCAACAGGCAAGCACCTAAATCATCGCTTTCACGAGCAGAATGATTCTGATGGGATTGAATTTTCTCACTTTCAACGAAAGAGATTGTGTACCTGAAAGATACCTGTATAGATTCTAATGGAACATCCGCAACCGCTTTGAGTATGCCATTTTCCTCATTAGCGCTGAAGCATGATGAAATTTTGCTCGCAACAAAACAAGAACAAGTAAGGCCGCGGTCATACTTTGCGTTGTCTGCGGCAGGGCATGGCCGCGTATCTTGCGTCTCCACACTGCCTCGTTGCCTGCGTCATCTCTGCACCTCCCCCGTGCCACTCTCTCTCACAGGCAGCGAGAGAGAGTGGCACGGGGGAGGTGCAGAGATGACGCAGGCAACGAGGCAGTGTGGAGACGCAAGATACGCGGCTACGCCCTGCCGCAGACAACGCAAAGTATGACCGCGGCCTAACGAAATGAAAACGAGTATACCTAAATGCAATTCCTTCGACGACCAGATTATCAGTGGTAAGGGTTCCAGTTTTGTCAAAACAACAAATATCAATTTTTCCAGCAAACGGGATTCGAAACGGTTCAGTACAAAATACTCCTACAAAACAGAACGCTACATTCATTCTACAATAGAAAATCATAAAAAAGGTTACCTAGCTTTTGAAGAGCGATCAGTGATGTGTTGACAGCCAGTGAAAGCTCTATAGGTAATTCTGGAGGGATAACACTGGTAAGAATAAGCGTGCATTCCAGGAACAACTTATATTTGTTACGCTTTTCGTCCTGGCTACCTGAAATGGCAGAAATCCAAAAAGACAAAAAGCACACTGCAAGCATAGAGAAAACAGTATGGGCAAAAAATCTCGCTCACCTACAACCCATAGATATCCAGCGGCAGCAATCGCAAAAATGAGTAGAAAAAGTATGAAACAGAAGGTTTCGAGGTTATTTGCGGTCACTCTTTTCACACCGAACATTATCGTTCTGAAATATCATTATACCAATCGACGTTACAGCATGGCATTATGTGCATTTGATGCGTCTTGATAACGAACAAACCTCAAAAGCTTCCCTTGACTTGTGTTGAACCCTGTTCTGAGCACATAACAGATGCAACCATTATCTGGACCTTTTAAGCCTTCAACACCTTTCCCTAAAAAATCCGACCGTGCTTATTAGGTAGAAGTGATCACATAGTCAGAGTCTCACCAGGTGGAGTATGTTGCACTATTTTGGTTCCACCGAATATCACATGAAGACGACTATCTGCATCTATATCGAAGTACCTGTCCTTCTCAAGGTCTTCAATAGGTTCCTGAAATGATGAAAACATTGACAGTAAAAAGGAAAAATCAGCACACTCAGCGTATGATATAGACAGCTATCCATAAAGGCAGCATAATGGAGACCACCTTCATCTGAGGTACCGACTCTCCAGTCAACATAGATTCGTCGACAATACACGGACCTCGTAAGAGAATCATGTCACATGGTACAGCTTGTTCATCGGAGGAACGACCTGGAAATGGGAGAATAGCTGCGGGATTACAAGGGAACAGATTCCTTGTAGGAATGCTGTTGTCCCACTGACAACGACGTCTCCAATTTTCAGGGAAGAAAAAAACATTGCAGGCCAAAACTTTATGGATCAAAACAGTAAACCTACCGATGGAAACAATATCTCCCGAAACAAGATCGTCTGACTTCACTTTGGTCCACTTTTGGTTTCGATACGTCTGAAAGTATAGGCTGATCATTTTTGGGATTCTCATTCAACAGTGCATCGAAAATCGTATTTCTCACCTGAATCATAAAAGCCTTGTTCCCCATGTTACGGATCTCTTGCATGTTCTTCAGCTGAGCTTTTACTAAAGTGGCTTCAAACGTCATTAACATGAAGAGAGTGAACAGCGAATAGTACCACATGTCCTCGAGGCACCAAAGCCCAACACAAAACACCTGACCAAATGCAAATATCAATGGATAGGGAATATAAATGCCTGCAGCAAATTTATGAAAGTAGATCGAGCGAATGATAATTAACTTTTGCTGATGTCATGAATAACGCAAAACGGCTTAAAAATGGTATTGATACCTGGAAAACAAAGAACGGCGCTGTTGCTCGCTCTTTAAACAGATCCCAAAACTGCGGTATAACCATTTCAGTCCTAAAAAAGGCTTACTTATAAGATTCAGGGCGGTCCGGTGGACTCTGCTACCTACATCTGCCACAACGACCAAACCCATAAGCAGAAAGAATAAAAAACTCACTTGTTATCCCCTAGAAGATATTTCACTTCCCCCAACTGATCATCGCTTTCAATTCCACGGGATTGCTGGTAGTATTTCATAGGCTTTCGTGAGTCAAATATAACTGTACTGAATGTGTTTGTCGTCTCATCCAAAGTGTAATGAACTTTCTGGAACTCGAACCATATCTTCGAAATGCCAGCCCTCTAAAATGTTTCGAGATACTTTGTGAAGAAGTAAAAGGCTTATTGCTCAGACTCCTCCAAAAAATTACCTGAGTTCTGTGAAGAGGAACAAGCTCTGCCCACCCATTATTGGGTGTTGGAACAACTTTGGCTAGAGTTGATTTCCGTGGATCTTTTTCCTATAAAGAGAGTATTTGTCTGAAATTAGCAAATGTTTCAGGTTTCCTCCTTCGTGAACATTTCTGCATTGATGATTCCTAAATTCCTTCTTTCTTGCTTATTCACCGCCTGATCTTGTCGGGTGTTCGCAGACAAGTCACCATTTACTCCTTGTACAGCGTTATACGGTTCAAGAGGTTCGCCCGCTTAAGGTTTGGGTAAAGCCTAGATCCATATGCCTAGGTCCAAATATTCCACCATTTCCCAAATATTCTTTATCGCAACGCACCACTCCCGTTCTAGCGTTTCTTAGTTTCCTTCGTAATTTCTCTATGCCCTCCTCCGTCATTTTCATTAACCATCCAGCTTGCTCAGTGACCACTCATTCCCTTTTACTTCTTTCTTCTTCATTTCAGCCGACAATGCCTCTACCATTACCAGTTATTTCCTGCTGATTACATAATACTTCAATCGCATCCATTTCATTTTACCACCTTCTCGCACCGGCATTGTCTCCGGACCCGTGTTCCTTTATTAGTTCATACTTTTGACCCACGAAGTGGCTCTATTTTCTCAGTATTGGAATGAAGCGCATGTCGCTCCGTGATCATAATGCATATTCAGGATAATGTACGCAGCGATGTTGCTATGCGCACGCTAAGCCCCTGCTATGCATGCACTCATAATTACGTACAAGTTGAGAGTGAATCTCCCCCAGCTCAGAGAATTATGAATAGTATATGGAGGGACTCACCTGTATGCAACTAAGAGCGCATTTAACGCTGACGAACCAGTGACAAAACAGAATGATCAGTGCTTGTATAAGAAAGATTATTGCTGCACCGATGAAGCCGAGTTCATAGTATTCATTGGCACCATACAGCGACAACCACACGTAGAACCAACTTGCGTAGAGTACTAAAACAAAAATCAGAACATTCGGAATCCATTCTAGAATGCGAATGTAGGAGAACTGTGTCAACTTCCTGTCAAACCATTTCTCCCACATGAGGAAATTGTTTCACCTTCCTGTACGAAGCTCCTATCTTCAGCAAAACCCATGCGAAGGAGTTGTTCCTCCCCACCCAATACGCACAGCACCGTGCAACGGCAATAACGGTGCTGTGGGGTAACACACTGTGGACGCTATCCTATACATAAGCCAAGAGTGGAAAGGAGTCCTTTCCTTCCTCCACTAAAGGTTGGATAAAAATGTACGCTTTGAGCAGATTCGTCCTTCAGAGATCCCTCATGGATGCGTAGGTATGCAACATTTATGAAATGCCCTCTCCTGCGGTTGTACCCTCGCCCCTACTTTTCCTGATGAAGTCCTGAGATGATAGAGGATAATCATTCAGTCCGACAGAACGCTTTGAAACTGATTCTCCCTGCCAAAACATAGCTTCTACCGCAGGTCAACTGATTTCAAAATCGATAAATACTACAATATTATTGGAAAGCCCTCTGTACAACCTGCCGCCACAATTACATTTAGCAACAACCACATTGCAGTGCGGTAGCACTTCAGGTTAAGGTTGATCAGGTAAAGACCTACCCACGCAAGAGATACAGGTAAGCCGTGGCCTCCTATCCTTACTACCATAGCTACGCCTTCGTGAAAAACATCTGAACTATCACGAAAATCACCTCCAAAGGGAGCAGCGTACAAATGAGCCCAAAGAGGTCGGCTTCGATACGTGGTGACCGACTCCACGAGCGCGTCCACCGGCATGCCGTTTTACCTGGAAAAAGAAAAACGATTACTATCATCGGGAAAAGTGAAAGATATCATCACGAACGAATCTGACTTCAAAGGAATCGCTTCAAAGAAAAAGTGAAGGAGCGAGCAAAGCCACGCAGGAAACGATAGAAAAACACGGCCCCCCTCAACTTCTCGATTGTTCGACGAACATATGCCATTGCATAAAAGTGCATACCACCACCATTGTATGCAAATCAATAACGAAAAGGAAAAAGCGAAAGTAAGGGCTCTGTTGCAAATGGAATGACGTCGATGGCAGGAATTTGCACCAACAAACGCGCTCCAGCAACATTTCGAGGCGTTTGCGTGGCGACTTACGTTACACAATGGCTACAGCCTAGCATTGATTCCATTTTAGGAAATTTTCTTTTATTGGTTGTGAATTGTATTTGCTAAGCTGTCCATGTCTATCAGAAATAGCTGCTAAGTCAAACTGGCCAAGTTTTGCTAGTAATTCCTCTTAGCGGCGACATACAATGGCTGTGGTGTGAACCCTCCCTCTATTTCACCTGTTTACCTTCTTTTTGTGTATTTCGTCTAATCTAACTTCGATACATTCTACGGCAATCCGTTCACACACGAGAAGTGATTGGTATGGCATGCTAGCACTTTATTTTTGAATTTCTACACTGGAGGTTGTGGCAGGGTGTCTTGGATGCGTGCGAGGTTGTGGCAGAATAGCTCAGAACTACCTTTCTGGAATCTTCTGAGGTACTTCATGGATGAGGAAAGGGAAAGGCATAGGAAGGACCTGTATGGTTTCTTGATTCCGGAGCTTTTCCTTTTCTAGGCTGAACATCCACATTATCTTATTCGCAGTCGCTGCTTCGTATCGAACTCCCCTTTTACACAAAAAGTGGGTCAATTTAAGTCGGGGGGGGGGGGGGCGACGCGAAGTTTTCACCGACGTCGAAGCTGCTTTCCTCCCTAAGCTCAGGCTAAATCAGATGAGGCAGATCCTTTGGCAGGTGCTTTCCCACGTGGGAGGAGTGGATATGAATTTCAGCCTAAAAATCCTAAAGCCTAGAAAAATTTTAGCCTAGGAAAGGAAAGGAGCTTCGACGTCGATGCAAAGTTGCGTCTTTTCCCCTCCACCCCCCCCCCCCCTCCCCCGACTTTAATTGACCCCAAAATGTCATCGAAACTAAATCGAATCTTTCTGAAACGTAGTTTTCCGAAGTGCCCAATCCGCTCATCACTAGATATCTAGACCATTTGGGTTCGGTTCAGGTTCGGGAAGTAGAGTGAAATTAAAGCACAACAACCCAGCCAGTTGACCTTTTTCATCTCACATACGCGCATTGATTGTTGTTCCGAAGATATTGTTTCTCCTCTTGTTTAGCCAGAGTATGAATCTGAGGGAGGGAAGCAGCTAGCGGAAGAGTTCTTGGCGTCGGTTCCATTGAACTGATTCTTTCCCTAGTATAAATGCAGCCAGGTTGCCTAACCGTCTAAATTGGTTTGAATGAGTGGGTGGTGGACAAAAGATATATTTCTTTCACACCTGAGAGGCGGCTGTGAGAACGGAGAGATCAGCTTTTCGAATAGCTCACAAAGCTTGGCTCTGACGAAGTCACATTCGATTATTCAAATTGGAAACATTTTTTTTGAAAGTTTAACTTTTTTCCACCTGTTATTTTCATTGGAGTGATCGCTCGAGTGCTAGCGTGCAGATTTCGAAATTGCCGTGTACCGCAATTGTGATCCAGCATGTATACTCACTTGTCTCCACAGTTCCCAATGAACGCCCGCAGGTGGTTGTTATCCAAGAGTATTTTCGGTACTTTTCTCAGCTTTTTCCCGATAAAAAACCTTTAGTCCCCTACTGGTATTCTTAGTACTTCACATCTTGCCGTTGTTCGTCTTCAAGTTCGAGCTGCAGATTGCGCCTTTCGGAATTGGACACCAAACAATATTGATCGATCTACTACGTTTGGTTGTAGGCGCAATGCAAATTTCGTTGAATATATTTCTCCGAAGTTTCGTCATTGCCGACGTGGAACCCACGACCTTACCAGTTCGCTGTCTCTGCAGAAAGAAATGAAAGATCTATGGGGTGAACATCGTTGGAATGGGCTTCAAAGAAATCCATACCGTTTGTTATGGCATACCTTGCGTGATGCTGAAGAGGTTCACATTTTATTTGTTTTCGCAAAATCCGGACATTTGTTGTCATGTAACGTCGCTTATAAAATTGTGCAATATGGTGCAATCTGACGGATGTACATCATATATTCCGTCTCCATAGTCCATTACCAGCCATATGCATTGTCTGGCAGGTCAAGCTAATTTGTTTCACTCCCAAGTAAGAATTGGGTCTAACCTCATAATAGATCATGGGCTGCGTGTAAAATCGCATTAATAGTTTAATGATCGTGCCACCGAATGTCGATTTCATAACGTAAACCAGCCTAAAATGCTTTCTTCGTTAAATCATTGGCAATTTTTCAAATGAGGTTGCAGTTCGACATGGTAGCCTTGGTCTCACCATTCCGCTTCGTTCGCCACTACCCCCTTCCTTTTCTTGCTGCTTTGTCACTCGTGCTACCTTTGACCCTTTTTCGCTCCGTAAAACCGTCGTTGAACCTGTCTGTCTCTTCGATGTGCGCACAGAGACTTTTTATAGCAACTTCCCTTTGCCCCAGCTCTCCTCGATTTTCGCAGTTTCTCAGCTCTTATGAGTAGAACCATCGTGAAGAATTCTCATTCCAAGTTCTCGTTCTACCTTTTCTCTTTCGTCCGTACTACCTTTTTTCTAGTCTTTCGTCCACCTGCCTTCGACGTGGTTCTACAATTCTTCTTTCTAGTGCTCTCGTTTTCGATTCTCTCTGCGATTACCTTTGTTAACAATCTTATACATATCACTGACCGCTGTATACCGTTTTGAGCTGTCCATATTCTTCATGATCCATATTCTTTCACTCTACCATTATAGCTGTATGCGCGTTTTTCCTTTGAACCGTAAGCCCATTTCGCCTTCGCAGACTATGTGGTCACACAGGTTTCTTACCAGATGCACTTGCGAGAAATGCATTGCCATGACATACATGTTGGCTAAGTCGGCCCAGTCGCAGGATTGACTGGACGAAGGCCGCTATCAGGCTTCGCGATTCTGCGGTGTCGCGCCTCTGCACACGGAATTGCGGCATCGCACAATCTCAAGGTCGTAGTATCGTGTGCGCAAGTGCGACGTCGCGAAATTGCGAGTTCTGCAGCGGCCTAATGGTGTACTTCGCGTGTGGAGCCGCGACAACGCAGATTCGCAGTGTCGGAGGCGACCTTTGCCTTCGCGATTTTGCGTTGTCGCGCTTTCGCAAACGCTTTTGCGACCGTGATACTTGCAATGCTTCTGTTTTGCATGCAAAGCTGGAACGCCGAAAAATCACTGAGTATCAAAATCGTGAACCCCAACGTACGCCTCTTTGCTATCATGTATATTTTTGCAGTTTCAAAATGTCGAAAATGGGATGTCCTCAGTCGGACACTGATCCCAATACTGTGACAATTCTGCGCAAAGGAGGACCAGTGAACAAAACCTTGAAGTCGAATGCGGTATGCTATACTTGTATATTTTCACAAAAAAAATAGTATTTTTGCGAATCTGGCTGCATAGTAGGTCTGACAACCACACCTGGCGTTGGCATTTTTTTCTTCAGGAATTTTGTCGAGGCTTTACAGGGGGTGCCAAAAAAAAGTAATTTTGCCCTCGGCTCACATCTGCCAATTGTACAAAAAAAGCGAAACGAAAGAGATAAAAGTATTGGAGCACAATATCCCCGAAATGTTCCTCTAAAAGCAGGAACAAGCTGAGACTCACTGCTTTCACTTTCATAAAAATATGGAGCTTTCATTCGGCGCAGTCGGGTTTCGGAGTATCTACAGTATAAGGTCCGCTTAAAACAGTGAAGCCAGGTTCCATGGTAGGTCTTTTGTGGGAAGCTTCCTGAGGATTGGCCCTTCGGTTCATGGAAGTCACAGAGCCCCTGCTCTTGGACAAGGCTGCTATGCTCCGAAGTATCATTTTCATGCCCAAATCCGCCTTCGGAGGCGGAGGGGTTTCAGTGGTAAGGGCACGTTTTGGCTCTTGGAAACGAAGGGCGCTGGGAACCCGGAAAAAACGGAATGTTAAAGAGCACCACCCAGTATGAATCCCCGTAGGTACCCAGAGTGAACGGACCTCAGCAAGGTTGTGAACGAGGGCGACGAAATTTCGGATTTTGCCCAGTTGAGGTGACACATCTTGTTCACTCTTTCTTCGCTCCCCTGGGAACCCGGAAAAAACGGAATGTTAAAGAGCACCACCCAGTATGAATCCCCGTAGGTACCCAGAGTGAACGGACCTCAGCAAGGTTGTGAACGAGGGCGACGAAATTTCGGATTTTGCCCAGTTGAGGTGACACATCTTGTTCACTCTTTCTTCGCTCCCGTTCCGGCTCGTGCAGAAGGCTGCCACAGAGTGTGGTGATAGAGTGAAGTCTGCTCTAGAATCTGGGGATGAAAATACCTCAACAGAATTCGATGTAGTTTGACTAAAGTGGGGTGAAAGTGGAGGAGACAAAATTACTTTTTTTTTCGCACCTCTTGTAGATCGCATCTTTGTTTTTCTGTTTTCTTGTTCTTAGTTGCTTTTGCCAAGCTTGAACATATCGTTATTTTTCTCTAGCGGAGTTTAAGAAATAGAGTGATCTTTACGCTTGTTTCAAAAGCCATTCCTTATATGACCCCCTCCTAAGGTTCCTCGACAAGTTATTGCGTAAATCGGCGGAGGTGGTAGAAGGCATCAGGTAATGTCCACCCTTCCCACGGTGTACGACAGTTCCATTTTCGTGGTGATTTTCACCGATCTGTTGTGTTCTTTGCGCGTGTCACGTTTTCCGGGGGGAGGGGGGGGGGGAAGGTTTGCTTTCTCCTCTGATTATATTAGGTTGGACGGGAAGTTCTGGGACACCTTGTGAGAAAAATTCAATTTATTTTAATTTTATTCACAGATTTTATTCAGAATTTTATTCAGCTCGACTGACGGGGATCTTCTTCAACGGCAGCTGTCAGGGCGTCGACATCGAAGACCGGAGGACGTCCTGAGCGTGGTTCATCTTCTAGCGTTGTCTGTCCTTCACCGAAACGCTGATACCACCGAATCACCGTAGACTTCGAAGTGGTGTTCGCACCCATCGAGTGGTTGATTCTGTCGGCCGCCAGGCGCGCAGAACTACCAAGGCGGTACTCATGAAGAATCAGCAGTCGAAGACCTTCTCGCGAAATAGGCTCAGATTCGCCGCTTGTCGAAGCCATAGTGGTGATAACCAGACTAGTGAAGAGTCCTTCACACTCCATCTATATACCCTTACCATGGACTGTCCCACAATTCTTTACAGGTTTCTACAGGAAAAAACAAAAAGTGTCCCAGAACTTCCCGTCCAACCTAATAGCTTGCTAACGAATCATTCGATGCGCTCGCTGGCGCTTGAGAAGGTGGTGAATCTTTTCATTTATGGCAGGGAGCACAACTGCGTAGTAACAGAAACACCCAAAAGGATCATCTCAGCTCTTTCTCGAAAATTTAAATCGCTTTCAGGCCCTGAATGCTGCTCTTCGTACAGGTGCTGCCGTCGAATCTCAAAAGAAAATGATGGCTGGTGGAAATCGTCAGCATACTAGCAACAAAAATACTCTTAGGTATAAAATTATGCTTTTGTTGAATGACTTCGGTAGCTTATAATGTTACTGAAGTATTAAATCCTCCCAGAACGCAACTTATAGATTTCAAAAGCAAGCCTTTTCGAGCAAAAGGAGATCTTTCGAATAAACTTGAGGTTCGAATCGGAAAGCCCGTACTTGTCAACATTAACTGATGCATCTTACTCTTTGTAAACGTATACGACAACGTGAACCATCATTAGTCAGTTGTTTGTAGAGTGCAGCTTTCTACTGCACTTCAAATCACGAGTATAGTACGATGAGCGTCACAATTGTACTGAATTTCACCTTTTTGAACTAATTGAGGAACCATCTTCCAGTCCATACGTGTTGTAGCTTTCCAACTGCAAATTTCGTCACTATTCAACCATCACTACTCCAGACGCTGCGAGTTAGTCACAGAGATAATTTTTGCTGAAACATCGCCCAAGAGCTTATGAAGTGCTGTTCGCGAGTATGACATCCTTTTTGATGTTGGCGCCAATGTGGTGCAATTACACTAGATTCGTGCAACGAGTGCTTTTCACCAGTTTGCTCTAAATCATCATCTAGAGGCTAGTCAGAATGCAGATCACGGTTAGACACTGATTTCAGCGCGAGAGATGTTTGGCTGAAGATTGCGCCAGTCATGTTCATTTTCGCTACAGTGCTGATGTAGATGTGTGGGAGCAGTATGATGTCCCTACTATATTAGAACTGTGATGGAACTGAACGGCGCTAGTGCCTCGAACGGATGTCATGTCCGCGATCAGCACCCCAATTAACCCCCTCCCCTGGGCGAGTTTTCAATGATAATTTTTTTGATCAATTCGCTTTGTGTGGGAGTGGGATAGTGATGGTTGAATAACACCGAAATTTCGAAATGACAGTTTTTTTTTTTTTGAAGTGCGCGTAAAAAGAAGAATTGATAGAAAGTTGGGAGAAGATGGGATATCCATTATGTTAAATTCTAATGTTCAGACTCGATGAGGAAACGGAAGAGCTACATCACGATCGTGTTCCTCTGTCGTTAGGAAAAGCGATACAGCAAGCTCGTCAAGCCAAGGAATGGACACAGAAAGACTTGTCCACTGTGGGTGTTGACAAGCACGATTGTACAATGACCTTGGTCACCTTTGCACTTTTAAGGCAATCAACGAAAAACCGCAAGTTGTGGCTGAATATGAAAATGGGAAAGCTGTTCCAAATCAGCAAATCCTCCAGAAAATGGAACGCGCTCTGGGGGTAAGTATCTCGGGAGGAAAGGTCTGTTGCGTGCTTTTTGACAGTCCTTTTCCTACTTTATTTGAACTAAGTGCATCTTAGTTGTGGAAGAACTTGTTTTTGAACAACGCAGGCCTCTTTGTTTCGCTTCTAATTTTCTGTGATATTAATGTTTCAGGTGAAACTGCGCGGCAAGGACATTGGCCAGCCACTGGGTGCCAAGCATCCAACCAAGAAGTGAACAGCACAACAACAAGTTAAAAAGCGCGTAATGCTTTGCATTTTTTAATGTGTTCTAACACATTTGTTACGATTGCCGTTTCTGTTTTTACTCGGTGTGCATATGTTTTTGAAAAAATCTGTTGTTACTAGAATAAAGATTAGTTTATAATTGGTTTTTGAAACAACATTTCAGCGCCTTTTTCGACTTTCTTAGCCATTGTATTCTGATAGTATTTTTTTACATCATTTATCTCTTTTCAGCAATCCTGTCTGGCATTCATCGGGGTATGAGACAGGTGCGCTGTTCCGCGCAAATTTCAACAGGTTCCGTCCTAGTGGTGATAAGGCGCCTCCTGCAGTGCCTCTTGCAAAAGCTGCCGCAGTGACTCTTGCAAAAGCGGCTGTGCAGTGAAGAAATCAACTGGAATCACGAAAAGGTGTGGAAGGGTTCCCTGATGAAATGAGTGAAGCTGAGAGATAAATTGCTTAAAACTCGAGCAAAAATCCTCGTGGACACTTCTCCGAGAGTTTTCAGATAGTTGCAGCAAATATGATGCAAGCCATCCTGCACTGTGCACTGCGTCCCTTGCGACTTCGCATTGCCGCATTCCCTCTACTCCCTCTTTATTGCCCAACATTCAAGTTCAGGTCGTTAGTCGTTTTGCGACTTTTCAGTGCCGCACTTTCGCACGCGCGCGACTCTTGGATCATGTAAGGGCGCTGCCATACTTTGCGATGCCGGCGGCAGGGCGTGACTGCGTACATCTGCGTCTCCGCCCATGCCATCCTGCCTCGTTGCCTGCGTTATCTCTGCACCTCCCCTATGCTACTCTCCCTCGTTGCCTGTGAACGCAGCCACGCCCTGCCTGCGGTGAGTATGACCGCGGCCTAATTTTGCGATGCCGCAACTTCGCGCGGCCACGACACCGCAGATCCGCGATCTCAAAATCGCGAGCTCTGACAATGGCCTCATACAGCACATTGGAAATGAGGGATTTTGGGTCAATTAAGGAGGGGGAGCCGCAAAATTTTCACCGACATCGAAGCTCCTTTCTCTTCCTGAGCTTAGGTCAAAATTCATATCCCCTCTCACTTGAAAAAAAAAACATCCGTCAAAGGACCTGTCTCATCCGCCTAAGCCTAGGGAGGGAAGGAGCCTTGACGTCGGTGAAAAATTGCGTCTCATCCCCCCCCCCCCCTCCCCCTACTTCAACTGACCCGGGATTTTGGCGGCAATTTTGATTCTTTTCTTAGCGACAAACAGCCACGTAATGGTGAGACAGTGAGAATACGTCAACGATCCATATGAATGTAGTGACTCAGCCGATCGAAAATGAAGCATGCTGTACGGGGTGATGGTAAACACCTCGTCATAGAAGAAAATGCGGTAGGGTATGATCACCATACCGACGATCAGAAACCAGGGGCGCCATCCTGTTCACAAAGGTATCAAAGAACAGGTGAGTCGCACACGTCATGTGGTTTCATGGTTTAGAATCAGTACAAATATCGACTGAACCTATCACATGACGTCGAACGAACACCACCAACCTAATCAGTGTTATTCGGAACGGTCAAAGGTGACCACGAGAGAGTCAGAGTTTCCCTCAAAAGACAATTATTCAACAAAACCACTAAAATAGTCAGTGCTGATGCTGTACGATATCGCTGACAGTGATATTACATCACTACATTCATTATGCAAAGATCAAGGTGCATGAAACCTTACAATGACCTATGCAAACATGACAGATAAAACAATGAACTCTCTAAAATCCATATTACTAGTCACCAAAACTCTCCAACATATATTCAAATGCAGGGCATTTCGGTGATTTACTGATGAAAGAAACAGTGCTATAAATTTCAAAAAGGCATTGCTATGTTGGAGGTAACCGGAAGGGTATGAGTCACTGGTTCCAATAATAGCACACTACACATCAAAGTAGTGACTTTTCCAACAGTCAAGATCGTTATATTAATCTTTACTAGACCTATACGAACATATCAAAATAAACAAAAACATTAAATTTAGCTGATAGGCTTTGCTGATTCTACTTCAATGTATTTAATGAGATCAGCTCGTTCATCAGCTTTCTTCAATCCAGCGAACACCATCTTCGTACCAGGGATGTACTTCTTGGGATTAAGGAGGTATTCAAACAAAGTCTCACGTGACCATACTACTCCCTAAATGAAAAATAAATTTGAAAACAGCAACAAGTGGTACTTAATCGAGTGACAATGAATCTAAGTAGCTCGGAGAAGACGTCGGCCGTTCCGAATTTTGTCGAAATACGAAAATCCCAAACAACTAATTCCGTAATCAAGAAACTCGACATAGAAAATAGCTGACATTCAATACTATCCAAATTCACCTTATTCTTATTTGCAGCAGAGTAATCAAAACCTTCGACGGATCCTGATTTGCGTCCAATAACTCCGTGAAGGGTGGGGCCAGTTTTGGTGGCTTTTGAGTCGACGACGTGGCACTGCAGACATCTTTGCTTGAAGACCTTTTTGCCTCTTTCGTAGTCTCCCTCAGGAATATCGCCCATTTTGCTCCTTCAATAACAACACTAAAGTTTCAAAATAAACAAATCTCGAAAGGAACAAAATGGTAAGGCATAATACAGAAACGAAAGGGATCACGAAATACGATGAAAGTTTTCCAGTGGCCGCCATGATGAAACAAGTGGCGACACCCGGGGCGGGGCCACGGGCGGCGCGATAAAATGCAGACACGCAGAGGAACACCGAAAGTACATAAGCGAATGTTCGTAAATACTAGCGGATTACCACTTTTTTTTAAACAAAATCACTCATATTAACATCATAACAATTTATTTCATAACAGACAACAACACGCAAATTACGCAAAATGAGTGGTTGGGCGTCTGGTGGTGAACTGCGACACGTTTTTCCTCTTGGAGACACGGTGGGGCAGTGGGAATTTGATCTTGGAGTCGTGGAACATCTTGACACCAGTTCTCTTGGTGTCAGCTGCTTTCACTGCCTGAACTTTGAGGATGTGGATTCGATCAGCCTGAGCACGATGACGAGCTCCCATGTCTCTGTAGGCCTGAGTGACTGCTCCAGCAACGGTAACATCACGGTACTCTCTGTACATGTTGTGATGTCCGGTGCGGGAGTCGTACTTCAGCCACACACCGTAGTTCTTAACTGAACCAGCTTGCTTGTTCGGGAAGATCTGAACGCAATGATTAATATTCGCCACTAAATTATTGGAACATGAAGCTCATTACAGTACAATTACCTGCTTGCAAGACAGAATTTCTCCATTAGCCTTCTTCACTCGACGAAGCATGGATACGAAGTACCAGAAACGGGACTTAGCAATGACATGATTGGAAGCGAAAATCTGCATCTTCCAGATAGGGGTCACTGGCTCTTTTTCAGTTGGCAGCTTGCGACCAACAACTAAGTACTCCTTCAGAGTCTCACCCAAAGCTTTCGTCGGCATTTTACAGACTGAAGTAAAGGTAGGATAAATGAGAACCACAAGCTATCCATAACAGGAACCCCAAAAACGTAAAAAGATATCCCGATTTGTGAAAATTTGGTTATATCGATAAACGAAAATTTGGTTATATCGACTGAAGTAAAGGTAGGATAAATGAGAACCACAAGCTATCCACAACAAGAACCCCAAAAACGTAAAAAGATATCCCAATTTGTGAAAATTTGGTTATATCGATAAACAATTTATGGAAAATGAGCTCTCAGTCAAATACTAAATGTAGAGGAGAGTAATATTCAAACCTATAGAAGGCTCAACCCTCTTACACGCACCAAATTCACTAGTGTATGAAAAGTGTGTGCGAAACAACGGTGTATCGTGTTGCGTATAGTGCCACCGTAGTTTGCACTCAAATTGCGTCAGGAAGGATTGAAGCGCTAGTTCACAATCCTTGGCACATTTCCCTTTCACTGACAATTGATCAACATTGTTTCAGAAGATTTTATCTTTGACTGATGTGTAAATTTGTACATGGAAGTTGAGTCGATTGTTGTTGGGGAATTACTACACCATGTCGGCGTTCGAGGCTATTTTGCCTAGGCTTCGCCGAGCCTTATTTTAGAGAGAAGTCTGCCCTCTCAATTAAGACGTAGGTTCAAAAAATACATACCAAGGGAACAAATGAGAAATGGTCTCAGTGAGGAACGACAGAGCGAAAAAAGGTAGTTCTCCACTCCGTTAGCACGAAGTCTCTTGCTTGAACTTTATTTTGCAACCCTTTCTGTTGTAGCTTGGCTTTGTCTACAGTAAAGTATTCTAGTCATTCCCTTCTCTCAAATTCGTGTGGACGTGTGATGCACAGCTGCTAGCAGCATGCTTATCCGAAGGTGGTTAGACTATTTCACTCGAAGGTGCTGTTGGTTAGGGATAGGGGCACTAAGCAGAGAAGTAGATCGCTCTCGTTTTCTGCTCCGCTGCCTCAAAGTTATGTTCTTTTTAGTTATAGCTAAGTAACCTAAAGGACGGATAAAGCATTTATTTGTGTGCCTGCTATGAGAAAGCCCGTAGATGCAGTTCGAACAGCCATCCGTCCAAGCTACGGAAGGGGAGCTCAGGCCGTTCCCCAGCCTTCGCGTTTTTGCGATTTTATGTCGTAGCACTTTCGCACGCGATACCTTGATTTAGAGATTTTGCAATGGCAACCTCGCTCGAGGAGCCACGTCATCACAAAATCGCAGAAAACGCAAGATCGCGGAGTCTGACGGCGACGCAGTAATAGTTGAATAGAGCCCGAATTTTCGATATCCGCTGGATGTGTTTTCAGGGTCAAATGATAGCCAGGTATCGAGACATTGGGCGTTTCTTGCTCGAGGTCTCATGCAAATCATCACAGCATTGTTCACTAGCTGGTGCAAGTACAGCAGCAAAACCAGAGGAGAATAGTCTGATCCATATCGACGAGCGGTTCCAGTCGGTTCCACCTCCAAAACGAAATAAGGAGACATTTTTGGCGGCAGTTGGTTAGTTTCTATTTCAATGACGGTAGTGTGTATTTCATTGCTCGCATGTAGTAACTACAACTCTTGATCATTATCAATATAAAAGGGGTAAGTATTTCAGCCACTTTCAAGGAGAACAAGCACCGCGGCCATGTTGAATTTATTAACACTGCATTGAAGTATTTAAAGGATTACGGTATTCATAAGGATCTCGATGTGTACAAAGTTTTACTTAATGTTTTTCCGAAAGGGAAAATGATTCCGCAGAATTCTTTTCAGGTACTGCTTACATTATCACTCTCGCTTCACTTTGTGCATCCTTTTTGAGAGAAGTCATTTCAGAGAATCTTTTTACATTATCCAATGCAACAGCAGTGTTGCGTTAAAGTTCTGGATGAAATGGAATGGCATGGTAAGCTTATGTACTCTCTTTGAAATTCTTTCGCTTTATTAACTTCACCGGAATCTTGGCATTGTCCGGGTTTCCTCTAACTCTATTCTGATTGCATGTAATCAGTTCTAAACCTTCAAAAAAAAAACAAAACAAAAAGGGGCTTTATGTTGGTACGGGGGACATCGTGAGCGAATGTATTTACATCTCATCGTAGTCTATCAAGCCACCAAGGAACGGGATTGCATCCACCATAGGCAAGGAAGTGGATTAACCCTAGTCGAAGGTTCCAGGATAAATGCACCACGTCTGATGTCCCACCACCGCATCCATAGAGCGCACCCAAGAAACTTTAAGTGAAAAGTGTTTAAATCGTTACAAAATTGCAGGTGTACATCCAGACAAGGAGATTCATGACATTGTAGTGAATGCTTTCGGCGAGTGGAACTTCGCTACAAAGAAGGTAAGATATTTTTATCGACATAATGTTTCTGTGCTTACAAGCGTTTACCTTTTTCAGATAAAGCGTATGCTGTACTGGATGCCGAAGCTGCGGTATACGAACAAATATTTGGACCGTCGTAATGTGGAAGGTATCATTGTCTAGTGTGTCTTTATAATGGTTTTGCTAATCAATAGATTTATTGCCTTGACCACCTTAATCATTTTTCAAGTGTTTAGGTAAATCGCTAACTCCGGCTGAACTAGCGGGTGTCGCCCTGAAAATGATGTGCCCTGATCCTGGCACAGCGGTCTCCTTAGTAAGGGTGAGGTCCTCATCCTTCGACTTTATCAGTATCAAGTGTTATAGGTGGGCAATCACCAACTACCATCTTCGAATGATCCCAATAGCTGGCGGTGCCTTACGGGCGCTGTTAGAGGAATCATACTTGGAAATGAGTTTGTCTGTTACCCATATGTTTATGCTGTTTGCCCTAATGGGGGTCGCATGCAAAGTTTCACGCGAAAAAGTGAGAATGCGGTTAAGAACAGCTCACAAAAGGGGCCCGAAGGGGTGTGGCCCCGTAGCAAATGCCCTCCCTGTCCGTTCGCTGCGGTCGGAGACGAAGAGTGGAACTGTTTACGCAACTTCCCATTCCCACTATTCCTCTCCGTGAGCGACAGACGGTGGGGCGGGCATTTACTTTGAGGTCCCTCCTTCTCAACCATTACTTTGAGGGGTTGTATCTGAGCCGGATTTGCACTCCTTCGCGTGAAACTCTGTAGGCGACCCTTATCAGGCAGACTAAGCATAATTATATGGGTAAAAGCGAAACTCATTCTTCCGTCACGATTCCTTTACTGAGTTGGCAAGTATTCAAAATACGATGAATTTGTGGCTTCAGATAGCGCCTAATGGACTGGAGAATGATGCCTGGTTCGCTTTTGCGCAAAGTGTGACGCAAAAGAATTTGATTCGAGAGATTCCTGATAATGGAGAGGTGTAGTCGCATTATCTTTGCTCCGCAGATATCTGCACACAGTTTTAGTGAAGTCTTTGAAGGTTTTTATCGATGGTCCTTTCAACGTTTACGTGATGGAACACAAAGTACAGTATGTGGCAATGACCTGCGAGCCTCTTCATGTTCCTGGTGATGAGTTCAAGCATGAAACGGTAAGAGAGGATTATATAGCTTTTCTACTCATCGTAACCCAAATTCTGAACTATTCAGCTCGAAGAAGATTTCTCGAATTGGTTCACAGAATGGAAAAATGAGCGGTATAAGAGGAATATTTCAGTTCACGAACAGAAACATGAAACGATTCTGGCTTTGGGTGCCATGCATAGGTGGGAATAGTTTGATATAGCGGGCAATGTTGTGTAGGTGTACAATAGATAGACATAACGTTCAATTTGCAGGAACGACAATAAGACGGCGTCATCATGGTTCGAACGACTGCAAGAAGAGAACCCGAGTTTATCGAGGTTGAAACCTCGCCTAAGACTTGAACGGGGCCTTAACTCTACTGCTGAAGCTCAGTAGACTACTCTAGTCGTTAAAATAGTGAATAAATTAGTTCGAGATGTATATCATGAGCAATTTCCAATATTTATAGATCCAAGACTGCGGAGCCCACATTTTGTTTACTGTCTGAATTTTTTTTTTGCAAATTTCTAATGCAACTTCTGAAAACTTCGAAGGTGTAAGGAGAAAGTGAGAACTGTAAATAAATGTTCTCCAAAACAAACATTCCGCTTTAGAAGAGGTGATGTGTGGCGAAACACGCATTGAAAAGGACCGAAAAAGCGTTTGTATTCATTGGGAATTTCAATGAAATCCTCATGCATGGCGCATCCCGTAGAAAAGCCAGTCGAGGCCAACCACCCTCTTGTTGGTCTTATGATAGCTATGATGCGTACTGAAGGCATACAGACACGATGGTCATCTTTTCCAAAGAACCGTTGAGGAAATCTCACCACTCTGACGAAAAAAGAATTTTCCTCAGGTGGCTTCCCTCAAAATAACTACTTTTGTCGTCGACGACGACCCCCAGTACAATCTGTAACAGTCCAACTCCTCTCTCCCTCGTTGAAGAGGGAGGAATTGAGCAGTTCGGCCATCGGCCAGACTCTTATCTCGACAGTGAAAGGGAACGGCTCGCCTTCATCACCTCTTTCTCGCTCTCATTAATAAATATTCCACTGAACCACCTTGTTATTTTGTTACCTCGCAAGGGCTACCACACCCTAGTCTTTCGCACTCATCTTAGACAACTTTCTTTTCGAAGATACTAAAAGTTCAAGTATTTAGAAACTGGGAACCTCGCAGACCCCGCACAACGACTTTGCCCTCATAAGATTGCCTTCGAACGGCGTTACGATCATTTGAAGTGAAACACTCCAAATTTTTCCTCCTATTTTACAACTTTTTGTCAAGTTTATTCCTTCGGGCTATTTTGAAAAGGCGAAAATTCTACCAATTTCACTCCAGTCCACTATTTCACGGGTCCTCTTACAATTAGGGAAGCCCTACTCTATTTCAAGCTGATCTATTCCAAGCCTGCACAGTGCTATAGGCTATTTCAAGCACTGTATAGTGTGCGACGTGGGCCAAAAAATCTTGTTCTAGTTAGCTGTTGATAGGTGATGAGCATCGTGTGGGCAGAAATGCTATCTGGTCATATTACGAACTTGTTTATTGAGCCGAACACGAGAAAAATCCATTTAACACATGAGAGAAGTGGTTTAGAAATGCAGCACGTCGAAAAAAAGTAGACGTGGCCACGATAGTTTTCTTGCTCGTCAATGCTTTATATTGCGTACTCGTCAGTAATTTGTTAAATTAGTGCATCTCATGCTACTCTTCCGCTCGTATATTTTTTCTCACGAAAAAGCGTATCAAGTCTACGCATCACTGCCACACATCACAGAGTCACTAGCCTTGATCAATAGATCAACGAGGGTTCGCGGCGGAAAACACGTTGGCCACAGATTTCAACGGAGAGAACAATGTGCCGATTCTTGGTTTTTCGACCGTTCATTTTATTTAATCTTAACTATACCGCCTCCGGTTTTATCCCCAACGATGAGGCAAATTATCCGTCGTGTTTTCTTCGAAGAAAATGTGCTTGAAAATTTCTGGCCACAATATTTTATACGGACGATTCAACATGTATACATTATGTACAAGTTGTGGATGGGACGACATGCCTTAAGCTTTGGTATTTTTACCTTTCACCTCTTTATACGACACGACGTATCTTTGTGGTATAGGCAATGGTGGAGAGTATCCATTGGTGTAGGAGGGATCTTCAAATGCAACCAGATAGTCGTCGGTGGCGAGTTGAGGCACTTTCTGCACAACTCCTGAAACGATTTACCATCTAGTGCTCATTATTCTAGACAAAAACGCGGAAAGTGATGCTTCATCCAGGGGCAGATTACTATAGTCCCAAAGGGACCGGATTTTAACACCATCGGGGCCGGGAAAAGAAATCATGAAAGCCGCTTTTCTTGAAAGTTCTGCCAATGAACCATGGGGTTCGTCCACTTTACTATATAAAAGGACACGCATACCTTTATAGAAACATGTGGTTTGTGGATATAGCGCCAAAACGACTGCTTCAAGAGGGAACAATGCATGAGCATCCCTTTCTGGATCAGCCCTCCACTTCGGTAGAGGTATAAGGCGACGACGAGCTATTGTAAGCCGAACCTAAATTTGTAAATAATGTGGAAGAATAAAGAAAAACGGAATTTCAAAATGATTACCTTTTGTTCGTCGTCAACATCCTTCACATCATAACGGCCTGTGGGGCTGACAGCAACAACCTGAAACTTCATAAACTTCATCGTTGGCAATATATCATAAGGGAACTCCAAATATTGAACAAAAAGAATTATTGAACAGAACTAAACGGTCGTTTCTTTAACACATTTTGCTAAGATCACCAAACGGAACACAGAAACTACTAGAGATGCAACAGACCTCTGCAAGAATCCAGTTTTCATCGACGTAAGCTGCGACAGAATCACCTGACTTGAGAGGCATGGTTTCAGGAATAGCTATGGCACCAACAAATGGAGGTGGAAAACCGTCGACACTTCCGACAAAAAGCGGTAACGATGTTCCCTAAACGTAAGAAATGTCATCTTAAAATGGTTCAATGGGTGGCTTTTTACAAAAAGAGGAAAATACGAAGCAAAAGCATGTACCTGCAGATTGATTAACTGCATCAAAGCATGCCGTTTCAGATGCGTCTTCATCTTATTTTTAAACTCAGCTCTGCGTATTCTTTCAATCTCAGTGAGAAGCCTTCTAAACATTGCACATGAATCTGTAAATTACTAAAGAGTAATGACGTTGATTACCTGATGTATTCTCCTTCACTCTCGCATGCTTTCAAGAGTGTTTGGTAAAGAGTAAGTGCTTTCGCTTTGTTTTTATGACAGAGTATTCCACCCTTCTCAGTGTAGGACTGCAAAGCTTCGAGTGCCTCGTTGACGCGATCCTTTCGTGAACGTACATGCACCAGCTGAAAAAAAAACGTGCGGGGTGAGAATGAAGAAATCGAAAGGGAACTTGCATACCTTTCTACGGATATCCCCGATGGCACTTGTTTTTCTATCCGCCGAATACTCCTCGTCGCCCTTCTTGTGCCTAACCATTCGGTGCTGCCTTCTGAAAGTATAAGATCGATACCTAAATAGTATAAGTGCCATGTAAGTAAATGAACCGAGAAAAAAACAACCAGAAAATGTTGAAACCATGAAAAACCAACACGACATTGCCTTTCATGAGTTACATGTCATTAACATGCTGCCTGAATAAATATGTGAGTAATCATTTCTTAACCAACGCATTCTATAAAAAGCCCCCCCCCCCCCCGTGTAGAAAGCATAGCCAAAAATCCTCTCAATGCACTTGCAAATCAAGCAAATTTCACAGAAGCATAGAAGCACCTTCTTATTGTCATTGTACAAGTTAAAATCACAAGTACTCGCCACACGTGTGGGTAAGCATTTTCAATAGCTCTCCAAACCACATCGATCTACCAAATGTTCAGTTCTCAAACTTTTCGGATAAAATACAGCCCACTGCATTGGAGAGAAAATAAATACGTCGTGCGAACGACGCCGTGGGTGGCATTGAGGGACCAGCAACGGCGCTGACGTTCGCATTGGAGCGCGTTTGTTCCCAGGAGATGGGCGGTGTTCCGAAAAGTTGTAAGATTTCGAGGGCGTGCGTGAAAAGAGGTCATCTATGTATTGAGGATAGTGAACGGGTTTTTAGGAATACAATCTGCTGTCTCGAAGAGACGGTGAGTGGTGTAATTTGCGCCAAGGTGCGTACAGTCCAATTCGGAAAAACTGTCGGGGCGTGTCCTACGGACTTGGGTGAATGGCGAGAGTGGGAGTGTGTGGCGGGGTGAGAGAGTTGAGAGAGTTTAAGACACGGCCATCCAAGTCCGTAGGACACGCCCCGTCATTTTTCCGAAATGGATTGACTAACTTCTTTTAAAGACAGTGATATGGGTAATACGGTTAAAGACACCGCAAGGGGCAATTTTGGCCTATGGCAAGAACTACCGTAAGGCTTGCAGTTCGTTAGGTTGCGCAAACTACACACACGAAAACGTCGAGTGTGAATTCAATGGATTTTTTTCGTGAAAACCTTTTTTAACTCTCGCTTATTCTACTATTCCGCTTCACTTGATTGGTTTGTTGTTTCACTTAGCTCACATTATCATGAATGAACGAAATACACCCTACGTGATAACAAATGACATCTCAGCCAGCAAGCAACCGAGAAAGGTGATGTTACCGTTTGAAGAGATGCAAAAACAGACCACAATGGCTTTTGAATCCGTGTTTCTCTACCGAGTATCGCTTTTAACCTCGGATACTCACTTTGAAACGAACCATTCTTCCTGTATTCCTCTTCCTCCTTACCTCTCCCGCTTCCTTTAGCAGCTGACCGCTTCGGATAACAGGGCCCGCCTTCTAGGGTCCACTTTGCCAAACAAGGCTGATGTGTAGAGTAATGAGCATGATAGCAGAATGGTACAGTCCAGTTCCCGAAGGCTGGCAGGGCGTGGCCTACAGACTTGGGTGAGAGTGTGTGGCGGGGTGAGAGAGATCGATACACTTTCACCTAAGTCCGTATGCCTCGCCTTGCCAGCCGAAGGGAAATGGACTGTACTGAAGCCTCCATCGAGGAATCAGACGCGGGAGCACATTTGGTCCGCTTGGAGGGGTGGGGTTGTAATCGTTGAGGTAGACAGTGACCAACGGAATTTCTCAAGCTGAGGTTCCAAAGTGTAAAGGGAGATGAATTAGAACTGACTAACTGTGTTCAAATCCAAAACTAACTTTCAATTTAATCTTCACTCAAAAACTCGAAGGAACAAGAAGCGGCATTCCACAAATAGGAAACGAAGCACAATTTTTTTACCAAATTTGGGTGCTTAAGACGATATGTAAAGAGGAAAGCGCATGGACAACGCAAAAGATAAACAGAGGCAAAGGCCACACTGTTCCCTTAGTCCTCTTGGACTTGTGGACGGTGTACAAGGTGTCAAGCTTCTGCAACCAAACGCGCATAACTTATGCTATGTTGCAAGGTCGATACTTGATGCCTTGTTCAGAGTTTACGGCAATAGCCCTTTCTTCAGTCCAATGGCATCGAAACCATATACAGAGAGACATCCGAAATTCACCGGTTACCGGGGGAAGCGGTATTATCCAAGGGTACCAGAGTGGATGAATACTCAAGAAACTATGGTATAAAAAATTAGCTGTGATGGATTTCTTTCACATCTACGACGTTGCAAAGCACGTAAACTGATACAGAGAGACACAATGCGGACTGGAAAAGTGTTTGTACCCACTCAGAATGTGAATGAAGTCTTCATGCATGGCACATCCCGCAGCGAAGCTAGCCTAGGCCAACCACTCTGTTGCTGGTCTTCTAATAGCAATAGCGTACTGGAGGTAAACAGACACAATGGTTCATTTTTTTCAAGGAACCATGGGAAAATCCTGCCATTTTGAAGAAAAAAATTTCCTCAACTGGCATCCTCAAAATAACTACTTTATTTTCGAAGATACTGTAAAGAAGTAGTACTTAGAAAGTAAGAATCTCGCAGACCCCGCACAACGACTTTGCTCTCATAAGATTGCCTTAGAAGGGCGTTACGATCATTTGAAGTGAAACATCTCAAATTTTTCAACATTCTCCTCATCTGGATTTCCATATAGAGAACTACGTAACTGTTTGGGAAACTAGGGGGGTCAATGGATTGGTCTAAGAAACATATTGTGAGAACACTTTACAATACTTTGAAATATTGAGTTTTAGTGAAGCTACAGGTATTCAAAAATGCTCAGATCTACTATTGGGAAGATACCGCGCCCCATAGTGATCGCCGTGTCGCTAACGCAGTGGCGACCGGCGGTCGTAGTGGAGTGCATTACATGGCTCCTATTTGGTCTCTAACTCTTCTATCCTTGTTTTTTCATTCTTTATTTCTGCCTCTTGATCTGCATGACTTTTAAGCCTTCTCCTTTGTCATGAGAGGACAAGCACATTGTCCATGGTCGACGACGATTTCGTTTCGGATTCAAGTAGTGAATTCGTAGGATTCTTATTTCTTTTAAACGCTTTCATACAAACGCTCAGTTTTATTGGATTCTTATTGCTCTTATTTCATTAAAAGTTTGGCTTCAGTGTTTTTTTTTTACCCGTGGGCTTAAGTTTCTTAATGAATCACATTGCTGGGTAGAAACCACAGAAATAGCGTAACCCCATGAACGGGGGGGGGGGGGGAATAGTCGAATGGGAACCTCTTTTGGAGCGATCGTAGTTTTCGGAGATTATCCTCGATGCCACGCTTGACCCTGCTGCAATCATGCAGCCGGGCGAGTTGCCGACGTGGGCAGGATAAGGTTCGCGGCCGGCTGGTTCAGCCTCACCACCTGTTTGCAGCCTACCACACCGGCCAGTGAAGTAGAGGGACGCGAAAGAGAAGAGTTTTTTCCTGTTGTTCTTCCTCTGTTGTTACTGCTTGGCACTCTTATTTACTCAGCCGTATCATTTACCTAATCGATATGTATCTTTTCCTTCCCGCCTGATCGCCTCAATCGCGAAATCTGAACAATGTCTAGTCGTGCTTAGAAGTCGGTATCAATACTGTGATTATTGATTGACGACATACGACATTTTTCAGGGAAACACCTTGAATATAGGAACACGTAGATCAATACAGAAGGTATTGTATTGCTCAAAGAACAAAATTTTTCTTCGACATCAGGCTTGAGCTTAGTACCAGGATCTCTTATTTCTTTTCATTCTGATGGGAAATAACGTATATCGAACTTTGATCTCACCGAGGAGTGGCTCCTGATGCGTCAGGAATCTGTTGCTAGCCTACACAGAAAATTGCATAGCTACCATCATCTCAAGGAAAGCTTTGAACAGCCACTAATCCATTCGCATTAGGCGAAACAGGCGATTTCCTATTCGTTTCCTAGTTACCTCTTCTTTATTCTTTATATGTGGTACTTCTTTTTCGTTTCTTAGCGACCAATATGTGACTCTAGATGACCGTTTGTCATAGCAGGCAACGATGCGACCAACAGCCGTACGCGCAACTCTGATATTTCTATTTTGTGTAAGTTTCTGAAACTTAAAAAAAAACTTTATGAGGTTCATCGGAAATGCTAAAATTTGAAGGTGCTCCCAGTATTTGCGGACTTCTTCAAGGAAGACTTTCTAAAACGTGTCAAACGCCAATACAATTATGGTACGTTGCCTCTCAACATATGTAGTTCAAAACTGTTAAACGTTTCAACTATTCAAGGCTGAGGAAATGAAGATACCACATGTTTCTGAATTCTTTTACAGCTCGCGCGATTGACTGATTCAATTAGGAAATTATACGTGGAGCAACTATAAAATCACCAACAACAGTTCAAGCACAGCACGCGAAGAACCATTTTTATATTCATTTGTTTATCTAATTGCACGGCACGGTGCGCACGAACATGTCCTTGTCATTGAAACGGAAAGAAAATGAACTGTAAAAAATCACTGAAACGAGGAATAAATTTGAAAGCAGTAGTTAAAGGCTTCAAATGAAATGCTTGGACGAAGTGTTGCTCCCCACAGAGGCAATCGAATTCGCTTCCAAACCTCCAAGGATATCATCCTGTCCAGTCGACGTCCAACGGACTGGATACTACGTCTTTTTCTTTCTATAATCCCGTATGGTATCAGCGTCAACTAAGATCTCATTCTCGACGTTTTTGAGAGCCCCTCGGTTTTTCTCTCGTTGTGATATCGGTGCCAAGGTAGTTGGGGCGGGGGTCCACTGTAGTAGTGCTCTGCGTCTCTAACGATATGGCTAGAGTGCAGAGAAGCCATAGCGCTAGCCGAATCGGGTTCGTATCCGTAGAGCAAATTCGTTTTCTTCCATCCTATGTTAGCCTAAGTCTGGGGAGAGAAGATTCTCTCTCCCTAGGCTCAGACGAACACGCGCAAATAGTTGTTTGGTCTCGTTGTAGCTAGTTTTTCGTGATATACTAATGGAAGAATCATTCAACAGTTTTCTCAGTTAGTTAGCTGTATCTAGGCATAAAATAGCCTTGAGAGTGCCTATAAGCAAAAACTGGGCGCGACTCTTGCCTTGTCGAGTGGCCCCCAACTACCTTAGCACCGTAATATCTTTCAATACCACTTGGTTCATTAGGGGATATCCCACACAGCCTCTGACATAAGTACATCTACCGATCGTGCATGGAAAAGCGTGACACTCAAACCATGTTGTATTTAGTGTTCAACTGCCTCGAGGTTGTTAACAATTCTTTATCGGCTGACGTTTCGGCGAGTTCGCCTTCTTCGGAGCCTAAAAGAGGGAGAAAAGTCAAGTCATGACTTACCCGACCAAATATCTCAGGCATACCTTTCCGAAATTCGATCTCTCCCTAGAACACCCGCAAATACTAGCGAAAAACACCGTACCTTCACCAGTCCACAAGATCGACTGCCACCGACAGGAATACCGGAATAAATGAGGTCAGAGTCCCGTTTGAAAAGCTAATCTTGTATAAGGGGCGAGTTCCCGCGTGATTGTCAGGCATTCTCCCCTGCGGTTAATTTTTGGATCCTTGAACTGGATCCACAGTGCTTCAAGAGTTTTGCGCGCCATTACTTGAGATTCGTGCGCCAATATCTCAACCGCGACCTCAAAGTCCTCGCCATTGTGGGATTCTTGCCTGTGGCAACCTAAAGGGGTCGATATACGTGACCTGGCCTTACCATCTAAATGCTCCTTAATGCGCACATTAAGGGGTCTCCCTGTCTCTCCAATGTAATCATCTCCACATTTCCGACAGGAAATTCGATAGACTACCCCTGTGGCAGCACAATCTCCTTCCCTGCCAGCAGGACATATCATACAATTGGATGAGACGCACATTCGGTCATACTGACGGTTTCGAACCAGGCGTTTCTTTAGGTTGTCTGAAGGGATCGCCACAATTCCAACCATGCTTTCTAGACCCGATCTCCTCAGACACTTCCTTATGGAAGTATTAATTTCGTCGGAGATAAAGGGTAGTAGGACGGGGATTTTCCCGTTTAGAGGACCATCAATGGTTCTACGGTGTAGGGCACTTGTTCTGGTAAGGCCAGGTCACGTATATCGACCCCTTTAGGTTGCCACAGGCAAGAATCCCACAATGGCGAGGACTTTGAGGTCGCGGTTGAGATATTGGCGCACGAATCTCAAGTAATGGCGCGCAAAACTCTTGAAGCACTGTGGATCCAGTTCAAGGATCCAAAATTAACCGCAGGGGAGAATGCCTGACAATCACGCGGGAACTCGCCCCTTATACAAGATTAGCTTTTCAAACGGGACTCTGACCTCATTTATTCCGGTATTCCTGTCGGTGGCAGTCGATCTTGTGGACTGGTGAAGGTACGGTGTTTTTCGCTAGTATTTGCGGGTGTTCTAGGGAGAGATCGAATTTCGGAAAGGTATGCCTGAGATATTTGGTCGGGTAAGTCATGACTTGACTTTTCTCCCTCTTTTAGGCTCCGAAGAAGGCGAACTCGCCGAAACGTCAGCCGATAAAGAATTGTTAACAACCTCGAGGCAGTTGAACACTAAATACTACATTTAAATCAATGCCGAGGTTCATAGAGAGTCGAACATGGCGTCAAACCATGTTATTCTTACATGAGGCGGCTTTGGTCGTAACCTATTCGATTTTAACAAGATATAGCGCAGGCTGTGATGTGCATGAACAATAGTAAAACGTTCAGTGGAGTGCTACATATGCCAGACCGTACCCACGATCACTGCAGCGACGACAACAACGACCAAACCTACGACTACATCGATGATGACAACAACAACCAAACCTACTACCACGACGACAACGAGTACTCAAGAGCCGACTACTTCTACTACAACAACCAAACCTACTACCACGACGACAACGAGTACTCAAGAGCCGACTACTTCTACTGCTACTTCTATGGCAATGAAAACCACTCACATCTCTAGGACCGAAAGCACCAGCATCGCAAGAGCCACAACCAAACCTACTATCAGCATAGTCACGTCTACCACAGCCGCAACAACAACAGCAACAATAGTAAAGGCTCTTGATGAGACCACAACAACCACCAATGTGGTTACAACCACAACAGAGGCAGCAACGACAACATTGACTCCATATAGTAAGTGCCGCGTGTGTCGCAAAGCTAAAACAACCCTCGAAACCTCGACAAAAGGTATAACTACAACCATCGAAGGGAAGACAACACAACCTTCAACCATAACAAGCTTTGAAACCTCGACGAGAGGTGCAACGTCAGTCATTCCCTCGAGTACTCAAGAGCCGACTACTTCTGCTGCTACTTCTACGACAATGAAAACCACTCACATCATTTCTGAGACTGAAAAAACCAGTACCGCAACATCCACTACCAGACCTACAGTCAGCACAGTCACGTCTACCACAGCCGCAACAACAACAGCAACAACAGTAAAAGCTCTTGATGAGACCACAACAACCACCAATGTGGTTACAACCACAACAGAGGCAGCAACGACAACTTTGACTCCGTATAGTAAGTGCCGCGTGTGTCGCAAAGCTAAAACAACCCTCAGAACCTCGACAAAAGGTATAACTACAACCATCGAAGGGAAAACAACACAACCTTCAACCATGACAACCTTTGAAACCTCGACGAGAGGTGCAACGTCAGTCATTCACTCGAGTACTCAAGAGCCGACTACTTTTGCTGCTACTTCTACGGCAGTGATAACCACTCACAATATCTCTATGACTGAAAGCACCAGCACCGCAACAGCCACAACCAGACCTACTACCAGCACAGTCGCGTCTACCGCAGCCGTAAAAGCTAAAACAACCCGCGAAACCCCCACAAAAGGTATAACTACAACCACCGGAGGGGAGACCACGCCAACCATATTTTCTGATATCGCTTCTACTTCAACCAAAACGACTATCAGCTTTGTGGCAACATCAGCTATGTCCTCCAGTACCCCAATGAGAATCACTTCCACACCTTCCATCAGTGAGACCACCAGCACCGTACAAGCAACAACCGAACCTTCGACTACGACCGCAACACTTCCCAGCACGGCCGCTGACATTGCGTCGACAACACAACCCTCGACGATTACAACCTTTATAACGTCGACAAAAAAAACGTCAGCCATTCCCTCTAGTACTCAAGAGCCGACTACTTCTACCGCTACTTCTATGACAATGAAAACCACTCATAGCATCTCTAGGACTGAGAGCACCAGCACCGCAACAGCCACAGTCAGACTTACTACCACCACAGTAGCGTCTACCGCAGTCGTAACAACAACAGCAACAACAGTCAAAGCTCTTGATGAGACTACAACAACTGCTAATGTGGTTAGAACCACAACAAAGGCAACATCGACAACATTGACTCCGTATAGTAAGTGCCGCGTGTGTCGCAAAGCTAAAACAACCCTCGAAACCTCGACAAAAGGTACAACTACAATCACCGAGGAGGAGAACACGCCAGCCATATTTTCTGATATCGCTTCTACTTCAACCAAAACGACTATCAGTTCTGTGGCAACGTCACCTATGCCCTCGAGTACCCCAATGAGAATCACTTCCACACCTATCATCAGTAAGACCACCAGCACCGTACAAGCAACAACCAAACCTTCGACTACTACCACAACACTTCCCAGCACCGCCGCTGAGACTGCGTTGACAACACAACTCTCGACGATAACAGCCTTCGAAACCTCGACGAGAGGGTCAGCCATTCCCTCGAGTACTCAAGAGCCGACTACTTCTACTGCTACTTCTATGACGATGAAAACTACTCATAGCATCTCTAGGACTGAGAGCACCAGCACCGCAACAGCCACAGCCAGACCTACTACCACTACAGTAGCGTCTAACGCAGTCGCAACAACAACAGCAACAATAGTCAAAGCTCTTGATGAGACAACAACAACTGCTAATGTGGTTAGAACCACAACAAAGGCAACATCGACAACATTGAC
The DNA here is from genome assembly GCA_963978905.1 of Trichostrongylus colubriformis. Taxonomy (NCBI): domain Eukaryota; kingdom Metazoa; phylum Nematoda; class Chromadorea; order Rhabditida; family Trichostrongylidae; genus Trichostrongylus; species Trichostrongylus colubriformis. The sequence goes on from OZ022256.1 coordinate 9,221,153, forward strand.
TCCGTATAGTAAGTGCCGCGTGTGTCGCAAAGCTAAAACAACCCTTGAAACCTCAACAAAAGGTATAACTACAACCACCGAAGGGAAAACCACGCCATCCATATTTTCTGATATCGCTTCTACTTCAACCAAAACGACTACTAGTTCTGTGGCAACGTCAGCTGTGCCCTCGAGTGCTCCAATGAGTATCACTTCCACACCTTCCATCAGTGAGACCACCAGGACCGTACAAGCGACAACCGAACCTTCGACAACGACCACAACACTTCTCAGCACCGCCGCTGAGATTGCGTTGACAACACAACTCTCGACGATGACAGCCTTCGAAAGCTCGACGAGAGGCGCAACGTCAGCCATTCCCTCGAGCTCTCAAAAGCCGAGTACTTTTACTAAAGAAGCAACAAAGAGACCAACTGCTCGCAGTGGTACTTCGGTGACAATGAAAACCACTTACACTACTTCCAGCGATGAGTCCACCATCAGCGCAAAAACAACAACCGAATCCTCTACTATGACCACAACACTTCCCAGCACAGCTGCTGACATCACGTCGACAACACAACCCTCAATGATAACAACATTTCACACCCCGACGAAAGGCATTACTACGTCAACCGAAGAGAAGACCACACCAGCTATACCTTCAGACATCGTTTCTAGTTCAACAAAAACGACAACAAGTTCTGTTGCAACTTCACACACTCCCTCGAGTACCCGGAAGCCGAATACCTCTACTGAAGAAGCAACAAAGAGACCAACTGCTTATACTGCTACTTCTATGGCAATGATAACCACTTCCACCACTGAAGTTTCCCATGACACAACGAAACCCGGCAACGCGGTCACAGAAACACTGGAAGCTGCTTCAGAAACGTTCAGTACCACCGGCGCTGCTATAGCTGCAAACATATCTGATACTAATGTCACAAGGGCCATTTATATAGCAACAGCATCAACACCAACCAGAGATTTTACCGACACCAGGAAGACCATCGGCGCAGTGGCAACATCAGTAAAATCAGAAAATTTCGCTGATACTATCATAAGCAGCAGCGCGGACACACCATCGACAGCGACCAAAGTTCTCAGTGAAACTACCAGAAGTTTCACAAAAACAATCAAGAGTTCTTCCGTCATTGACTCAACAGAAGCTTCTAGCACCACTGAAGCTGCAGTCATTCCTGTGACTACAATCGTGATGACTGGTGCTACAGCTACAGTATCGACGAAAACTGAATTCCCTTCTAAAAGCATAAAAACTCTAACATCAACTACAACTCATTCCCCTACTGCTACAACAACGACGACTGGTACAGTTACAGTATCAAAGAGAACTTTATTCCCTACTGGAGCCACAGATAAATCTTCTGATGATTTCACAAAAGCCTCATCCTATACCGAAGACACCGAAGCTACCTCCGTTATTGCTACTACCGAAACGACTAGCAGCACTACAGCTCCTACCATATCCACCACTGATCAATCAAGTAGCGCCGGCACTGTCACTACTGCTGAAAAGTCTCCTACTGATTCCAAAATCACGAAATCAACAGCTATTGAAGTTCTGTCTGATACCACGAGAAGTGCTAGCATTGCTGAAGTGGGTACCACGAAATCTCCGACTCGAATCCCCAATGATGCCACTGTCACTACTACCGCTCCAACATTAGCTCCTGTGACCACAAGGACCGCCGACATGGTCACAACAGAAGTCAAATCCTCTACCAACACCACAAGAACCGTAAGTACGGTAGCAACATCAGCAACTAATGTTCTCATTGACACCACAACAACCTCCACTGCTAAAAGCACAACCAAGCCCACTATTGATGTTACAGAAGCAACCAGCTCGACTACAACTGCGATCCCACCTGCTCTCGAAACCACAAAAACCACCGGCAATGGTACAGTAGCAACTCAATCGTCTAGTGGCTCCACAGTCACAACCGCAACATCCACAAGCAAAGCAGTTTCCACTAAAATAAGAGAGACTACCAGCACTGCTGCCACACCAACAAGTCAACATAGTAAACAAACTGCTTCCATCGCAACAGCCTCCAGCGCAACCTCAACAACAAACAAAATTCTAGACGACACCATCAAAACTGTCAATACGGCCACAACTACAATCGCTTCCGCCATTTATACCACAGAAGCGATCAGCACTATTACAACGTCATTTTCATCAAGAACTTCGACATCCATTGCCAATACCACGGTCTCTGCCGACATACTGACACAATTATCGAACAAAACAAAACCTATAGCGACAACCATGGCTACTAAAACGGCAAACATCATTATTAGCACTTCTATCACTCCCGCCACGACTGCATTAACCACGACTCAAAGCTCACCGTTTCCCATCACTTCTACTGAAAACCTGTCTTTGGTCAATACTACATCTGCTGTTAAAACATCGACTGATCATCAACCGACTAATGCACAAGAGGCGACTGAGCGTGAGTATTCAGAGACAAGTACATAAAACGTTTAAATTTTCATACTTCATAAGCCTGCCACTGAAAAATTTCCTGTAAAGCTACATATGTACATATGTTGTGGGTCGCTTGTACTTCTGCGCTAACATGGAAAGGTCAAATTGGACATTCAAAATGAAATGCACACCACGTCATGGGTCTTGAAGCGCTGAACACATATCTGCTTTCAAAATTGCGTAACGAATCCATGAGAAAAAGGTTTGAAGGTTTTTCTAAATGCACCCGTGTCACATGTGCAAATGTGTTTTTCTCACATTCTGCATTTAAAAGGGTGAGACATCCTCCTGTTGGAGGCGTCCGTATGGCACAGTGGTAAACGTCGCAATCTCCTGCTGATGAGACCACGATTGGGATTCAGTGCAAGCTTTGCTCTTGCTTTTCATGTCCTTTTTCAGTCGGAATAACATTACAGAAATGTTCTCATGTACAATTATTTGGTATTCGTTTTCACATCTCTATCTACAAAGTTTTGGCGGATGTGACCGTAGCTGATTTCGCCGGGCCGATGCATGTAACGCGCGAATCGGAGCATTGTTGAGCAAAATGATCACCATATTGGTTATCACGGGGCCGAACTGCTCCTGTGCTCAAATTTTCTTGACATCTCCAGCTCTTCACTAAGCTTCGGAAAAAGAATACGGGTAGAGCGTAACTGGTACTTTTTCCTTTTTCACAGAAAAATTATCGACTGTAGCAAGGCTAATCAGGTGTGTAGCCTTTATCAGGATTTCGCCCGCGGCGAGTCGCAAGCGAAACAAGCCAAACGATGCCCGCGGGCTAAAGGCGTCGTTGGCGTTTCGGCTTTTGTTGGGTTCCAAAGCGATTACAACTCATCTGTGGATGGCGCTTCTAGCATTACCACGTATCGCTCTAAGGCCGCGTTCATACATTGCGGTGCCGGCTGCAGGACGTGGCTGTGTGCCTTTGCGTCTCCGCGTGCCGATCCTGTCTCGTTGCCTGTGTCGTCTCTACACTTCTTCTTCTCTCTCGCTTCCTGCTTTATCCCGTCCTACCGACGCGAAGGGCGTCGTACGCTGCTCATCGTGGTGCAAAATCCTGATATGAGGGCGGACACCCAGGCTAATCGGAGTGTGTAACTTAATGTCAGGATTTTGCACAAAGACGAGCGGAGTGCGACGCAAAGTGTGCGAACTATACGCGTCGCGGTGGGTCTTACAATTAGAACGATTACATGGTAATGCTGGGGGCGCGATACGCAGTTGACTTGTAATCGCTTCTGGACCCAACAACATGGCGTCCGCATTGCTTCCTTGCGACATGCCGCGGTGCTAAATCCTGACATAAGGGTACACACCCGGCTAATCGAACCTAGCTAACGCAAGTGCCTATTGGAGCAAACGCATTTTCTTGATCTCCAAGTTCTCTCTTCTTGTAACCTCGACATTATTGTACTTGTCGATTTTGAAGTGTGTTATGCCACACGAAGTTTTTGAGTGGAACCTTTATCAGTGGCCCAACGTTTCGACCGTTTCGTCTTCTTCAGAGGCCTGAAGATGGCCTGAAGCTTTTGGTTTGTCAAGTACTCGAAGAAGCGCCTCTTCCCCTCTACCGTTTCCGACATCATTTCGGGAAAGCTCGCGAACAACTCAGTAACAGGACAACAAACTCACCGATGGTTCCACCGCTTGTGGGGAGCGTGAGCTCACAGCCATAGTTAGTAATGTTGGTATGAGTGAATGAGTCCTACTTGAGTCTCAAGGCCACATGACATGATGTTGTCATGCACGTCACCCATACTATAGCTCGCATTTAGATACGAAAGACAAAAGATCATTTGTGATAGACAGACACTCATTGCGGTTATTCATCCGTGGATTTCTTGCGAAAATCCAGAATGATTCCAAGGCTTTCCTTGATGAAATTTCCGTCTCAAACGCCAAGAGCTATTACAGGCTCTACATTCAAGCTGATAAATTACTCCCGCTTTCTCGCATTCCCCCGGCTTACCGTATGGGCAGGTAATGCAGTTTGGAAACGTGTACTGCCTATCGTATAGTCTGTTGCGAACAAGTTAACGTTTAATGTTGTGATTAGGAATATTCACTAACTCAACATCATTTTGTAACTGTGCTCGCACAATACTACGTTGTATTGTAGCAGTGACCCTATCAGGGATAAATGGAAGGCGTAAGGGTAGCTTTCTATGACGTGATATGTGCCGTTGTGAACCAGCATAAGATGGTGTTCGTCGTATTGGTACCGCATAACCATTTTCAGCAGCTATGCGTGTGGCTAAACGCTATAACTCCTGCCGCTCCTCATCGCCAGTGCACATAATGGTTGCTGTAGTAATCATGTTCTTAACGACAGCACGTTTCACCGCAGCAGGGTGAGAAGATGAAGCATGAATCAAAACGTTCTTACAGCTAGGCTTACGGTACCATTTTACGCTAACAATGCCATCGGACAATTTGACCTCAGTGTTAAGGTATGATAACCAGCCGTTCTTAGGTACTTCCCGTGTGAGCTTGATATATTGTGGTTGCTCATTTACTAATCGAAAGCACTCATCCATTTCGGACTGTGTTGATGTTACGATGAAGCAGTCATCAATATACCTATAGTACATTGAAGGCAAGCGACTCAGCACTGGTTTTTCAATTCTGCTCATGATGTCGGAAACGCTAGATGGGAAGAGGCGCTCGTTCAAGTACTTGACATATCAAAAGCTTCAAGCCATCTTCAGTCCTCTGAAGAAGACGAAACCGTCGAAACGTTGGGCCACTAATAAAGGTTCCACTTAAAAACCTCGTATGGCATAACAGACATCAAAATCGGCATTTTGTTGGCAAAAACACTTCCCCTTTCTTGAAAGCGTCACCACTCAATTAGCCAGCCATCTTTCCGAATTCCAAAGGTCAGATTTGACCAAAAGCGTGTGGGTAACACGGCTTCCTCAACACGATATCACAATGGTTCTGTGCTTGTAATAGTACTTGTCGTTCAGAAAACCTTCACAACTCCCTTTACAGGGTCGATCCGCGGATTTGGGCAGCAGATTGAGTTCAGCGTTCCAAGGCCCAAACAGTAATGTGCATCTTATTGTGAGTGACCTAAATGGCTTACCAACCCCCTTTTGTGAATGACATTTGAAGGCATTTTGGACTAAGTTTGCTAGGTGGACGTGGTCTATGAGGGTGTGTAGCCTTATGTCGCAAAATCGCGTAGATTACAGTTTTTTTCGCGTGCGACCACAAGTGCATCTTTCAAAAGGGACTCCCATGTTGACATAATTTTAGGTCTGAACGGAATCCCAGCTGACTGCGGCAAGTCGTGCTATGGCGCCGCGGGTGCGACGCCGCAACGCAACTTAGCGACATAAGGCTACACACCGGGGTCTATGGAGTGAATGTGATGTCCGCGGTGAAGGAAATTTCTGACTATATGGCATGATTGAGAGCTTTTTTTACTATGACAGTATACCTGCGCCACTCTAGTGCTTAACCGGGAACGCCCTCACTTCTACGTGATGTCATTTTCCTTCTTGACCATTTACTTTGGTCTGATTCAGAAATGAAAGCGACCACCAACGCCTCATCGCCCTCGGCAGAAGCTGATTTAACGTCGTCCATTAGTGCTACTTCTACGGAGTCATCTGTATCAGATACAAAATATTGTCATGGTTAAGCAAGGTGCCCCATTTTTGAATATTCACACATTTAGGAAGAGTTCGTGGCTGCGCCGACTCTTTCACCAGAAGGGAAGCGGGAGTTGCTCAGTCAACTTCAAGGAATCATGAAAAACTTATCGTCCATTATGAACTACACCAATCCATCTGGCTATGAGATTATCGACAAATTAGCTCAGTTACCGGTAGCCAAGTGGTTTTGAGTTACTTTAGTAGTGTAGTTACTTGGGCTATTTCAGAGTGACAAACTCTCCATTGTGGCTAATTCCTTGCTCCAAGGGAAGGCTGTGGTAAGAAAACTGTTATCACGATTAGCTATCCTACTCTACACAATTCGCTTAGTATGTCTGTGTGTGTGTGTGTCCGTCCGTGTGTCACGAAATTAGGTATTATGTAAAAAACGACCCGTGGAGATGGGGACAAGTGCGAGATGGGTAGGGCATGGGAAAAAAAGTGAAGACCATACATGGAGTGAGTCAAGCTCCGCCACGGTGAGTAGGTCGCGCACTGAAATGTTCCGTTTGGAGACCGAAAATTGTTAATTGGGTTCCAATGTGCCCAAAACTTGGGGGGAAAATGGATTTAGGTTAGGGATGAGTTTCTGAAGGTCACCAAAGAATCCTGGGCGCAATGGGCGGAGCGTTTGCGGTGGTGGGCGGAGCTTGCACATCACATGAAAAACGACCTGTGGAGATGGGGACAAGTGTGGGATGTGTAGGGCATGGGAAAAGAAGTAAAGACCATACATGGACCAAGTCAAGCTCCGCTCACGGTGGGTGGGGCGTGCACTGAAACACTCTAACCTCAAGAAAAACAGCAATTTCGATCGACCTGCTAAGCACATGGTGTTTCGCGCACAGTACTGTCACAACACAACTCGAAAGAAGGAAAATAAATTTTCCCTTTATGTTAACCTCGCAGGCCACTTTGTATTAATCGGTAAAGCGCTACCTAATCCTGCTATGATCACAAGTAAATGGTAAGTGGCGCATCCTAGAACTTGCTTATGTCTTTGCGAGTCGTTTGGAAACGCGTCGCACCAGGCACCCGACTCTTTTTGCGTTGCTGCCCCAATCCGCCGCGTCATGTGCTGCGTATGGCCGCCACACCTCAAATCGCATGGTTTAGTTGATGCGTTATTACTGTATGCGTCAAGGCACACGTTTACTGCCATACCATTGTGTAGTGAGGTTGTCCACTGCCCGGGTTTTCAACCGTTTAAATTTTTTGGTTTCTTTCGCACTAGAAAACGGTTGAGTATCTCCACTTCCCTTTCCAACCCTACTTCAAATTATCGCATTTGCTGGTTTTAAAGGCACTTTCCACGACTATTGTGGTGTTGCAGCTCCCTCTGTGGTCAGACAGCTCGACCCACTACCATTTGCAGGGCCTGAGAAGCCAGCGGTACTCCAACATGGAGTGCCTGTTCGCTCAACCTAGGCGTCCAACATGGAGTGCCTGTTCGCTCAACCTAGGTGTGATTGCTGGCAACGACGGTGGCAACGGTGGCAACAACGTAGCAGAAAAGGCCCGCGATAAGATAAATTAAGGCTGCGTTCATACTTTGCGTCTGCAGGGGCGACTGCGTTCACAGGCAGCGAGGCAGAATGGCAAGGGGAGAAGACAACGAGACCGATGATACGCAGAGACACGCAGTGACTTTCGACCGCAGGCACCGCAGTGTGTGAAAGCGGCCTAAGGAAAATATCCCAGTAGTAAAGGGAACATTGACTTGGCCAAACAGCTGATATCCCAAACATCCTCATGATACCGTGCAGCAGCAACAAACCCAAAGACTGACTTTCACGCAGTAATCTTGCACAAAGCCAGATGCCAAGAGCCTCTAATTTCGCCATTTCCGGGGCTTCTTTGGGATTTTCTTTCTACGGCGTATTCTTCAGGACCTTTTATTTCTAGCGCTTTGCACCATTCAAACAGCCCTGAAATGTGCTTTTAAGATGCGCCGCGCATCGTGGTTCGTTAAAAAAAAAATCATGAAGTCATTTTGAAGTGCTTGGTGCAAACAGAGAGATACGGTGGCAAGCGTTTGTCAGATCCTCGTTTTCATTCATAGTCTATACTGATAACTTGGTAAACTATTTTGAAGGATGGAGTATTTGTTCGGTAACAACAACTGTGCAGAAACCTTAGGCCGCGGTGTACTCACCGCGGGCAGGGCGTGGCTGCATTCAGAGGCAGCGAGGGAGAGTGGCATGGGCGGAGACGCAAAGATACGCAGTCACGCCCTGCCCCGGCACCGCAAACTATGACCGCGGCCTTAGAGTATCCTGGTCCGTCGTTTTCGGTTCAACTTGATATTTGAAGGCACTCTGGTGGTAAAGAGAAAACGAGATCTGGAAGGGCATGTTCTCTGTAAACCACATTCGGATTTAGATGAGATGATCTGTGGCAAAACTCACTTTTAGAAATCGCCCCTTGTTGTCTTTATCGCAGCCCCGTTTGCCTGCGTTTCGAGAGGAAAAGATTGTGAATGAGGGTTTCCAGGTTGTTATAATAGTGTCTTTGAGGTTACGAAGGACATGTCATCTTCACAAATTATTGTTCTTCTTAAAAAACATATGAGTGTCACAAATGATTCCATTGCCGAGGTTTGTTTTTGCAGCTCCTTTTCTTACGTTAGTCTTTCAATCATCTTGTGATCATTATAGAAGCTGAATGCCTTGATAAAAAGTTTGTCTCAAATTGACATCACTAGCGCCGACTCCATGACTGGAGTTATGGATACGTTGGAGAAGATATTGCAAGAAGGTACATCCAAAATTTTTGAAGGAGAGCCACAGGTAATAATTCAAACACGAAAAATGGAGAAGAAATTTTTGGATGGAGATGTTGCTTTATGTTCCCCTTGTGTGAGGAAGGGACTACAATATTTTATGTTACCTTTTATATATACAGCAAATCATAACTTCATGAACTGGTGCCTCGTTGGAAGTACATTAAAGGCAGTGATACTTACTTACCAGGAAGGGCTTTTTACTTCCCATGGAACTTTGAATAGGGACCCATATCGTTCGATAGAGCTTCGAACGCTGATTACGAATTGGAAAACTAAAAGTGCTACGGGCTGTTCCGAAGCGAGTTAGGAGGGGACAAAGTTTGCTTGTGATATCTCATTGGCGAGGCACTTTGCCGTCGGCACGGCTGCTCTTGAACTATCAACGGCCACTGTGGCTTGCTGGTAGTGCTCCGGATCTGCAGCATAAAGGTTTTGTGTTTGCTCCCCGCCGGTGGAGATTTTTTTGCATTTTGTGTCTCATTGTCTACACGTTTACCTGAATGCCTAATATATTACATGGTGCGTTCGGAAGCCCATAACGCGCGAGCCAGTCGTTCTCGTGCAAAACCAGTATGATTTTCGTGTTGAGGTAATCAAGTTACCCTAGGAGACGAGCTTTTAGCCAATTCGAGAATTTGACCAAATTTCGCAAAAATTCACGATCTATTGGGTGGCAGCACAATGAACAGTGGAGAAGGCGTTGACTCTTGCCGAGCAAATGCTCTTATTTGACGCTTGTTTCGTACGTTCAGTGCGATGGGCAAGTGTAACAGGTATGTGTAGGTGATTATGTTCAGGTTCCAGGATTTTTTGTAGAAGAAAATTCAAAAATTACCAGTTTACCCCCTAGCCACCCCTAATTTTCACAAGTTGGACCAAAAACTGGATTCGGCTGAAAATTTGCACAGAGGGGTAATTTGACCCCCTGTGCGCGAATATCATAATCTTTTTACGCAACAACGCCTAATTCGAGTGGTATGGGAGTCTCTTCGACCTGATGTGCTTCCCTTGTGAGTATTGTTAGTAGTTATAAATAAAGTGGCAGAGTAAATGATGAGTGTGATAGGTACCAGTACAAGGAAACGTTCAGAAGTGAAAGAAAAGCATTTTCTGGCCATGAAACACAAAACGCAAAAAGGCTCAACAGGCGGGGAGCATACCAAGCACCCCACGCCTGGAGACGAGGATCACTACCTTTGAGCCAACGTGGCTGTTGTGACATACATGATTAGCCGCGTTGACGAGTCACCACTAGCAGAGTCCCCCGTCGATGAGTCTTCGCATGCGAACTTTGACCCCTGCTAACTCGCTTCCGAACAGCCCGTAGCACTTTTGGTTTTCACATTTGTAATGAGCGCTCGAAGCCCTATCGATCTGTAGGGGTCCCTATTCGAAGTTCCATGGGAAGTAAAAAGCCCTTCCTGGTTAGATACTCAGACGGCCCGTCCACACTGGTTGTGCGGGCCCCAACACGATTTCCATTCGTTTCGTTTTTTCGCGATCGTCATCCAGCTCATTCGTTGACTCGTTGGTGGCGACCATGAAAACCAGCCACTCTGGAATTGCTCCTTAGTTTAACGCATTCAACGAACATATCTCCCCATCTTTGGGGAGGTTTTCCGCAGGGACGTGTACAATCCCAGGGGATCCACTCCACTGTTCTTCTTGTCCACCCATCGTCTTCTCTCCTCATTATAAGGCCGGCCCAAGATGTTTGGCCTTCGACGCGTATTCCGCAGGGTCTCGTAGGCGAGACATCTGCTTCAAATCGGAGCTGCGAAGCCCGGCACGATATTGAGAGGCAATGATAGGGGAATTAATGCGATGGTGAAGAAAATACGGAATGAAATGGTTGAGGACCCAAGAGATACGACCCCCGTCCCACCGTTGATTCTCGACGCGGACGACCTTTCCGTCAAGAAGCGTTTAGTCGACGAGTTTTCTATTGGCATGGTGCCAACTCGCAAACATGAAGGGATGTTTGGAGATACGACATCTGTTTTTTGAAGTGACGTTCAAGCTAGAATCGAGAAAGTGCGCCACGATACCTTCAACCCTGTCGCAGCTCCTTGGCCCCTCCCACCCCAGTCAATCAGGGATGCTCGTCGCTAGGAGGCGAGCGAGCCATGAAAGGCAGCTAAAGCTTGGCATAGCGCCTCCGTCACAGCTGGGCGCCCCTTTAGCGGCAGATTTCGACGCAGACGTGCCTTTCAGGGTGGAGGTGTTGTAGTGGCAGGTGGCGCGTAACCAACTCTCATGGTGCGGGGATCAAGTTCCGCATATAACGCCCGCCCAGGACAAGCAAACTCCCAACCCAATCGTATAGAGGAATCTGAAGAACTAGGAGTTCAGGCGCCCATAATTTTGGGACAGCCTGTATGTTCTGTGGAAACAAACATTCCAATTTAGAAGAGGTTACTTGTGGCGAAATTCCCATTGAAAAAGAGCGACAGAGGGTCTTATCACGATCCTGCAGCACTGCGAATAGCGCCGCCGTACATCCCCCAAGGGAGTTGTCTGTAGGGAACAACGCTCGTCTGCATCTACCTCACCGGCTAGTGATGCAGAGGAGCGCGAACCACACTGCGTGGCAGTAGTTGAAAGATGGATCCAAAGGCACTCTTTCCGGCGCCTTTAAATCCAACTTCCACTACTGCCACCCGATGTGTTACGCGGAATATTTATTCATGTCCTTGTGAGCCTTGTGAAAATTGGCTAATTCGGTACCACACCTTTACAAATTGTGCATCCATTATTTACACTATATGTACATTCATAAACATGGTCTCGTTTTGGTACATTTCGGTGCGATGGGTGCCGACAACAGGGACAAGACGGTTTTGGGAGGCCGATGATTGATTCCCACAGTAACCCCCGTCATCATTGGGGCGCGCATTTGAATTGGGGCACGTAAGGTGGAGCCCCATAAAGCTTCTATGAGCCATCCTTCCAAATCGGTTCTGATGAAGTGGACAAACTCCATTATGTGTAGTTTTAAATGTTTGATGAGCACTCCTTGCTGTTTTTGTTAGTTTTGGAGTTATAATTAGCAGTTCTTCACCCATAATCAAAGGAAATCTGTGGATGAGTTGATTGGTTCCCATTTCGTACATCGAATTTTCCTCCATGCTCCAGGGTAAACTTTAATAACGCTGGGAAGAGAGGTTATAATTTGAACATTTATCATGAGGATAAATAAGAATAGCGTAACAAATAACAAACTTTTCGGGTCTCCAATCGTGAATCAGCTTATAAAAAATCTACAGCGATTTGATGTGAAAGAAACACTACATAATCTGTTCAAATTCCATAACAGTCAATCGTAAGATAACAATATTGTCACTATTCCTGTAACATTTCCTTTTTACTATCGCTCAACTTCTTCCACTAACGAAAGACTTCATCACAGGATTTCTTCGAATCGCTCACAACGACACGCGATTTCTTCTTGACACCCTTCTAAATCGTTCTCACAGTGCTTGAGATCTCGGCATTTTTGTCAATCTTTGCCTTCTTTCCATCAGGCTCATCAGACTGTTTAAAGCTCTTTTCAGCCTGGATACACTTCATCTTCTTCTTTTTTGCAGACGCTATATGTTTCCGCTTTGGGGCATGACGTACAAGTTGCCTCTTCTTATTTCTAAAATCAAAATATTGAAGATTTAATTCAAAAATGAAAGTCTTTCATACAAGTGAATATACTTGCCTGCTCAAAAGCTTTCAACTCAACGTGTACTCTAGAACTTCGATTCCTGCTCCTAGGTATGGATGGTACGTCCACGACGACTAGCACGTCCCGTACTACCTGAAAGCAACTAAAACTAGTAGGAGACACCAAAACAAGAAATACTGACCTATTAGATGAATATAGCTATGAACTGAGGTTGGTAAGTCGAAATATCACAAGGTTCACATTACGGAGTCAAGTCTCGCGGCCCATTAATTCCGTACAGATTAAGATCCATAAACGTCCTGATAGGAATGATGCGATTACGTGATCCCTCCAAAAATTCACGAAGGTTCACATATTCAAAATATATCTTGCTAATGACATTTTTTCATTTCCAAAGCTCAGCACAAACGCAACCCCAAAAGTCGAACTCGGAAGACGTTATTCTCCAAGCCACTTTTAAACCAAAACAACAACACGGAATGTAATGAATAGTTTAGCAAAATAAACTGCAGCACATATTCACAGCACATAATAATCAAAAGGTGAGTCGTAATCATACCATTCTGAGACTTTTCACTGCTGATCAGCGATACAACAATTGGAGACGCAATCGAATACAATGCGTAAAGTAGTTCACGAGCTTGTTCCTTCCTCTTGAATCCTAAATAAAGTATCTTTAATAAAGAAAGGCAAACGATTAATCTACATGCCTGCACGAAAATCAAAGCTGGTGGGTCAAACTGAGTCCGGAGAGGGGGTCGAATGGCAAAAAGTTTCCCCTGTTATGAACCAGCAAACACGTCAACTAGAAAACAAAGAGGAACGGGATTCACTACGAATGAACTACATCATTTGAAAACAAATATATACTTCGACATTATCAAACATCAAAACAACACAACACCTAATGGAGTTTGTCCACTGCACTAGAACGGATATGAAACAATGGCTCAAAGAAGCCTTAAAGGGGTCCATCACACGTGCCCCAGTTCGAATGTGCGCCCCAGTGATGACGGGGCTTACTGTGGGAGGGTGTATGTCGTTTGGCGCGGCCCTTGCAGCTAATTTGCCAATGGGGCGCATGGGCCGTCTGGACTCCCCCAGATTTACCTAAGCCTTTTTAGGGGAGGAGCTTCGGCAGTGCCCCATTGGCAAATTAGCTCCAAGGGGCCGCGCCAAACGACCGTCTCCCACTGTGGGAATCAATCACCGGCCTCCCAAATCCGTCTTGTACCACAGGGCGGGGAACCCTCTATCAGCCGTTCTCACTATCAGCAATGCAGGGTCACGAAAGCACGTCCTCGATGATGGAAAGAATCCTAGTTCTCGTTTTTTGACTCTGTTGTTGCTTTTTCTCTACTGTTACTCTACTGAGCATTCTATCTTCATTTTCTATAACTGTATAGAATTACGCAGTATAACTCTGAACGTACATGTGGAGCACAGTTGCCGAAGGAAAAAATCTAAGGTATAAAGTATGCAAAGCGACGTAAAGGGCTGAAGGGCCGTGACGGGCTTTTGGACGTCTTAGTCGCTCGGGGTGTTGGCGTGCGCTGAGTTACATACGTCTGCTCTATCGTGCCGGAGCTGAAGCGGGCAACTTGTCTCACTATAGAACTTTTTCAAAAGCGTTACCTCTTAGCTTCCGCACTCCATGATATTCAAAAAGAGCTCACTACTAGCCACTGTTCAGAACCTAAACGGTCCGACCATCGGCACCATGGATTGTGGCAACTTTCAAGCCTTCATGATGAATATGCTGGTAAGAACACGATGTATGGAAAAGGCAACAGAAGGCTAAAAATTATTCAGGTGACTCATTCTGGAGATGAAGTGTTCATCGTGGGTGACATACGATCTGCTCGATTACAACATAAGTCTCCAGCTACAGTGAGTTGTACACTCTCGGCATCCACCACATCAGCTGTAGAACATGATTTCAGTTGAGTTTCAATGCTGGTGCTATTGGTTTCCATGGCTTGTACTCAGAATTCACCGGTGTCTCAGTTAATCGTGGAAAATATAAAAAGGAAAAACTATGCACAGATTTGTATGGTTACAGATTCTATAACAAACCTTTCGTGAGTGCTCAACTGCTTTTTTGCCTACGGTCAATGAATAGGTTCCTTAATCCTAGGTTATAGGTCACGCGGTTATCAGAACCCAGCCGTTTTCCATATCTTCTGGAATTATGGAATGCCACTGCAGTCTCCGTGGTGAATAGAGAACAAGAGGTGGAAAACACAGCACTAACAGCTTGGGCACCAATAACCGGTGCCAATCTGGTCATGGAGGTCAGTGTTATTCACACCGCCATTAGAGAGGTGTGTGGCCCCATGTCGAATTTTCGCACGGCCGCGCGCGGCGAGCGGCGAGACGAAGTTCTTCGCGTGTGGTTGCATACATTGCGCGCACCCCCTTTGAAGTTTTACGCACGAATTAATCATTTCCTGACCGTGGCAATTCGTGCTGATGACGTCGCAAGTACGACGCCGCAAAGCGAAGCTTCGACATAAGGCTATACACTCCTATTACAGTACTGTCCACATGCAAAGGAGATGATATAAGTTGGAGAACAGACATAGCTTTCACGGTAGGCCGCATTCATACTCAGCGTAGGCGGCGAGGCAAAGTGCACGGGTAGGTACAAAGACGATGCAGGCAAAGAGGCAGGGTGGTATAGGCGAGACGCAGACACGTGGCCGCGCCCCCTGGCGCCGGCACCGCAGGGCATGAACGTGGCTATAAAGCTCTTCTTTGGTGGGGGGGGGGGGGTGGGTGTTTGTTGGGGTGGCCGTGGCATCTGCTCATTAACCTGTATTTTCGTTCCTAATTCCTTTATCTTTGTGGCTGCTTTGATGGAAGCGCCGTTTTCGCTGACCCCTCCACGGTATTTTCAATTTTTGGTGTAGGCGGTTTCTTTCATACTTACGCGTAGAGATTCGTACACTTGATAAATAATAGACTACAGCAAACGCCCCCCCCCCCCCCCCCTACACCCAGTAATCTCTCAAGATTCGTTACAGAGCTCAGAAGAGTCATTTGACATGATGGTGCTAGGCACGCCTCTCGCAGCCAAAAGTTTCGTTTTTCAAGTGAATTTCGGTGGAGTCGATTACTACATCGCTTATGGGTAGGCAATGAATTTCTGCCGGAATAATTCTGTATCGTAAACCTGATTATTCAGAAATGGGACTATGCGACTTACTGATGTTGACAATGATACTGCAAAGCTACTCTACTACGGTGATCTACCAAAAGCTAGCACCAATGATGGAAGAAACGCTGCCGCTGCTTTGGCAGACATTCTGGACAGCTTGATGGTCGTTCAAAGTGCGTATTTCAAAGATTCTATGCAGGTATATAATAAAGATGAATACTTTTTAGACATAAATCTGGCAGACCTGATCTCCAGCGCGTGGCCTGAACTACCCCTCAAACCATACGGTGATGGGCCACTCGCGGGAGTCTTTGCTTTCCCAGGTTCGCGTTTCTATCGAATCTATTTTTTATTTAATAATTTTTCGATTATGTCAAAGTGACAAAGTGTAAGTTGGTGTACTCGTGTTCGATCGGAAATTCACAACTGTACCGGCCCTGATTTTTTTTTATTGAAGCGTGCTTTGGGAGAAGTTGCAGGCTGACATCAGCGAAGGGTGATCAGAACTGGTGACGACTGATAAGGAGAGATTTGCTGCTAACTTTGTTTGACACAGACGAATATATTTACCGTAATATTGGGTGTACTTGGTGCACTCCTTTAGAAGTGACGGAAAAAGGACTTTTCAAAGTATATTACAGTATAAAGTATTCCATTTATGATCTGGATTCAAGACTCTAGCTACGTATGGGTTTTGTTGAATTAATCCTTTTGATGTTAGCGAGAAGTAAGTTTCAGCTACAGGTCGTTTGATTTCGATCAAATGCCGTTATGATTTGACCATGTAATTGTCCGCGTTTTCCATAGTTTCCTCTGGTTCTCAATAAACTGATACTGGGTCAATTAAAATGGGGGGGGGGACCACCTCACCGACGTAAGAGCCTTTCCCTCTTGGGAGTAGCCTTATGTCGAGAAATCGCGTGGCCGCCCTCGCCAAAGTGGTGTTGGTTTTCCGCGTGCGATTTCGTAACATCTACCCAATTTTGCTGCCCGAAGTAGTTATTTGTTGAATAATGAGTTGCCGTTTTTTACATTTTCAACTTATGTTATTGATTTTTGTTGTTTTAGACGCGCAAAGATCAACTGTAGTGAAGACGCAAGGGGCCCCACTATGGACATCAGTTACCTTAATCTAGTAGGGTATAGGAATCACTTCTCTACATTAAGGCTCAGGCAAAACTTTGAAAAAGCAGAAGTACTCACCTGAGGGTGCAGATTGACCTTTCAAATCCACTAAAATGCTTAGATGGGTTAATTTTTGTTAGATGCCTTTTCATTGCGGTAGCCCCCTGCAATTATACAGTCTGCGTCACTGCATCATGGTTCTCAGCTATCAAGAAATAAAAGCAGCTTTTTTCGAAAGGCTCTCACGGCGCCATAATCTTGGGTCCTGTACGGAATCCCGGCTGACAGCGGCAAGTGCTGGTGATGGCGCCGTGGGTGCGATTACGCGGAGCGATTTTTCGACATAAGGCACACCCTCCCCTCACTAGAGTTGGACGAAAGTTCGCATCCCCTCCTACATGAAAAGCATCTGCCAAAGCATCTGTCTCATCCGGTTTAGCCCAAGCCTAGGGAGGGAAAGGAGCTCCGACGTCGGTGAAAATTTAGAGTCTTCCCCCACTTCAATTAACCTCTGATACTTTTTTTTTCAATATACCAGCCTTGCTCTTGAATGGCATTGCGTACATCACGAAGTGCAAGACAGGCTCATTTCAAATTGCTATCAGCATAGATTAAGCACATTTTGCATTGCTACATTATTACGTTAAGCAATGTTCGCAGTGTTGTGTGCAACGTGTCTTTGAGCGCTTATTTCGAATCTCCTTAACAAATTTGCAAAGCGATTATTCCAGTAACGGTATGAAGGTTTTCCTGATTGATCAGTTGCTAAATAGAAGAGCGGACACTCAGTCAGAGGCCGGTATATTCAATAAGTGGGAGGAGCAACTTGGCACAGTGACAAGCATTGCCATTATTTTGGAAGGATGATGGCAGCGGCGTTTGTGAAAACAAAGATATTTGACATCGACTATCCCACTGACCAGAAAGCTATTTTCAGCTTGAACGAAAGGCTACAGTGATTCTCAGAGGCGCGAATTTCAATTTACTCTTAGAGCACTTTCGATCCACACCACACTTTACGCAGAATTCCCTAAGTTAATGCTTATCTGCTGGGAATCGGAATTTTACTCTCTGAATGGTACAAGCTCTATGAGTCTATGTGGCTAGGGAACAGAAGTAGAGGGGGCGGGGGGCACGAGGTGAAGATGAGGGCACTCCAATGTGTCCGGCGACGGTGTTTTGTCTAAATGTGTTTTGTGTTTTTTTGTTTTGCCCTTTTGTGTTCTGCGTAGACACAACGAGAAAGAAGCTCCTTCCTCTCTCCAGGGTTCAAGCAAAAG
Source organism: Trichostrongylus colubriformis (assembly GCA_963978905.1). Lineage (NCBI taxonomy): Eukaryota > Metazoa > Nematoda > Chromadorea > Rhabditida > Trichostrongylidae > Trichostrongylus > Trichostrongylus colubriformis. Next base: position 9,239,338 of record OZ022256.1, read on the forward strand.
TGCAGTATAGTACAATGCACCTGTCCTCTACCGTATACTCCATTTTGGAGCGCCTGGTAGGGCGTGGCCTACGGACATGGGTGAGTGGCGAGAGTGAGAGTGCGTGGCAAGAGTGAGAGTGTGTTGCGAAGTGAGAGAGTTCGACACACTCTCACCCAAGCCCGTAGGCCACGCCCTATCAGGCGTCCGAAATGACTGTGAGCTCAATAAGCTTCTGAACACTTCCCTGTACAGATGCTCCGCTGCCTGCAGTATCGGTATTTGAGGATATTATTGACAGCATGCTAACGTTGGCACCAGGGCAAGTGAAAAGCCTACAAGAATTACAGCAAGCAATGGGGAATAATCCTATTGCTCTCACTGTGTCTGGAGCGGTAGGTGACGATTTTTTGATGAAGCGTTTCTCTCTCACTCATTCAGAATTTTGTTACAGCTGAATTTCTCAAGTGGACGTCACGTGACTCTCAAAAATGTGGAGATTCGGTATGAAGGAAATAGTCTCATTTTGACATCTGGAGTAGAAATAAGCAGTATTTGTGATGTGCAGTGGGAGGTAAAAAAACTATTACGTTGGTCCATAAGTTTCTAACCGCCTTGTCTAATTATCGCTTCTATTTTTTTGCTATCTCACTTTTATATTCATTCAGCGTGATAAATACCGCAACTACCTGCAACAAGTTGTCAACACATGGGGGGCCTTTCGCTCTCTCCTTTGTGGAATTCCACAGTCTTCTGGTCAAGGAAAGTTTTGAAATCAGCATGGTCAACTTGAAAATACTATTTCAGGAAGTGGTTAGTGAGCAGAACAGTTGCTGGTTCGTCAGCACGAGGTTGGGCCATGGAATGAACAACGATAGAATCACACTTGAAAGTCTTTCACTTTCCCCCTTTATTTTCCTCGAAATCAGGATGAGCATCACCACACGCAAAATCTAACTCGCTTCTCCTTCGATTGAATGGCTCCACTCAAAGCTTCGCGTTCGCTGCAGAATTTTGGAAAAGCAGCAGCCCTCCAGCTATCCAGTAGTCTCAAAGGTCTCAAAGCGTAGCTCTTGTTGTGTTCCACCAGCGAAGACGAAAGGACTTCATCGTTGCTTTTGGACTTCGGTAGTCAGAATCGCTAAATCGTTTGAGAACAGTATCTACCGCCTGTGTATCGACATGCAGTATCCACACTTCATCACCGGTAACTATGTGGATAACCACGCAAATGTCCGTCAAAATGTTAGAAGGAACACTTGATACGACGAATCGATGTTAGGTAGAACACTACTGTATCGTTTGAGATAAGTATCCGCCATCTGTGGAGTGGCTCACATGCAGTTCCCACACTTTACCTCCGCTGACTATGTTGGATAACCCCGCAAATATCCGTCAAAATGGCAGGAGGAACACTACGCCATCGAGGGCTGGATTAACACTTCTCATGTTAGACACATATTGGGGAACAAACCCTATATTTTCGAAACTTTCTTGACTTGGATTAATACTTCTCATGTTCGACGCATATTGAGGAGCAAACTCCATATTTTCGAAACTTTCTTGACTTTGTGAGCTCCCGAATGCGTTGTCACATGACGGCTCAGCTGTCTGGAATCCCTCTCATGAGCTTGGCGTTCTGTTTCGGTAAAGAATGTCATGTGTGTATGCGTCCATCAAAGGAGAAAAACAAAGGTCAAAGGAAAAAACTACATATTTATGATGAAAAGTGTCCGCTCTGCAATATCAGTTGAGAGACCGTACATTCCTCGGTTGAATGACTGATCTTACTCAGAAGCTGAGACTTGAAAGAACTCAAGCGGTGCTCATGAAAGTAAGCCTTAGAAGACCGAGAGAATGTGCTAGCGAAAAGTAAGCTGGTGGCTGGTCGAAATGGCAAAGGTAGCAACCACACCATCGGCTAAGTAGCAGTTTTACTGTACTGAATAAAGTGGTTGGTAACTTATGGACCAACCCTATATTAAATAGATCTTCCTCCGTATCTAGTTTCCACGAAAAATTAATTTTCAGGAAGTATCTCCACTTGGTGATGTGTTTGCATTGAGAATTCTGAGTGGGAAATACACCACTCATTCCCGGATACATAAAAGGTGGGTGTTTGAAACAGTTTAAGATAAAAACTTAGAAGCAGCAATAGTTAACAATTAACTGCATCTGTGAGTTTCGACAGCATAAGGTCGGATACACGATTTGTGCACCGGCAGCGCCAGCGTCTAAATCACGTGCTCGCCGTACTCTGGGTACTCGCTCCGTTCGCAAAAAAGCTCGACCAAACCAGTGCAGCGGTCGTGGCAAAAGCACACGAATTCAAATTCGAATCTTGGTACAATCTGACGCTATAGTTTGACAATTTGTATTCGCGAGCTCTTGCCGCGACTATCATACTGTAGTGTGGTTCAGTCGAACGTTTTAGGCCGCTTTCATACTTTGCGCACCGACGCCGTCACCGGTGGCGACGGCGTCGGTGCGCAAAGTGAGTAAGTATGAAAGCGGCCTTACGAAGAAGCACATCATTAGAGTGCTGCCGTGGTCGGAGGCGGTGCATGATTTTGCTGCCGTCGCCGCCGGTGCCGACCCCGGCGCGCAATTATGAACACGGCCTAATCAAAGGCGATCGCCTTTCGCCACTTCCGCGCCTTCTATATCACCCCCGTAAACAGTCACCAAACAACGGTGTGTAAATACCTGAAGTTGATTGCTCAGGATAAATAGGATTTTGGTATGACAGATGAGGCGAGCTTTATTCATGCGTTTCAGGACTAGATGAAGTTATTCAGAATTCTCCAAGCCCTCTCTTCTTGAAACCTCGGCATGTTGTTCACTTATTCGTGTGTTGCTTTGCCAAACGAGGTTTTTAGGTGGACCAGTTTATTTTTGGCCTGACGTTTCGACCCGTTCGTCGTCTTCAGAGGCCCCGTGATCCACCGCGAGTGGTAGGACGTCGCTATCGACCCGTGTTAGTGTGATGAGAGAGTCGCGGTGGATCACTGGGCCTCTGAAGACGACGAACGAGTCGAAACGTCAGGCCAAAAATAAACTGGTCTACCTAAAACCTCGTTTGGCAAAGCAACACACGAATAGATGAAGTTAATTTCAGAGCTTTTTTCTCTTCAGGACTGTCCTGAGTTTTGGAGCAGGTAAACAGACGGTGATTGAAGATGGTTTTGCCATCAGAAATCAATCTGATGGAATCCTAATCAAAGGCGGTGTAATCGTCAGCGGCGAATCATATATCCCACGCATCAGTAGGTTGTTTAAGATTTCTTGATCATCTAAAACCATGGTGACGGAAAAAAGTAGTGCAATAAGCTATTTCGAGTGTTCTGACCACCCCATTTGAGGACTATGGCTTGACTTTTTTGCTTTTTTTTAAAAATGAACTCTGAAGCGCTCAAGACATGGATTCATGGGAATATCGAGCCGCGTCCAAATATTTGATAATCTTGTGATTGCTCTAATTCTGGCATTCCTCTGATGAGAGCAATAGTACTCGATTATGACCAGCAGTTTTTCAGCAGTAACTTCGGCTGGTCTTATAAATCAGGAAGCTCAGGAAACTGTAACTGGTATACTTAGCAATGTTAACAATTATCTAGATACTCATGGATCAAGTTTGTCCATGGATGAGCTGGAACAGGTACGATGGTAAACATCCGAACTTAATGAAGACTGACAGATGGACCAGCAGCCTATGCGGTGTTGCGAAGTCGCGAAAGGCGACGTGCACGCGACATTTTCTCAACGGGTCCAACAGGGTCAAAGTCGAGAGCCGTGCAGTGCAACGACGCTCACAAGGAAGGCCCGTCAGGTAAGGTGAGCTTCTTCAAAACGGTTTTGTGCGTTTTATAGGGTCACGAAGCAAAAAACCGGTCTCAAACTCGGCTAAATGGTTTTGGGAGGCCCAGAAAATAGTTGATGGTTCGATCCCCACTGAGGACAAATTTTTGCATTCTTCTAGTTATCATCCATTTGTGCTCATGAATGACCACACGTGCAAAATGTGTGCAAAATCAATTTTTATTCTACCAGGGAACCGCTGTCTTCACTATTTTGCGTACTAAGCGAATGATCTGTCTGGACCTGCCAACGCTCATAACAGGGGAACTAGTCTTTTTTCCGCAAAGCACGTGTGATATTCATGCTCAGAGAGACGAACTACCCTAGGTGACAAGTTTTCAGCCTAATCGTAACTTAGAACCAAACTCGAAAAATTGGGCGATCAATAGTAGTACTACCGCTGCCATAGTAAAGAACATTCAGCGATCGATAGCCGATGTAAAGGAGTTTGCTATCTTTTGCCATCGCATGGTGTTGCAAGGTGCAGTTCACTTGGAATGCGTTGATTCTGCACACGCTCCACTGAATTTAATCTAGGCTGCTAGTTGTTCGTTTGTACAAGTAGGGCAGTTACTATGTGCCCATGTCCATCACACTGTCTCAAGTTTGCTTCCAAAGCTCAGTTCGAATAATATTCTGTACCTAGGGCTAATTGGGTCTCCTGATCACGAATATCACACTAGTTTCGCACGGAAACGCCTGGCATGCGTGCCAGGAGCGCCGAAGGGTCCAAACACGTTAAGCACTGAAAACTTGTACATAAGATCATTTTGGTGCAACAGCAACGAAAATTGCAGTCATTTTGCATGTGCGCAAATAGTATAGCGCTGGACAAAGAAAATCAAGAAAATGCATAAGTGAGGACGCGGAGGGGAGTCGTACCACAAACACCCTCTCCACTGTGCCAATACCAGTCCATCTCACTTGACCATCCAACCACTCTCAAAGCTCACTCCTGACCCCTATGAGTTCTCTATGACTCATTTACCGGTTACCAGACGTGTTCGCATTGGTTTGGCGCAGGTTTGAAGGGACTCTTCTGGTATGCATGGACTGAAGGTCACAGCTGGAAAGCACTGCAACAAACTGGTCAAAATTGCTTATTTCCAAGTAACTTTTGTCACCTATTTTTTGATCCTCCCAAAACCATCTAACCGAATTTGAGACCGCTTCTTGGCTTTATGTATGTGACTTTATAAAATGAAAAAAACCGTTTTGAAAAAGCTCACCTTGACCTGATGGGCCTTCCCTGTTAGACACCTCCTGCATTTCACCCAGCATAGTTGTTCCCTGCATGTGCTCCATTTCTTTTTGGTGAAAGCGCTTGAATGTGTCATTCGCTTGCATAGTGATTGCTATTTATATTCAAACAAGCTACTATTATATTGGGTTGGTGCATAAGTTTTGGATCATCTTTGCTGATTTTCGTTTTCTATTATTTGTTACCAAACGTTATACTCATTATTCAACCTAATGTGCTACCGATCAGGTATCAGATATAGGTATTTTGTGCTCCATTCCTTTCCTGTGAAACTGTGCAGATCCGAAGTTATGTTAAATGTGGGCTTGAGATCGAATTGGTTAGCCTGTCAATCTTACCAATAGTGATCTAGAGAACATAGTGGGAGTGGTTTAGCGTCAGTTTATGCACAGGTCGTTACATCAAAAAGGCAGCAGAAGGGGCAGTTTAGTATTCACAAACATGGAGTTACGTCCACTATAAACGAATGTTTGGCGTTCAAGCAGACAGTGTGGGGGCGACTCTAAAGCGTGCTTTACAGTGAGTCGCAGGGGTGATTAGGTTGTATCATTCACATACATCACACACTCCAATCTTTGATGACCGGTGGAATTTTTTATTATCAAAGCCAATACGTCAAGCACCACGTAGTAATACTATGCGATACGATAAGCATCACTCTACTGTCATACTTATTACTCCACATCTCAGTCATGGCTGGCATAGTTAACCCTAGAAAGCGAAGTACGTTAAAGACACCGGAAGAGGGTAATTTTAGGCCTACGGTAGAACATTCGTAGTTTGGACAAAATTAAGGGGCCGCCATTGCACAAACTCGCCAATGGAACGCCTTGGCATGTCCAAGAGGAGATGTTCACATCATAAAGTTGTTTTTTTTTCTTTGACTTTCTCTTTTGATGCTTCTTGTATTGTTTTTAGATGTACTTACATTGCTGCTAATGTAGTTGGGAAGGGACATCCACTGCATTAGGAGTCAGGTGCCACAACTAGTGATGGCCAGCGTCCCGTCTCCTACAACGGACAACTCGGAAAGTCGTGTGCTGATGCGAATGTAATGCGAATACACACCACAGCGTCACGCTTTTGAATCCGGGTTTTTTCGCCGATTATCGCTTCTAACCTTAAGTGTTCTATACAAAATGCTCATTTTTTGCATCTTCCTCTTGTTTCGGACCCCGCTCGGTTCCTTTAAGAAAGGCGGAGCTTGCTACAAGCAATGTCTCCTCTAAATCTAACGTTCCATTTTCACCGGGCACTGCGAAACATACCGCTTTTCCAGAACCCAGTTTTCATTTGAGTGACTCACTCCAGCCGCTCCTCATTGCCCACATTGCTTCTACTACTGTCTGAAAGCCCCTTATCATGGCTCTACGGTGACGCACCTGGCTCAATACGCTCCCAGTGGCCGAGGAAATGGGATAAGCGGGTCAGCTGCAGCGTCCTGGTTGGAAGGCTACTTCAGACTATTCAGTGGTTTGCCTAAAGACCGTGATAGGGGTAATGTGGGTGGTAAGGAATCCCAAAGAGGAGTCATTCACAAGACAGCAACGGGTCTGGGAAATCTATCTGCAACGAAATCCCCAGTTAAAGGGGCACCTCTGACTGTGTCGGAGATGGCCATTTTCGCTCCAGCCGCTTTCTTGTCTAGGTCCGCCTTCTTTCTAGCGATGAGCATCCCTGATTGGCTGCGGAGGGAGTTGCCAGAGATTCGGCAGGGTGGGAGCGATCGCACTGCGCTTTCGTGAATTGGAATATCATAGACGCTTCTTTTTATTTCTGATGGTCATCGTAGAGTTTCCGAATCCTTCTTTTCTACAATTTTTTTCGTCATTTCTTACTTGTTGCATCCGCCCGTTTGCGGTCAACGATGGGATGCCTTTTAAGTTCTTGCATTGTTTCCACGCTGTTTTTGCCCATTGATTACTTGGCTACATGCCAATGGAAGAGGCGTCCGGACTACCCGCTTCTTGGCGGAATGATCGTCCACGTCGCGAATCAATGGTGGGAAAAGGCTCCTATTCCTCGCTACTTCCATTTTCCCTTCACTGTCTTACTGATCATCTCGACTGTCATATTCCCTATTTTTTTCACGTTTCTTTCAAATTTTCCCTACCACCGTCTTTCATTAACCGGATGGCGAGGAGCTTTTTTTTCATAGGCTTTTTAAAATTGAGTTTGCCGTTCGGTACTTCTTTCATACGGACTGTTAGTCTTTCAGAGGCTCACTTATTTTTCTCAATATCACCATGTCTTTGGAAAGTATACTGGTTATCCACTGAAGCACACTCAGTGGTGACCCTCAAGGGAAAGCAAGGACAGTGGTAAGGGCGAGAGGACCATCCCTGGTTGTTTCCTCATGCCATATATTAACCCATAGCGGACGGTGCGCCACATGGCCACGCAACCCATAACGGACGGCGGCGTTTTTGCGCCGTTTTTCAATCAAATCTTTCACCAATTTTTAAATTGAGTCATTTTTGTAACCTTTTTATGCAGTTGCTACTGATAAAAAGGTCATCACTGTGTAGTGGTATCACCTCATGCCGTTATACGCGGTACTTCTCTCTACCTATTACTGCAAAAAAGTTATGCATTTCGAGTAGTAAGATGAGCGCGAGGGTTTCCAAATGGGAAACGGAGTCTACGGATTCTAATGGATTATTGATTGTAACTAAAAACAATTGTTGTCATTTGTTTGTACAACTAGAAAGGATTGCATTTGAAGTGACTCGCATAATGTTTGTTGAAAATTTGCGCTGCACCGGTGCTGGAAATATATGTTATTCTTCAATACTTGTAGTGTATACGTGTATAATTGGTTTTTTGGAAATATTACAAAACTAGATTTAAATGTTGGGAGTAACCATGTGGCGCACCGTCCGTTATGGGTTAAACTTGTAACATGCTTTGGTATTTTATTCAAGTTGATGCGGTCTGACTTAAAGACAAATGTGGAGCGCATGCTGAGAGATCAGCGATAAAGAAACCCGTACACTGGAAAATGACTTTTTGTTGAGTATGTGTCATTGTCATGTGTGAAAAGTATAGCAGTATTTTGGAGACTGCAAAGAACGCGTTGTCAATCGGGAAATCTCTCACCCAAGCAGTTCAAGACACTCTTAGCAATCCTTTGTGGAGTGATTTGCAGAAGAATCTCAACTATGAAAAGGAACATTATAATGAGATCTTCAATTCTTTGCCGTTGAATCCAGGTACGCTCTTTTACTACACCTACTATAACTAGAAATCCACCGTTTGTTAGACCACGTTCATACTCGGCGGGCAGTCGCGCAATGAACACACCCATTGCTATCCATGTGTAAGGCGACTGTATATTGTGCGGCAAATATTGACCATCCGGCCAAACCTTACCATACTAATAAAGAGGAAGATACCAACGTGAATTCTAGTGCTTTATGGATCAACAAACATTCCCAACCAACACGAAATAATATGTTCCGAGAATTCAATATGAGCAACTTTGGGAGGACCCGATGACAAAGACGGTGATGGAAAATATTACCGTTGGCCGCTAATGATGTTTCTTCATGGTCACATGCTTTCGTAGGCGTAGTCCTAAAAGAAGTGATTCAATTGTGAGAAGTGTCTCACAAGGAAGGCCCATCAGGTCAAGGTAAGCTTTTTCAAAACGGTTTTTTGCATTTTATAGGGTCACATACATGAAGCAAAAAACCGGTCTCAAATTTGGCTAAATGGTTTTGGGGGGCCCAGAAAATGAGTGCCAAAAGTTGCGTAGAAAGAAACAATTTTGACCAGTTTGCTGCAATGCTTTCCAGCTGCGGCGTTCAGTATATGAATATCGGAAGACTGTCTTCAAACCTACGCCAAAACCACTGCGAGCTCGTTCAAAAATGTAGAATCGCTTATGGTAACTACGAAACGAAGCAAGGAAGACTCATAGGGGTTGCGCAGGACAGAGTTCTCGCAGTGGTTGGATGGTCGAATGGATAGTGGGACGGACTGGCATTGGCACGGTGGCGGAGGCGTTTGCAGTTCAACTTCTCTCGAAGTTTCCGCTTTTGCATCTTCTGGATTTTCTTTGTCCAGTGCTATACTATTTGCGCACATGCAAAATGACTACAATTTTCGTCGCTGGTGCACGAAAGTGACCTCATTTACAAGCTTTCAGTGGTCAACGTGTTCGGACACTTCGGCGCCACTAGCACGCTTGTCAGACATTTTCGTGCGAAACTAGTGTGATATTCGCGCTCAGGAGACTCAACTAGCCCTAGACACAAAATACTATCCTAATCGAGATTTTCACCCAAACTCGAGACAGTGGGGTGGACATGAGCACACAGTCACTGCTCTACTTGTACACACGAACAACTTACAGTCTCTATTAAATGCGATGGAGCATGTGCAGAATCAACGCATTCCAAGTGAACTGCTCCTAGCAACACCATGCGACGACGAAAGATAGCAAATATTTCCTTATATGGGCTACCGACTTCTTTTCGTTGAGCGTTCTTTACTGCGGTAGTAGTAGTACTAGTGGTCGCCCAAATTTTCAAGTTTGGGTCAAAATCTCGATTAGGCTGAAAACTTGTTACCTAAGGTAGTTCGACCTCCTGAATATGAATATCACACGTGCTTTGCGGGAAAACGCCTAGTTTTCCTGTTATCAGCGTTGGCAGGTCCAAACAAATCATCCGCCTAGTACGCAAAAATACTGAAGATAGCGGTTTCCTGGTAGGATAAAAATGATTTTGCACATATTTTGCATGTATAGTCTTACATGAGCACAAATGGATGAAAACTAGAAAAATGCAAAAATTTGTCCTCAGTGGGGATCGAACCATCAACCATTTCCTGGCCCCCCCCCCCGAAACCATTTAGCCGATTTTGAAACCGGTATTTGCTTCATGTATGTGACCCTATAAAATGCAAAAAACCGTTTTGAAAAAGCTCACCTTGACCTGATGGGCCTCCCTTGTAAGATCTTGCGCTCTAGAATAGTGGAGACCAAGTTATGGAGAATCCCATGATCCGGGTAATCGGAGCGTGTGTTTTTGCGGCTCAATAAGTGTGATATATTGGTCTTTGTTTATCAAAATCTGAATGACGTTTTTTGAGTCCATTTGTGGAAGTTCTTCAGAAAAAGGCTCATATTACAATCTTGGAACAGTTCCAGTTATAAGGGGACCTCTTTTGGCGGGTCGTATATTTCAAAATTTTCCTCGACTCTAATCCTAACTGTGGTTCAGCACCCGGTGCGTTCGGACTACTGATCACCGCAAAAGCTTACACTGCCGGTCGCGCAATCTCATTGACTGCAAGCCGATCACGATTGTGGCCTTTGGCCTTCCGCTTATTCTTCCCTGACAACTTTGAATAGAGTTAACGTCCATTTCAGAAAAACTGATTGGGCGTGTCCTATGGACTTGTATGAACGTGTACCAAACTCTCTCAGTTCTCTCACCCCGCCACACACTCTCACTCTCGCCCGTACTCTCACTCTCGCCATTCACCGAAGTCCGTGGGACACGCCCAATCAGTTTTTTTCGAAATGGACTGCAACTCAATATTCCCCTTATTCTTTCCTGACAACTATGAACAGAGTTCACTTGATGTTAAGGTGAGATTCGTTATGTGGAGGGTCTCTCACAGGAGCAATGGGCACAACAGGCGACTCGGCTAGCGCAAGAAACCATTGTTAGTGAAATGACTTCAGATGCCACTGATAGGCAGGCTGCAAAGTCACAGTTTGCAGGGTCGAAGAATGGCTCAACAATTTCTGCAGATGATGGGAAATCTGGAGGATATTATCGCTGAAAAGGCCGTCAAATCTGGCAAATTGCCCTTCAACCTCTCTGTAGGTTATTTGGAAACCGAAACATTCAAAGGACGTTGTCATATTTTCAGGTGGAATCTTCTAACGATACCATGGTGATTTTCGTAGGAAATGCTGATTACATACTCAACAAATCTCTCGAATGTCAAGATTGGAAGGTAGGACAGATATCAATGATTTATCAACAGCAGTGAGTACACCACCGTCTGTCCATCGAAAATAAAAGTGAAGCTGTTATGTAGTGTGGTAGTGAAGAAGACGAAAATGGATCCGAAAAGAAGCTCGAAAGAAGCCCTTGCACAACCTACTAATTCTGATAGTGGATGGGGTTTTTTGCAACCGCATCACCAACGAGTGAATTGCAGCCACACGAATCCGCGATGTGTGGCGGTCAATAGTGGTCATGAAACTTCGTCATTCGAAACATATCAATGTCACAAGATAAAGTAGCTACTGCAAGACTTCAGTATGAGTTCAAATAGTAAAAAATGGTGCTATAGGATAGGCATGATAGCTAGAAATCGTTAAGGTTGTATTTCCATCTTTGGCCGATTTGCACTTGACTCTGTCAGAGAAGGATGATTTTCGAGCGGGGCTCTGGTGCTTTGAACGCAATCCTTTCTCGTATTTGGACAACTATGACGTGCTTATCACCTCTGGAGCGCTGTCCGTGCACCTGAAGTATCTGAACGGAACTGATATTGTGTATGTTTCTGTTTCGGAGTATAACATCTGCGGAGACTGATGTAAAGTGAAGTCATTAAATCAAGATTTCAGGGTGAGAGATTCATCAGCGCCAATCAGTATAACTGGCGTCGGATCGAGTGAGTGAACAATCTTCGTTTCGTTAATGCACTGACTAGCAAAGGCCTTATAATTGTGCAGGGTGTGTGTACTTATGACGGAAAGTCGCGTGGCCGTCCGCGGCGAGCGGCTCGGCGGGTGGGAAAACCAGTGGCAGGGCATGGCAGCCTTTAAGTGGGGCAGTGTGGCGTGGGTGGAAGTGCAGAGGTGACGCAGCCACGCTCCCAAGAGCAATCGATTCGGCAAGTCGTGTTGATGGCGCCGCGAAGCGATAATTCGTCATAAGTGCACACACCCAATTGTGCAGAGCCCACACAGCCACACTTTGCGATCGCTGATCGTGCGGCTGACCAGGCTCAAGCGTCCGTCGGAGAATCGTTGACGTGAGGTCGTATTTGCTTCGCTGAGGAGGGGCGTAGACGCAAAGGTCAGCGTAATTGAAATTCTTCAGGCTTAGGGACCGAGGAGTAAAAGGAGATATGATATTAGGTTGATTTATAATAAATCGGACAAATGGTAGTGATGATTTCTAGAGATCATAACTCAGCAACGAGTCAACGAAAATGGACGCGCGAAGTACCGTTGGAATGAGTATGAAAAGCTCTTCAAAGTACTGCAAAATAATCACTCCAAAGTAGTTTCATTCCGCCACCATGCCGTACGATTTCAAGCCGTCCAGTGACCACATCCGCAGCGTGATACTATTTCTATCGCTATCTGGCCAGGAACCCGCGGATATCGGCAGACGTCCGAAAGAAGTTCACAAGAAGCATGCCCCCACGCATTCAAAGTTTGCGTCAGGCGACTATTCCATCGAAGACGAAAACCGCGGTTGGTGGAGCGTACACGGCGTAGAGTACTGGGAGCTGCTGGATGAAGGTACAGCAGTATCCGCCGACGTCTACGTTCGTCAATTACGAGAATTGAAGGCAAATGTTCAAAGTTCGCAACGCAGGCGGTCACATGTCTACTTTCAGAACGACAACGCGAGACCGCACATTGCAAGATCGACCAAGGCCGAGCTGCTGTCGTACAGTTGGACCGTGCTTCCACACTCACCGTACTCCCCAGACCTGGCCCCCTGCAGATTTCCACCTTTTCTCCCACAGCCAACGCCACCTGGACGGCCAAGACTTCAAAACTCGCGACGAGGTCAAGGCGGCACTCGGCAACTTCTTCGAGCTCCAGCCCCCGGCCTTCTGGAGCAATGGCATCCATGATCTGCCTAACCCGTGGCAGAATGTCATCGATAAAGATAGAGCATATTCAAGTGAATCCCAGTTGCCGTTAAAAAGTTGTACGACAATGATTAAAAATTGTCAATTTGTCCGATTAATTATAAATCAACGTAATAAATCAGACTAGCTAGGCTTAAATTTCAACCTAATAATTGAGTTGATTTTGTCAGTCTCAAACGATATGAAAAAAAGAAACCAGCAAGTAGGAAAAAAAGGTGTAACACAAAAGTCTCATGATAAACGCTTGAGACGACACTTTAGGGAGGAGAGGGAATGGACAGACGCAGCTCTTGGAATTGAGGGCCGTGAATAAGGCATCAGGCTTTGTTACTTATGCTGTGGTGAGAGGTGGCAAAAGAAACTATACGCGTTTGGTCACAGTTACCTGTTGATATTTTGTTCGCAGTCCAGATTCTAAAACAACCAAGGGGCTAGTGTATCCTTTGTCCTAATGGATGTCGACGAAAACCTCATGCCTGACTCGTCCTAGGAAGCCGGTGAACGAAAACTGACCTTCCGTTGGTTCCCTGTTACCGCCAACACGTGCAGAAGGTCTCTGACATTTAATAACTAACGGTGTAGCGCGTTACATATCCACGAGCCTTGAACATGGATGAATACTAAAGAAGCTATGGGATGAAAATGTAAGGCATTAGTGATGTGCTTTTCTCGTATGCTACTACGACTGCAAGCACGTAACCCGGTGCAAACGAACTACAGTGTGAGAAGAAGTGTTTGTATTCACTATGGTTGTTATTGGATTTCTTATACATACGAGGCCAGCTGAGGCCGGTCGCCCTCTCGTTGGTCTAGGCCGAAGTATGTGTACTAGGACCATTTGAGACACAAAGGATCACTATTTGCCATAAAACATGGGATGGCCTCCCCACTTTGACGAAGAATTTTCCCCGATTGAATGTCGCTGATATAGTTTCTTTCTTCCTGGAGATATGGCATAGTTTTAGTGGTTATAAGAAAGGCCATTGTATCAAAGGGTGGTGATTATATAGAAGAAAGGAAAGATAGGAAGGGTGACACAAAATTTCAGTAGTTCAATAGCATATGCTGTATAGTATAAGGGAAGGACACGAACACAGAAAAAACATCACTGAGAATAAAGAACCCGAGTATTACTATCGACAATGAAGTGTGGTGTACTCTTGCGTGTGCATTTATTACTCACTATGCCGTAAACACGCAGTGTCATCGGGGCATGATAACTACCAAATGTTGAAGAGAAAAGCGTAGTAGTGTATACTTATGATAGAGCTACCTCCCACCCGGTCATTCTAAGCTAATATAATAACTTGAGCCTCCATACGCCATAGTAAATTTCTTTTCATATCCTCGGTCCATCAACACTGCTACCATCACCCTTACAAGGGAGGTCTTTCAGGTCATGACGCACTTTTGGAAAACGGTTTTTTTCCAACATATGGGGGTACCTACATGAAACATACAACTGACTTCCATTTTTGCTGCGCGGACCTACAAGTGCCAAAAAAGGAGTAAAGAAAATTTTTTCAAAAAGGCGATTTTAACCCACTTATAGTAACGCATCCTCCTTGTAGCTTTGATCATGTGCAGATCCAAAGGTGTTCTCCTATTTCACATCCAAAACAGAGTCAAATACGGGAAAAAATGAAATCTCATCTCCACCATGTACTAAAAGTGCGTAGCAGTCTCATAACGGCTCCCCGACGGATGGGCACTGCGGCGATTGGGTGGCCTACTGGATACGATTATGGATTCTTAACCCATTGACGACCGCGGCATTTATACGTGTCTGGCGCGTGGGACCGCGTGGGATTTTCCCACGCTCCGAGTGTGACACGACGTCGTGTCATACGGTCCCACAGGGACACCTTCTTTGAAGAGCAATCTTTTTTTTCACCTTTTTGCATTGTTATTAGGTTCCCACCTGTATGTATGATAATATATAAGCCTCATTTGTTTCAAGCTTTCCCCTCCCAGATAAGAATGGATGCTTTTCGATGAAAATGAACTAAATCAACATATCGGTAAATTGCTACCAGAAAGTGGATTTGAGCGACCAAAAGGCATCTCATTCAGCGTTTGTGAGAATGACCACCATGATGGTACACCAGGCTTCATTCCAAGCGAATATTTACATATTTATTTACCCATTTATCTAGAAGCCCAATAATCCATGAATCAAATGTTATTTTCTTGGACCATGCATTGTGTAAAAATGCTTGTATTTGAAGTATACATAATAAAAAAAGATCAAAGAAAAGTTCGAAAAGAAGCCTAAAATATAAGTTACAAGTCTGTGACACGACATCGTGTCACACGGTCCCACGGCCAACATGGTGTGACACGACGTCGTGTCACACGGTCGTCAATGGGTTAAACGGATGAAATGCTGGGTTGGTGGTTCGAATCCCGAATTTGTCAAAGTTTTGCATTTTTTTGGCATTCATTTTTTCGTCTTCAAATATGTCTGCTTATGCCAAATGACTACAATTTTCGTTGACAGCATGCTAAAATGACTCTATTTACGAATTGTTAATGAATTTGGTGATGTGACCTTTTTGGACACGAAAGGGCCCGTAGAGCTCGAAGTTCGCAATTTCGCACAAAATGAGTGTCATATTCGTGTTCAGGGGGTCAAACTACCATTGAAGAAACATTTCTAGTGAATTCCGAATTTTGACCACAACTTCGAGAAAGATTTGTGGTCATGGGTACATGGTGCGCTTTCTACTTGTAGAAGTGAGTAACTCACGAAATCGATGAAAATCAGTGGAATATGCACAGCATGAATGCCTATCGCTATAATTTCAGCTATCAAGCACCAGGCAAGAGAAATAGGGAGAATTCCCTAACAAGTGATATCGTCGTCTCCTTCATCGAATGTGCAGTCGATGGATGGTATACCAATGTCCACCTCAAATTTATCGAATTTGGGTCAAAATCTCGATTGGGCTGGAAACTTACCCCTAGGGGTAGTTCGACCTCCTGAACACGAATATCAAATCCATTTCGCGCAAAAATGCCTCGTTCGTGTGCTATGAGCGCCGAAAGGCTAAAAAATTGGACTGTCAAACTTGCTCAAAACTGGCAATAGAGGGCAGTTCGGAGTTCTAAATGTGATTACTGCGCTTAATCTTCATATTCGAATAATTACGAGCCCAAATTCTGAAAATCTAAATTTTGCAAAAATTTGTCCTCAGTGGGGATCGAACCATCAACCCCGTTTTTGGCATTTGTAGGGCCGCGCAGCAAAAATGGACATCAGTTATATGATTCTTGTACGAACCCCCATACATGCAAAAAACAGTTTTCAAAAAGCGCGTTATGAGTTGGAAGACCTTCCTCGTTAGCTCCACTCTGGAAGCATCAAACAAAATGCATGTGCTAGCTATTCTAGGTGTTTCGGTGTTGCGCCATGCCTGTACCATAGTCATCCTGAAATACAATGGTCAAATTGCATCCTAAATTATGTTTTGTCCCAATGAAGCGTGTGGTATATACTCGAAGCCACAAAATTTTTTTTTAGCAAGGTCGTCAGCAGAAGCCTATTCTTACACGACAAAGTTCAAAACGTACCAAATTCTTGACTTCTTCACATTTGAAACGGTAGCTTGGAACGTGTCAATTTCCATTGAGGTAGTTTTAAATGATTGTATTGGTCTTTAGATGTTTATTTGGACGGCTGAAGTAATGCATAGAAAGATAGCATTTGCAAAAGTATAGATAGCATATGCAACGGATTAATCAACTCCGTACCCTGGTGTTTGTGTATCCCAGTTACTCTGAGAGGAACCTTGTGCTCACGCATTTGAAGGCCTGTTTTGTGCAGTTTTTGGATAGATCTTCAGATGTGGTGGTTTTGGCGTCAACACGGGAAGCAGCGCTGGGACCTTACCTGTTCAAGGGGGAGGGGGGGGGGGGAGGGCGTATTTGCTGGGAGTTTTGGTCGGTTCATCATCGAAAGGTGTGTTTTTATGTAAAGGACTCGCCCAGAATTTTGTAGTGCACGTCAAGGATAGGCCATAAACAGTGTCCAAGGCATGCATCGTTTTGAACCAATTCCATCTTGACGTGAACTTGTAAGGCTGTTATCCCTTGCTGGTAACACTCCTCCTGAAATTGGACGTTATATATGTCTAATTAGCTGCGACGCATTTCCTAGATGTGACTTGTTCCACCACTCGATATCGTACTTCTCTATGTCTTGAAGAAACGGTAGAAATAACCGCCTTCTGGAAATGTCTTCATACTTTGTATGTAGGAAAAGCAGGTTTTTTTCTGAAAAGTGATACTCGAACAATCAGGAAAGTCGCGAAATATAGTGCCGAAAAATCAAGGCGAAGCACTCGATGTGAAAAGCGGCGGGAGCTTTTTGTCCGACCTGATATGAGTTGTAATACATGGGTGCGAGCTAATACAAGGAGCATAACCGCGAACAAGTCAGGAAAAGCTTACACTTCGACGAAGGGCTTTGCCTCTTCTGTTGGAATCGCACGAACTATCAGCACTCAACCTTCATGTGTGTAGGCAGTTAACGCCAAGAGGGTGGCTTCAGAAATTTATTATGAACTTTGTGGGAAGGTTGTACCGCCACGTGGTGAATATTAAAGTGTATTGCTCCACAGATAAATATAGAATTGCTTTATTGGAAACGAATATCAGTAGTGATACCGGGCCGTATGCTTCCTCTCTATCCAGCAGACGGCAGACGCTTAGTCGCGTAGGGCTGAAATGAGCAGAATCACAGAAATTCTCCTTGGAAGGAATACCGTTCACCTGCCTGAACGGGACGTGCGCGTGTTTAGCTGGCGGGTAGCTTATCGTCGTTCGGATCGGTAGTGGTTGGGCTGGAATGCAGGAAGCTGGGAAGAAGCGGAGATGATCGATAACTCCCCGGTAGTGACGCTGTTGATATTGGAAAGGGCCATCAACATAAGAATACCAGTCACAAGAATCAGAAGGATAATGGATTTCTCTCTCCCTCAATGATGCCTTGCTAACAAGGGAAGGAACCCAGGTCGAAATGGCCATCCGGAATGGGATACATATGGTCCGACACATTTTCGGACGCTCCCGAATCTGTATTCGAAATTTGCAGAACGATTCCCTGAGCAAACTTATGGAGGTTTTTCTGTGACGAGGCACTATTACATATGCACGGCCGCTCGCATAGCAAGCAACGGTCTCACTGGCTTACTGGTAGTGTTCCGCAGGAAAAACGTCATGGATTTGCTCCCCGCCGGTGCGGGTTTTTTTGCATTTTGTGTTCAATTGTCAGTAAGTGCTTTTCTTTCATTTCTGGACGTTTCCTTGTACTGGAACCTACCGCACCCATCACTCTGCCACTTTATTTATAACTACTAACGTTACTCACAAGGGAAGGATACCAAGTCGGAGAGATTCCCATACCACACGAATTAGGCGTTGTTGCGTAAAAAGATTATGACATTCGGACACCGGAGGTCGAATTACCCCTCTGTGCAAATTTTCAGCCAAATCCAGTTTTTGGTCCAACTTCGGAAAATTGGGGGTGGCCAGGGGATAAAGTGGTAGTTTTTGAATTTTCTTCTACGGAAAACCCTGCAACCTGAACAGGATAGCCTACACATACCTTTTACACTTGCCTATCGCACTAAATGTACGAAACAAGCTTCAATTAGGAGCATTTCCTAGGCAAGGGTCAACGACTTCTCCTTTGTTCAATTTGCTGCCACCCATTGGCTCGTGAATTTTTTCGAAATTTGGTCAAAATCTCGAATCGGCTAAACACTTGGCACTTGGGGTAGTTTGACTCCCTGAACACGAAAATCGCCCTGGTTTCGCGCAAGAACGTCTGGCTCGCTCGCCATGGGCTTCCAAACCTACCATATGATAGTACTTTTTTTCATAAAACCTCCATAACTCGGCCCAGAGAATCGTTCTGCAAATTTCGAATACAGACTCGAGATCAGCGTCCGAAAATACGTCGGACCATATGTATCCCATTCCGAATGGCCACTTCGACCTGTGGTCCTTCCCTTGTAAGCTTTTATACCTCATGGCTACGTGATTAATGCGGTGAACGACCCTTTTCCCTATAAAAATAATCTTCTCCATGAAGACTCATGTTTTGTGAGCGACGATTTCTCGCGCATTGGCAAATCGCCGTATGTTTTGAAAACCAGAATTTTGCCAAATGCCTTTTCCGGAGAAGAACAGGTATCTATTTACCGGAGAATATTGCAGTCGTATTTGTGAGAAACTTAAGCCCTTGAGAGATTACAAAGAAACCTTTTCTCATTCAAATCACAATTTTGTGAAATGGTTGTTGTAGAATAGTCTAGGACAACATCGAACCCTATCTATCATCTCGCCACCAAATTTTTATTTCAGATCATACCAATCCCCGGTCAGAACTTCGCTGATCGACAGATCTACTCTTTTATCGCCTTTCAACGTATCCCAGGACCTTTGACAAAGGATCACGACTTCATGTTCCCAATAAAAAATTTGAACAGTAAGCTTGCTCGCAATGCATGCCCATGAGAACTCGTCCACGGAAATTGCAGTTCTTGTGTCACCCATATACTTACGTTGTGTTTGCTTACTATGAGCCACAGACAGAGTTCCCTGCGAAAAAGAGAACCTATCTGAATACTCCTCCTCCAAGTAACATCCGACAAAGCGGGTGGTCCCGGGAACAAGTTGTTCTTCCAGTTTTTCGATTTCAGCGCCGGAACAATGGAAGTTTCTCGGTTCTTTTTTAGCCCTGTTTGTGCACCGTATCTATTGGGGTAGTTTTGGAAGGAAGGAGAATCACGGAATTTACGTGGACGATTACTTTAACCTGCCCTCGTACTAGGAGGCGGACCGTTGCGATGGACCGTGAAACCACTGCCACCACCAATACTGCCACAATACGCAGTCACAGTACTGACAGTAGTCGCCTCCCCAAGTATGAATGCAGCCTTGCAACTTCTTCTCCATCACATAATCTTTCAGGCCCCAATCACATCTACCTTCCATTCGGCAAACTGATTAACAAGACTGGTCTGTACTACGTCGGTATCGGCATGGTGGACAGAAACGCGAACAATTGTATTCGTTACACGCCACCTCCTGGAATCAGTGATGAAGATTGGTGCTTCATACGAGGTCCTATACTAGCATGTTCTATCGCTCTTTCTTGCAATACTACAGTATCTTCAGCGAAAACTCAGGCCTCGGTCGAAGGATCCGGCGATGCTGTATTCAGAGTTGTAGGGGTCGTGTTTTTCGAAATATTTTCGACAAATCCTTTCCTCTACAAATGCTTGACACCTATACACCAATGTGGAGAACCCATGCATCGTTGAGGAGATTATGGGCCAATTGGTGATTTCTGGGAAAGGTGATCAGTCGATAATTGTACTTCGTACAGGATGAGAGCAGTATGATTTCATTTGGCTACCTTCTTTTTTTTATGAGACCGCTCGGTTTGGGCAAAACAGCCCGCGCCGACAGTCTCAGGAGCGTTAGCCGGGGAGAGGTTGTCAAAGAGAAGAAGGGGAATGGGGCCGTCATTTCCATGAATTTTCCGAGAAGAGTCATACCTGGACCCCACCTTTTGAGAAAATGGTATTTTTAGAAAAAAATTTCCCAGACTCCGGCTCGGCCTGCTTCGGTGTCTGCAAAAGTCACATTCAGATTTTGACTTCAAATTCCACGCTCGTGTGTTCACTAAAGGCTGTTACTTCTATGAAAACAGTACTGACCTGATCGCTAATCGTCATGATGTCGTAAGCAATCCGAATAGCCATCGCACTTGCATTTCTGCACAGGCGTATACTCTATGACGTTGTTGGTGCACGTTCCATGTGTGTAACTGTGTATGCTTCCTTTGTATTTTCAGTGCATCCATCTGAACTATGTCCTATATGAACTAACTAACTGCAGCTACTTATTATCCTATATAAACTAACCAACTGCAACTATTTATTAAGTCGTTCAGGAAGTTCTTGTGGTTCTCGAAGAGATAAGAACCACAAGAGAAGTACATATCTTTGCCAACGAGACGCAGTCTCTTTTAAACGCCTTCTGTCTTTCATACTCAGCGGCACCGGCGCGGCAGCGACTGCAGTTTGTGCCGGCGTCTGTGCCACAGAGTATGAACTTGGCCTTATTCCTATTGCCCAGAACTGTGGAGATTCTGGGGGATAAATAATTGAAGGATGTTTTAGCATCATATTTGGTTTCGAAAGTTTCCCCGGAACAAGGCTGTGCAGAAGTCTGAGGAAATCTTAATCATGGGGCTAGGTCACATAAGTATGGTGGATCCCGCAAAATTCCGTAGTCCCCCTCATTCAAATTCGTCAGAGTTTTTTGTGCAACATGGGCTATACGTTATCGTGAAAAAAGATAGGTTCCATCCCACTGGCCGAGATCAGACTCATGATCTGCAATTTGTGACACATCTCGCGAGTTCCTCGCAGTAGGTTTCAGCAGTACTAGTTTCGTAAGAGTCCATGAAGCCTTTATGAATAGATCAGCTACTGGCTACTGTGCCGCTACCATGACCTTCATTTCTGCAGCCACTGTGCAAACCAGCAGAATCTGATTCTCATGCGGTTAAGAAATTGGTCGTTCGAGCGCCGATTAAGAACAATGTGCCAGGCATCGTGTGGAGCTATCCTTTTTCCATTCACTCTAGGGGCTATAAAAAGTTTAAAATACACTTTAGGACAGAATCGTTAGTATGTCTGGACAGAGTAAGGAGCGTGCTTTAATAGTCTATAGGCAGCTCTGCCGGGACTTTGTTCATTGTTAACTAATCTACTAATAATTCTATGTTATTATTTCATTTATTTTATATACTAGTATTTTATTTTACCAATTTATTTATTTACTTGTCAATTAATTAATTGATAATTCTACGCTCCCTCCCTATTTGTCTGTCTGTCTGTCTTGCCTGTTGGTCTCGAAATATTGCTTGCATGTCTGTCTATTTGTTTGTTTGCTTGTCTGCCCGTGCACCTGTCCATCTTCCTACCTGTCTGTCTATCACACTATCTGTCTGTCTGTCTATCTGTCTATATGTCTGTTTGTCTGTCTGCTATGACTCACAATGTATTGCAGGCCGCTCCATTATACGGCAATAAACTCGTGCAATGTGCCGTTCATCATCTTACCACATTTTTCGTCGGCTTGTTCAATCCGGTAGCACAAACCGCCTTTTCCTACGACTACGTCACCGAACATCGATTGGTTTGTCGATAACTTCGAAGTAACTAACGAGTTAGTGAAAATTGTTGTCGTTTCAGCCAAATATCACTGCTGCGATGATTGTTTTTCTCCTCAGCATACACATGGTAATAGTAATAGTTTTCGGTTTAAATCAACAGGTTATGGACTTCGATCGGGTGAGCACGTTACGGAATTTTATATGCGCAGGCGCACCTCTTGCCTAGGAGCCCCGCCAGCGCGGTTTATCATAGGTAATCATGGCAGCATAGGTGATCGTGGTAACAATACCCCATGATGCGAAGCCGCAGAGAAGCTGCGACGCGGGGCGAGCTGCTACTTTACGCGGGAACCGTGTCCTATGATCAACGGTCCCTACCGCCGTTCGAATTTGCCACTAACAATAAGGGCACTCCATCATGGTCTACGATTCCTATTATATATAAAACGCTTTGTCTGTCTGTACCTCCGTCCCTCCGTCCATCCCTTCGTCTGTCACGGAATTAGGTAATATATGAAAAACGACCTGTGGAGACGGGGACAAGTGTGGTATGAGTAGGGCCATGGGAAAAATAGTAGAGACCAACATGGACCAACTTAAGCTCCGCCCACGGTGGGCGTAGCGTGCATTGGAATGCTCCGTTTTCAGACCGAAAATTATTAACTGGGTTCTAATATGGCCCAAACATAAAGAAAAGATTGGTTAAGGTCAGTGATAAGTTTCTGAAAGATATGAAAGAGGCTTAGGCACATTGGGCGGAGCATTTGTGGTGGTGGGCAGACCTTTAACGTTACATGAAAAACGAGTGGAGATGGGGAAAAGTGCAGACCACATATGGACCGTCTTAAGCTCCGCCCATGGTGGGCGGGGCTTAAGACGGTCCATATGTGGTCTGCAGGCAGCAAAGCATCGGGTCTATATAGTGGTTCAGTAGGAGCTGATGCAGCACCATGTTGCGCGATTCTCAGCTTCCGTACTTCATCGCACCTATATGACGTGTGGGATCCCTTTGAGACTTCGCTATGTGACATCGGCCCTTCTCACTATAATCATATCTAGGGACTTCTCTACAATATGTCGGATAATAATCCTGGAGACTTATATTATTACATTGTAATGGTTGAAACTGGTTATCGTATGTGCTCTAGTACTGATTCAAAGGTCAGTGAAAAAATACAGAAATTTAATTATGAGTTAAGTATTAATTTTATACAGGTGTTTATCACGCTCTATGGCAGTAAAGCAGATGAAGTGGCGCGAGAACTGAAAACGGATCACATCCAGAGAAATTCCTCGATTTTCTCATGGGGAACTTCTGCTCGTTTTCTTCTAAGAGCTCCATGGTGAGCCATCAGAGAACAGTTTGTTGAAAGACTCTTTTCTATAAACGGGCGATACCTTATAATAGGAGCCTCGGAGAGATACGTTACGTGAGGCTTTGGGTGGACAGTTCTGGTCGAAGAGAGCTAGAATCATGGTACTGTAATCGAGTCATCATTAAGGACTTACACACAGGAAAAATTTATCGTTTTCCATTTCACGATTGGATAGGAACATATATAGGAGATGGGCAGGTGGGTGATTTGCTTGTGCTTTGCGCTTTAGGTGATTTCAATAAACGACAGTAGTTTAGTCAGAACGTCTGGCAGCGGTTGATAACGTTGTGGTTATGAAGAATGAAGTAATGAGTATTCATATTCTTGCGGAGACAATTTCTTACATAGCAATGTATACTGGTGGGTTGCAAATGCTAACTTTCACAATTAAATGAGTGGTCTTCACTGAGAAAAGCGCCACGAGCTTTTCCAGTGAACCTCCATCTACCATTTTAGCTTAAAGGCACCGGAAAGGATGAGGAGAAAGTGAGAACTGGGAATATATGCTTCTCGGAAGCAAAACTTCAACTGCAGAAGAACTTATGTGTGTGTAGACTCGCATCGAAGTAGCGCGGCCTGGGGTCTTATCACGATCCCGTAACACAGCGTGTCGTTCTGCATTTCAACTGCCGGGCAAGTTGCTGGGGAGGGCGGGGCCAACACTCGTGGCCGGCTGCTTTAGCCCCTCAGCTTGTCTGCAGTTTTGGGTTCCTATTTCTCGGTTTTTTCTCCGTTTACTTTGTTTTTTTCTACTGTCACACCACTGAGCACCGCTACTTTCTTATTCCACAACCTGCCAAATTTCCCTTTCCGGTGTCTTTGATAGTTCTGCTCAATTGATTTCACCTTTCTGTGGGCATAACGAGGTTGGTGTCCGCCATGCCCTCCTCGCACACGACGTAATGCAGGAGCTGCTACCGGGTGTGGTACAACGGCCTACCGTATCCTTATTTGTGGAACGGTGGACTCTCCTTACATTCAACTTCAAACAACAGAGACAACTCGAGATCGCGTCCCGAGCGCCCGGCTACACTACGACGGGTACAGCAAAGCAGTTGGCATGCGGGGTTACCTAAATTGACGTCCCGAAACCCATCGGTCTTTGTCCTTTAGATCCCTTCTATAATATATTGCCTGATAGCTTGGGTAAACATCACAAGAAACCGTTTCCAATGCCGCGAATTCGTAGCGGCCATCCACATGGGATATGCATGATTGACGTTTTGAAGCTAGATAACAATACATGATCAGCCGTGCCCCTCCCTCTCTAACGATCCATGCTCCAAAGATCTACCAACTTTGAAATTTTGCTTTCTTTTGGTTTGGCAAAACAGAATGCATTTCACTTTTCTAGCAGATCGAGTGAGATAAGAAGCGCTCAAAAGTCTTCGGCGAAATGGTCTTTCACTTGGGTTTTTCACTTGTAACTTTTTTGCGAGTGGACCAATCTAAGAGAAATTTTTGTATGTACTTGGAGACACTGCATACTTAATATACTGTTTTGGCGCTCAGCGGTGTAGGTTACGTGGTTATATGAATTTTTTTGTTTTTGGAGTGCCATCACTATGCCTTCCCGCTGTGCCGCTGTCATCAAAAGTCGTGGTCTTTCTACAAAATATTAATGTTCTCTGAGGCTTGCTCGTTTTGTTTTTGTAAAGAAAACCGTTTTTCTTGACCAAGCCTTTTTCGTTTTTTTCTGTGGTCTTGTAGTAAATTCTTGTAACAAACCATGAAAATAGTCAAGCGGCACTCAAGTAGATGGAAATGTTGGCAATAGGTTCAGGCACCGCATGTTACAATTTTGTCAAATTTGGTCAAGTAGAAAAAAGGTTATCACAAAAAACTTTTGGCCGAAGACTTTTGAGCGCTACTGTATGTAGGCAAGAAAAAGTTCGTTTCCCTTCGTTGTCACTTAGTAAGTAAAAAGCTTGTCTGAATGGGAAAAAGAGCTGATCTGGAGATTTTTTGCGCGTTCACCGTTCCACTCCGCCGCTGAGCCGCTAGAGCGACTCCACACTTTGCTTCTTGATCTCCGAGGCCACCAGTATGGCTTACCCTAATGAAGGGTGTGGTTGGGCCTTATCGGAAACCTATAGCTACCCCATAGCATGCCGTTCAACTCTGGATGTAGGAAGCTAAGGAGGAGTGGTACCGAGCGCATCTCTTGCGATCTTCTCCAGACTCCATGTCGCTGATCCTTTTTGAAACCTACTCTGTATGAGACAGTGATTTCAAAATATATTCATTCTATTAATAATTATGTGTGTAGCCTTGCGCTTGCTTTCAGGTGGAGGTTTACGAACCCGTCAACGGGCTAGGCGCAGTACGTACTCGATTTCAATACTTACCGGCCAGTATATAGTGTGTTTGGTAAACTGGGTACTAGCCACCACCGAGGACTTCAGTAGGCTGTCCACCAGTCAAAAGTTATGGTTTGGCGTCGACATCAGTCTCCAAGACGTGAGCTCTCAAACTTTTTCAGCCGAAAAAACCTTTTTGCTGCTTATGTCAAAAATTTTTAGGTAGTTGTTGGCGTGTTCCTCTCTATTCTTGTTCTCCCTTTCACCTCCCTCATACCCTGGATTTACACGTAAGCCATTCCTTAACATACACCCCTATGAAAATGCTATTTAGCCCCATTTAAGTCACATCCCGAGCTACTATGAAGTGAAGGAAATCGAACTGCTGAAGAATAGAAATGATGACAGAAAGGTGAGTTTCCAATATGTCGGTATTTAGTCGGAGGATGTTAGAATTTTTCTATTTATAAACCCCTGCAAACAAAATTTGAAGGTATGAGAGCTGTGTAGATGGTGGTAGCGCCGCCACAAGTATCCGAGAATTCTGTTTCGGACTAAGCTTTATCGTGGGGGCAATCAATAAGTACCAGAATGGCTTCAAAACTGAACGACTCGTTAGCCGAAATTTGAATTTTCCGTTATCTATGTTGTATTTGCATACTACGGACCACATACAAAGTTTTACGCGAAAAAAGAAGCGCATACAAGCAAGCCACAGGGGCTCTATGTAGAAGCAAAAAGGTGACGGTCACGTGATCAGAGACACAGAGTGGGAAGCAACTCAACACCGAGCGTAAAAATTTAAACTGTTTTCACCGATCTGTTCCAATTTTTCTCGACGAGAATTCAAACGTGCTGCAAAACTTTCAGTTTTTCGATTTCTGCACTGAAACAAAAGACATTTCTCGATTACCTTCTTGTTTCTCTTATGTACTGTATCTATTAGAATGATTTTGAAAGGAAATTAGAATTATGGGATTTCTGTGGACGATTCCTTAACAACGCTATCTTGCAAATCGGCTGGCATCATCAAAATGAAAAAATGTTTGCTGTGTGACAAATTACAATTTCTGCAAGCACAACACCACAGTTTATTTTACGCCCAAAATTACTGGGCAAACGGTGTTTCAGTGTTCCTATCACATTGCCGTCTATGCACGATCGTTGTCCATTCTTGGACATCGTATTAATGCTCAATCAGCCAAGTCTTCCATCGGGATGTGCGTCAGGGTCGTCCAACTAGGTTATCGCGCCACGCAGTCAAATTCCGCAACCGACAAGTGCCTTGCTGCTCCCGTTGAGAGTGGGCCGTGCGCTAAAAGGCACGGCCGATTCATCTAAACGTGATCTGACCAAGCCTCCCCCCTTCCTCCCCGCCCCGCCTGCCCGCACACCTATCCGCTATCGTCTCAAAAGAACTAATACGACTAGCCTATCAAGGTTTCACCGACCCTTGCGTGACCTAAGTAAGAACAGCGAGCAAGTGTGTCGCAGCTGGAGCCACTTCGACGTCGCCAGTGCGGCAACGCGTTATTTTTCTGATGGCATTGCCCAATGATTCCTCCTGTATCACGTCCGACTTGGCTAGATCAGCACATGCGTCATTTGAAAACTCCTACGCTCATTTCATTGGATGTCAGATGCATGGCTCATCATCCGATACTCAAAAAAAGGCAAATTTGCAGTTGGCACGGTTGCCGCCATACTGGCCATACGGTCTCGGTGTCATCCTCCACCTCATCCTTGAGTACGCGCTTATCGGACTTTTTATCTTGAATATGTTTGTAAGTATTTAGGTGTCGTTTTTTTTTCAAACGAAAATTTTTTTATAAAGTCACAAGTTTTTGCTGCACTTCATTCATTATTCAAAAGCGATTTTTCTGCTCTATAAAACGGTCTATATAGTTTTCGGATATTTGAGCACATGACTGATTTTCAGGCCGGCGAAGTGATGGGTTCAGTTGACAAAATTGGCCAGACCGGCAATTAATTAAAACACTATAATTCATTTCAAAAAAATCAACCAAACATGAGTTTCTTACTTAGCCTCAACCTTTTCTACAAATTCCAATAATTGGTTGATCGAGTACTCACGTCGTTTTTTTCTAGAGTTCATTTTCCGAAAGCATTCACGTTATTCAAGAAGGAATTTTTCCTTCCAAATTTATTGTTCAGTATTACTTTAAGGACAGTTCGAAAAGATTTTTTTCTGCTCTATCGAAATGATGTTCCGATTTTATTCTGTCTGCGATTCATTTTGAATTTCAAAACCATGTCATAGGGGCCCAGGTGACATTATTTCACAATTTATTTCTTCAGCAGGTATTCAAGGAATCTGGTCAATAATGTTTCCCCGTCCCTACTCATTACCTCTCCTTGACGTTCCACCACTCTTTCAACTGATTGGTTGAGAGAATTTTCTTGCCTCGATTCGGAGAAATTGTCAAAAATCACCGAGTTTTGGCGGGAAAATCAAAGTTGGAAAAAAGCGAGGCGACTTCTCAAGCAACCAACTGGTGGAACTCATAGAAGAGGTCGGGGCCGAGTACGAGACACATGATGGATCGATTTTTCCGAAGTGAAAGGTAGTGTTTTAATTAATTGCCGGTTTGGTCAATTTTTGTCGACTGAACCAACCACTTCGCCAGCCTGAAGATCGGCGGTTATGACAGACAAAAAAAAAACTAAACATGGTATTTTGTAGTGCAGGGAATTCTCTTTCGAATGGCATATAAAATTCCACACGATCATGTAGCTTTATAAGAGAAAATTTGGTTTGAAAAAAAACGACATCACTTATGGAATGACCCAATATTTGCAGCTCACCTGTTCGCTTCCCGAGGACGCCGCCCAGGTGTTCACCCGTCGCTATGTCATTCACCTCTTTCTCTGGATTATTATCACCGAACCGCTAAAGGTAACAGTTAATGCTGCAATTTTTTACGTAGTTTATATCTTTTGAAAGCACATTTCTCGTCCATCGCGAGGAGAGCGTCATATGGATGTTCACTGGTGGAAGAACGTTGTGGGATCTCACGAAAACTTTCCACAATGACGATCTAGCGAATACCCTCCCAAGACAGTTGTGGAATATCCCTCTGATTGTCAACGGTTTTCAGGGTTGGAAGAACGTTGTGGGATCTCACGAAAACTTTCCACAATGACGATCTAGCGAATACCCTCCCAAGACAGTTGTGGAATATCCCTCTGATTGTCAACGGTTTTCAGGGTATCGGTGCTGCTTACGTGATTCTGAGACGACATCCTTCTCATGCGATCAGCTGCGAATTCGATGAGGCTATACTACCACTCGAATACGGCAAAGATCTTCTGCGTAAGTCATTTCATTTTCTGATTTCGCTTTCTTTGCAGACCTAAAGCAAAATGCTGCAGTGCCTAGAAGTACCGAATCCCACCTTTCAACTACGCCGTTTGCATGGTCTATGAAAAAGGTGGTTTATAGACATAATGGGTCGTTAGGGAGCGAGGGCGGGGAGGGGGGAGAGGAGACTTCAAATATTTCACATTTCACTACTGCATGATAGAAAATAATCTTGTACGCATCGGTAGGGGGCGAAAGAACAGTGGGCAGGACTTGTGGTCAGGCACTAGATGTAGGCGGCGCAAGTAAGCGTGATGACTCGCGTTAGCTCTCTTTTAGCGGAATTGATTTTTCCTCGTTTTGCTCTGTTTTGCTTTGACGCGTGTCCCATCGATTTTGCCGATACTATACAGGGTGGCTCTTAATTATTTGCGCGTAGTTTAGCGTAGTCTATTACTAATAACTTCAGCAAAAAACAACGGTTATGCAATCTAATACAACTTCTATGTAGAGCAATGCCTAATAATCATTCACTCCAGAAGATGTTCGAAATGAGCTCTTTTTGCAGCAATACGAGCTTTCAGTCTCTTCTCCACTCTCACCGTGCGACATCACTGTGGGCCGCAGGAGGGTGACGTCGATGTCGTCCTACTATAAATAATCAGCCCTTCATCAGAATGAGATGTGCAAGTATCCATGATATTGCCCAAAGTGTAGCGAATGCAATGGTTTTTATTTTGCGAGAAAAGATGCAGTCTGAGCCGAGTTATGATCTCCCGAATTTGAAATAGCGAAAACCGGCCAAAACGCTCCTGCCGGCCAGATAAAATCTTGTTCTTTGAGAAGAGGTCACTCAAAGGCTCCCCTGTGTTGTTGAAAATTTTGTCAGTGGTCAATACATGCTCCAACAGGACTGAGCACCTGCTCATTCTGCGAGATCCACACTGGCATTCTCTGGGAGTCACTTCCATGGCTACTGGACGAAGGACTTCTGACCACCTAACTCGCCTGATCTGAATCCGATGGATTTCGCTGTGTGGGGTACTTGCAGCAGAAGGTCTGCTCGAAAGGGCATAAAGTTTGAACGCTCTCAAGGCTTCACTTCAGAAAGCGTGGGACGATATCGACGTCACCTACGTGCGGCCCACAGTGATGTCGGTGGAGTAGAGACTGTAGGCCTGTATTGCTGCGGAAGGAGCTCAATTCGAACATCTTTTCGAGTGAATGATTGTTAGGCATTGCTCTACACAAAAGTTGTTTCAGATTGTATAACCGTTGTTTTTTGTTAAAGTTATTAGTAATAAACTACGCGCAAATAATTAGGAGCCACCCTGTACTTGCTAATCCCACCAAACAACAGGGTGGGCTTACGGAGTAGCTCAGGCCAAATATGGAACGATCATATAAAAATCTAGATGCTTAGTAGCGCGAATATGAAGAAGAAAAATAATGGGTTAGTCAGCTTTCCGAGAAATAAGCCTCTCTCCCACTGTCAATTCCTCAAAGAGCGGGCCAGGCTAAAAAAAAAAGGGCAAGCCGGAATAAAGCAAGTTGCAGATGTTTAAAAAAGACGCTTTCTTCGAAGCTGAACAGAGTCGGGCACTCCTTCCACTCGGTTTTTCGCCATTCCTATATTCCTAGCCTTCATCTGCATGACTCACTTTAGAAGTTCCATCAACTACACTACCCCTACCACTGTTTTCAGAGTTCAAATAGCTTGACAACAGAGATGAAAGAATAATTCGGCGGTTTTTTACAACGCAAAGGCTCGTTCTTCCGGTCAAAGTATAAAGAAGTCTTTATGACAGTCCAATAATTCCCGCCCACACCCAGAAGCATGCGCACGTCACGCCTCGGTCCCACCCACTCTCGTGGAGGGAAAGAAAGGTGCTAATTTCAGCAGCACTTAAAAAAACTTCCCTATCATGGGGGACTCTCACGTCTCCTTGTGATACATAGTACGTTTTCATTTAATTTTAGCTCCACCCGATTTTGTTAGAAATGAAGAGGTAGGAACGACCCAGTCTGACAAAGCACTGTTGAATCAAAACAAGGATAAAAAAACAAGGCAAGCCCTATGATTAAAAATAAACTGCAGAAACTTCCCAAGGAAATAACGTTTTCAGAGAAGAACTACTCTTCGAGACTCTTCGGAATGTCGCCTATCTATTAGTCGCGTTAGTAATTATGATGGGCCTCGTCTATTCCTATCGGGACACCGGCGCTTACTTCTATTCGCGACAGGTTAGGATGTTATTCTGAAATTTATGGCCAGAAGCGATAGTTTAGTTCGAAAATGAAAGCATATTTGCTTAGCGATGCGATATTGAAGGAAAAAACAAGTGAATTGGTCAGAAGTTGGAGAAGTGGGCTCGTATTCCCCTCGTTGATCTTAGAGTGGACGAGTTTCGGGGCGCCTCGCATCCTGAGTATCAATCGTAGGCACGCAAATATGTGATGGTCGCAGTAGTGCAGTAGTACGCAGCCAAATTACGCGCCATCTTTTGGGAGAAGCCTGCATAGGAGAAGTCCACCGCACAGAGGGTGTGTCGCGCTAGGACGGTACACCGCAACGCGGCCTGCGACGCGATGCGTGCGAGGTAGGGATATCGTACGAGGTGGGCCTCCAGGCGTTCGCCGTATTTTCTTCCTTTTCCAGGCGTAAGACACGTTAGTCGCTTTGGTACCCAAACATATACGGCCCCTCTAGCTCGCACTCGCACGCATCACGACCCCCCCCCCCGTCTCAGAGTACACCAGAAGTAGAGAATTCCTCGACAGGGAGATCGTATCTGAACGGGTCGTACCTGCAGAGGTCAGCGCTAAGCTCTAGAATCTTAACCTTCAATGAGCA
The DNA here is from genome assembly GCA_963978905.1 of Trichostrongylus colubriformis. NCBI lineage: Eukaryota > Metazoa > Nematoda > Chromadorea > Rhabditida > Trichostrongylidae > Trichostrongylus > Trichostrongylus colubriformis. Next base: position 9,271,341 of record OZ022256.1, read on the forward strand.
ACTGAAATGCGAAGGGTATTTCACAGCGAATTAATAGTTAATTTTCGCTTGAGATAAGAACAGATAGCAATAAACACATTGCAACTATTCAATCCGGCAAAAATTACAGCTACTGTAGACGTCAAAAAAAGCGAGGGATGTATTTGGTCTACGAAGGAAGTGGTGGGAGAGGGGGATTATACTGAAGCGGCCATTTTCCTCGACATGTGAGTGCCCTGCCCCAACTGTCGTGTTGCAAATTCCTGTCCTAACGACACACATCCCCGCGCACAGTAAGGTTTTGTCGAAAAACATGGAACGCACCTTCCAATCAGTATTGCACTATACACCATCTTCGTTTTCCCCGTTGATTTATTGCCTTCTTGAACACTCAAATTCGCTCTGTTGTCTTCGAATCTAGCATCCTGTTTGATTTTCACCATTGAATTAGGTGCGATCACTACTCAACATCAAAACCACTAGTCCCTATGGACCGCAATCATTCTCATCGATCCGTCAAATTCATCAATTTTGGAATTGGACGCAGAGCACCTTGGCACCAGGTGGGATCCACTAAGGTTCAGCTAGGTTCGGCGATGATGAAGAACCGGGTGGGCTGCTCTTCGAAGACGATTCTGGATAAGGGACAGGAAAGTCGCGTCTCGGCGGTGTTCGGCATACGACACGTTGCGTGCGACCTGGGGTCAGCAATCGTTCCAGGACCCAACCACACACGGCGTTTACATCGTATGCGCATCGCGTCGTGACGCGAGGTTCCTGTCTCAATGTAGTGGTATCGGTATTTCACCGTCGCCCACTAAAACTCTACTGTACACCACGTCTCAGGATCGCTGTATTTAGCACTTTCCGCCACATGGTACGACGGATTCCCAGCTTGGAGAATGCGTGGATTTGCGAACGACAAGGTCAGTCGAAATTTTTTTTCATCCGTTTCTACTAAATTAGAAACTACAGGTGTCGCGACAGATGGGTATCGGTCATATTCGACAAATACGGTCCATGCCACTGAAAGAATGCTACACAGAACCTCAATTGGGACAGTACTTCAATAATTGCAATAGTGACTTCTCTGCTACGTATGCTTTAAAAATGCTCATTATTTATTCTCTTATGAAAAATGTCATCGACCGCAAACACGCGACCCAAATCTAGTGAAATATGGTTGATTGTTGAATATGAAAGCTGGGATGCTTACGGAGTGAAACTGTCAAGAACCCAAGAAATAGTAGAACTTCTGTTCCCCTGACAGTAATTTCATTCTCTGTCCCCTCGACAGGACTTTCCTGTCTTCGCATCCCTGCGTGATGGTTCCGATCTTAGTGTTCTGTGATGTATGGGATAATGTCGCCGTCGAAGAGCCTTCCTAGCTTAACCAGTGGTTCATGCCGTCCACTCAGAGGCGGAGTCCAAAGTCGTGGCTGGAGCCGTGTGTGACTCCACCTGTCCGAGAGTCGCTGCGCGTACTTCGCTGCGTATAGCGCCGCTCATAATCTTCTTGAGGGGAGATCCGTACTGCAATCTCGTGGTTCTCTACGTCATCACACCAACTACCTTCATACAGTTGGATGGGTTTTCATCTGTAGCTTTTAAAAATAACGGAAGCAGGAAGGGAATTGTCTCCCATTGATAAGTCGCTTACAATACCTCTCCCACGCTCCTCACGTGAAGGAATAGAACGATGGGCCAGACCAGGGCGTGCGATATGTAACTATTGCGCCCTCCTAGCGCACGACCAATTCACAGCGAGACCATCAGGGCCCTTGATGCGCACAGCAACGTAATTCGCGGTAGTCCATTTGTACTGTGCTAATGCCCATCCGGAAACGAATAGCGTGTCCATAAGAATTTGTATGCGTCGCACACTTTCAATTCACCGTTGCATCATTGTCAAGTTTAAACTCCTCAATTTGAAATCACAAAATCAGAAAAATTGTTTCCATTGAATTCAGAAACGAGGATCGCACTCCACAATATGCTGCCGGCTGGAAGAAATACGAAGCAACATCGGACTCGCCACCACCGTCGGCATACCGCTACCGAAACGCAAACGAATTGCAAGGTATGGTATTGGTATGAGCAAAATGGCAAAAAAAGTTGCGTGGTACTCAGTGAGTGGAATGTGCGACAGGACGCTGGAACCGAGCCACTGGGCATGACAAGTCCTTTGATGGCCCCGTCATGAATGGGCCTCCTCGTGTGACCTGAACCGTTGGATTGTTCTGTCTCAAAGCTTGTGGAGTGTACATACCCGCAAGATAACTGCTTTCTCCTGCCTCGACTACAAGGATAACCCGATTGGATGAACAAGATTATTCCGGTTGCAAAATCACTATATATCCAGCCATAATAATTTCTAGCGTTACATGAGCCTACCCTTACAATTTTCCGTCCTTTAAAGACACACCTCGCGATAATCAGGTTAGTGACCTACTTTCTTGGGTCAAATGAGTCCTTCGATAAATGCTCAGACTATACCATGGTTGCGTCTGCCCGTGCACCCCCAAGGTGTTGTGCCTGCGTGAACACAACCAAGCCACACCCACCAACCAAATCACATTCGGCCTTACATTAGACGAACGAATTCTCGAGGTGAAGCTTATGTGGGGAAAGGAAGCTCGCGGTAAGAGAAGATAGGTCAATGAAACAGCCATTTTGTTGATGAAGGCATCTCCCCGTTGAAAATTCGTTCGTCCAAGGCCAGGAGTGATTTGGTTGGGTGGGCGTGGCTTGGTTGTGTTCAAGCAGGCACAACACCGTGAGGAGGCACCGTGCAGCCGCAGCAGAGATGCAGTCTGAGCAGTTATCCGAGGACCGACTTGCTCTCAGAGAGTGAGCCACTAATTTTGGTATCGCATGGTATGCTCGCTCCTAGGAAATAGGTCTACGCAAAATGTGGGCTATACAAATACAGCTTATGCTACGCCCAAACTTGCTGTGAATTGGATATAGTGGCCCCGTACCGACATGCTCTTGGATTGAATAATTTCCAGGACACTGTTCTTCTCAGTTGAACAGTAACTAATCGAAAGATTCGGAGCGTCTTCCTGCACCTCTATGTACAGAGTTCTCCACTTCTGTTTTCAGGTATATCCATAGAGGGAGAGTTTCATCTATATGGTGGAGGAGGATACTGCCTACTCCTACAGGGACCAACGACCGATCTACTCGCCAAACTCAAACAACTTCAAACCGAGGAATGGATAGACGAGGTGGTGCAGCTATCTTAAAGGCATTGGGCACGGCGAAGTCCTGCAGTCGCATTTCTTCATACTTCAAAACGGAAGAGCTGGTGGTCTGGCAGTCACGAATTAACGAGAAAAACGATGAAAATCCTAGTAAGGGGAGTCATTTTACAACTAAATACTCAGGCTGGACAAATTTCAAGTTGTAGTTGTCAATTTTGTGCTCCATGGTGAACACAGTGACAGACTTTCATGCCTTCATCTTGTCTCAGCCAGTGCATCCATAAAGGGGCGGAGTCACACCAGAGGGTGGTCTCGCACACTTTTGATGCCTAACTACGTGGTCTTCGTACTTTCTTTTGTCGCGGAGACACCGCAAATGGACTGTTCTGGCACAACGCTCTTCGATATACTGTCCATACTTACCTTGATCGCGCAAGCGAATCACCTTATCCATTGTTCCCGAACTCTACTAAAATCTGGGTGTGTACACTTATGACAAGTTTTCGCTCGCGACGTCGCACTCGCGGCGCCGCACAACTTGCCGCGGTCAGTTGGAATTCCGCTCAGGACGCAAGGGTCCGGTACCATTGAGGTCCTTTGAGAGAGAGCTGTTTATCTCTTCATTATCAATAAAATAATAACTTTTAAGCCCTAAAAAGGCGAAGTAGTGACATAAAAAGTAAAAGAAACGATAGCATTACATGATAACAATCCTAATTGCGAAATAGTTAATTCGGGCGTAAAGCTCTAAAGGGAGTGTTGCAATGTACGCAAACACACGCGAAGAAATGCGCGGCGCCGGGCGAAAATTTGTCATAAGTGTACACACCCTTAGACTCTATATAAGCTTATTATCAAATAACTTGTTTGTAGAACACCAGAGCCATTTTTGTGGAATTCTCCATGTACAATGCTCAAGTGAACTACTTCTCTGTCATCCAGCTGACTATAGAGATACCTGCACAAGGTACCGTGTGTACATATGATGGATCCCAGGAAGGCACACACCACTTATCCCGCTGATATTACAGGATACCTTTTGCCGTCTTATTGGATAGAATCCATCCGTCTTATCAGAAGCCAAGGCAGTGGCAGCGAAATGATCGTGATATTTGAGGTTAAATTTCACTAATTCTGAAAGCACAGTTTGCGATAATCTAATCGACTTACCTTCTCGAACCGGGGATCCTCGAGTGAATATCCAGGTGGCACCTTTTTGCACCACCACGGTGCGCTGTAACGGCGCTGCATACGCTTTCTCGGAAAACTTATGACAGTTATCCTTAAAGGCAGTAATAGGGGTAATGTGAGTGATAAGGAATCGCACAAAGGTGTCATTCACTTGAAAACTAGTGGTTTGGGAAGCCTATCTACGGCGGAATCCCAAGCCAAAGGTGCGCCTCTGAGCGTGGCAGAGGCGGCCTTTCTAGCTCGAACCGCCTTTCTTTGCTCCGTCCGCCTCCTAGCGACTGATTAGCTGGGGTGGGCATGGAAGGTATGGGGCCCGCTTTCTCAGTTTCAGCTCAAAAGTCACCCAAGAAAAAGGATGCTTCCTCATTCCCGAACATCTCTTCGTGTTTACGACATGGCGACACGTCAATGGAAAACTCGTCCGTACTACCCGCCTCTTCACGGGAAGGCTCCATGTCGAAGATCATCGTTGGGGAGGGGTCCTATTCTAGGTCTTTCTGGGTTCTGGATCTGGGTACGTGGATTTAGAGCGCCGTAGCGGCGCAGAATCTTGCAGCCACGATAGTGCTTAAGATCTATGACCCTAAAAGAACAATGTCGCGAGTTGTGCCTTTAACGTAAGCCGTCTCTGTCATTATTCTTTCAGGCCCTCTATGTTGCATATGCTGTTATAAACTTCTTGGTGAATATCGTCACATACATAACAAACGTAGTGAACGCATACAAAACTCGTCCACAACATTGCAGCTGGGTACGAGTTTTCGCTCACCTCTTCCTAATGTAAGTCCTGCCTTTGATCCAAATGGGCGAAGAAATAAATGAAAATCGGTTCAGACGTTTCTGGGATCTTTTGGATTTCTTCGTTGGCATTCTAGCCATCACATCCGTGATTACTTTCTTTCTTCGTCAAGTTTACATTAAAAAGGTGAGTTTTTGCCTGTGTTGTAAAGCGTAGCAGAGAAGACATGACAGCCACAGCAACCTCTTTCTTCACGCAGTCTTGGACCAAATTCCACCCGGGGAGATCCTCCATATAAACCGTTAAAGAAATGTTATTTCTGCGATTCTAATTGAAACGGAAATACATGGCGCATCCATGAAGAGTGGACCACTGTTTCACGCTGCATCCCTTCATGGCTTTCAGCTGGTGTGGACGACTTTGCAAAGAATGGTGATAAAGCAAAAGGAGCAATAGTGAAGGGGAGCATAGCTGAAAGGACACGGTACTCGCGAAAGTAGGACACCCACTTTCTTCTATTAATCTCTTTTTTTTTTCTTTCATTTCATCCTGGGATAGATAGTGGAGGAGGAGGGCGAATGAAATGGCGAAGAAACTTGTCATGAAGTTATTTGAAAAAGCCATCAGTGCATTGCTCTGTGCTGAGCCCTGCACGACCCCTTTGAGAGCACCCCTTCACTTCGCTTTGCAACTAAGAAAATCCCACTCCCCGCATGTCATACAGGTTGTACAGCCGAAATACACAGCTCACCTCAAGAAATGAGTTGCTCTTGGAAGCGTTCATAGTTTTGGAATTAGTGGAATTGCAGAATCGCGGAATCTGTGGAAAAGGATTAGATAGGTATCAGTTGGAAGAATTCCGGAATTTGTGGAACTGTGGAAAGAAAAATGGATAGTATTGACCGGGAAACTTGTAACTGTGGAAAGAAAAATGGATAGTATTGACCGGGAAACTTGTGGAAGCTTTGAAATTTACGAATGTGGACACTCTCCTTCTATGTAGTTTCTAATCCTCTTGTCTCTTCGTAGCACGGGAATCAATCCGTATCTCACGATTTCCCGCAAATTCGCAATTCTTCCAATCGATACGTATAATACTTTATTCCTTTCCGTAAATTCCACTATTCCGCACATTCTGTAATTCTACCGTAATTCTACATTTCCACAAAAGCGCAAATCTCACAATACCGTACATCCCGTTCCTTAACTTCTCTAATCCTCTCGACCGTTCGTAGCATGGAAATTTCTAATGCTTTTCCTCAAATTTCACATTTCTGCATTTCCTCAATTCCGCTAATTCCACAATTCTACTAATCGATACGTATCTCCATCGTTTTCCGCAATTACGCAATTCTGCATTTTTGTAGTTCCGCTAATTCCACAATTGTCCTAATCGATACGTATCTCTATCGTTTTCCGCAATTCCGCGATTCTGCATTTTCGCAATTTCCAAAACAGTGAACGCTGTCCAAGAGCACGAGCTGGAGAGAAGATCATGAAGAGTCGTTGAAGACAATCGGCGCTCGACGCCATTTATTCAGTTCCCTTGGAAATCGTAGAGTTGCTATTGGACTGCACAATGACTGTCGGGAATCAAATGATGTAGGTGTTCCTATTGTCCCGAATCACTGAAGTATAGAATTCCGATTCAGGAAATGGGAAGGTATCAAAGGAATCGCGCACGAAATTTCCCTTATTCTATTTTCTTTCGAAGTCAGTACCGGAAAGCATGAATGAACACGTGCCCACCACCTCCCTGCTCTACAGACTACGCGACACCGCCCACTTTACTCGCGTGCCCAAAACAGTAAATCTTCAAGTTATATTACGGAGGGTGCCAAAAAAAAGTACTTTATTCGAACTACAGCAAACTCTGTTGAGGCATTTTCATCCCCAGATTCAAGAGCAGACCTCACTCTATCACTATACTTCAAGGCACCCTTCTGCACGAGCAGGACCTGGAGCGAGGAGAGAGTGAACAAGATGTGTCACCTTGCTGAGGTCCATTCACTCTGGGTACCTAAGGGGATTCATACTGGGTGGTGTTCTTTAATATTAAGTTTTTTCCGGGTCCCAGCGCTCATCGTTTTCAAGAGCCAAAACGTGCCCTTACCACTGAAACCCCTCCGGAGGCGGTTGGGCATGAAAATGATACTTCGGATCATAGCAGCCTTGTCTAAGCAGCAGGGGCTCTGTGACTTCCATGGACCGAAGGGCCAATCCTCAGGAAGCTTTCCACAAAAGACCTACCACGGAGCCTAGCTTCACTATTTTGAGCGGACCTTGATACTGTAGGTACTCCGAAGCCCGACTGCGCCAAATGAAAACTCTATATTTTTATAAAGGTGATAGAGGAAGCCACAACTTGTTTCTGCTTTTAGAGGAACATTTCGGGGATTTTCCGCCCCAGTACTTTTATCTCTTTCGTTTCCCTATGTTTTGTATAACTGGGCAGATGTGAGCCGTGGGCAAAATTACTTCTTTTTTTGGCACCCCCTGTATATCCTTGCATTATTTCGGTTTTTTCACGTGAAACTTTGCACTGCTCGTAGTAAATGGGGTGGGATGAGAAAAACTCGAATTCCCGTGTACCCTCAGCGCTCCACTTCTGCTTCCTTCGTGGAAACTGGCTCTGGTATAGGAGCGCATTAGTACCAATTATACAAGGATCGTCATGGCACCATCAAAAAAGTTACATTTATCACAATTATTTTTGTCCCTTAACTTTCATGGAGTGATTTACAGGCACTTGCGGAGTTCACAGCAACGAATGGTAACGTGTACATAAACCTAGCACTACACAGGAATTTGGAATTTTTGTTCACGCTCTGCTTGGCCGGTGTCATGTTCTTCGTTGCTTGTAAAATGATCAAGATTTTGCGGTATGTAGTCTTTTGCCTCCTTTGATCAAATGGCGGAAAAACATTCGCCCCTCCACTCATTAAAAAAATTTTCCTTGCCATACAGCCCACCGACTCATCAGTTCCCAAATGGATTGCTATTTTTATGCCATTTTTTGAAGAAACTGAGCGCAGTCAGAGGAAGCATAGGTGTCAAGGGTTCCTGAAGGGAAATTTCATGATTCGCCCTCCCACTTTATAACCCAAAATACAACACCCCACTTCCAGATTCATAATGTTGTACATAGGGCTCCACTTTACAACCCAGTAAACACCTTCCTTCCCTTGCCCCCATTCCTCCCTCCCCTTCCCCGAGAATCCTCGACAGAGGCCTGACTCTGCTTGTAGAGCCAGGAAGGCTTCAGTTTTTTGTGGACCTTTGCACATTTAACGTTTGCGGGACGACAAGCCCTGCTATCCCTGGATCTTTATCAGAAAAACAGCGTTATGGGCGTGACACCCCGCTATTTACACGTTGGAGGGCGTAACCGAACCGCTCCTTATTGATTTCCAACTGATGGTAATCCAGGGAATCTCTTGTACGCAGAACCGAGTGAAGTGTGGCATTGGGTCCGCACATTTTCGTTTTTCTAATCTATTTTCCCAGTTTCTTTCTCATTTACCAACTGCTAATTCAGTTTCAATCGTCGGATTTCTGTATTGGCCAACACCTTGGACTATGCAAGTGTCTCAATCAAGGACTTTACCATCGTTTTTGTGGTGATCATATGCGCCTTCAATACGTCTCTCTACTGTCTACTGTGGAATCGTTTAGAAAAGTACGGTGGGAATTTTCCGGAAAAACATTCGCCCCTTCGCTCATTAAAAAGTATTTCAGCTACAGTTCAATTATATCCACGTTTACAACGACCACATCCGGAATGTTGGGGAAATTCGTCATCGCTCATATGTCCAAAATATCCTATCTAGGTACTGTAACTGTAGTTATTTATTTATTTATTTATTTGTATGCGCCAGAAGGCGCGCCAGAGAACAGGAAAAAGAAAGATAAACCAAGCAAAAAAAAGTAAGGTTGGTCAGGAAGACCGACGCCCAATTTCTGCGCAGTTAAAGGCGGTAGTGTATAAAAAAAAGTACATAGTCTCTAGTCGTTTAACCGTCGGATCAGGGCAGAACTCAATAACCGAAAAAACATGAGGATTATGCTCCATGGGAAACAGGTCATCCTTTCGACCCAGACGCAACCACGAGTAGGATCCAAGTCCTATACCTGCACCAGTCGGCAATGGTGCCCTTACGCCACCATAGGGGGTCATGGGAGTTTGTCTGAACTCCGAAACACGAGTATACCGACAGCCCTCGTGGAACAGACAGACCAGGTAAAAGCTGGATACTAGTTATACAAAGCTGTTGAGGTGATAACAAATTGGCAAACAAAACATTTTTACTTCTAGAAAAGATTCTGGAAATTACATCGTACGTGTTTTATACATGTACTTTAGGAATTATATTTTTTTCATTTTTTTATGGCTCATCTTTTAGCATTCATCATCTTCTTGATTTTCATGTACACGGCTACACTGATCCTCATCAACATCTTCGTCATGATCGTACTGTACGAATTCAAAGAGGTAATGAAGAAACCGATTTACGAATTACAAAAACCCCAGGGACGCGCAGTACATGTTTCATCTCCCCGAAATCCCCTATAAAATCGAAACTGAATGACCATTTGCCCTCGCTTGAAAGTTTATACAATGTCCTGAGCTGGGTCCTGAGCTATTACATTCTTCGATTGCTTTTATCTAACCGTTTAAAAAAAACGAGAAGAGACTGAGAAACTTGATAAACTAGGCCCAAATCTTTAAGGCCCTATGGGGTCATTCTAGTGCTTTGCCACCCTGATCGCGCGGCACTTTCAGGTGCTATGAGTTTTGGTTAACTGCAGAGAGCGCTAACTTCTTATTCGTACTAATTTGCACGAAAAATGGGAACTGATAGTTGTTGTGGATGCCTCTGACTGTTTTTGTAGATAATTTTGGAAAAAAAAAGCTCGTGAATGTGTCACTTCTTAGGTGCCGTACACGGCTGATTTCCTACGAGGAAAGCGGCGATGACCTTTCGTCAAAGTAAATGTTGAACATACCAATAGTGGCGTAGTACAGGCCATCTATGAGATAGCTGCCACTTTTCTGTGATTCTGTAGTTTTCAGGTTCGCACTGATAGCTCCAGGCAAACGAATGAGTACGAAATAATTGAACATATTCAGTCAAAGGTGAGTCAGTTCAGTTTATACACCTGCATAAACCCGCGAATCGCTCCGTTGCCTTCTCTGCTTGCTATGGGATGTTATATTAGCACTAGGGTCGATAATGTACTATTATTTTGAAATACATCAGTTCAGACATCGTTCGGAGCTGTTTTCTCACCGACACCAAGTCTGCGCGATGTATTAGGTTGTAAGGAAAGTTCTGGCCGCTTTTTCGCGTTCACAAGATAAATTCAAATATCAGAGCGCGTCAGCATGTATCAGCTGACATATTGTGCTCCTTAGATAGACAAAAAGTTGCTCTTTCAGAATATATGTTTTATTTGGAATGCCACACGGTTTTCGAATTATTAGGAAAATTTCAAAGTACTGCTAAAATGGCACTTTTGAGATGACTTCACTTCACGAGTTCTTGTTTAGCCGAGTCTTAGCGAAGAGGACCACAAATGTGAATACTGCAAGAGGAGGGGGTGAATCACTGGATGGAACACATTGTCTCTGGTTTCAGAAGTGCAGAAATGAGAACGAGCTGCTCGGATTTTCAATTGATCAAATCGCTTTAACTAAAACGGCAGAAGGCGATGAGCGTCCATATTTGCAGGAGATATCCACAAGTATTGGCCCTCAACAAGCAACCTTAGTTGACCACCTTAAGTGGCCTTGAGTTGGAAAAATCCAAAAAAATGGGTGCCGCGGGACCCCCCACGGCAGTCACGCGCAAGCGCATTTTTCACAAATCCTCTTCCACTAATTGAAGCAGTTGCAGGATAAGGCCTTTACTCGTCTATCATGTTCATCAGATCTAGCGCTAACTATGCCCCACTTCCCAAAACATCTGGCCAGCTCCTTCAGTAGCAGCGTGTTTAGAAAGAGTGGCAATTTGGAGTCGACTTTTTTTCGTTTCGCGCAATATAAATTATCAGCCCTTTATCAAATTGAGATATGTAGGTATGCATAGTGTTGCCAAGAGTGTAGCGAATTTAATGGTGCTCATTCTGTGAGAAAAGATGCACTCTGAGCTGAGTTATGATCTCTCGAAGTTGAAATTTCAAAAACCGGCCAGAACTTTCCTTACAACCTAATACTTTGTGCGTATACGGCACATATGAGCAGCAGAGTCGCATCAGATATCGAAATACTGAATAGCTTAGCGGTCCCTTAGCAAAGATAGCGTACGACTTTTCTGGATTCCACTTTTGCGAATGGGCTCATTCATTGATACCTATGTATTGTCATACAAAGTGTCCGAAATGGTGGGCGTCTAAGTTCGCGTTCCTTTATATTCCTCTGTACAAATTGTTCCTGTCGAATTCTGTCATGGAAATGCATCCGTACCCTCCCTTCAATTACCGACGCAGAAGTTGTAACAACGTGAATCTGTTGTGTGTGGCGGTCATACGCAACGCACAATAAATAACTTACAGTAGAAGGGCCAGATTATCCTTCCTGCTTTCTCCAGAAAATAGCATAAAAGCGCTCAAAAATGGACATCACCTGCAATAACTGAAACATCTATGCACGCGTAAGCGCATATGCTCTAGTAGCTTGAATATTTCATTTACCCTCCCCGCGAGATGGTTTCCAACACTTTTCAGGTTATGCGCAGCTTTGGACTTTATGGTCGTCGTAATGCGCCAGCATGCTACGTGCCTGATACTCTGAAAGACTCTAAACTTCTAAAAACCCTAGAGGCAAAAGTAAGTGACCTATCCTTTCCTCAAAGATCGCTGTACTGATTTTTTTTCTGAAAGGCGATCTTTGTGTTTAGGCCGACCTGCTGCTCCATAAAGCGCACAGATGGCGTATTGAAGACGATGACGATGACGATATGGTTATACCGGGTCCCAGAGCACAAGACTTGCCTCGAGATCCGTGGTGACCTGGTCCGTACAACAGTCGCCACCAGATGAAATCTCCTTTCGTCTTTTCTTTGCATTTTGCTGAATTTTGTAGTTCGAGCACAAATAAATCCCTCTTTCGTCTTTTCTCAGCATTTTAGTTGTTTTTGTAATTCGAGCACACTTCACAAACATGTAGATGACGCCGCCTTCCAAATTTCTTTTTCCAGAGCAAATTCTTTTCTTTGATTTTTTCATTTTTATTCATCAATTTTGAAATTTTCAAAGCGATTAGAGAAGGAATAGAGAAGGAGAGAAGGAATTTCGAGGTGCAAGCCGGGATACTCGAATTGGTTTGGTCGACAGAGGACGCTGCCGTCAAGCTATTGGGTCATTCCATGAGTAATGTCGTTTTTTTTTCAGCGTAAATTTTTCCTATGAAATTACAAGTTTTTGCAGCATGTCGTATATCATTCGAAAGAGGTTTTCCTGCTCTACAAAATGACATGTTTAGTTTTCGAGTTCGTTAGAATGGGGCCGACATTTAGGCTGGCGAAGAGGTAGGTCCAGCCGACAAAAATTGACCAAACCGGCAATCAATTGAAACACTATATTTTAATTTAGGAAAATCAACCAGTCATGTGTCGCGTACTTAGCCCTGACCTCTTCTACAATTTCCAATATTTAATTGATCAAGAAGTCGTGTCGTTATTTTTCTAAAATCTTTTTTTCGAAAGCACCCACATTTATTCAAAATGAAATTTTTTCTTTCAAACTTTTTGATTAGAGTTGTTTTATAAACCACTTCGAAAGACTTTTTCTGCTCTATCGAAAACATCCTTCTAGTTTGTTTTGGCTGCGATTCAGATTGAGTTTTAATACCATGTGATATGGGTCCAGTTGACATTTTTCACAATTTATTTTTTCCATGAGAAAGTTAAGGAATCCGGACAGTGGTATTTTCCTGTTCCTAGGCACCACTTGTTCTTAACATTCCACCACTCTTTCAACTGATTGGTTGAGAAAATTTTCTAGCCTTCGTTCGAAGAAATTGTCTAAAATCACCGAGTTGTGGCGGAAAAACGAAATGTGGAAAAAGAGCGACGTGACTTTTTAAGCAACCGACTGGTGGAACTTACAGGAGAGGTCGGGGCTAAGTACGGAACACATGATTGGTTAGATTTCCTCAGGTAAAATATTGTGTTTCAATTGATTGCCGGTTTGGCCAATTTTTGTTTGCTGGACCTACCTCTTCGCCGGCCTAAATGTCGGCGCCATTCTAACATACTCAAAAACTAAGTAGGCCATTTTGTAGAGCGGAGAATTCTCTTCCGAATGATATATAATATTCTGCAAAAATTTGTGATTTATGGCAAAAATTTTCGCTTGAAAAAAAACGACACTACTTATGGAATGACCCAATACTTAACATGCGTCTACTTCACAACAGATGCACAATGCAGTTCCCGCGGCAGTGGCGTAGATCGCGTGGCACGGGACCAAATTCGACTGTACTGCCCATATCCGATAATTTGTAGTCCTGGTCAATTACCCTGACTTCGCCTCATATTCGACTTCCTATCAGAAAAGCGTGACTATTTAACTGAATACTAAAATAAATGTATAGCTCTGAAGGCCATTCAATGCAGTAATTTCAATGTGACAGAACGGTCTGCTGCCAAAAAATGGAGTCGTTCACGGAAATATGTCTCAACCTCCTTTCAAAATCCGATAAATTAGGTGCAGCATTTGGTGCGAAATACAGAAATAGTGAAAAAAATGGAACTGGAACATTTGGTCGGGTAAGTAATAACCTGACTTCCTCCGTTTTAGAATCCAACAAACGTTAACCAATAAAATTTACTAACGACCTCCGTGCAGTGCAAACCGGAATAAGGACTACTGAACCAGTGATTTGCATTATTGTTTTGCAAATTCATAAAAAGACGGGAAAAGTTGCAACTTATTTGAATCCCCGCCTGCAACTGTAGGAACTGTTGTCGGCAGAAAGGCTCTTCTTTCAATCGTATAATGAAAAACTGCCACTGCCTCGATTACGTTCTTCGGTATGCGTGGTGACCCAGTTGAACAGTTCAGACGCACACCTCTTTTTTTGTGTGTACATATGTGTTCATTCTCGGCTACAATGCTACTGCATTCTTCTTTAATAAATTGAATGTTAAATTATTTCATGACAAAATCACCTCCGTAACCGTTTTGTTGGTGCTACAAAAGTACTTATCATTTCCACATTACGCTTTTCCTTTAGCCTTTGCATACAGCGCGCAGTGGCCAAACCTAGCGTATTCACATGGGGTGGACAAAAAATAAATAAAACAGACTCTATAGACGATGAGTTAAAAGACACCAGATGGCGTAAATTTCGTGAATTGTGAAAAATGAAAGCTGAGGGCCAACTAGTGCAACAACAGAGAAAAAATGGATAAAAAGACAAATAAACTAGAAGTAGGACTCTCTCCTCACTTTTTCTCTTTTGCGTGATCTGCATCGCTAGCAGCTGAGGGTCAGATGCAGACGTCTAGGGGCTATCTCAGCCAGCCGTAATCTTCCTTTGCCTCAGCGATTCGGCTGGTGAGGGCTGCAGCTCGAAATGAAGCATGTTAAGCTCGTTATAAAACTTTAAAAACACGTTTTTCAAGGCGGTTTCGCCACAGGTCATTTTTTCATGGCCGACCTTTTCATTTGTTACGATCACCGTTTTCAGTTCTGGTTTCCCTTAGCGCCCCCTTTCCGGTGCCACTTACACACTCAAAAGTGAAGTACTGAACAAGTAGGATCTAGATACAAGGATGAAAGCAAGTGAGCGGAATGTATTAGGCTGTCCCGAAAGTTCCGGAACACCTTGCCGGACAAGGGTTTTCGCGCCTTCCCGCGATGGATAGCCAGGGCATTTATCGATTGACTTTGAGGAACGTTCCATGCCATAGGTATATAAGGATTCGCGCCTATCCACAAAAGGAGTAGAGCTCGAAATGGACGAGACGTCACTCCTAGCATTGTACCTCTACGAGTTCTGCCGAGGGAGTTCCACAAGGGAAGCGGTCCAAATAATCAGCGTCGCATGCGGAGCAAGCACAACTATCCACCGTTGGTTCACCCGCTTCCGTTCTGGAGATATAGTCCTGAAAGATCAGCAACGCAGTGGCCGTCCATCTGAGCTGACGATCAGCTTCTCAGGAGACTGTGCAGGAGAACCCCACGGCAAGCACACGTAAAGTAGCCCTGCTACTCGGTTGTGGGAACACCACAGTCGATCAGCATCTCACTCGGTTGGGATACCGGAAAGTGCTCTCGACTTGGACACCCCATGCCCTATCCGACAGCCGACATCTGGCAACATTCACCCGCGACACCTTGGCGACGCTAGGCTGGGAAGTGCTACAACATCCTCCATATAGCCCCGATCTCGCACTGTCTGACTACCACCTGTTCGCTCCTCTACAGAACTTCCTAAAGGGGAAAAAATTCAAGAAGCAGCGCGACATCGAGATGGAGGTCGAGCCTTTCTTCGCGAGACAGTCTCCACAGTTCTGAGCGGATGGGATTGGCAAGCTTCCAGATAGATGATAGAAGGTGATAGATAATAATAATGAATATTTTGTTAGCTGAAATGTGTTTGTGTTGTAAAGAAAAAAATTTGAAAAAAAGTGGTCGAGGTGTTCCGGAACTTTCGGGACAACCTAATATGTTCAAACTAGAGAACATGAAAGGTGTATTTATTATCTCTTCAAGTCCTTCAATCTGGGCAAATGATCGGATGTAGAGAGAGAAATCGTAGCTGAGTTCGAGCTTTTCTTCATTGGAGATGTCCCACCGGGATGGGTCCGACTGGTTTCAGTAGCTACCTCTTTGACGATTTCATTCGGAACCTTACGTGCACCACCTGATATTATTATTCTGATTATAAAATCGTCAGAAGCCTGATTGTAGTGTATGGATTACCATTTCTTGCGCCTCCATCGGGTTTCCCGGTCGATATGTGGCATTTCACTCCACGAATGCGTAAATGAATAAAGCGAGCTGCCCATTCGCCAGCTTCGGCGTCCAGTTGTGGATCTGAATAGACGAAAATCAGCAACGGAACATACTCCAGAGCCTGGGTTCATGCAAACCGTTCATAGGCACTCCTTCATATAGACGAGCATCCAATTCCGTGAGAAACCCGTGTTGTGAATCCCTCGATGTATTTGGTTCGCTATAGATGGACTCGCTCCATCGTGACATGGCTACTAAATAACAAATGAGTATGTGCAACATATAGGGAACATACAGAGTTTTTACGAAATCCACTCAAAATACTGAGAGAATAAACAACGCTTTAGCCAGAATTTTATTGATTATAAAATAAAAGAACAAGCTAAATATTGGAAGTAAATTCCGTAAAACATTTAGCTGGACTAAATATAAATTTTTATAGGTTCAAAATACTATAAAAGTAAAAGCTATAAGGATTGTTCGTCAGCTGAGAAATCTCCACCGGCCGTGAAGCACGTGGACCGAACTGCTGGTCACCATGGCAACGTCTGGGCAACCTGGAGGCCGTGGAGCAGTCCACATTAAGGGCCCATATTAGAAGTGGGAAGAAAAATGTGGTATCTGCGTAGAAGCAAAATAGAGGTACGATCGGCTGAATAGCAGAAGGATGTCAAATTTACGCAATAGTATATCGAGCGAGAATCCTCTTCTCAGCAAAACTTCCCTCTCAAGGTGATAGAGGGTCTGAATCTCGGCACTGGCCTTTCTGAGTTACACGTCACCGCCACGACTGATTTATGCGTTTTCAGTTGTAGCATCATAGTGTGAAACAAGATTTTGAGCTTTTTGCACCGACAAGCCTGCTACAAACACCTCGAAGGCAATGGGTTGTGATTTTCATTTCAGTTTCATCGGTGCAATTATACCTCTAAATTCGATGTCATTGATCCTACAGTCGTGGAACAGACAACAAGCGAATACATAATTCACAGAGCGACGAACAGTGAGATCAATCACGAAACCAGCCACGTAAGGTCTATCTATTCATTGAGGTATGTACAACTTGGACAGAAAATTCCCGTTGCAACGTCGAGCGACGCGATAAGTGCGAGCTACGCACGTCGTGCTAGTTGAGCTTCGAAAGGTGAAGGTGCATATACCCTAATTCAGGCATACGCTCCAAGACCCAACTAATACGGCGACCCAAGCTCGCACCCATCGGGTCCCGCACCATCCACGACCACGCAAATCTTCTGTACTATTTCTCATTGTTTCCACGAACTTGTGCAAATTTTCTTGGCACACACTCAGATTCATTCCCACAAACGCATGCTGAGGTGGCAAGACTGCATTCATACTTTGCGACAAGGTCATACCACGAGCGACGCACGCTCAGCGTCGCCTTCGATTAGCGAGCACGACCATACCCACGACGCGCCGTCATAGTAAGCAGGATCGCAGAATCAAAAGGGTGAGAATAAATGCGTAACCATATCTAATCAACTGCGAATAATTCAATACCGACACTGGATACTCTAGCTTTTTCTTTTCTCTGAGCTTTTTCTTCCCTACTAAGCGCTATTTCCACATATTTGAAAGAGAGCTAAAAAATCAAGCGATTAGTGGCAGGGTATAAGTAAATATTTATCATAGAAATACATTCACAACAGAGCCCATGCCATCCAGACAAGAAATTGAAAACAATCAACAACATGCTTATTAAGATCCAACAAACAATATCGGGAATGAAGCCACGTATAAGCGGTACATAACGAAACAGAAGTGACTTAGACACTCAAAACAAATATGCAGAATAGAGTATTTGCATTATAGAATAGTGAATAAATTACTTTCCGTTCTTCTTTTTCACTTCCTCATCAATCGGTGCTGGTTTGACGAAGGGGATGAAAGTGCGATACTTCTCTGGCATGAATGGATGGAGAACCTGAATAGAAGGAATATCTGTGAAAAATGGAATCATATCAAGCCTAATTCGGAATGTCGCCTACCTCTGGTACCGTAATTCCATCTTCAGTTTGGTAGTTTTCTAACAAAGCACACAATACTCGGGTCGTAGCACACATCGTTGCATTTAACATGTGCACAAATGGAACCTTAATCAAACCCATGCCAGAATAACAGAAAACCAAAAAAGTCCCTGAGAGAACACAAGCATGTTGCACATCAAGACTATTCACGATGGAAACAGTGAAATAATCAGTAGAGACCCACTTCACCATCCATCTTTTTTGTCATTCCATATCGAACTTTCAGACGACGAGCTTGGTAGTCTGTACAATTGGAACACGACACCAATTCTCGAAAAGCACCCGAAGCAGGGAACCATGCTTCCAAATCAAGCCTGAATCATAACCGGATCATCAAGATACATAGTGAAGGTAACAAAGAAGCATGCACTGATTCGCATAGCGTTTTATAATGGTAACCATAAGGCGGTTGTGTCGATCAGTGCATGCTATGGTGGTGATGGTCGTATAACCGTCAGAAGCGCAGTCAAATGATTTCGATGGGGAATTCTTCACTACAAGACCTTTATGTGAGGGCAAAAAGTGCAGTGGAGAAAAAGTGAAATGCAAATAGAAAACAAAATAGAACAAAACATCATAAATTATTGAAGACATTTGAAATTCGCTAACATTCAAATTCACAACGTACTTCTTTGACGCTGCATTATTGAGCTCGCCTGACACGATGCATACAATCTGATATGGTATTCCCAGTAATTGACAGTATTCTTCGGCATTATGTATCATCTGAAATTGATTCCATTTTTTATACGTACGACTACAACATAAACACTCGACTGAAGCCCAACCTCATCAAACATCTTCCACGACTCATTGTTCAACGGTGAGCAAATTACAAACTGTTCAACTTTCTCAAACTGATGAACCCTGAAGGAAGCGAACTACATGTATTGAGCACATTCTGTCAAGCAAAAAAGCTGTAGTTGATTAAATCAGCTCACCTGAAGATACCTCTAGTGTCTCTTCCATGACTGCCAACTTCTTGTCTGAAACAAGTTGACATACCAGCATACTTGATAGGTAGATCAGATTCCTATAACATTCAAATGATTTATGTAAACTCTGAAGCCTTGTCGCACGAGAAAAGAAAAAGTGAGCCAACCTTGATCCATTCATTCCTATGGAAAGCTGCTATCGGTTGCTCCGACGTAGCGATCAGGTATTTCTCATCTATTGAGTTATCACCTTGTACTTCAGATCCCTTGCTGTTAACCTGGAAACAGTCCCGCTTCGAATAAAGTTTCATAATCTTCTGGAATCAATAAACCTCCTGAGGGGACGCGCCACGCATTCCAGTTCTACTCAGAACCGTGGTGGCGGGTAAATGCGTCTTGGCTTATATAATGACTTGCGGTGGCCAGTTAATGTACAACTCAGTTCTCTTACCCTCCCAGACAGGTCGGGTACAAATTCAAGCACCCCGGAGAAATTGAAGGCTAAGTTGGTGTGGGAGGAATATGTTGTGGGACCTGATCCCCACACCATCGGAGTGGGAGTGCGCGGCATCTGTCACAACACCACCTCCGTCCCTCGCTTCAACCCCACCATTATACCGTAAAGCCACCAGATATACTAGACGCTTTGGCTGATCTCAAAGGCGCAAGGCTAACAAAATAATTGACTTCAGTGGAAATCTGTCCTACAGAAAAACACGCATCCTCACTATGGAGGAATCAGTTTTCTGAAACTACAAAAAAAGGAAAAGTATATCTACAGACTAAACGAAAAGAGTATCATACGTCATACAGTGCGTATCAAAAATATAGACGCACCCCCAAAAATAGCGTAACTGGGTTTTGTAGAAATCACGACCAATCCTGCTGTGATTATCGTGATCACCATGCTCGAAAACCTAGGTTTACCAGATTTCATCTATATCGGAGAAAAGCTGGGCAGATTTTAAGATTTGGTTCCCATATGTACTGTATCAAAAATATAGACGCACCTGACGAGTCAGGTCAAAAGAGGGACATATGCAAAGAAAAATTGCTGTTTCAAGAAAGAAATGAGTAGCAATGAGTGTTCTGCATAATAACCTAAAATGCCACGTGGTCCAATTTTGTCGGAGGTCGAGCAGGCTCAGATCCGCGCCCTGCACACAGGGGGCCTGAGCGATCGTGAAGTCGCTCGCCAAATCTGTCGCTCGTCAAGGGCCGTCGATGGTTATTTACACTCACCGGGGTCCTAAGGGAAGAAAAAAAGTTCTGGCAGGCCGAAGAAGCTGACTCCAAGAAGAACGTCAGATCGGTCGAATGGTGTCCAATTCTTTAGTGAGTGTCAGTGACGTTCGTGCCAGTTTACCGACTGCTGCCTCTAGAATGACTTTGTGGAGAAGCATCAAGCGCAACAAAAACATCGTGCGATGTCGTCTCCGTTCGGCTCCGCAGCTCACACAGTCCCACAAAGAAGCCCGCCTGAAGTTCGCCAAGATGAACATGGCAGCGGATTGGTCAAGGGCGAGGGTCTTTTTCACAAAGCTTCCTGCATCAAAATTTGCTTTCCAGGTGATATTTTCGGACGAAAACAAGTTCAATCTAGACGGTCCAGACGGCTATGCTTATTATTGGAGGGACCTTCGCAAGGGACCGAAGTTCCTCAGCAGACGCAATTTCAGTGGAGGCAGTGTCATGGTAAGGGGAGGATTCCACCAAAGATGGAAGCTTGAGTTAGCTTTTGTCTCAAGATGCATGTCTTCGTCGGACTACCAGGATGTGCTGGGGCGTCATCTGCTACCTGTGTTGGCGGATCGAGGCGTAGTAACTTTATTTTCCAGCAGGATAACGTCTCCATCCATGTCAGCCGGTCTACAAAATCGTGGTTAAAGGCACCGGGAGGGGGGCAAGGGCGGAATAACGTTTACGAAAACAATGGCGTCTGAAAACAAGCATATGGGTTCGGTAGATACAATGTGTGACGAAACCGGCGTTGAAAAACGCGCCACAGGGCGCTATTTGCCCCCAGGGCGCGCTTCCGTCCGAACTGCAAGCTTCCGTGGCCGAGCCACGCTTCGTTCATTTTGAAGCTTGTCTTCGGCCTGATGTAACCTTATTTTTGAATTATTTCCTCTTTACTGTTTTCTAGTGACATATTTTACTTGTTTACTTATAGATCTTCTAAATTGTGCATTTCTATACCTGAAAATCTCAGAAGGGTCAAATAAAGTCGGGGGGAGACGCAACTTTGCGTCGACATCGATGCTCCTTTCCCTTACTAGGCTTAGGCTAAAATTGATATCCCCTCCTCCCACATTAAAAAGCATCTGTCAAAGCATAGGTCTCATCTGTTTTAGCCTAACCCGAGGAAGGGAAAGAAGCTTTGACGTGGGTGAAAATTTTGCCTCTCCCCCTCCCCCCCCCCCCGACTTTATTTGACTCGTAAGTACATTTATAAACAATATAAGAAAGAACAAAGTGAAAACTAAAAGGAAAAAACAAATCTATATTAGAACCATCTTCTTTTGACACCATGTCAAGGCGTCAAATTGGTGAGTTTGTGCAATGGCGGCCACTCAAGCTCGTCCACACTACGTCTGTTCTACCGTAAGCCAAAATTACCCCCTCCTGGTGTCTTTAAGCGAGCGGAATGTAGCTCTATGGACTGGCCTGTGTGCTCTCCTGACCTAAACCCGCCTTCACTAGCGTTGTAGACCTCAAAGTGGCGATCGCTCAGGCTCGGCACCGTATGGACCCACAGCTCCAGTATAGACTTGTACAATTGATGCCAAACCGGGTCTTTGAAGTTATTTCCAAACATGGAGGACCCGTTAATTATTAGTGTGCTTGTATTGTTTTGTTATAATAATAAATGATAAGGTGCGTCTATATTTTTGATACAGTCCATATGGGAACCAGATGTTAAAATCCGCCCAATTTTTCTCCGATATGGATGAAATCTGATAAACCTATGTTTTCGAGCATGCTGATCACGATAGTCACAGCAGAATTGGTCGTGAGTTTCTACAAAACCCATTACGCTATTTTTGGGGGTGCGTCTATATTTTTGATACGCACTGTATCAATATGGCTGAAGTGATAGAGCAATAGGTCATCTTTAGTAAAAAAAAAAAAGAAGGAAGGAAACACAACAGAACCTGAGACCAACCTTGTACAACTCCTCATCAAACTGACTTAGCTGAGCTACTTCCTGCATAACTTCTTTACGCATGAAAAATGGTGTATAGAGCGGAGTGAACCCTTTTTCGAGTAACCTGCAAAATACATTATAAAGAAAGCAAGATTCCACAGGCAACAAAATTTTAATGTTTACTTTTGAAGCGCAAGTTGAATAATAGCCTGTTCGAGGAAAACAAGAGGTCCTTTCAAAAAGTAGCCCCGACCGCCTGCTACTGATGTTCCACGATCACCATCAAAACCATCAATCATAACAACGAGATCAACCTAAACACATCAGTACCTGAGCTGATCGAAAATCAATATGGAACCTGAGATGAACGTACATGAGAATACTTCTTTCGACTTGTGATATCTCCATATGTGCGCTCAACCCTGTTGTTGGCCTCATCGTCCGATACAGGCACACTATGATGGACGATGTTTCCAATTTGCACCAACGATTGCTGCCGGTCATTCTCTAATTTCTCCATGGAAGCCTTAAGGTATCAGTGACATTACCAACTAAACCTCTGAGGTGGTAAGCTATGACTAACCTTAGTCTCATTGATCTTTTCATCCAACAAAACACGAAGCCTCTTGATTTGAGCCACCGTCAGTGTCTGGAAAAATAAAAAAATAACAAATGGTAACCTATTGCGCTCATTAAAAGTATGCCAACGTTTGCTTTTTAGCATGTTAGCATGTTTTTGTTTTGTTTTTAGCAGCATGTTTTTACAGCTTCCTAATTTCTTAGTTTAATCATTTACGAAATAAAGTTCTGACGTACGGTTAGATCTTCCACTTTTAGAGAATCCAATTTCGAAACGATCGAATCGTCAACATTATCGTCAGTCCCCTGAGCCTCTTTCTTCTATAACAGTGATAATTCATAAGCCGAAACATAGTTGTAAAGTTGGGAAATGCACCTTCATCTTTTCTCCTATAGCTTTGCTTAATACGTTCTTTTGGCGATTGAAGACGTCCAAAAGAAAACGCTCTGGAATATCAATTATGCAGTGAATGGGACAACTCACAAGTGGTTCGAAAAGAATTCGAAGAGAGAAACAAGACAGGAGGGAAAATAACATACTAAAATACTAAAATATAAAATACCAAATGAAAAAAGCAATTACCTTTCCGCCATGCCTGATCAAGTTCGATGACTTTGTCGACGATCGCAGCGTCAGAATATCGCTGCCGTTGCGAGTTACGAATTACCTCAGGGTTTCCCCCTGAAATGTGAGGCTGTAGTTGTACTACACTAGTTCACCGCTCAACAAAACAAAAGAGTACAAAAATGAATCGTCCCTGAGGCATGAGGACTGCTTTTTCTAGAAAGTCTCCCGAGAACAAAACTTTCCAAACAGTTTCGATAATATAAAGGAGGTGGATTTCGACAATACAAGGGCAGTGGAAAGATGATTAGGCATCCAGTGAGCTCAAACATGTTAACTAAGAATGAACGCTAGGGAACAATGAGACTTATGTGGCATTTCGTTTCCATCTATAGACAAAATCACTGTACCCCTGCCTTTGAACCAAGCAGCGTCCCCAACTAGACTGCTGTGAATTTTTATGATGTGTGGCGAATCAGCTTCATATACATATTTCCAAACTTCGACAAGAAGCTTTTCACGAATGAAGAAAGCTTCTATACCACTAAAGCAGCTCGAAAGACCCAGAATAAGCCGAACAGAACAAAAATGCTTAAAAGAGAATTTGGAAAGAAAGGAAAGAAAATTTGCCAGAACATAAAAATTCGATCATGAGACCACCGATGCTTACTGGACCAAAAACTATAGATGCTATCCTTGCAAACAAGGGAGAGCTTTAATGAGTAATACTGTAGCACAAACAAGGATTCTCAAATCCAATCAAATGAATGAAAGCTCATATATTTCTGAACAACTTTTTCAGGTAACAAATACCTAAGTGAAGTGACAAAAAAAAAACTACCTTTCTCCTCTCGGAACAAATCCATATCCAGCACCATCTTGACTCAGGGTGAGATCCAAGCTCTTTACCTGGAATGAGCTTTGAAATAGCTTGCTATGTAAAACACATAGTACGAATAAAGCTAGCGACGAGTGGGCAAATGAAAAGTGACGTCGAAATTTCACAACGTGGGCGGCCGCGCAAAGTTTTCTAACTGGAGCGACTTATGCGTCAGGTATCATACTGCAACGGATTGCATCATTCTTTGCAATAAGAAATATTATGTTGAGGTTAATATTGCTTACGATCTATATACTTTTAGGTGTAAATGACATCATTGCATGAGTAATTAAAAGGTGTAAATAAAAGGTAAAGTATAAAGCGAATACACAGTTACCAACATTTGTGTCTCGCTCACAATCGCGTACAAACTGGAGCCTTCTGTCGCTGGAGACTGGAGCTGATGACTTTACCAACAATTCTATACTACCGAAAAATCATTGCCGATCCAAAAACCTATGAGGCTTAGGTTGGCCTAGCTACGAAAACGATCAAATGAACGTGCAAATGGGGGCATCTAATAATATTTCAAAAAATGACCCTTTAAGAACAACTTTTCTTATACCATAGCAAGAACCAACAATGACCCATCGATCAGTCACGTTAAATATTTGATATTCTACTCCCACACACCATGATTTTGTTGGAGTGGTCTAAATGTAAAGGACCTCCACAAGAGCTGCATCATGACACTCGTATTGGAACACCACGCCACGCAAACCGCGTTGCAGCGCGCGAGAAATGCTTTTGTGATCCTATGCTGAATTGGCCGCGCGTTAAAGAGGATAGCCACCTCCTTTTAGGACCTGACCAAAATTGAGGTGTACTGTATCAAAACCGTAGTCATATCTTATTATATGTGTGCTGTCTTTGTTTTGCTAGCTTCTTTTTCTGCCAGAGTTCATAGAGTGAGAATTAGCTGAATGTTGCAGGAGTGCTGGGTAATGTAAGAGGAGGTTTTCGAACGAGATTTGGCACTTGCTCACCGAGAAGTGAGCTTACACAACACACTAGCAACTCCAGTTTCCCTTGCAGGTTATTACTGAATGATAGACTGATTACGTATTATTGTTGTTGCTACCTAAAGCCATGCAAGGCGAACCTGCAGGTTTCTCATTTTTCAGATGATCTTTTTCTGAATGGCTGAGTCATGCCATCAGTGAGTGTCCATGGTTGTTATAGCAAAGCGCCAGAAGCTTCTTAGATATTCTGCTTTCAGTCAAAGTCGTTCGTCTTGTTCAAATCAACGTTCACACATACCTATCAACTACTCACAGCGTAACTACAGTAATGGCAAGTTTCTACACTTTCAAACAAAACTAGTAACGATCTTGAAAGGATGCTTCTTCGAGTCCGGAAATGAAAGGCACTGTGTACCTCGGGGTGGCACCGTGGCCCTACATAAGGTCGCATTCCTACCTTGCGCCGGCAGGGCGTGGCTGCGTTCACAAGCAGCGAGGCAAAGTGGCACGGGGGATGGGCGACGGGTGTATATCGTTAGGACAGAAACGTCGCGTGGCCGTGTTCGGCGCGCGACGGGATGGTGCGAGCTTTGCGCGCCGTATTAGTTGAGTCCTGAAGCGATTACGCCTAGAATGAGGCGTAGAGCACCGTCACCGCTTCAAGACCCATCCGATACGGCGCGCATGGCTCGCACCATCTCGTCGCGCGCCAAACACGGCCACGCGACGTTTCTGTCGTAACGATATACACCTGGCGAAGACGATGCGGACAACGAGGGAGAGTGGTATAGGCGGCGACCAGAAAAACGCAACGACACCAGCAGTTGAGATAGGAGTAGGCAACGAGATATGGTGGACAAGCGTGTACGCACAGACACAAAGCCACGCCCTGTTATCGGCACCGCTAAGTATGAACGCGGCCTGACGGACGCGTCAAGAACCTGTATACTATGCTTGCACGAAAACGTGAAGGGGATTCAGAACGGCCATCATTCCCTGACAAATGACCGAAAGCGACCAAAGTAATCGCAAATCTCATAGCACTCACGTGATCCTCCTTTTGCAGTTGTGCATTGCCGACGGATTGCAGCCGACTCGGACTGCAACTCGTCGACAGTAAGGGGGTTCTAGTGATCTTTCAGAGTTCGCGATTCAGACAATCAGTCGGAAAGAAAAGATACATATCGATCAAGCGATTAGGCGATCAGGCGTATCGTTCACCTAATCGATAAACATCTTATCCTTTCCGCCTGATTATCTGATCGCCTACAACGCAGGCGCGATCGCAAACTCTGGACACTGCCCAAGTGAACCATATTCTGGTCAAATCGATATCAATATCACCAGAGGATGGCCCACCACCACACAGAGTAGAATCTCACGGAATGGCGAACGACCGTGACTAGGTGTAACACTTGATATGGTCCGTTTTATCATGCAAACAAATTGATATGTGATTATGAGAGCCGAAAGGGATCAACCTGACTGTAACAGCTGGTTGCGTCGTCTTCTGAGTATTTCATTTTACGTTGTGACAACCGCACACTATCAACTCCTAATTCGTAGCCACATAATCAGGGCTACGGACGGACTGGTTATTAATGAGGGGAGGGTATCTTGTGTCTGTGACTGATCTGTCACTGGTCAATAGAGATGATCACAATCACTAAGTCCTAATCATACAGGATCAATGTCTGCACGCTATCTCACCTCATATGAACCAGAATAATCCTTTAAGGAATCGTCCACGGAAAACTGAGTTTCTCTGTTACTCACATATTTATGTTGTATTTGCCTAATAAGGGCAGCATGCAAAGTTTCACGCGAAAAAGTGAGTTCAGCTAAGATACACCCCACCCTCAAGTTCTTGACCGGGTAGGCGCGGTCTCCGAGCAGAAGCCCCGCCCTCTCGTCCGCCGAGGTTGGAAACGAGAGTAGGATTTACGTAACAAGTTTCGGTTTTTACAATGCGTATCCAACCGCTGCGGACGACGGGATGGGCACGTGCTCGGAGCCCCGCCTACCCGGCCGTGATTTTGTGGTGCTGTATCTCAGCCGGAATCACATTTTCTCGCGTGAAACTTTGCATGCAGCCCACATTAGGCAGATACAACATGAATATATGGGTTACACAAAAACTCATTTTGCCGTGGACGATTCCTTTCAGCGCTGCTGATTACCAGTTATGATGTGTTACTTTTTTTACAATCCGTCTCTCTATCCGGCCGATTACTCGCTACTTCTCAAAAAATTTCTGATTTCTCAAAAATATGTGCTTTTTCAGGAGGCGTACTATTAACCTGGGACAAGCGCTTTGTCTCTGGTGTTGTAATTTAGTAAATTCTCTTCTGTGTCCCCTTCTCAACAATTCAGCACTATTTTCTAAGTGTAGAACAGAAATCAATCAAACTCTCAAATAAGCCATTCAAATGATGTGAAAGTGTAAATAATTCAATTTCAGCCGGTGAACTTCGCTGTACCTGCCCTCATCCTCCACCAGACAATATTGGTCGAGCCGGTTTAGTGCCAGCCAGACCAGCACCGCATCTCAGTCAGTCAACCTCCATTCAACCAAGGATACGTGACTATCCAATTGTTCCCAGTCCTACATACTCCTATAGCACTCACCATTCATCCCAGTACTTTCCCGCCCATAATTTTCATCGATTCCGACTTGGATACTTTGGACAGTCGACGCATCCGTTTCCAAGGTCAGCACACCCTATTCGTCCTGAAAAGGTGAGCATTCCAAACAAATGTACTCCAGAAAGCCTTCTTCTCTCAGATGCTGCCCTTCCGCTGCTCCGTCATTCATCTCGCAACCGGTCTACAATCCGCCCCGCTTTCATTACGCTCAAGTATGCCATCCGAGTTACAGTATTAGAGACCCTGAACATCGAGTTCAACAAGTCTGTAAGTTGCAAGCTCTACTCTAACGAAAAATATTCGAAATTTGTAGTTGTTTTTTTAAATTTTAATGGAAAGCCGAAGGGGAATAGCTTTGGAAACTTTCATTTCTAAAAGATCGGCTAAAATTGTAATGATTGAATCTGAAGTTGATGTGTATCAATAGAATTGTACGAAAAGTATCAGTCACCTCCGAGTGTAGTGATTTAGATGGTGTAATAATATGCATCTGACGGGGGGTGCGATCCCTTTGTAAGCAATGAGTCGACCACCCATGATGTGTCCCATGTGGTCTAGTGGTTAGGATTCGTGGTTTTCACCCACGCGGCCCGGGTTCGATTCCCGGCATGGGAAGACGTTTTGCAATTTAGGAGGATTGCAAAGCCTCCAGCCAAAAAAGATATCATCCCACACGGACTTCGAATATTCGTTTTTCGGGCGAAACTTATGCAGAAAGATCTGAGGAATTTGTTTTGTCTTGGAAATACGCAGTCGATGGATAATAATTATGGCTTAAGTTCTTACTGAATTTTACAGAGTCTTGGAAATGCTAATTCTTTATTACTTCTTCTCAGATAACCGGTAGAATAGCACTGGTACTCCAGATGTGTGTCTAAGGCGCCCCGATGCGATCTCATAAGCAACGACCTAAGCCCTGTCAAGATTTCTCGCCTGATGAGGCGCGCGTATAGCATGTGACAATCGCCATTATAAGTTCAGAAAATAAGGATGATATACCGTAATAAGGGCTTCTGGTCTTAAGTGATGTTATAAGAAGCATTCGAGACAGAGTGAAATCTTACAATGCCCAACTTTCTAAATTTTTCTGAAATTTCCGAATTAAAAAAATTTTTTTCAATCCAAATCCAATCTTTTTCCATGACTGGTCATGGAAAAGGTGTAGTAAGGCAAGGCAAATAAGGACATCAAAGAGAAATAGCATGCCACCATTTCAAAACCGTTTAAGTGTGCTTGGGTGCATCGAGCGCATTTATAGCAATAATACTATATGTTAAAGCCTAATATCGACTAAAACTGTTTCATATAAACTATAGTGCACCATCCTGCTTCACTTAGCTTATAATCCACTCGAAAACAAAGCTCACTTTTCACACTTTTTCTTACTTTTTTATACAGTCGATGTATTATCACCATAGGAAGGAATTTTCTTCGAAAATTCCTCTGAGCGTGTCAATCTGTTGTACCATTCATTTCAGCTTATTTGAGGGTGTATCCCAAACATTGTTCGGAGCTATTTGTGGTAAGTGTGAAGTATATCATTGGGTCTTTCAGTCTTTATCATTTATTGAAGCATGAGACATAGACTGCTTCACCAACCACTGCGTTCCCTTTGCGGGTAGGATGCAAAGGGAACCATTGCGGCGTTGAGACGCCGTACTGGGTCCTCTTGTACCACACTCCTCCTGCACTTACATATGGCAGTATATATCAATTAAGAAAACTTCAACGCTAGCTTACCTCCTGGTATGGGATCGTGTTGAACTATGAGAGAAATCTCGCCCGAGAACGCTTCCTCTTCCTTTTTCATGACCTTTTGCCCACACCATTTTCCCTGTCTCTTTGTTCGAGCCCGGTTGGAACTCACAGTGAACTTCAGTAAATCCATTCCAGGCGGAATACCTCAACCTTGAGCGTGCATTCGCTTATCCGGTGTCGTTGGCGGATTGGGTCCTGCCGTCCAGTTTCCCATACTACTCGGTCGTATTCCTGCGAACTCCAATGGAAGGTTCGTTAAGAACAGCTCAATTGTCTACACATGCGGAGCTTGGCTTTGTAGAGACCGCTGGCGGTGAGTCACTCACGAACGTCTGCGTAACGACAATCGGAGGAAAACACCAACGTGATAAAGGTCTGGTGTACTTTGCTCGTGCTCATTCTCAACCGAGAGCCATTTTCTTCCTGAGTGACCACGATAATTTTAGAGCAGTTACTGTACGACGTCAAAGGACGGTCGACGGATGAGTGCTGCAGCTCGTCGTGTTCAACCTGTTGTCACAATCGTTTCAAGGTGGGCTGAACATAACGTAGGCTTGTAAGCGTATGATAAGAGCGAGCATATACTATCCATTTTTGTTTAAATCTCCTGCTCCTCGCTTTTAGAGATCGAATCTGATCGCGCTGCCAGGAAACCCTAGATTACGTCGCGTTCATACTGAGCGCCGGCAAGGCGTGGCCGCGTTCACAGCCAAAGAGGCAGAGTTGCAGGAGGGAGGTGCAGAGACGATGGCTTAGAGTCTTCCCACGGCGCGGCTTGGGGTCTTCTCACGATCCCGCAGCACGGCAAGATGTGAGTGATAGGGAATCACTACAAGGAGTATAGAAGCCTATCTGCGGCGAAATCCCCCGCGAATGGCGCGCCTCTGAGCTGTGACAGAGGCGGTCTTTTTAGCTCCAGCCGCCTTTCTTGGCTCGGTCCGCCTCCTAGCGAATGATTGGCTGGGGTGAGAATGGAAGGTATCGCGGCCCGCTTTCTCAGTTCGTTCTGCAGTTCAGCACCGGTCGAGTTGCCGGCGAGGGTGGGAAAACAATCACAGCCGGCTAACGCGGCCTTTCGCCCGTCTGCACTCTACCTCCGGCTAGTGAAGCAAAGAGGCGCGAAAACGAAATGGGCTCTCGGTTTTTTATTTCTCGATTTTTTCGCCGTTTTATTTCGTTCTTTCTCTACTGTTACGCTGCCGAGCACCCCTACTTTCATATTCCACAATCCGCCAAATCTACCGCTTCCGGTGACTTTGGTACCAAACTGCATAAGATGCTCCTAACTCACATGATCCCCTCGCGTGTTACACGCGCCACGCGAGATTTTTATTCTGAAAGCGCAAATCCTATACAATGTAATGCAGCGTCAGTGTTTCACTTTCTAACGTTTTTACATACTTTCTGGTTGTTTCTTCTTATTGTTAGACTCTTGCGACTCAATTTCAGCACCCATCTGATTCTCGTGCCCCCTCTCAACTTATTCTGAACACCGAATCGATACGAATTAGCGAAGGTAACTAGTGAATGGATTTTTCTCAAAAAGGATTTTTTGAAAAGTGGTGAACTTGTTCTGAAAGAGATTTTCAGCTTATCCTGACGAGTATTGTTGCGCGTCGCCTTCGGAGTCATTGACCTTAGAAAACGATGTATACGAAAGTGGTAGCGAAGAAGAGGATTCGGACAAACCTCGTCGTAAGCCGTACACAGCTGAACCGTCATCGTCGAGCAGCGACAGCGATGATGGCTCGACGGACGATAGCTACTCCCACGTTCACTGGGTTACCTCGAGCGGAAAATCGGTAAAACAGTGGGGGCTCGATTTTTACGAGCATCCTGTAAAATGTCACATTTAAGAGTTCCTCGTGCAAAAGAAACTACAGTGAGTGTGCTGCACTTCAAGAACTGCAAGATCTGGAGAGCTTCCTCGGACTGAGGAGTACCGGCCAGCCAAGCCACCGAAAGGCGGTCTCTGAATGGTTTGTACAGTTTTTTTCTCGCAGTTGCCAGAGGTAAATTTGCATGACAAGCCATAAGTCAGATATTTCATGGGCAAGAAAAGGATTTTTACACTCTATTGTAAATGAAAGCAGAAGTGCTAATTCGTGTGATAATGGGAGAAAGAGTTTGAATGAAATGTGACCTCTCTTCGTCCTACTGACATCTGTGGCCAACTATTTCACTGGTGTTTTCAGCGCGACCCATGACTGACGTATCGATGGGGGACGTGTGTTTCTGTGATGTGCGGCGGGTGCGCATACGCGACACGCTCACTTGCGTGAGAAACTGGGTCAACGGGTGTCTGCAGTCTGACACATAGCTTTATATAGGAGCCAGAGCGGCCTTTCACATTGAATCGCTCCACAGTCTCTTTGAACTCTTGTGTACATTTATATGTGGTAACCACTTCGAAAAATTATCCCTCGATTTGCATTTGTGAGAGATACTCTACTTACTAAAGACAATGTTGTCTAGAAACTTATTGAATTAATCAGGTAGGACTTACTGCAACTACTTTAGCTGCTCGTGCTGCTACACTTCCAAATGCTCTAGCTGTGAAAATGTCATCAGTAGTGTCTCAACTGGTTCAACTGCTGAACTCATTTGTCAATGCCCTGGTAAGCACATAGTATCCTATTAGAATGAGGGATCACCAAATGGATTCTTATCTTTCAAAATAATTTGTACGACTCTTCCACGGAAATTCCATGATCCTAACTGCTTACAAAATCACTCTAATAGATACAATAACAAATGAAATAAACACCGAAAGAGCAGAGAATTTTCGTTGTT
Source organism: Trichostrongylus colubriformis (assembly GCA_963978905.1). NCBI lineage: Eukaryota > Metazoa > Nematoda > Chromadorea > Rhabditida > Trichostrongylidae > Trichostrongylus > Trichostrongylus colubriformis. The sequence continues at coordinate 9,303,735 of OZ022256.1, forward strand.
CCAATTCAGAAATCAAAAAAAAAATGGGAAACAGCGATTAGTTGGTTTCAGATTGTCGTGCTTCGAAAGATTCGAAGGGTACTTCAACGTCTTCGACCAGGTACGCTGTTCTCTTTTCCTCTTAAGAAATCCATCATCTGTCCTCATCCTTCCTCTTTCCTAATACATATGTATACAGAAGTGCTCCCTCACAGCAATATACCTACTTCTAGGATGATTACGTTATTGAGCTGACTTCTATGGTGCAGGCCTCAACAGGTATCAATAAAAATCAGCAGAAGGTTAAAAAATCGACAGCGGGAAATCCCATCAGGGACAATCTTCAAAATCCAACAAACCGACTCGTCGCAGAAAAACAGACATGAGCTATACGTACCTTTTCTGCCGGTCTTTGCGGTCGTATTTTAGGGTTGAGGCTTTGGTATCCCACCGAGACCAACCGTACAGTCCAGTTCCCGAAGGCTGGCAGGACGTAGCCTACAGAGTGGGTGAGAGTGTGTGGCGGAGTGAGAGAGATCGATACATCCGTAGGCCTCGCCCTGCCAGCCGTCGGGAAATGGACTGTACGTGCACTTCCATAAATTCACCTTGAGCGCATAATATGTAGATTATGAACACTCAAAAGAATCGTGCACGGAAAAATGAATTTCTCCGTTACCCGTATATTTGTGATTTATTCGCTTAATGAGGGCCGCTCGTGAAGTTTCACGCGAAAACTGAGAATCCGGCCAAGATAAAGCTCTTCAAAGTGGTGGCCGAGGGGCGAAGGCTCAAAATAAATGCCCACCTCCCGCCCTGTCGTCCGCCACAGTCGGAGTCGTATAGAGGGAACAGAAACACGTTAGCAGTTCCATTCTTCGTCTCCAACTGCGGCGGACAACGACGGGTAATTATTTTGAGACCCCCCCCCCCTCGGCCACCACTTCGGAGAGTTGTTTCCTTGTCGTAGTCCCACATTTTTTCATGAAACTTTGCATGCCACCCTTATTAAGCAAATACAACTAAATATGTGGGAAATGGAAAAACTCAAATTTCCGTGCACTATTCTTTAATCACCAGGGGCGGGTCACCATTTGAGACTCAGAAGCACGTCATATTCAATCCTCAAATTGATTAGCGTTCTGCCACTGCAACAACTGTGTTAGCCGCTCAACAAGGAACCACCTTCACCTGCGTCCTACGCAATCACGAAAAAAGGTGATTGTGGACGAGCAAGAGATTGCTCAACAACCTCTCTGTCTTTAGTAACCTACAAAGGCTACCTTTGAGAAGGATCGTTGGTCAAATCGACAGTAGTACTTTGATCTATGTAGTTAAGCGTGATACTAGGTAGTAACACAGTCATCTACAAATCAACAATATCAGTCATCTGGATGGAGCTGATCTTCTGGGGGCAGGTTGTATTTATCAAAAGTTTCCCTACCTGACCCTGTTCACAACTACTCGTTCTTAATGAAACAAAACCAGTTTTTATTTTTATTTTTAACCTCTTCTAACGTTACCTTTGTTTTCATCAACACCTTACTACTGATAAGCCTCCGGGTGTTGATGGAAGCACAGTGGCTCATTTAAGTTAGGAGGCGAAGTGAGCCACTTGATTGTTCCTTTCCTTCCAGTTGCCTTAGTAAACTTTCTCTCCTGCGCTTTCCTTTCGATGCTATCGCAATGAGGGGGGGGGGGGGCTTTTCACTATAAAAATTATTTCGAAATGGAGAGGAAGTCCTTCTCTCCTACACTAAGGCTTAGGCAAAAACATACAGCTGAGTGTACAAATTGACCCCTTAATTGACCCCCTCGAAGATGCTTAGGTGTACAACATTTTGATGCCCCCCCCCCCCCCTCCCACTGCGATAGCACCCAGATTTCTCGTGGGGCCATAATCTAACCTTGATTCTATAAGATCAGGCAACTGCAGAATTAAATGCTCCGGAACGAAATCTTATTGAAATGGGTGCTTCAGGTCATCATCATCTTCTTGTCCTCGTGTTCAAGACTCCATCGGATTCAACAGTGAGCCCTCACGTACCATGGTTACCATCCCAAGTATTCCTGGTTCCACTGCTCACGAAATGCCTATGGGTGAGTTGCTCAAACGTATGCACTGTTTTTTGCATAACTGTGTGACGATCCCTTATGCTGGGTCGGCGCCAAGACACTCAGGTCGAATCACCGCGCCACGCGAATCCCCTCCCTGCGCTATGAATTCGCCGCGCGCTAAAGGGATGGCTGCAGTCTCCCGCGTTACCTGGTTCTGTTAGAGTGTCCTGACACGCATCCAGCAGAGCATAGCACATCCCTTGAAGCGGCCTATAAATTATTTGCAGAATCGCCTTGTCACAAAAGCACTAATGATTACATGACGGCCCCAAATGCAGTGTCACAGACAAGCAGCCTTCTACGAGAGGACAGTCGCTCGGGCGGACGTGGCTTCAGAAGAAGTTCAGTGCGCGAGATTTATGGGTATGGAAACCTTCTTTAGAGCTGATTATCTCGCCATGTCTGCCGATTTACTTTAGGCCGACGCAGTATCACGATGTGTCCGACAGAACAATTACGGCTCTTCCCATTTATGACCCGACATGTCAACGTAAGCATTCTGTGATTTGATGATCCTGGATTCGATCCGATAGACCTACTGCAAGGCGGTTTTCTGTTCTGAAGTGAAAGGTGTGAAAAAGAATATTTCAGAGTGCTGTGAAGCGCGGTTTGCAGATCGATTATGGGAAACCTTGGATGAAGAGTAAGTATGGTCGAACAAAACGACTTCCCGGCACATTCCACTGGTTTGAATGCATGCCCAATGGAAAGACATTCGTTGAGTCTGATGGAAAACCATTGGTGTAGAGGCGTTTTTTCACTCCCATCGCCTTGCGCCATAATAAGGAGCGGGATGACACACACAATGACTCTCCAACCGTAGTTATCCAGAGAACGCCAGAAGGAATCGTGTGCTGGAAAATGAGTTTCTCTATTACTCATATATTTGTATTACATTTGCCTAATAAGGGCTACATGCAAAGTTTCTCGCGAAAAAGTATGAAACCGGCCGAGATGCAGCTCCTCAAGTGGCGGACGAAGGGGCAGGGGTTCACAGAAATTGCTTTTTTCGTCGTCCGTCACGGTTTGAGACATATAGTGGGAAGAAAAATTACTTAAACCGTCCCATTCTTCGTCTCCGACCGCGGCGGACGACGGGGCGGGCACTTACCCTGAGACCCCACCCCTTTGACTCACTTTGAGGAGCTGTATCTCGGCCGACGGCTCACTTTTCCGCGTGAAACTTTGCATGCTGCCCTTATTAAGCAAATACGACATGAAAATAGGAGTAACACAGGAACTCATTTTTTCCATGCACGGTTCCTGTAAGCGAACGCTCGCCTTCGAGCGTATTTACTAATTGAAAAAGAAGATGCTCGAACCACAAAGCGACCGAAGAAAAATTCGCGAAAACATCATGTCCATTTATGAGCGATTCGTTCCTTCTGCATCTCTCTAACCACCATCACTATATTTCAGACGGACAGACAATAGAAAGGTCGAATGATAGAGTGATTTTCGGATTAAGGACATATGTGATCCATATGAAATGTAAATCTGCTGATTCAGGTGTTCCTGCACGCCCATCATCCGAACGAGTCCAAGAGGAAGTATTTCACTGATCAGCTCCTCGAAAGCTACACCTATATCTGATAAAACAGGTGTGATCGTTGATCACCATTAGAAGAATCGTCCACGGAAAAGTCAGTTTTCATGTTACCCATATATTTATGTTGTATTTGCCTGATATGGGTCGCATGCAAACTTTCACGCGATAAAAGGTGAGTCCGGCTAACAGCAGCACAAAGACTTGGCCGAGTGGGTGGGGCCTCCGAGCAAGTGCCCACCCTGTCATCCGCCGTGGTCGGAGACGCATTGTAGGATAAGTTACGTGAACAGTCCCACTCTCCGTTCCCAACCGCAGCGGATGACGGGACGGGCTTTTACTCGGAGACTCCGCCCATCCGGCCACCACTTTCGGGAGCTGTATCTTAGCCGAATTCTCACTTTTTCGCGTGAAACTTTGCATGCGGCCCTTATTAAACAAATACAACATGAATATATCGGTAACAAAAAAAACTGATTTTTCCGTGAACGATTTCTTCAAGCTCAAGGACCGAATGAGATTCCATAAGATGTTAGTCCATGATTGTTGCTGTCAAGGTTGCTCTAGCGCCACAATTGCAAGTTTCCGTGTTAGATCATATTGGAAAAATAAAAGTTTGGGGTCCTTCTGTCTAGTGTGCGGTACTTATGGAGAAGGCGGGATTCCTCGGTAGCTATTGGCTTTTGCAAACCAAAGTACTCGGCGGGGCTTGCATTTTTAGGTGCCGAAAAACACGATGAGCTCACTAAATCAAATCAAGTCTAAGCTGCCAAGAGTTGTAAACACAGAAACCATGTCCAATTATGCCGTTTGACCTACTGCAAATCGCACGCAGGAAAGCGCTTGTAAAGCACTCCCTTAGCGACCTTCAAGATAACCGACCATCTTAAAGATTCACTGGTTTTCGCCCATGAAAAGGTCTATGTTAGCACCCTTGTATTGTGGAGCTATCCATGCTTTGCTCAGAGTTTACACCCAACAGAAAAACGAAGGTAACGCTACACCCTGAAACGATGTGTTTACATAATCGTTTGGAGCTTTTTTTTTTCAAGATACTGTAATGGATGACAAACGAAAAGATAGCCTGGCAAACTATATTGTAAAATCCCAGAAGAAAGGAAGAACAATGAGGGATTCAGTTATGCGTTGGGTTAGGTACAAGTACGTCTTTGGACAGTGTTATCCAAGCTTTGTTTATTTTTTAAAATTTGAAGTTTTAATAATAGCAAGACTGACTATCAAAAATATTACAGGTCCGAGCAATGCAGAAATCGAATGCGTAATCTCAGGCAAGCACCAGAACACTAGAAAGAAATACGGATTAATTGAACGAATTGCTTGCTTTATTACATATTATTGTTACAGTTATTCCAAGTAAAACCGATTTTACACACTCCGCTGAAAAGAACAAAATCACAGCTGCAAAAGGCTTTTTCGTCCCCGTTCAACTCTACTATCACTCTCTGTCCTAAGATTTTGCGACCCATGCGACCCACGCTTGGCCCTAATTCCACCTTCTGAGAAATTCAATAAAATGATGAAGTTTGAAGTTTTAGAGTCAATCGCTTCTGTTGGATGCGCCGCGCTCTAATTCCATTCAAAGTCGAAGTAGAAAGTGAATGCGTCTTGACCTATTGCGGGGGCAGTTGATGTACGAATCAGTGCTTTTATCCTCGCGACCCATTTGGTAACTTCACCGACTCCAGAGGGATGGTAGGCTTGGGTCTGGGTGGGCGTTGATGCAGGATTTGATCCCCGCACCATGAGGATTGCATTGAGCGCTACTTGTCACTACTCCACCTCCGCCCAAAGATTCAAAGCTCCCCTTGAACTTGAAAGTTACAAGCTCGTTGAAATAACCAGAATTTTCAAAATTTCTCATTTCCAACAGTCATGCATGTCACCATGGCCGCTTATAATTATAAAAATGTAAGACATGTTTGCTCAATGGCTCCATCAGCGTTTTATGGTATTATCGGGTTACCATAAAATTTTGTCGAAAAGTGTAATTTCAAATGCCAACGCTTCTCGAATAGAAATTGCTATTTTAACATCTTTTTATTGATTGAACATAAGCATCAAAAGCTTTCGATAAAAGCTATCACGGAGAAAACGTTAAAAGGAGTAGCCCACTTCTGTTACGTGGTGCACAGAACGACTGCCACATATCACAGATCCACTCGGTTTCCATCGATAAGTTAGCGATGGAACTTGACGAAAAACACATCCATCACAAAAATTAACGAGGAAACATGAGCCGTATTTCCTGGACTCTTACCTCTACTTTCAATCACAACATCTGCACAAGTTATTTCTTCTGGTGCATGATCAGGTAGGATGGAAAAGATTTCCTCGGAAATATTCTGAAGGAACATAGGAGTGTGCATGCCGCGGTGCGGAATTCTGTCCTAACAACACATATGCTAATTATAGTGATTAAAGCGTCGAGCAATCTTTTCTAAGCTTCTTTCAACTCAGTCGAGATCCAACGGAATTTGCGCTAATGCACCAGGACAACACCTACATCGAATAATAGGGTAAAAACACCGCCTCGCGATTTGAGCTCATCCGGACGCGATTATTCCAGAACATTCCAGAACTTGGAGATAAATGGACGTAAATAAGAAAGTACGCGCAAACCTCTCTCAATCTTCACATCAGTGAAAAAAAGGCAGCTTGCCATTGGCTCCGTGACCATTGGGACCTTCACAGCAAACCCATTAAACCTAACTTCCCTTACGGGAGTGAAAACATTCCGCATTCTTTCACTCAAGTCACGGCAATGCACACAAAATCAGGTATTTTACTCCTCCAATGGCGCTACAGCGATGAAGCAGCATTGAATTTGTCGTGCGGAGGCGAAGTGGTGACAAGTAGCGCGCACTCCAACCCTCATGGTGCCAGAATCAAACTACGCACCAACGCCCGTTCGGGCCAACCAAACCATCCCCCAAGAAGTGAATTGGCAACAGGCTCGACTGAGAGGAAAAAGCATTGACTTGTACATCGCCGGCCCCCGCAAGTCATTGTATGGGACAAATCGCATTCACCTGCCAGCACGATTCTGAATGGAACTAGAATACGTGGCGTATCCCACAGAAGTGATTGATTAACGCAGAAATCTACCCATTACTTCATAGCAACCCATGAACACGCGAATGAGACTGACCCTTCCACCGCCTTTTATTCCCCAACCCACTTGCCGGAAAGTGATTTCGCATACATGATTCATTCATATCATGAAAATGAATTGAAATGAACCGAGATTTAGTGACCGATTGAGGTCATTACTATCTGACAATCCAATTCGCTTTTGCAGCGACACATGCACGTGAAGCATGTCTCAGACGATGACGATGAGCATCAATATGAAGAAGTAAACATAAACAAACGCCATGGTATGATCACATAGAATTTTATTAAACTCGAAAAGCGCCTGCTGAGTGTACATTTGGCTGGACACGTGCGATTACTTTAATGAAACAAAAAAATGAGGTGATATTCACTCTCCGCATATAGTACACGACATAATGAGAAAAAGAAAATAACGACGGGAAGGGACATACGTGCCCATCGCCTTTACCGGGTGTATGAAAACGCGCAACGACATAATGGCAGATTACGCAATAGTGATGATAACTGAAATGACCAGCAAAGAGGAAAAAAATAGCAAAAGAAGGAGGAGAGAGGAAAACACAGATAAATCAATAAAACAGCCAGCAAAGATGACTAATGCTCACAATAACGATAAGTTAGCGTCTAACGGATTCGAAATTGAAAAACGATAACAATCTCAAGAAACCACTATAAAATAAAACATGATACAAATTTGAAAACATGCAAGGAAAAAGAGGTTCACCAGACTAGAATTCTACAGCTACACGGAAAGAGAAGCGAAATAAATTTATGATAACAAGCACAGAATAACAGATGTCAGCCATTTCTAACATTTCATAATTATTATGTACATGCACCAATTCTGAACAAAATGAACAATAAGGAAACGTGCACGGTGCGGCATTCATTCATTACACCACAGTTGAGAGACATTGAAATTCGGCTGCTGCTCTTATCACTTCAGAAACCTTCGTCCCATCCAGAAAACTCATCCGGTGGCACATCCTGATCAGGCGGATAATTATCAAAATTGGTGACGTCGGCTGGGTTCGACACCTAAAATCGTATGGATAAAAAAAAAAATAGATAAATGTTAAGAAAATAAAATTACCTTCGGAAGTATGGGAGCTTTGAGTACTCGTGATCGTAGGCCTTCCCAGTCAAAGCCCATAAACCAGCGATGTTTACGGATGTCGTTCACACCACCGGATCCAGAACCAAGCCGTTCTCCTGGATTGTCACGGCACAATTTCTTCACCAAAGCAGTTGCAGTCTTCCCAATTCGTCTGAAACATGCAATTAGAGTAACTATCCGAAACAACTCAATTTGAAGACGCACCGATTAGGAATTTCAAGAGCATCGACCCCTTTCAAGATGAGAGTGTACGTCTTCATGGGATCGCTGGCCTGGAAAGGCGGCCGTCCGAGCATGAGTTCGCAGATATATATTCCTGGAAAATTAAACTCCATTTTCTGCCACGTTCCAGCAAATCGTCCGCTTCAGTGCCGCACTACCCAATTCTCTATCTCACTCCCATTCCTGGCCTTTAAGTCATTGAAGAAACAATGAATCGGAAAACCACACTCGCAGCCACACATATCACTGCGTTGAATGTACGTGACATGCACAAAGAACTTCTCGTTGCGTTTTGACCGACAGTCATCTATCTTATCACACAATGTTTTTCTAAGAAAATTCTATTTGTAGGCGATCTCTTTGGCCGACACTCCCGAAATGCTCAGTGGTCGGGACTGATTGATATGCTTGCAAATAATCATTTGCATTACTGCCTGATTCTTAAATTCTAGATCTCTTCGCAAGCAAGGTCAAGAACCGGGCACTTCAAGAACTCCAACCAATCGATGGGCAACAAAAACTTACAAAAGCAGTCTGCCATAATCAATCTTAAGAAATAGTGTACCTGGCAAGGAGTATTTGACATATAATCTTACCACTATAGTACAGTCTTCAAAAGAATAAAAAATCCATACTCACCCAACGCCCAGTAATCGGCAGCTTGATCGTGACCTTTGTTCAGAATAATTTCAGGTGACACGTATCTGGAAAAATTTCACATAAAAACAGAATGGAGACGAAATTGAGATAAGGTCTATCGAGGCATCGATAGAAGTTTATTTTGAGGAAATTAAATTAAAAAGACCGAATACACCATCTCTCCTAAAGCTGCCATACTTACACCTATCATTATTATTTATAATGTACAGCAGCTTAGGAGAGAGGAGCCGTTTCGTACCTTTTCTCAGGATTAATTAGTTATCATTTCCGTAACTCAGCCCCCTCCCCCCATGCCCAGGGGATTTTTGTGATGCCCCAGACTATACGCTTCGTCCTTTGTCAAATTTCATCCCATCCCTCTCCCGTTTCGATTAGCAGACATTGTCTGGCAATGAAGATGCAATTGCATTCGAATACGATCTGTCATTAGTGCCAGTTTCTCAAATGTAAAAAAGGCATCAATGTGCATCTGCAACGTATCAACACTCGGGAAAAAAACGCTCCGCTGCAAAATGCAAGATCTTCTGGAACGGTTGCACGCTGCAGCCTGCATTTCTTATCAGCCCAGACGCAGGACTCATCTTGACAGATACGTTTATCACTACAGCTATTTCTAGTCCGCCTTCCAGTATCACAGCCCGGAGGAAGTTAGAACGACTTTTCGAGTGATACTTCCAGTCACGCAATATCAACTTTATGAAAGCATTTTCTCATGGTTTTTTATTGCCCGCATGGTGGAAGGCTGAACAGATAGAGAACGCTTCGTGCTGGCTCTCCCCACCTCACAGTCATCTAGCAATACCAACATCATTGACTGTTGATTCGCACCGTTCAACTTCAGTCCATCCCAGTTTGCCACCTACGCTTTGGCTCTCCTTTGAGGGAACAAAGTGCACCCACATCCTTCATCCACAAATAATAGGGCAAAGGCAGTAAAAATATGAATTCCAGAATATAAAAGATCATTTGCAGAACGTGAAGAGTTTCGCCTCGACGAAGGCAAAGGAATCGATAAGATAATAAATGTTTTGATAGCAAAGGCATAGCAAAAAAAAACGTACTCTGGTGTTCCACAAAAGGTCCACGTTTTTCTACCAGACGCTAGTTTCTTGGCAAATCCGAAATCGACCTAAACAAATCAAATTGTGAATACAAGAGAAACGCAAAACCTCTGAAAAGAAGCACGTACTAGTTTGAGGTATCCCGTATTGGTGAGCAGGCAATTTTCCGGCTTGAGATCACGATATACTATATGTTTTCTGTGAAGGTATTCTAATCCTTCCAGCACACATGCTACATAAAATCGGGCGGTGTAGTCATCGAAATGACCTCTATCTCTCAACGTTGTCCACAACTCTCCACCCAAGCACACTTCGAGAAGCATGTACACGTATTTTGTATCACGGTATGTTTTGAATAGTCTGAAATAGGGCATATAATCCAACTGTAAAACGAAATCTCAGTGACCAGCAGCAGTTATTACGCTGGGAACGTTTTGCAATCAACTTAAGTCCAGAGAAAAAAAAATTAAACATAATCAATCCACAGACCATGTGATTCCGAAATTTTGCGAAATCACAGAATCACAACGTTGCAAGCGTCACAGTGCATGGAGCATGCGAAATACTCGAAAAGCAACGGGAATACAGGGAAGATAAGAAATTAGAACGCCTATGTGAGAACTACAGACAGCCATGAGCCGCGTCGCTTGCCCACATGTTACGTTGATAGCGTTCTCGACGTATACTGCTGCCTTAGGCATGCCAGACCAAACTTACTTAACAATCCACTCGGAGTTAGTCTCCATCATTATATTTCGCTCCGCAAAAATGTGCTCCTGTTGTCGTGTGTCTACGATATGTTTCTTTTTCAAGGCCTTCAAAGCAAATGTCCGGGATTTGTCACCGTTGATGCAAACCTAAATTACAGCAGGCGATGCATTACATCTGATAAAAGGCTATTCAGATACTAAATAAGGGAGAAACTAACCAATTCCACACGTCCAAATCCTCCCACGCCTAACGTTGCTAACCGTTTTATGTTCTTCAACTGGACGTGTGCAAACTCTTCTCGGATAATATCCTGGAAAATTTCATCAAAATAATACGTTCCACGCATCCAAACCACAGGGGTGCATACATACTAAGCGATGCGAAAGCTGCAATTGCGATTGCACCACGCGAGGCACCTGGACAATGCACTATTTGCTGACCATGCGCCGATGGGCGCACGCCCTAGTTGGTTGTGGTAGAGTGATAATGCTCCCAGTTATGCACTGCCTCAAATATAGGACTGCGTGCACTGATCGCTGATCCATGCGATGAGGAAATCGTGACGGCTTCACTGAGTATGTATGCAGTATAAGACACAACAGCTAAATGGGACATGGCTATGTAAAGAAAACTCTTACGACATTCATACCTTAGTAGGACTGGGCGGTTCTATTGACACATGCGCCAACCTTTCTTTATCGCCATAATCTCGTTTCAATGCTTCAAGATCACCTATCAGTTTGAGGAACGATTCCCTGAAAAGCAATATATGGCAAATGACCGTTCGTAAAACTCACAAGATGAGCTTTCACTACATGTCAAAGTTGCATTCATACTCCACAGCTCAGTGAACGGCGCGCAGCCGTTTCTCGCAGCTCCAGTTTTATCTTTAGGGACAACCGCTACAGATAGTCATCAAGGTTGCATGTCAACTTTGCTGCCTTGCAAGAAGCAGTGTTGATAAAACTGGGTCGCTGAGTATGAAAGCTACTGAGGAGAGACCATTTGTTTCAACTTACCTGTCTAACGTTAGAACCTCGACACCGGGCGCTTGGGCAATGATATTGGCCGTACGGACTTCATCTCCGAGAAGAGCCCTTTCTCCGAAGAAATCTCCCTGAAAAACTCGATGCTTGCCACTAACCAAACGAAGAAATTATGTAAGCCGCTTACAATCTTGATAGAGAATGTACCTGATTCAATATTCTGATTTCACGTGGCTCTGTTTCGCCTTCTATCAATTGCGTCACTTTTACAGTACCACTGTTTATGACGAAAAAAGCATCACCCTGAAGGAAGCGTTGCTTATGGTTTGTTCTAACGTTGGACATCATAGCAGAGGTAATAATGCCGTAATAATTTATTAAAACGGGGTTTCTCTAGCCTACCTTTTCCCCTTGCCGGATGATATAGTGACCAGCGGCATAGTAATCCTGATCCATTACGTCCGCCATCTTCGAAATGCGATCCTCCGACAAATTCTCGAAAATCGACACCTAAAAAGAATGAAACTCAGGCACAGCTTGATAAGCTAACAATCTGCTTATAAATTGCTTACTGATTGTCTCTCCATAAGGATGAAACACAGAAGTAAAGTAATTCCCAACAGCATCCACATATATACGTCGACATCAGAAAATTTTATTATTCCGTCCGCCTTCATTCTTTTAATCCCTCCAAAATCTTGATCCTTTTCAGATTTAAATGGAGATCCAGAGGGGTATATCGAAAACTCTCCTCGATGCAAACAGATTCGAATCAAAGCAGAACGATTCCAAAGGGCATAAAGAACCCTACGCCCACATTTGTTATCTTGCCACTCACACATAAAAAAATCACTACCCACACTGGACTGCTTTTAACGATTTTGATCGTAATAAAGTGAAGAGGGCACATTCAGTACATCCCAAAAGATAGTACTTTTCATAACATGCATATTTTGCTGAACCAGAAAGAGGCGCAATATTAACCCGATAAAGTGTTTCTATGATAAGACACGAACATCGGAGAACTACCTACAGAAACGCCAAAGTGGGCAATGTTTCAGCACGTAGCACTTATGTCTTCTACTCAAAAACTAACAAAATGAAAAATTGCCCCAATAGGATCGTTACCTTGCTCAGGAAATTCATCAGCTGTGTATGCCTTTCCATTCCTAGCCGCTGCGTTATTGTTTGGAAAACGCTGCGGTCCAGTACCCATAGCTGCACGTCGGTGAGCGCTTGTATAGACGCAGTCCTGCAAGTGAAGAGCTTAAAGAACGACTTTACGGTAATCTGATTGTCGCTGATCCACTTATATCAATGTAGTACCGATATATCACGCGATCAAAACATACTGAATCACGCGTCCTTGTCTGATAGACTGTGACATAAATAGCAATCACCTTGCCAACGACGCGCAATCAATTCTTTTTCTCATAGAAATCGACTGCCGTTAATGTGCCGAAAAAGGTACAACGTAACAGTAAAGCGCTTACTTTCCAAAAGGACGAGTCAGGCGACGGTAAAGTTTATGGATAGCTCGCGAAAAAGTGCCTGCTGACAGCCGGACGAAGTTGCACGTTGGCATGAAGATGAGCCGTTCCGGTGCTACTCATCAACAGCACATCGTTCTCGGATCATCTGTCTGACGCACAACTTCATGAGCACATCCGCCGACTGTCCCAGAGCGCACGGTGACCAAGTGGCGATCTACACCACCCGCCTCTCGCGTAAATGTAACATTGCGCACATTAGGAAAGACCAAATTGGTGTTACCTTGACTGCTATGGAGGGAGATGAGAGAGGGTGGACAGGGTAAATGTATTCAACGGTGGAAGAATTGCTGAGAGTATTTTTAAGGACAACCAACCTTGTGCAGTTGTAGAGAATGGCAAGTTCTCCCATTACTATTCCTGGACGTAACGTTCCTAACAGCTGACCTTCTCGAGAAACTTGCAACTCTCCTTCTGAAAAATATGGCATCGATCATTGAATCGAGTTCTAATCAGGGGTCTAAGCAGAGGCTCTAACTCAACAGTAATTCTGAAAAATTTTCATAAATGTTCTAAATTCTCATATAAAAGCCGAATTCAAGTAACTACACTAAAAAACAAAACTAGGCTAAACATCTGGCCTTATCTATATTGTGTTACACAGAAGACTGAGACCTGCGCCTGCACTGAAGAACAATGAAAAACTTGTAAGTCTGAATCGAGCTGTAACGCACCTGCTACAACGAACAACCGATCTCCTGGTTCTCCTTCCTGGATTACCCATTGTCCAGCTCTTGCTCGCATTTCATACATACATTCTACTATTTCTATGATCTGTTCCTTCGCCAGTTGTTTTAAGAAGTCATTTTTGTGCACTGCATCTCGGATCAGTTGCTTCGACCTAAAACAAACGAACGATAAATTTTATCATTACGAATACGTATCAAAGTATACGAAATTAGCAAGAAAGTAAAAAACACTGATGTGGTTCAACAACAAAGAACACCCAAACTTTGCTGTCATTCCTTGTAAATCGGAATCGATTAGTCTTCCTAAAAAGTATGAGGGCAGAACGACCAAGAAGAAAAAGACCTCTCACAAACAAAACCGGTTTTCTCGCGAAATTAGCCACGAATTTGCCTACACCTAGATATGATTTTCAAAGGAAAGGTTTCAAAAATCCCTAATGTCAGAATTTGGAAGCTGATAATGAGCGCGAACAGACTGATGTTGCAATCATACTCGGCAAGACACCCGCATAGCACGCTCTACGACCAATATGTCAGCTTGCTCAGGCAAGCCAACGTCAATGAGTCTGCGTACGAAATTAGCGAAGGCTGAGTTGAATGCGCAAGAGTATTAACCAGATAGAGAGGAGTTCTTGATGCGATAAACAGAGGTATAAGCCCAACGAATGAGAATATTTGCAGCACACGCTATGAAAATTAAGAATTCCGCTAATGAGAGTTCTTCGGCAAAGCAAAATCAAAAAGCAGATAGAAACAAAAAATAATGAATAACCGCACTGCAAAACTAACCCAGCAGTTTTGTTGTAATGCTGTAGTGTGGTGGCTTGAGTTTCGAAATTAGTCGGCTCTGCAGATACGGCTAGCTTCTTAGCTCGAGTGCTTGCACCATCAGCAGGAAGTACAGCTTTCTGAAAATAGGAAAGTGCATTTCTCAACCTGAAGGAACACAAATTGTTTCTAACATTACAGAAAAGATAGGCCATATCTTAGAGGTTACCTCTTTTAAGTCATTCCCAAGTTGTTCGGACCGTGGAGACGCGGGAGCGGCTCCACCAGCAGGGCTGGCTGCTGATTGCGCTTTCTGCTCCAGAACAGAACGCAGCTTGTCGCATTCTCGCTGAATACAATCGATGAATATTTTTATTATAATGAAAATATTATGAACGTAAAATACTCAAAACGAGAAAAAGGTATTTACTCTCAATGCAGTATTTCTGGTTGCTGAACGTGGGACATGCACGAAACAGAAATTTCATGAAGCGCATTGTCCGACAACTTTCATATTATATTTTTTGCGACGAACTGCAGGTCAGCTGTTCATAAACCCTCCCTATAAAGCGCGCTTGCACCCAAGATATATGCATAAATAGTAAAAATGAATAGCAATACAGAAAATTAACTAGGACCAGGAAATTAAAATGCAACAAAAAGTGTTTCAGCTTCCGGGAGCATAGTGCATAAATGACGAAAACTATGCCACAATTCTTGTTGAAGTGAGCCAGCAGAATTGGGAGAGGAACATTGAGAACAGACAAAGAAGAAATAGGATTTGGGAACGAATGAAAGAATGACTGATTGGAAAAGTGGATCATTTGTGAACAGTGTAATTGAGAGAAGTGTACTTCAAAAAAGCGGGGGGGGGGGGTCGGGAGGACGGCATGAAATAATGGTTTTGAAATGAACATCGCCCAAGGTTGAAAGCGATAATCAGTAGGAGTATACGGATTCAAAAGCGCGACGTCGTGATCTTTAGCATCTCCCGCGCAACTTTTCGAAGTGCAAAATCACCTTTTCGAGTTGCTCGCTGAAGATTAGTCATTTGTTGTCTCGTATGGTGAGTTTCATGATGTCCATGATGTTGTGAAGCAGACCAGTGAAACAGTGAAGGGAAAAGTAAGCGAGAGAATAAAAAAAAGGTGTTGGTAAAAAAATTAATGAATTCATACTCAACATAGCAAGGTGTTGTGCGTGCAAACAACGACTGCAGGCATTAAAGTTGGTCTCATCGTAAGCCAAAATTGCGCCATTCCGATGTATCTGAGGCAGATATGGGACTTCCCGATTTTTTTACACGAAATTTGCGGCTCTCCAACTTCCATGCGAAATCAAAGGACTGCGAATTTTGATGTTTTACATGGAAATCTCCACGTTCACTTGATAAGTTACGCAGTCCACTAATCGTCCCAAACAATACAGCTTCTGTACCACCGGTGGAACAGGATCCACTGCGGGGTCATCCAAGTGTCCAAGTTCCTTTGAATACGTTCCGTCAAAGAATGTGCAGATACGGGGTATGCCTTAATCACTGACAACGACATTACTAATCCGCTACCATTAGAATTCAAGCTCTCAGAAGCAAAACATTGAGTCAAGACTAACAAAATATTTGATGTGTTCGCCGATATCACATGCACAAGATGTACAAGTTATAGCCACAGAATTACCGTGAAAATATCCAAGTCTCCAAAGAGTGGCCCAAAAAAATTGTGGTCATCGAGTGCCACGCGAAAGCAGAAAAGTGTAGCATGACTGGACCCCTCTGGCATAGCCAGCTCGGCAATGGAGCCTCAACAGCCGTAAAAAAAAGAAAATTGTCCAACAGTCTTATTACCAGTGTATAAAAATCAAGGAAATGTGTACTACTCCCAGGCAGCGCATTATAACGATCACTTTCGCCGTGAGCTAAAACTGCAGCCCGAGCAAGTTTTCGAGAGTTCTAGAGAGTGCCGAAATTTTTGCGCCCAGCTTTACAGTGCAACAACAGGCCACCTAACAATCTCACCAGTAATCGCGTCACTAATGAGAAATGCCCATCTCAAAAGTTCGCTTCTTCATTTGACTCAACGACCACCATTTGAGCCTTCCAGGAAGTGTTCTACCCCCCAAGGCTTCTAGGTTCAAGCAAGTAAACACAGCAAGCTGACAAACCAATGCCAACATTCCCCTGTAAAAAACGGGGAAATGTGATTACATCTGGAGCAATCTCGGCTTTTCTCAATATGTTCCAGGTACCCATTAAGATCCATTGGTGTCTATTTCACCTTCATAAGCGGTTCTATATCGAATATCTTAACTTCTAAGCTCCCACTATAATCAACTAAAGCACCAATTGTTGATGAAGAGAATTCCTTCTGATTTTGTAGCTGTCATTCACTTTGGCATTTTGAATATCGCGCTTACCGTCTCATCAATATGTATAGAAGGGAATCCCAAAGCATTCAATCGAAAATGATTCCAAAATACTCAATGAAGGAAAACTCCGTGTAGAGAAAACCATAATAGCCGTAATCGCCACGACTTCGATTATGTTTACCCTTCATTCAAGGTATAAGAATAGTTAAGAGGTCTTCGAACAAATACGCTCAGCGACTTCATACAGGAGGCAACAAACTTGAAAATAAGTACGAATAACAGAAAACTCCAGCTTTCAAAACGTCAAAGAGATCGATCTGAACAAATATTGTTGTCAAGTCGTAAAAAAAAGATTATTTTTCGTTACCACTCACTACCTTCTGGCGCTACCTTAGATGCTATCGATGTCAATATTAGTCTAGAACTAGTTGAGCAGAACACAACGTTCAGAAAAAGATGACTTTGCGCAAAGACTTTCATAAATTTGGAACTAACCCCTTAGAGAGGAGTGTACCTTGACTTTCGGTAATTACAAAAAAAGATCAAAAGGAATCCCAAAGATTTAAAGATCAGAGCTATTTTCAATCATACCCTCAACAAATAGCTGTGGGAGAGTCCGCATATAATCCCAAGATATTAACTAAGCTACGATGGCCATGGCATTTATGTGGCTTGAGCTTAGTCGTCGCATCAAACGCCGCGAGCGGACATTCGCTCAAGGTAAACAGCCGCAATGTCGTTTTCCGGTAACAAGCCGTCCACGTAACATATGCGCACCACATGCGGATGCGCCCTTTACGAACACTTGAAAGCCATCCAAAATATACATAGTTTATTACTTCGAGCGACATGCATGCCGCTCGCAGCGCCCTGACTTTCACGAAACAGATGACAGTGGTAAGCAAAGACTCCCCTGTGAAAAGGTTTAAGTGAGAGGTGGACCACCCACAACGATTCTGCACCAGGGAAGTGCTCAACCATCGTTTTTATCACCGCGTGCAGCAAGCAAGTGAACCATCAACTAATGAAGAAGAAATAACAATAACAAACGAATTTGTTGACATCTTGCCTTCGAGCAGGTGCTTACCACGTGCCTTCATAAGAGCATCTGGACAGCTGGGTATGCAGAAACTTGCAAAACCCTGCTAATTCATTCAAACCGCCACAGTTGCTGAAACCAGCAGAATTTAATGGCCTGACCGCTATTCACGTGCCTTGTACCTTTATCTACTATCAGTAAGCCAAATAAACAGCACATGTACTTGACAGAGTACAGTACCAATGATTGCATTATGCGACATACATTTCAACATTTTTGGGAAAATGTTTTCGACGGAGAAGTCACAGGTCGTAAAGACTTCTACCATAAGTTTTCACACTCCAACTACCCAAGGAATTTCCTCTGCTCCGCCGATCTTTTGTAAAACAACAAAAGAAAGCTCAAGAAAAGTGCTGCCGTTCCCTGACAGACCCACTTACGATAACGCGAGTTCATACAGACCACAAATTCTACAGGGACTTTACTTCCACCACACTGAGTTTACACCATCATGGAGTTTCGGCATAGCTGTCCTCGTCAACACCCCGCTCATGTCCAACAGATCCATAGCGTGGTCTCTAGCGCGGCGTTCCAAGGCTGCGAACAGATCGATTCAATGACATTGACTTTTGCATTGATCGCGTTATCAACCACAAAATCTCCATTACACATGCTATTCGGCATTTTCGCGATTTCCTTACTTTTGGGCGATAAAACGGTAATAAATCGGTTAAGAACTGGGGACTGGTGTTTCTGACTGACGTTTTCCAGCCATAACGTGATTCTATGGAACCAACGCTTCAAACTGAAAACGCTCTCACCGCCTTGTAAGCAGGCCACTCCCAAGTGTCGAGGGAAATAGCCACCACTGCGAGTTACCCTTCGCTTCTCATATGCACATTGAAAGTCAAGGTTCTAGCGCTTATCGCAATTAAAAATTAAGGTAGCGCTAATCACAAAACTCTGCAGGGACCACCCTCCCCCTTCCGTGCGGTCAAATACGACCCCCGACGAGGAATCCTCGACTTCCGCTGTTCTCCGCTTCCAAGTCGTCGATGCAATGCCACAGCCGCAATGCCCCTGTTGAGAGAGAAAATTCAGGAAAATCAGTGTAACCCCTTCTCCTCACCGAGTGGAAGCATTTTCAAAGAACAATTTTCGAGCAGCCCAAAACCTCAGATAAAACAGGTCAAGCGCTGATGTTTATCTTTCGAAGTACTTCAAATTGAGTGACTGCGCTTCTCGTGTGACTAGGAACCCCTTATGACACTTGTGGTGAAAAGAGTATTCACCCTCCGAAATCCCCAGGGGACAAGCCAAAATGGTGTCGCAAACATGCTTTCTTGCAATAAATTGACTATGACACCCGACGGAGCATGACTGAGTGCGTGTGTGATGGTCGAGGCTATAAGCTTGCAAAACAGCGTTTGGGACTGCCTTATTCAGTGTCACATAGCAATCAAAAAAACATGTGGGGCCACACAGCAACGACTTTTTGGACTTGCTTTCGCGTGACAGCTTGCTAACGAAAAGATATCTTTGCAAACTATAACTTCGATCAATAAAATACACAAACACGCCAACATGAAACCGAAACCTCTTCAAAGGAACTGCGCTGTTCAAGCACTCATGTGAATGGCAGCATAGTTCTTCAAAAAAAATAGGAGGTTGCTTCCATTATCCGTCAGCCTCGCCTTACATCCTGACCAAGTCGAAAAACATTTTATATCAGAATTTAATACTTGCTCCTGCACCAGATGGAAGCACTATTTTGAGCGGGCTTTTTCTAAATCAATAACCATTTCATTTATGGTATGACATATATGGGCTATTTCGCTTTTCACGGCCGTGCAGGCTCTGCATTACCATTTCTACTGCCCTTAATAGGCAGCGTTTATAGTTACGGAATAAATGAAATTTGCGAAACGGTAGAAAAGAATTGATACGCGACGACCTCCCACAGATCCCAAGATACTCCCGTTTCTAGGAAATTTTCCTTTCAGCCTCAAATTCCACCATTGCATAAATCCCATAACAATGTAGGCTGCATAATTCCCATAGGAAACAAAGCTGCTCTAAACAGATACTTTGTACACCATAACAGCTTTTACTGTTCTTTTTGAAACGCGATAAGAACACCTTTTACAAAATTCATGTGTTCCATTCTGGTGAAATCCCTTTTACAGGGATTTCACCAGACTGACACATGAATTTCAGATGTTTTATTCTGGCATATAATCAGGCACGTGCGCTGATAGGACACTATCTGCCGAGGTTGTTAGTGTTCACCAATCCAATCTCGTGTGTTTTTTTGAATTTTGTTTGCTTGAGAGCAATCCAATGAGTAACTCTGAAGAAGCAATCCGCTTCGAGAAAACGCAGCATCTTAGATTGGAACAGAAACCAAACTCCCTAGTTTCACGTACTTTCTTCCCAGGAGACCCTTCTCGTAACACCATGTTTCGGAAAATTTCCCTTTAAATACCCTTTCAAATTCCATAATCAGCTCAGTGATGAGGTGTCATAAACACCACTGCTACAGCAAGGTCGCTGGATCTGTACTGTCTGTTTACGAATGAATAAAAATGAAACCAGTTTCTACATAGTGTGGAGACAGCAAAGTAATGGAAGTAAAAGACAGTTTATGAGGAAGTATTAGGTTGTCCCGAAATTTCCGGAACACCTCGACCACTTTTTCAAATTTATTTCCTTACAACATAAACACATTTCAGTGAACAAGACATGTCATTCCGTAGAGTAGAAAATTCTCTTCCGAATGATATATGACATGCTGCAAAATGCTTTATGTTGTAAAGAAATAAATTTGAAAGAAAGAGGTCGAGGTGTTCCGGAACTTTCGGGACAACCTAATATATATTCTTGGTGGAATATCAGATGATCGGCAAACAAGGACATGCAATGAAAATACTACTGAAAACTTAAACTTCCTGCGAGCCTGTTTGCACCCCATAGAAAATAATCGACTTCTGATTCATGGATAAATCGCTGCAAAAATATCCAACATTAAAATGGTTACCGTATTCCCGAACTGTTCAGAAGCAACAACTAGAAACTAGAATTCTCGAAACCTTCTTTGAAATGTACTTTTAAAAAAACTTTGTGATGTCAAGCATGATACTGAGAAAGCACAAACTCTCACGCAAACCCCTCACGCAAAGTACATCAGTGGCGAGGACGGAAAAGCTGAAATAGCTCCGACATTCGTAGGACAACCAATAAAGGAGGTAATTCGCATTTCCTGCTTTTAAATGGTATCGCAATACCAAGCGAGATAGCATTCAGCCTTTGCACAACATGCCAATGAGGCTTTTTGTAGCGAAACAATTTATGCACTAGAGACGACGTTAATCTGTATGGGAAGCGCGGAGCGCGTAATAAAAGAGCACGTATGAATGAGAGACGAAAAGCACGAATACAACAAGTTATTGGAACCGTCCCTTGCAAACAGCGATTTCAGAGCTGCGCACACAAACAAAAAAACCATGTTACAGTTTAGTTGCACGCTGCAGAGGGTCTATGAGAATATAGAAAAGTGCGCTGATTCTAAATGAGATAGCGTAGCTTTCAATGAAAGCTGGCGAGGCAAATAAACACTCAAAAGCCACCTGCAGCGATGTAACTTCTGCTTCTAGCTCAGCAATTCGTCGAATGTGATTTTCAACCGTTCCTTGTTGCGCTTTCAGCTGCTGGTCTTTTCGCTGAAAACATAACTTCAGAAACGAAACACGCGTTGAATACAGATGAAAAAAATGAGTAACCTGTATAGCCTCTTCAAGCTGTGGGATTAGCTTCTGTAATTCTTGCGCTTCAAATATGCGAGAGCCCACTTGGACCTGGAATTGATACATTTCACGAAGAAATCCGAATATGAAAAGGAGCGATACCTTGTTCTTCCCTTCAACTAAATTCGTGATTAACTATTAGAGAGACGGTAGATTAATGAGTCCTTTTCTCACCCAGTCCGTCTCCCATTTTCCGAGAGAGAAACCGAAAGATTCGTTAAATTGAAATGAGATTTTGGCAGCTGCTCGAGGATAGAAGGTATTGATGCGTCCGAGCGGACATCTTTCACTCCATATACTTATCTCCGTCGCGATTTATAGTAAGCGCTCAATTAAAAAAAGCAATTGACAATTTTTCAATGCCACAGATTGTTTATCCAAATGAAGCGATTCGCACCCAAGGTTATTTCTCAAAGCTGTTGTGTGACTTGTCAATATTATCAGGATAACTCTCTCACTACTTCACTTGCCAACAAGGATCGAGCAATCAGCTTTAAAGCTGTAACTCTTACAAACCTCGTATTTATAAAACACTATTCGACTTAGAACAATACAGCCTTCACTCATTCTAGCGACATGGCTGGAGATAACGATACCTCTCCAGTAATTGCGAATGCACTATTGATCGAACAAAAGGCAAGATAGATAGCCTCACGATGGAATAAACACGTTCACAGTTACGCCGCAACAATCGTGAAAAATAGTTTTCAGAAAAATCGGATAATTCCTAATGGATGTGTGGGAAACAACTAACCACTCCATTGTGCTGAGTTCGTCCAAACATGGAGACGTTACTTATAGCACTGTGGCGACGAGCGCTGGCCCAAGGGTTCGAAGAGATGAATGTGGCAGAAGAACAAAACAACTGCAGGCGGCCGTCGAACAGCGCCGCCTCTCCGTCTCTGCCCTAGGCTCTCGTCGACTGGCGTCTTTTGCTGCGGGTCGAAATGCTGTCCTATCGGGGTGCCATTGCTACTGCCACCTTCACTTAACAGAGCACCAGGAAGTATTTCAAGTTCACGAGAGAGAGATTGCACGATTGCCCTCAATCGGACGAATGAGTGCATTTTTCTTTCCAACCGACGGCAGCCAACAATAACGGGCTACAAGGTTCGATAGCAGCTCTTCGCTCATTCAATTTTCGTGGCTTGCAGGCCAAAGGAAACGATAGACATGTGCTCTGCTGGAAAACCTCAGAGCAAGTCTCCAATGAGGATTCTGACCACATCCAACCCAATAAAAAATATCACAATAGATTTTCTCAACCACTTCAACCAGGGGGCGGGGGGTGGGGTACCTACCAGTTGGCACTTTTCACTATGCCATACTTGCTCTGCAATTGACATAGGTGTCGCGCAGAGAGAGCTAGATTCGAGAAAACGAAAATCAATGATCATTCCAGTCAGAAAATCGCTCCCTCCTTTCTCGTATTGATTACTGCCTTTGTCAAGGGTTGATGAACCTTTCTCGTTCACGGTACACTAAGCGTTCAAGGTAAAACAGCAGTAAAATAATCAAACTTCTCAATAATTTCTTCTATGACCTCTACAAGTGAAAAGAATTCATTATCTTTTGCAACTTATCACCATTGCTGTCTTGTAAAATTCCTAATTCCCATTATATATGAAACTCTTTATCTGTAGTAGCAAGGGCATCCCCGCTACGCTTGTTGAAACGGGACAGTCGCTGGGTAATAATCCAATTGCCTCTTGAGTCACATAACACTCGTCGGTGAGTGCTATGGCGCCATAGCGATAGGCATATAAGTTATGGGGGTCAATATCTATCACTGACAGAGCAACTCGGTTATGGACAGCAAAGGGTCTGGAATCTGTAATCTGAACTAAAGAGAGGGGACAAACAAGTGTTAGAGCTGATTAATACTGTTTGTCATCACTACGATAGATAGCAACCACAGTGTGGAGGATCACATGTTAACTGCATACATAATCAAGGAAGAGAGATCATATAAAATTTTCCACAAAATGAGGTGTCATGGGAGAAATTGAATCCTAGTTCATGGGAATCATGGTGTTTAAAGGAGCAGCAGAGGAGAAAAAACGTGTAAATTGAAGACGCAAGCTTGCCAATGAAAAAATCTGCGAAAGAGAACACTGACTAAAGCGATTTTCAGCCGAACTTTTTGCCCAGCGAAACAATGCCCTTTGCTAATTTCTCGGAATTGATGCCACAGCGGTTCCACAGTGGCTCACATTGCCGCTCTTGCTTGCCTTCGGCACTTTATACAAATAGGTCGCGTCGGAATCAACCAAGGTTGCAATCGGGGACGTCTTCTGCTCCGCATACCCATGTGAATACCACCTTTACATTAGTATGCGTGAAGAACAATTCAGTAGTCATCTGGATTTTACTTTTCTTACTAGTATCGGCAATGATGAAGAAAATTCTGCAGGAAAGGGATCAAACTCCCGTACTTCCTTGCTAAAAAGCGCCTTTTAGTGGAGATCACAAAAAGGTCAGATTCTCAAGTAGAAAACCACTCATAGAGGCTCTTCGGCGCGGAAGTGCATCGTTTTCACCCGAAATCGAGCTCAAAACGCGTGTAACCTAAAAATACACTGCCGAAAACAGCACATTTTTGACTCCTATCGATTATGATCGTTGTTCTATAAGCATCCACCACATGGGACGCACACGCACTGGGGACACTGGACCACAGCACGACAAGAAATTAGGCCACTTTCACGCTTCGGACTTCTCCCATGTACGTACACGTGCCCAAAAAATGCAAGTCGATTATATGCACGTGAAGCCATGCACACAATAATGGAGCGTGTGAAATGCGGCAAAGACTCACTTTAACTATCACAAAAATTACGAATTTGATCAGTAATCAATCGATAACAATGAAGTGAACGTGGGAGTAATGCATGATGAAACATCGAAATTACCTGCATGAACTGATCAGAAGGTTTTCGAAGTTTTGAGAAAAAGCCACGAATTCCACCGCCTCCACCGCCGCTGGACGGACGTGTGGCCGAACTCATCGCCCGCCAAGTACCTGAAATCAAATCGATTCCACTGGCAGACGATCGTGTTAAAGTCACGTCACAAATGGACACATAAATCACGCGTTATAAATATGTTGACGTCAAATGAATACGGCGACATAAACAAGAACCGAGAACGACTTAAAAGTTAAGAAGGGAGAATAGGGAAGAATTCCCCACAAAGGGACAACGGCGAAACACGTAGCAATAAAAGCCATAAAAACTTCAATAGGCGACGAATAAAAGGTGGTGTCTGCAAAAAGCGTCATTCAGAATAGAAAGATGAAATATGCCACTCCCATATTCACACTTTGAAAAACAGTGTGAATGCATCTACCCATAGGACTTGATCTAAACCTTTATTTCCACACCGACTTACTCAATTGACTAAGAGATGGACCTGAACAGGAAGAAGTCGCTTATTAATGGCTTGAAAGCATTGATCAGCAGTTGCTACGGGGATGTGTACGATTCAATCAATTATGACCCTGAAATGCACTTTCGAAAGATGACGACAAGAAATAAAAGTGTTACTGGCGTGGAGAGGGGGCGCTCGACAGAAGCATGGGCCACGGTCAATTTCTGCACGTTTGCGCTTCCTCGAGGGTCCATTATGTTTAATTATACATAACGTGGCTAAAAACATCTAAGTCTTTATGACTATATTACGAGAAATTCGCTTCAACTAAACTGAACAAGTTAAGTATATTTGTATGGAGCAGTGAACCTCCTTCCCCAGGGCTCAAGCTTATACAGGATAGAAAAATGGACCCTTTCCATTAAAATTGTTGTCTCATCTCGTCTGGCACCATACCCATCTGTACTGTAAGCGTTAGCGGCAGAAGAATATGGCGCGATTTTGGTGCATTGAGCTAGGGGGAGGACTCTCTACCCTCTACTTTAGTGCTACGGGAGTTAGGGGGACTCTCCCCTAACTCCCGTAGCACTAAAGTTTTTAATATTTACATGAGGATAGCCCTATACAAATGATACTTGTTGGACTTACTACCAAAACACAAGGATGGAAGCCAATTGGGAGCCATGCGGATTAGCGGGAGAGGGACTCAGATATCCGGTAAAATCCATGGTAATGCGAAAAAATAATAATGACCGAAGGAGGCGTCAGATTTCGCAATTTTGCGATTCCACGGTTCCGCGATATTGCGTTTTCGGGTTTTGTGTACCTGCGATTTTGCGAATCACAGCTCTGCACGCGAAGTTGCATTGCAAAATCTGGAAATTGGTATCGCGTGCAAGGTGCCTAGAAGAGCCACCTGAGCCTAGAAGAGTTCAGGTTGGATGAAACACTTATGTCTCCCGTCGTGCCGACAAATCTAAAAATTATCTGAAATCAACAGACACTGTCAGAAACACATGCGGGATTTGGAAAAAATTAATCGAGTAAAGTAATGGGGCATACTGGAAGTGACACTGAAACACAGGCAATTGAGTTTGCAAACTCTGCATTAATTGAAAACCATAGTTAGTAACTAATACTGCTTAAAGGCACCGGGAGAGGAACAAGGAAGAAAAGCGTACTTCAAAACATTGACCTCTGTAAACGAATATTTGAACTTACAAATGCTTACCGAAACTGGCGTTATCGCGTCATTGAGACACTATTGCAATTTTATTGCGCTTCACCTCTAACTGCACGCTTCAGGCGGGCCGACGCCACTGCCATTTGACGTTGCGTAGGGCGAAATTGATTTCATTATAAAATTCAACTTGCGGAAAGGCACACAGCGGGTCAATTCAAGTCGGGGGGGAAACGCAACTTTGCGTCAAATTTTCATCGACGTCGAGCTTCTTTCCCTCCCTAGGCTTAGGCTAAAGCAGATGAAACCTATGCTTTGACAGATGCTTTTTCATGTGGAAGGAGAGGATATCAGTTTTAGCCTAAGCCTAGGGAGGGAAAAGAGCTTCGACCTGGACGCAAAATTGCGTCGTCTCCCCCCCCCCCGACTTGAATTGACCCCACACAGCAACAAACAAGTGAAACAACAAAAGGGAGCATAAGCGAAAATGTGGGCAAAAGTGTTACTATAATTGGAAAAAACCCATGATATGCGCACTTGACCCTTGATAAGGCGTAGTGTGTGCAAAGTAACGAATGCAAGCCACCATAACACATACTGTAAACTAAGCTCCTTACAGTGGCTGTCTTAATTTGAGGATCAAACAGGGGGTGGGGGCTGACCCTCAGGGACAACTCCGAGTGGCGCTTTGATGGGCTTACAGAGAAATAAGGAGTAATCGAGTAAGGGCTGGCAGGTCAATTTACCCGCTTTGTTCGTGGTTTTAAATGTATTTCTACAATAATGAGAAAAGTGACCCGAAAGTAGTTTACGATGAAAAAGACGGGCAAGAAGAAATGGATACCAATTGGGGTCAGAGACTCAGAAAATTGTTAACGCTGGAATTTATACTCCATTTCGGAGCGCCTGATAGGGCGTGGCCTAAGGACGTGGATGGGTGGTGAGTGTGAGGGTGTGCGGCAAGAGTGAGAGTGTGTGGAGGAGTGAGAGAGTTTGATACACCCTCACCTAAATCCGTAGACCACGCCCTATCAGGCGCTCCGAAATGGACTGGACATTCGTTCTCATGGCACGACATCTTGGGGAGTAGCTGAGGTTTGCTGGAGCTTGTAAGTGTTCAAGTGGGGACAGCACTTCAGTGGCGTGGGTTTTCACCTAAGCCTATGGGATTCAACGCTGTACTAATTCAAGCAACTTTCTTGAATTCAAAAAGAAAGTATGGTATCACGCAATTGGTTGACTCACCTGGCAGCTGCTTTCGTTCCTACGTGAGGCTGGTGCACCCCCCCCCCCACCTTCAAATGCCCACATGAATACGATTAAGGTAGAAAAAGACAGGAAGATTAGGATAAGGCTGTCAATTTTTGGCCACGATTTGAAGGGCGAGACAGAGAAACAAAAACTATATGATAACATCAACACAGAGAAATTTTCAGCCTTCGAGAATTATTATTTCAAATAATTAATAGAATGCGTTAGAGATAATAATGCGCGATGACGCTTCAAAGCGGAAGTAAAATCAGAACAAAAGCTTTTATTGAATTGGAGTGATTTCATACGGCACTGGGTGAGCCGTGGCTGTCCAAATGTGAAGCTGGACGTTACGTGATTAGACAGAATCTGATGGTACCGTTATGTTGTGCAGCTCGAGAATTTCACGAAACTCGGCTTGATCCTCGGCTCGAATCAACAAGTGCAGCCCTAAAGATGAATAAGTGGACAGGCTGCTGTCAATCGAAGACCTGGTAAACATTCAAAAAACGAAAACAACATACATCTTTGAAAGTATACATGATAAAAGCAAAAAATATCAAGTATATAAATTTGCTGAATATCGTCAGTCGTGAAAACGAAATAAAGTCGGGGTCAATTTCAGAAAGGGGTGCACGTGCTTCACACACCTCGCCCTTTCTCAGTCCCTCTCAGGTTTGAGCAATACACATCTTCGTCTTGGTGAATAAAATTTTACTGCCACACGCGCTGTAGTAACGAAGTCCCAGCAGCATTTTTGTATGCTTCTAGACGTAATTTGTGCAATGGTCACTACGCTCACTGAGCTGTAGGTCGCGTTCACACTTTTCGCTGTCGAGGACAGGGCGTGACTGCGTGTCTCTGCGTCTTCGCTTATGCCACTCTGCCCCGCTGCTTGTGGACGCAGCCTAATCCTGTTGGCGCATAGTATGAACGCTGCCGGTGAACCTCTTTTCGATATTAGCCCGAATCTTACTGCATTTTCACTCGCAACGCTCATTTTCGAACGTAGCTATTCAAGTATTGATCTTGCGTTTCACCAAACCCTCCCATATCAAAGGTTCCGCCCTCCAGCAAATATGACCAAGAGGCGGAGCAGTTGAACTTTCCCACTTGTGCGATTAGTCCCACCCCATACGACTGATGGAATGATTGAATTATTGCACGTACAGTAGCGCTCAAAAGTGTCCGGCCAATCACTTTTTGTCATAACTTTTTTTCTACTTGACCAAATTTGACAAAATTTTAATATGTGGTGCCTGAACCTATTGTGAACATTTCCGTCTACTTTAGTGCCGCTTGACTCTTTTCATGGTTTTTTACAAGAATTTACTACAAGACCCCCGAAAAAAGGAAAAAGGCTTGGTCAAGAAAAACGGCTTTCTCTACAAAAACAAAACGAGCAAGCCTCAGAGAACATCAATATTTTGTAGAAAGGCCACGACTTTTGATGACAGCGGCACAGCGGGACGGCATAGGGATGGCACTCCAAAAACAAAAAATTGCATTTAACCAAGTAACTTACACCGTTGAGCGTCAAAATATTATAATTAGTATGCAGTGTCTCCAAGTACAACACACTAAAATTTCTCTCAGATCGGTCCAGCGCAAGAAAGTTACAAGTGGAAAACCCAAGTAAACAACCATTTGGCCGAATACTTTTGAGCGCTACTGTATATGTATGGCAAGGAAACCAAAAATCCGAATCCGATGCTGCAAATGAACTGGTAATTCGTGGGAGTTAAAGGCACTTTCCGCGATTACCTTGAATGGGTTTAAGAGCTGAATTATGAAATCAGAGGTGCCAAAGAACACACCGAGAAAGAAAAATCCGAAAGAAGCCCCCGAATATGGCAAAAATGGGGCCTTCTCACATCTGGCCTTGCACGAGATCATCGCGTGAAAACAGCAGTTCCCGTTGGATAGTATCATGAGAACTTTGAGATATGACCTGTTTCCCCAGGTGAGCGTTTCATAAAGTATTGAGATTTCTTCTTTATCTTATCTTATCGCAGAATCACAGGCTCACGTAAGCGCCACGTTGGAAAAACTTTCGTCCAGTGCCGGGTGGGGTCGCCAATTGGAGGGCGGGGTCCCAGTTGCCTCCCGCGCTGCCAGAAGGGCTCGTGGCGCCGCTGTAAGGGTACAGCCGCGACAGTTACCCGGGGGTCTATCGGCTGCGGCGGGTAAATAGCTGGTGAGATTATCGCGGAGAGTGCCTTTAAAGAAGCCATTAACCGATCGAATTGAAGCAAAGCAAGACGAAGTGGGGAAGGCGTAGGCGCTACCGTAGTTGGGGGTGGCACACATATTCGCGCTATCGTTCCTCACTGGAAACCGTTCCACAATCATCAGTTTGTACACCTGAGTCTATATTTTGCCTATGTCTTACTTTAGGGGATTAGCGACACTTCCCCTAAATTAAGGCTTGAGATAAAAACCTAGGCGGAAATAGCGGCGGACGCTAAGCTCAGTGGAGTGGCCCCCCTAACTACATTATCACCAAGGCGTGTTCCACAGCATTATGGAGTGCACTGTGGCACATAAAGAGCACTCACGCCTCCCATAATTACATGACAAAAAGTACGCATCCCATAATTACTTGACAAAAAGTCATGTAATTATAGCGGTCAAGAAAGCTGGAAGGGCATTACAGTGTAGTGCAATCACGGACAGTGGGCACAATCCGTACCGTATACTGAATTGGACTGTAGTGGTGGGCTCCATAGCGAGTAAGCTCTTTGGGCCTGCCAACAATTATTTACTTATTTATGACTAACCAATTTATCCTCAGCTGAAACCTATGGAAGGTATCCTGTGTCACGGAAAAAATGTCTGCTCACTTCGGTCACAGCACGATCGATCAATCTTGTTGTCGATTCTATTTCTTTTTTTCATTTTGGCCAGCAGCAGTCACCTTGCTTTTGCCGTGCAACCAGGACGATCAATCAGGGATAGAAAAATCTTCGTGTAAGTGGTTAGTAGGGATCAAGAGACCCGAGAGAGCCACACATTTAATTGGCGTGAGTCTTCGAGACAAAGCAATACTCAGAGACATTTATGGATTGTTTACTCTTCGACCTATCCAGTAGGTTGATGGTGCCCTTTCATTTTTGGTTTTAAAACTTTTGTAAGGAGTTGTAGGACTGTTCTATCGTCCTCTTGACTAACAACAGTCGATTAATTTCTCTTAATGTTCTGGCGCGTCCAATGCGCACATAAATAAATAAAAAGCTGTAAATGGTTTAACACCTGTTGCACGTATGCCTTTGAATGGACATTGATTTTGTTTCCACCATTCATTATTCATTCATGCGTGAGGAGGGAGGGCGTGCATGAAAATAGCCTCATAGTAGCGACAAAGAACGTTTCAGGGGGAATACGCAAATCAACTTTGAGGCAAGGAGAATAGCCTTGGAGACTGCTTGGCGCAAGAGTAGAGGAGCTATATGTACATAAGTGCTAGAAAGAAAAAACGAAAAGTGAGTGACGAAAAACCTAAAATTTAAGACCTTTTTATCCCAACGACATCTTTAGTGGACGTACATATTTCCGTATTTATCGTGGACGTATCGATCATAAGCAAAGTGAATCTGCGATATGTAGCGGTCGTGTGCAGCAACTAATGCTTTCACTCGTGTTTTAACCCAGTCACAAGGGCCTGTCGGCCGGCGTAGGCCTTAGAATCTCACCTTTCACAGCAATTCGCACCACGCACGGTCCCCTCCAATCCCAACTGTTCCCCCATATAATGGTGAGCATTTATCCGACATCCCATTTACCCATCATTTTTGGTGCAATTGAGGGTCTAGACGACGTTGTCTCCGAGCGGATGCAATAATCCGTCCGATAGAACCTATGTCCTAACTAGTTCGGGCAATGATTAATGAAGGACATCGTCGTCAGACCTCCGCTGAATTGTTAGAGCACCTGTCTGGGTAGATGAAGGCTCTAATCAGCATCACCGGACCAGCACATGATGGAGTATACCGGCCTCTATTCGGAACGCGTGGCGCATTCCAATTGCCAGGTTGCTTGAACATAAAATTTTGTAAATGGTTTGAAGAAATAGTCAAAAATCACCGGGATGTGGCGGAAAACAAAATATGGTAAAGGAACGAAGCGATTTTTTGAGCAACCAATTGGTGAAACCTGCAGGAAAGGTAGGAGCAAAATACGGGATACATGACTGGGTAATATTCCTGGAGTAAAATATAGTGTTTTAATTAATTGCCGCTTTGGTCAATTTTTGCCGCCTTAACATATAATTTCTCAGCCCGAGTATTGACATCATTACGACGCACACAGAAACTTAACATGTCATTTTGTAGCGCAGAAAAATCTCTCCGAATAATCTATGACATGCTGCAAACTTGTAATTTCATAGAAAAAATTTTCGCTCGAAATAAACCACACTACTTATGGAATGACGCAATATTTACACAAAAAGCATTGGATAGCTGTGTTGATTTTGATTGGTTTCAAGTTTACGCACAGTTGTGTATAACAAATAAACGTCAGTTCAGTGAACGTGTTGTCGTTACGTATGGGTTATGGGTTACATCATGAAAAACTGCAGATATAAGGGAAGACCCATATCATTTCACCTTCTTTGACTGTCTTTCTCCCTTTACCACTTCCCGACAACACACAATTCTTTGTGTGAAATTATGCTGACTGCGAAATTCACAAAAAAATCTGAAAATGAATTATACTGAAAATGTTGTTCAAAAATGAAAAATTCAATCGGTTTCTAGTTTCTATCAAACATGGTGTGAAACTCTCTCCTACATATAAATGTACAACATTAAAAAACTATTCATAGTACTGGAAAATAAACAGTATGGAAAATAAAAGGAAAAGGCTTTCACAAAAAAAAAACAAACAGAAAAAAAAAGAAAATAGAAAAAATAACTCACTGGTCAAAAGGTGCTTCCTCCATGGACCGAAAAGTTCCATGAGTTTGTGAAGAAGTTCCTTCAAGGGCAATTCGCCATGTTTCGATCGGTGCAGCAGCTCAGCGTACTCGCGAAATTCCGCCTCTGTCAAGCTTGACGATGCCTTGAAATGGGCAGAATTAACTCAAACAAATGCACCCTATTAGCCCAGCGCTCAAATCTTCATGGGGAATTGAATGAGGTGGTTGAAGATGAAACGGAATAGTGGGCGATTCAGGACTTTACAAAAAAGTAGTAGAGGTCAAAAGATTGAGTCCTTGGAAGAAGGTCATATGACATAGTTGATTGGGGGGAAACGGGTCTATGTCGTTTGGCGCGGCCCTTGCAGCTAATTTGCCAATGGGGCGTATGGGCCGTCTGGACTCTCCCAGATTTACCTAAGCTTTTTTAGGGGAGGAGCTTTGGCAGTGCCCCATTGGCGAATTAGCTCCAGGGGGCCGCGCCAAACGACCGTCTCCCGGGGGAAACGGTTTGGGGCCAGAAGAAAACAAGTAGAAAACACGTACAATTGGAGGCGTTACACATCTGAACTTGGACGAGAGAGCTCGAGCCTGTAAACATGCAAATACTCCGATCACCATCAGATGGCTATGCCCTCTCAACCTTTTCCGGGCTGGTTTGTGCCCGAAATTCGAGGAAATTTCTCTATGGAATTGTGCCTTCATACGGATTGGACAGACTCCACTAGACCTCATTTATCCCTCTAAGGTCGCCGCGCAAGTCTCAAACGGTGCTAATCTGGTTTGTGTCACAAAAGCGGCGCTGAAGGCTACTGCACAGATATCGACGAAAGTTTCATTTTTCATATCAAAAATTTTTCTTCTACACTTTCCGATTTTCCAGGACAGAACGGAAATTGCTATCCGATTTAATAGCTTACTCTACTAAGCGTGCTCTAGCGTGAACTTCTCTCAACTTCCTCATTCTTGCACTTTCCTCAGCCTCAAGATGGGATGGGACTGGATTAATTCGTGCAAAGAAACCTTATCGATTTTTTTCATGGTTTCGCTAATGAGATTAAGCAGAAAACGGATGCTCCATCAAAGATTATCTCAGGTCATTGAGATCAGCCGCTTACGTCGCTTAGGAGCAGGAGACACAGTTGCCATTCGCGTTAGTTGTTGTGGGATCGATTCAAGGCATGAAACAAAAAAAACGCCCAAATTTTTTTGGAGCCGGGTGTGGGCGAACGGACATGAGTGAGTGAAGTGACTTTGAAGCCCCATGGCACCCCTCAGCAAGTCATAAAATGTACAAATGTGCATTCGATTAGCTAAATGGTAGCAGAGTGCATGGCGTAGACCGAGGCTAGTATCAGTGTGTCTCACTTTATCCTTTTATGACCGTTCATAGAGAATTATCAAAGAAATAATTGTGGAATTTCGTCCAGGACATCTCGTATGACGTCATTTGTTAGGAAAGCTCAGCTGATTTCGACGAGAGAAACGGGCTACGACAAGATAATTAGGTTTTGACTCGCCAACAACAATGGCTACTGAATCACTGAACATTCTCTTTTCAAGTTCCAAAAAGTGCGCCAAACTATTTTCAGCTCAAAAAAAAAAAACGGAATATTCCAGTGTGTCCAGAGCGACTCATTAGAGACTGTGCAGGAGTATGCTAATTGTGGCGGAAAGAAAGAGGTGCAGGAAGACTGTGTATGGCGGGGTCTAGTTCGCCAGTAACACCCAACACTGGCCTCCGCTGTTGGCCTAGTTACCGCTACGCAAGACCGCAATTCCTCAAATGTTCACATAGCCTAGATCGACGTCTCCCATGGGTTTCGCTACACGTTCACCTTCGACGTCAAAAAGGTGGCTACTTTAGGTCGTATTTTTTACTCATTTTCAGCGATTCTACTTGCATATTCAGTAATCGGTAAAAAGACCGTCCACAATGTAGTCTAAGGGTATGAAATCAAGGAGAAATGTCAAACTAAAAAAATGAAAAAAAGGATCCCCGCAAACCGGAAAATCTGACAATATACACTGCTGCAAGAAAACTATGAAAATGTCGTAACTGAGGAGATATCGAATACTCCTCTACAAAAATGTGTCGTGAAAAGGACTAATGCTCACGCATAGTATAGACCGTTATTGATGGAATGCGCCAAGCGCTTCGCATCCACACAGCGTCCATGAATGCAGTATGAATTCACATTCTAATAGTATTCTCGAGCTTAGTAAAGAGTCGTCCAGGTAGGTGAACTAGCCGCGAGAAGCGCCGCTCCCACTAACATGGCTAGCAGATCAATGACCGCTCAGGGCGGCCAAACCTTCCGAACCTCCGTGGACGACAATTTGGTAGCAGATCCATTTGTAAGGAGAAAACACTGACTTGTGTTTTGGCTGGCCTCCGTAAGTAAATCTGTAAACAATCCAAATCAAATTCAAATGCCACTTTAATTCCGACTAGAATTAAGCTAATCTTGATAGTGGGATGCGCCATGCCTTTTACAACCATACAGAGGGATCCACCAGCCTCATAGTGCCCTACGAAATGCTCTGGTTCGAGAGACATCTTTTCCACAGAAATCTAGCGATTCATCGCCTCGGTAATTAATTGGTTTTATGGCAAACGTGACATGACACTTTTTTTCTGATCATCCTCCCCTCGGTTCGGGCTATTCGTAGGAAATGTCATGTGAACAGGAAGGACTACACAAGGCTAAATAATGTCTAATGAGTTCTAAGGAACACGAAAAACCGAGAATTCGCGTGAGCACTAAGGCAAGCATGTTCAATGGGCAGATCGTTGAAGCTGAAGGAGATTAACGGTCACCACTTATCAACGCTCGACAAAGCGCCATGCATCTCACTGATCGTGGGAGACTTGCCAACGACTGCGCTAAAGCCATTTATCACTAGGCTAAATGGTTACATGAATGATCTCTTGGAAGCCACTTAACATCTAGAGGTTCAATGCGAGTTGGAAGAGGCATCGTGTTTTGTTGCGTAGTTATTCTATTGCACCAAATACGCCTAATACCAAATTTCATAAAATATACGGCATAAATTGCTTTTTTGCCTACAATTTTATGCACATCCTCTTCGTTCTGCCACATACGACCCAGAAATTATAAGCCATTCCCAAAAAACTGGAGGGGGATGAAGTTTTTTCCAAAGCCTGAGAGTAAGCTGTTCACATGTGAGCTAGACGACCTCCCTGCTCAATTCAGGGTACATCATGGGAAAAGTGATTCACACTGCCGAAACTTCTTTATTATTAGGTTTGAAGACACCAGAAGGGGGCAAGGAACGAAGCGTATTTATTTATTCATTTGTTTATGTACGCGAAGGTGCGCTACAACACACATGCAGCAAAAACTCATGGGAAAGACAACAAAATTTGAGGCAATGGCGATTTATAAGGCTGCTCTCCTCTTCAGTGCGTAGTGCTTTAGGAATATTGTTTTCCGTCAGGGAGCATTCGAGCTCAAAAGAGATAAGGTGTAGCGAAATTCGCGTTGAAACATACGCGTTCGGGGCGCTCTATCCGAGCCACACGCTCCACTGGCCGAGTTGCTCGCCGGAGGCGGGCAGAGGCATGATAATATCGCCCTACGCAACATCAGATGACAGAGGCCGACGCCACTGTCATCTGATATCGCGTTAGAAAAAAATTATTTCCTCATGATGATGCTAAACAAGTGAAACAAAGAAAGGGAGAACATATAGAAGAGTAAGAAAAAAAGGCGTTTGTGGTAAAAAATCCAATGAATTCTTACTCAACATCTTGGCAAGACGTCGTGTGTGCAATTGCTGCAGACTGAACGAACTGCAAGAATTCACCGTAAGCCGAACTTGCCCCCTCCCGGTGTTTTTGGACAAAAAGACATCCGTCGTTCATATACAAAAAAATCATGAATGTCACCATGAAAGGAGCCCCCGTAGCGCTTTCTGCGTGGTATTCGGTGTATTTGGTGTAACTGCACAGTTGCACAACGAACAGTGCCCCTTTTCAACAAATATTGCTCTAGACACGATATAGAACGAAGAAAGAATGGATGGACTTGGATGGTTGGTACGCGAAACATAACTATCGCATAGTCATAAGAAAACAAAGAAAACATAACAAATATCGACATATCTCCGGTCTGATCTATCTGAAAGGTGTTGCTGATGGACAGCTGCGCTGCCCGAACGACATAGCATCATAAATCGAAAAACAAACAAAAAACAATTTCAGTGGCATCGTTTGAATGGGGAAAATCACAGAGAGGAAGACGGTCATATGGCATACTCGTATTCTTTCAGTAAGAAGCCCCACGAGAGCAGAGAAGAAGGGCTGTTGGCCGGTATCAAAAGGAACACTTCGATGAAGTGACACAAGTGGACTGGACTTTGTTGCCCACGACGGGGAAGAGGCGGGGGAGGGGAGGTGTGGATGGCAGACGCGGGTGCTGGTGGTTGGTCGTTCTGGCTATGTCACCACGGCTGACAGCGACCTTACACTTGAACTCTTATGCGAAGAGAGGTGGCATTTTAAAATGAAAGATGGTTGTGGTTAGGAAGGAAAAAGAGGTATTGATTAATTAATAAAATGGCTTTTCCGTCTTTAGTGAGATTTAGACGCTTAGGACGTCATTAAAAACACCATCGATCGGTCTATTTTTTGGAGACACTGGAATGAGTGGGAAGAAATGGGAGGAAATGTTCAACTTTGAACAAATAGTCGAAGCGAAATTGGGTTCAAAATACGCAACGCTGTGATCTCTATTCGCGATCTCCTGCGCATCATTGCAAACCGCACACATCACCTTTCCGAGTTGCTCGCCGCAGGAGATGGGGCACAGGCTAACGTGATAGTCATTTGTTGTCACGTAGGCCGTATTCTTCCAGTTATTTAAGATGATGCCAAACAAACGAAGTAATGTACGGGAGAATAGGCGAAAGAGTAAGGTTGAAAACGTTTCTGTGAAAGGAATTGAATTTGAATAAAACACAAGGAGTGAGTTACACACTCGATATGCGCCAATATCATACACGATTCCGAGCGTTGTGTCTGCATTTGCGGCAATCTGAGCGAACTGCAGTTGTTTACAGTATGCCAGAATTGCTCCTTTCTGGTGTTCTCGAGCGATTCATTATACCAACAGCCTTAGTCTGGGAAAGGTTTGAGGAGCGTGGAGGTAGGAAAAGTCGTAATCCACAAAAAAATCTTTAATCCAATACATGTAAGTAACTCACCAAAGCCAGATAGTCACTGATGGCGTCGTTATTCGAATCGCTGGTAGAATAAAGTGAAGTCTTCGTGCCTGCACTTTCAAGAGGTGCAGAGCCATTTCTGTGACATGTGCATTGAAAAAAATAGCGACTATTTCAGTTCCACATAATATTGAAGGGCCATCAGTGCATTACACCAAATACACCTAATACCACGGTCATGATTATCTCTGTAACAAGGAATGAACACGTGCTTCAGAAGCAACAATGAATACGAAACAACATAGCCGAAATAATCATGAGCTAGGGGTTTTTATTCAGGCCTGAGAAGAATCAGCTCCAGAAATGTGGAACAATTTCCTTAAAACACTAATGATTCATTCCATGAGAAATAAGGGGGGAGGGGCTAATGGTATTGACGGTGTCCAACCATTATGTTTTGCGTCTCTGGCACAAAGGGCTAGAGCGCAGACGGACGGAGGGCAGCTAAATTTGCCACGAAAAAGTTTCTGTTTATAAAAGAAGAGAAACTTCCCTGGACAAGCCTGATCCCCTTATGCTGCGAGCCAAAATATCATCTTGACTGTGCAGGATTTGAAACATCAATCGATGAAGCCGTCCACGGTAGTACAGATAAAAGCACCCCTCGCCTCCCGACTCCTGCATCACCGGAATGTTTCCGCTTGAAGCCCCTCCTTTCTGGACCAAATTCGCATTTTCTTCACATAAAAACAACTCAAATAGTGTGGCGCGGAGTAGAAAGTGTGCCTTTTGCGTGGTGTTCGGTGTATTGGAAGTAATGCGGTAATTACACTGAGTAACACACCATGTCCCCTCATCCTCATATGGAACACAGAAATAGCAACAACGTTCTCAGAAAAGCGACAAGTGAAGCGAAAAGCATACTGGAAAAAATGGCCTACCTTCTCCCTTGTGAATTTTGTGAAAGCGGTTGCGGGAACGAGTCTGAAAAGGAAATTCACTTGACTACATCGTCGACACAGCATATTGCGATTAGATGTGCCGAGATAAAGTGGCAAAAAGTGAATTGTCGTCGAGAGCCCCCGTGTGAGAGTAAAATCGATTACGGCCACGGGATGAGGGTGTGGACGATAAATGTGGTCAAGTTGGCCTGGCACCAAGCTGCATGCAGCCAAGAACCACTACCACTGCCACATGCGTGAGGATGGGGGCGGGAAAAGCAAATGCTTCACAAAAAACTCAATGTTTTAGCGGCTAGAAGCTAGAAAATAGGCAATTAGCTCTCAGAGAAGGTCGTAAATGATGAGGATATTTCGAACACGGAACGACGGCTCACGAAGCTTCAATGAAGGATGGGCATGAGGAGCATGTGAGAATGAATGCGAGACAGAAATAGGCTTGTTAGCATGGCGGAAGCAAGGGGGAGGGGAGGGCTTTGAGCTAAAATATGTAACGTCGAAATCGTATGTAGCAGCAAGTAGCGGAAAATTGACTAGCGAATCGCTGAAAATGGAGCCGACCAGGGGCTGTATGTAGTCAGCAACTGTCAAAGCCAATTCACCAAGGGAATAATTGGGCAACATGGCCAGCGGTCGATTTTCTGACTTGGTTACCAAGAAACCTGACATTTTGACTCATGGGCCGGTTCATTGGCATGCGATTGAAGTGTTTGTGAAGGTAAAAATGAACATCGGCCGGAATAAAGGAATCGTCCACGGAAATTCCATAAATCTAGTTTCTCTCACTGTACTTAATAAGGTACATGAACACAAACACGAAAAGAACAGCGAAATCTCTTTTGTTCCAAAGCAGAAATCGAAAAACTGGTAGAAGAGCAATTCGTTTGCATTACCGCCAAGCAACTCTTGAACAGCCACCGGCGAGCAGCGCACTGTTCAAATTTTCGCGCGTAATACTGATCCGCTCCTCACTCTGCGTCCCTGACCACGTGACTGTCTCCTCTTTGCTTCTAGAGCCTGCGCACCCGCTCCTCCTCGGACAACCCACCCAACGCACAGTTGGGTAGTTGTTTTTTTGTAAAGACTTTGCATAAACATAAATCCGGACGATTATATCCGACTTAATGCGCATTCAAATCATTGACAATACTGAACAAGAGGTGAATGCATGGCGCATTCCAAAATGATGTGCGCAGCTACTAATGGCAAGACTATCCAAAAAAAGTCTAAATATACTTGTTAGTTCCTACAAAGGCATTGTTACGAGCATTCAGGACCCAGTGAGTCAGTGAAGGAGAATGTGGCTTGTTTTCGTTTCACGAAAGGTAATCAATATCACGATTGGATTAATCGTCGAAGTCATATGTATGTACGTCAAAAGACTTTTTTCGCCAAGGCAACTTAATATGCATTATGAGCGAGTGAAGACATCTATAAATAAGTGCCATACAAAAAAAGGGGGTGCAACGTGCTTCATGTTGTTGAATAGCATGTTTTTACATGAGTGACGTATCAATACGAAGCGTAGATTTCACATTTTACATGTGTGATCCTGTCTGTAAAGCTCATACATACTACTGTTGAATATTCAACAAGTTGCTCTCCCACTTTAGTGAGTGAATAAGTGAATAAATAAGCAAATAAATAAATAAGTAACCAAAATTAATATTACATTTCTTACAATATATGAATAAATGAATAAAATATTAAAATAGGATAAGATAAGATCCCACTTGAATATGGAAAGGTGCATCCTGGGCTAACGAACCTAAATCTCAGTGAGAGCAGCATAGGAGATGCGGGTTGCACATATCTGAGCCTGCGGAAAGTGCGAGAGCTCTTGGGTAGGCCGCGTTCATACTTTGCGCCGTTTGCGTGGCTGCCTTCACAGGCAGCGAGGCAAAGTGGCACTGGAAGGTGCAGAGACCACGCAGGCAACGAGACATGGTGGCACAAGCGGAGACGCAGAGACACGCAGCCACGCCCTGCCGCCGGCACCGCAAAGTGTGAACGCGCCCGTAGAGTCAGGTTTCCGTCAAATCTTCGACGAAGGATCGTAGTTTGGTTGGAAAATGAAGGGATCGTGTTCTGAAATTTTCCGCGAAGAAACCTCGACACCATCGCGAGTTGCTTTTCTTCCATTTTTTGATTTTTGCTTTGGGATTTAAGGAAATTCTCGGTTCGCGTCGTGTTTATGTTCATGTACTCTATCTGTAGGTTAGACGACTTCAAGAGAAGTCAGAATAATGGCCGAACGTGTGGCGCATCTCATATCCAGTAAATACCGGGACTTTCGATTTTCTACTGTTCTGAGAAGTGTAATATGAAATGCAGTACGAAGAGAATGTCGCTATGACGTCGTAAAACCACCAACGCACACGAAATCCCTTCCTCAGCTGAGTGGGTAGCTTTGCTCAGATATGGCAATAATGAGGGTGTGTGCCCTTACATCAGGCTGCCGCACGACGACGAGCGGCGTGCGACACAGTGTGTGCGAGCTATGCGCGTCGCGGTAGTTGGGTTTCAGAACGATTACAACGCAACGCTATGGGTGCGATACGCAGTTGGCTTCTAATCGCTTCGGGACCCAACAACATGGCGCCTTTAGCTCGTCCGCATTCCTTCGCTCGCGACATGTCGCAGTGCGGCATTCTGACGTAAGGGTACACACCCCAATAATGATACTTATGATACTAGTAATGTATAGTAGTGATAATAGTAATGACAAATAATAATGACATTAATGATAATGATAAAATGACAAAAATAATGAAATGTAGTGTTAATAGTAACGTTGAAGTAAATATATGTAATAATAAGGCCACTCATAAATGGAAATGAAATGGAAACTGAAGTGAGCTGGTTCATAATGAGAGGGAATGACACAACGTTGAATGACATAATTCGATAAGAAAAAGGAAGGATCGCAGACCAAATGTGGGCTGAGGAGACAGGAGCAGTGGAGAAACGGTCCGGAAAATGTCGAACAAATGACCTCAATCGTTCGTCGTTTGCGATGCTTTATTTCGATTGAATCGACAGTGTATGTATGAGATCGATTCAATCGTGTTGCACACCGTTTGCATGCCATCGCAGACAAACACCCAGTCTGAGATTAATACACGCATGGTAGAAGCGATCGAACACCAACCAGCAGTAAACACAGAAAAACCGGATTCTCGGGGTCTAGCTAGGAATACGCCATGTACTCGTCCTTCCTTCCTGAACATAGGTGACCTTGCATGGCTTTTTCAAAACCTTTAATGTATCCGGATGGAATCTAAATGGAAATAACGTCTTGTGTCAAATAGAGCGGGATCAAGGAAAAACGAATTAAGGAATTAGCAAAAATCAGTTTAATGTTAATGAGTAATTAAGTGGCTCGTTTCGCCTCCAAAAATCGGACGAACCACTGTTTTTTCATCAACACTGGAGGCTCGTCAGTGAGTTGGTGGTGATGAAAAGATTTAAGCTATTAAAAAGTGGTGTATACTTGAAAATCAAAAAAAATGTGAAGCCAGTAAAAAAAAAATTTTAAAAAAATATCATATCAAAAATCCCTAGCTTCCAACAAAAAGTTGAGAGATCCCAGCGAGGGTTCCCACCTGGGTTTTCGGAGAAGCAGGGTCGTATTTAGGTTAAATGCAAGAATTGTGAGATGCGACCTATTCTTCCATTCACATAGTGCCGTCAAAGTTATTGATTGACAAGCGGGTACTATGTACATATAAAAACACCCATTATTTATAGTTCCTGTAGGGAAGTAAGTCACTCCCAGAGGTATAGTAAGGGATGGTGGGAAGAACAAACCTAGAGATCACTGGCAACTTATGGAAGCTACCGAGAGGTGGGTAGGATGATTGAGGTGATCGAAATAATATGGACAATATTAGTGGGTACCCAAAAAAATATTCAGGTTTATTTGAACAGAATTATGCAGATATTAATACTATATTCTCAACACGCCTATGACACAATTTTCTCGTATTGCCTAACTTCGTGAATAGGTTCCTTTCGTTCGGCGATTTCTTCAAACTTGTTCACATACAGTCCATTTCCCGACGGCTGGCAGGGCGAGGCCTACGAACTTGTATCGATCTCTCTCACCCCGCCACACACTCTCACCCTACTCTGCAGGCCACGCCCTGCCAGCCTTCAGGAACTGGACTGTACACGAGCCCCTTTCCTAAGGTTTTCCGCTTCCTTCGGGCGGTGAAGGCCAGCAATACCATACCATGCACCTCTGTGGGTCTTTAATAGACAATAACATCCACAGATCAGCCTACAATCCTGAGTAAATGTTCCCATCGCTAGCCACGAAATACGATGTATGCTTGGGTAAAGTGATAGCGGGAACGAGGTCCAACCTCACGGGTCCCAAAAACCACTTTCGAAGACGAAATATGATTATTTCTAAAATCGAATTTGACGTCGACTCATACACTTCGCTTGGTTTCTCGAATGAACTCACTCGTAGCTAATCCCCCGACCATCGATAATCCCAGTAATGGATAGTATCCGTGTGACGATATGTTGAGCATCGCTTATGAGATTCATCAATGTGTAATGTTTCCGGATGGCCGAATAAGGAAATGACGTAATGAGCCCCGACTACTCCTTTCTTGAAAGGATAATCTTTTGAAGGGCTTGCAATTTGAGACACAAAGACACACGGAGAGGTAAGCGGGGTGAGAAAGAAATGAAGAAGTAGCATTGCAGAGAAATGTAAAAAAAAATGAAAACCAAAAATTGAGAAGTTAAAATAGTAAACATTGTTAGCAGCCATTTTCGATGCGCCATGGGCACGACTTCCTCAGGGAATCGTGGGGCCTTTCGAACGTTCATGTAACCTATGCGATAAATTGTAGGGCACACTGGTACAGGTGTTTTGTCTTATTGAGAGACTTCAATTCCAATTAGGAGGGTTGATAGGCGCAGCCGTGTGGCGGAATTGGCGGATTTTAGAGATTATCTTGAGTATCAAAGGAGTATATTATTAGTGATCTAAGCCGCCTAAGATTCATTCTTCTGCTCCGATAAAATGTCGACGTGCACGGTGCAATAAAAACTCGAAAAACGTCGAACATTGCCGCTGCACTGCATCACTCTCTCAAAGGATTCATTCCGGGAATATGTGATGGAAAATCCACCGTAAGATCTTTGTCGTTGAGGAAAAAGCCTTTTAAGGTTCATGGAAAGATGCTTCCAAAAAATTCGAAGAAAAAAAAAACGGAAAAATATTCTCACACGGAAAATCGTATCTCTTAAATGAAGGTTCTGAGACAAAACTCTCTGGAACGTCACAGCCAGGATCAAGGCAAGTTTCCAGAAAATTTTTGAAAAATAAGCCCTCTTCTCACCACACACGACCCCCTAAGGATTCCTCGTTCCATGCAAAGGCTGTTCTGTGTGTCGGCGTTATATGTACAAGTTATTTCCATGCATTATCAGTGTGACGGATAGTTATAAAAAGGTCTTTCTTCTCGGAACGCGTCGCTATATTTAGACCGCGGTTATTGAGTGATAGATGTCAAAGGCTTCATAAAAAAGAACACGTGAAGGATGACTAGACAAGTTTGATCCCACAAGAGGGGTCATGCACACAACTTCGTTCTGTATCGTAGAGGTACTTAAATGCTTAAAGGAATCGTCCACGGAAAACGAGTTTTTGTGTTACCCATATATTTATGTTGTATTTGCCTAATGTTGGCCTCATGCAAAATTTCACGCGAAAAAATGTGAATCTGGTTGAGATACAGCACCACAAAGTGCGGTCCCAGTGGGCGGGGCCTCCGTGTAAAAGCCTCGTCCCGTCTTCCGCCGCCGTTGGGAACGGAGAGTGAGACTGCTTATGTAACCTTCTGTTCCTACAATGCGTCTCCGACCACGGCGGACGCGGTACGAGGCTTTTACACGGGGGCCCCGCCCACTGGGACCGCACTTTGTGGTGCTGTATCTCAGCCAGATTCACATTTTTCGCGTGAAATTTTGCATGAGGCCAACATTAGGCAAATACAACATAAATATAAACACAAAAACTCATTTTCCGTGGACGATTCCTTTAATGAAAGGTCAGCCATCGTGTCGTGGAAATTGTGCAGCATCGTAGATCTACTTGGAGAACTTTGACAATGTGCGACAAAATACTCGAAGTGGGTCAAGCAACGCGAGGAGCATGATGAGTCCCATAGGGAACGACCAATCCACAACGGAACCAGTAGTACAGCTTCCAAAAACTGCCGAAATACTGATCTACAGCTGAATACTATACTATACTCTTCGCATTCAATCTATTTAGCACAGAATTATCCAACGGTCTGAATACGACAATTCTCGCAAAAAAGATCAATATTTGTCTTCTCAGATTGGATC
Organism: Trichostrongylus colubriformis; assembly: GCA_963978905.1. Classification (NCBI taxonomy): domain Eukaryota; kingdom Metazoa; phylum Nematoda; class Chromadorea; order Rhabditida; family Trichostrongylidae; genus Trichostrongylus; species Trichostrongylus colubriformis. The sequence continues at coordinate 9,348,719 of OZ022256.1, forward strand.
GATACCTGCTAGCCGACGTGAAGAACGAGGCTGATCCAGAGATATACTGGCTTATCAAGGTTGATCTAGGGATATCCGTGGACAAAGAAAATGACTGAGAACCCACCTGGTCTTCTGAAAATAGCTGCAAGGCCGTTAATTTTTTTCGGTATTTTGTCCAAAACTTACTGGGAGTTTCCAGAAACCACTCTGCGTAGAATACATAGAGGTGGCAATCAGCACTACTAAGCAGTTCATCTGGATTGCTCAAATTCAGACCGGTGGTAAAAATTACGAGTTATTAGTATAGGGTTCCAATGCGAATGGAGGGGAAAGAGGCGGTCTGTAGCACGATATGCGGATCGCAGACTTATGGTTTATTTCCCATCCTAATCGAAGACTTCCTACACAGGCTTTTTGAATTTTCGAACGTTCAATGCACCAATGCAACATATGCTTATTAAAAAATGTGAAAAGCAAAAACACTTTTCAAAATTTGTTGTGATTTTTGGAGCAGACTATGAATCTAAAAAATTACAAAAATTTCGTTGTTTCTTAGTCCCCGGGGCAACGTAACGGCCCATACGCAGTTACGAGCAATATGGAAGCGCTTCACTCCTTACGGCTATCTCACCTTTATAGCAGCGACATGGCTGTGGTAGAAATTAAAGCGCCATAATTGAGGGCGAAATTTACATATACGGCCGAAAGAGCCAGCCAATTTAAGGATCGGGTTTAACGACCAATTTCGGAGGATACCCGATCTTTCGCTAGTACATCATTTACGGTGACCCATCAGGCGACCAGGAACCGCTTTTTTGTATGACGCCATCCTCGCCAGAGTGGGTGGCGGACGTCCCGTCACTGGCAGGCTGCGGCATTTTTGCAAGCATTTTGCACCGAAGCTTTATCAGCAATGAAACGCATACATCATTAGAGACCACATATCGACTGCAGCAGCAGCCGACTCGTGTTACCCGCTGTGAGCTCTCACACTCGGCAATACCGGTCAATGGCAGTAAAGTAAACAAAAATATAAAGAGAACAGTAAACACAACACGAGAACAGTAACAGAAAAACGTGCAACGTGACAAGGTGGTTTCCTTGAGCGTTTGGGGGCAGCAATGGTTTCAAAGACACATTCTTCTACAATCTTGAGTTTGTTATAGCATTCGAGAATAAAAATAGAGGTGCTAAAAATTAGCCAATAAAAAGTGAAAAGCAGCCTTAAAACCACCAAAACCGGCCTATCGTCTTTTTTGTCCTTTTCGTTACGACTAGAATCTACGAAAACGTACAGGGAAAGACTCAGAAAAAAGAGGGCGAGGAAGAGACAGAAAGAACCAAGCACGTTGAAAGAGGGGCGGTGCCAGCTCAAATGGGTGGACATGAACTCACTTCAAAGAGCATTAGCGTCGTAATTACTCCTCCACGAAAAGGAACACGCTGTGTAGACAGAAAGCGCTTTAATCACCCACTGAAGACTTAGCATCACTATACTTATCATGGGATGTTCCTCAAAGGAGATTTGGAATGTTGGATGACGTACGTGTCACGCGAACGGCATTGTACATTCCGTGTTTTTCAAGTGAGTAGGCTCATGTAAACAATTGTGGCTCGCATTTTGGCAAAAAAAAAATGATGAGAAATACAACCAACGCGAGCGAAGCGAGTGCTGCGTGTTAAGCAGGGAACCTAACACCACTGTCTCGTTCGCAGTTTCGGTTGCCGGTCGTAAAAGTGTCAAGCACGGCATCAAGGAAATCGATCACGTCTACTGGGAATCCCGATCAGGGTCAAGGTATTGAGAAAATATACGAGCTCTTCCCGTGAGGGTGGATAGCCGTGCAGCCCTATTGCAACGCCAGTGGCATCAAATTTTGTACCATTAAATGTATAAAATTATGTATAACTATCAGTAGCCTATTAAGGATTGCTCGAGCGGTGCTCACCCCCCCCCCCCATCTAACCAATCTGGTATACGACCCTAGGATTCCCCAACAAACGTTTGGCCTTGATTTTGATACGACCCCCTCCTCTGCCTTTCGTTGGGTGCGTGTGTGGCCTGCTCCCAAGAGACTGCGGAGGTGTTTTGGTGATGGTGGTGGTGGTAAGGTGGCTATGAGCTCGATCTACACTATCTGACTCGATACTGTCCCCTTCCTCTATTGCTAAGCCACTGATAAACGACTTCCCCTCCCCACCCCCCAACCCCCCCCCCCCCCCCACCCCCAACAGACATCAAATATGGCACTCCTCGTTACAACTGAAATACCATTCCCTGTCGAAGTTTCCTCAAATCACTTTGATCCTTCTAGCCGAGGAGTGGGATTCTGCCCTAGGAAAGAAATTAAATGAGGTTACATTAACGAACCTAATGTCGCGTTCTATTCCCATCTTAAGTAAAGTGATGGGTTTTCGAAAAAAAAAAGAACTACAAGTTCCAAATGATGGAAATGAGTGCAGTTATGTATCAAGCATGGGCAGGTAAGTAGAATTTTTCAGAAGGATTTACGGCAATACCATAGAAGTCAATTCTCAACACCAGAAACGAAGCAATTTCATATTAAAGATCGAAGGATACAGTTTTTGATGCTGACCAATTCCTTTTGTGGGATGCGCCGCGCATTCTAGTTCCATTCAGAATCGTGGTGGCAGGCGAATGCGAATCGGCGGGGACCGACCGATGTTCAAGTCAGTGCTTGTACCCTTCCTTCTAGATTGGTCTGGTATCAATTCACCTACACCGGAGTGATGGAAAGTCAGGTTGCCTTGGGTGGGCATTGATGCTATAATTTTAGGCTACAAAAGTATAATAAAATAAAGGGAAAGAAAAATAGGAGCAGAGCGGTCCAAAGCAACGAAACGAAACTGATAAAGCAGGCGTGACTGAACTGCGAAAAGCTGTTTTGAGGAGCAAAGTGCGTCATCATCGACTATCATAAAACTGAGAGTCAATGACGCACTTTGCCTCTGCCCAGTTCAGCAACGGTGTGGAGCTCGTTTAAAGACAAGAAGTTTCTGCTTGTTTATAACACCAGCGACTATTGGTTCCCAAGAGAAAAAAAGTTGAAGCGGCCATAAGAAAAAAGTTGGGGTGGGGGCATAAGAGAAAAAGTTGGGGAGAAGCAGTGCGAGAATGGGGGGGGGGGGGGCGGAAATGGAACGATCGACACTGGACACACTACCTGGTCTGGTCGAGGCGCGGGTATTTCTGGGGTCGAATCGGAAATCATCAACAGCAGCAGTGATGGTCGTGGTAAACACGCCATACACAAAACTTGTTCATGACGATGTTGATGATGATCATCGCCACACAGAAGTGTAGGCATACAGGTGGGTGAAACACCCCTGAAAACCCCTTGTGTTCCCAGATACACTTACTTTTCAGCGATGTGGTGGTTTCAGTCAAATTGACGACGGCTTCACGATATTTGCTTTGGAAACGTCCGCTTAATACACGACACACCTCTTCCGAAACGATCTGTAATTAATCGAGCTTAATGAGGACAGTGTGGGGACGAAGAGAATGTAAAATAACATGCGTGTACCTACGGAGGAAGGTACTCATAACATGAGGGCCACATATCATCTAAGCTGGCAAATAAATTTAAAACAAAGTAGGAGCTCAGTAGGGTTAGGATAAAGTGAAGCATAAAGTTTTTGGCGTTGCATTCCCTTCTTGGGATGCGCCGCACATTCTAGTTCCATTCAGAATCGTGATGCAAGTCAGTGCTTTTACCCTTCCAGACGAATCTGGCATCAATTTGCCGACCCCGGAGAGATGGAGGCTTGGTTGGCCTGTGCGAGCGTAGGTGCAGGATTTGACCCCGCACCATGAGAGTGGGGTGTGCGCCACCTGTCACTACATATACCACCTTCGCCCTCTTAGTAGAGTTAGGTTATAATAAAAATGCGACGACCTCAGTGTATTTATTCGAATCCATTTACAGTGCACTAATCACTACATTGCCAGAACCTCAGGGGTCTTTCTGGGTGTGAGGCGACGGTTACGATAGGACAGGTCGCTTTTGATTGGGTTCACCTCGCCAGACGACTAGTTTTCATTGGTTTCAGGATCGTACCTGCTTTACGTATGTTAAAGATAGGGATCAAGGAATAAGGGTTAAAATATGCGAAATTTGAAATTCTCTGTGGATTCAGAATGCGCGGCGCATCCCAGAGATGAATTGATTGACGCCAAAATCATCCTTTATAATATCACAGTATACATAAATAATTCAATTGTGACTTTCTGTATGAAATGCTATTTCCAACAAAATGCAGATGAGATGCACAGCACAGCTGGAAGCTAATTATGGTAGCATATGGTACAGTCCATTTCCCGACGGCTGGCAGGGCGAGGCCTACGGACTTGTATCGATCTCTCTCACCCCGCCACACACTCTCACCCGACTCTGTAGGCCACGCCCTGCCAACCTTCGGGAACTGGACTGTAACATGAAACTTGGTCAACGAGATTTTTCATTTCATCGTGCCCTTAGTGAACTGGCCGACACGCTGAATGCTGGTGATTTCACCTTTCGGAATACCAGCCCGTCACCCGTGTTCCCTTAGTCTTTAGCTTCAAGAAATGTCGAAAAAAAAAACCACAAATCCGCAACAGTAATATTTGAATGGGCTCGTGATTGAGATCGATTTCTGGGATAAGAAACCCCACTGTTCATTAAAGGCACATTCCAGATTATCAGGATATCACATCTCCTGCCGTGGATGGATAGTTCGACCCAAGCCACGTAGGCTGTACCTTTACCGAGGCGTAGCTGTCAATTCTTGGAGCGTGCAGAGCCAACGAATCTAGCGCAACAGCTCGGCCCCGCCCACCCCAGCCGGGGGTCTGCCTTTACTCTTCAACTCTTATCTTTTACATAGGTAGACCAGCTACTAGCCAGGATCTTGAAATTGGCAGTAAACCAATCGCCTCGTGAAGTAAACCCACTACTGAGTGACCTGAACCCACACTAGGCACCGGAACACTTGCAGCACACCCCGGCTGGGGTGGGCGGGGCCGAGCTGTTGCGCTAGATTCTTTGGCTCTGCACGCTCCAGGAACTGACATCCATGCCTCGGTAAAGGTACAGCCTACGTGGCTTGTGTCGAACTGTCAATCCACGGCAGGAGATGTAATATCCCAGTAATCCTGGAATGTGCCTTTAAGGAGTGGCAATGTTTCTTGTCGCCATAATTTACCCCACAAATCGACTGCCAGCCATGGAGCTGATACGATAATGATGATGATTACAGCATTAGCGGAGTGACGACAGAAATCATAGACTGTTTCCGACGAATGCGTGAATCACTGAAGAACGAGCAGAGCGTAAAGGAAATTTGAGGAACCCCGTCTTTTGCTGAAATACATAAGAGAGAAGGAGAAAAAACAAAACTGGTTTTGCTCCAGCAAAATTCTACATGGGTTGTATTTTGCCCAGAACATTTCCTATTTCAAGACACGTCCAAGAAACATGTTAGGACGACGTGTTGCCCGTCGTTGATCTTCATTGACCAGGCCAACATGGTGGCTTTCAGCTATGAAAAACACTATCATATTGGCCAGTCAGTGAAGTACTAGAATGATGCAGAAGTCTTGCGATCAGGGTACACCGAGAGTCGAGGATTCCTCGACGGGGGAGGGGATCGTATTCGACCGGATAGGACGGTGGGGGATCATATTTCCGAAGGCCAACTATAAGCACTGAGTTCTAAATTTTCAATAAGCAGATGAGCAGAAAAGTGTATTCCACCGCAAAGCCGTGTGACAAAATGTAAAATAAACATATTCTTACCTCAGTTAAGGATACATAACAATAATACACTTTACAACCATGCAAGAGTTACTAGTATTGTAGACGACAAAAAAAAGGGGGGCTCGTATATGGTCGCCGTATGGGGGGGGGGGGTGGGTAGTACTTAAGTGGATACATGTGACTTTTTTTAAGACCTTATAACCTCAGAGCTTATAGATACATATAGATGATGTAATCAGCGTTGACTTCTACCACCTAATCCCAATGATTGGGTAGACGCTCGATGCCTTCTGTTCGATAGTTCACAAGTATTACCATTCAAGTTACCCATGGGTTTAAGATTCGAGTCGGGCTGGAAAATCAAGCTTCTCATATTATGTAAAGCTCAGGACCCTGGTAGGTGAGTGTGTGTGTTTGGCCGGGAATTCACAACTTTTGTACGGGCAATCACAGGCTTAGGAGGCTTAGGACGTCAGTGATTCAGAGAACCTATGTGGGTCAATGTGGGTTGGTGTGGAGGAGGGGGGGGGGGGGGACAGACATAGTATGAATGAGCATTCGTGTATTGCGTACCAGTGCACAGCACACACCTAACAGTACGCAGAAGATCTACTACGACTTCGTTCCCGAGGCATGCTATAGCGATGGAGGTTTTTTCACGTACAGTGAGAGAAGAGAAGTTCAGCTCACCCATATCGCGTCATCCCCTTAACCCACATTGATCCTCACCAGGAGGGGTAAATTTAGCAAATTGGAGGATTACGAAAGTATAGGTGCTCAGCAATGTATTAGTAGAGAAAGAACGACATAAAACTGCGAAAAAACCGAGCAAAAGGAACCCGAAAATCCCCGTTCTCTTTCTCGTCCTCTGCGTCACTAGCCGGAGTGGACTGAAGACAAGCCAGAGTCTGAACCACCTGGCCGCGATCGTTGTCCCACCCGTCCACGGCGACTCCCTCGGCCGCATAACCGCATAACGGCATGCCGAGGTGCGGGGTCGCCATAAGAACCCAAGCCGCGCTTTTTTAATGCGATTTTCACCACATGTGACCTCTTCTGAAGTAGAAGGTTCGTTTCAGAGAATATGTACTCCCAGATCTCAAATTTTCCTTACCCCTACTGGTGCCTTTGAAGCGAAAGTCTGTAGGGAGCGCCACACGAAGGACCCATCACGGAGGTTGGCTTTGCTTTTAAGGCAGACGCTGACTCCGTAGTTTTTCTACAGCTCGCATGCGCTCACTGACGGCTTCATATCTTCAGACGTGAAACTAGTGTATCATGGCTTGCTTCCGTTTACAGGGAAATATTTGAATAATATTTTGTCTACATATATCTGTTACATCTCAGTGCTTCGTATGCATAGCGGTGTGAGCTACGCGCAAAGTCACCATTTTTTGGCATTCCCTGAAAAAGTTGTCGTTGGTGCCCAGGTAACGCGCATGTTTCAACGAAATCATCCCTTAATGAGTTCGTTTCAATATAGAGCTAGTGAAGCAAGAAAATAAAAAAACCGCAAGAATGAGATGAAGAATGCTCTAAAGAAACTCAAAAACACACAATTACCAGATTACCGAGAAAGTGAAAGCAGTAAAAACAAATGTGGAAATAATACCTGGAACAACAACCTTCGCAAGAGGGCAAAAAGGCATCAGGCTGAACAAAAGACAGAATCTCATTGCCATAGGAATGGCGAAATTGTGAATGAAAAGAAAAGGACACAAACACAGAATCCATTAGTGCTTTGACAGTAAGAGGCTTTCGAGGAGATGTCGGATTATTGGCTTAACCGGAAAATGTCCGTCGTTCTTCGTTGCTTCTGAATGAGTAAAGCTCTTTTCCGCGTTCCCACAACGATACTGTTAGCCGTAGCCATGAAGCCGATGACACCGTGCGCGTGGGAATACGTCCATTTTGAGGAATTGTCCACGGGAAAAAATGAGTTTCTTTGTTACCCATATATTTATGTTGTATTCGCCTAATAAGAGCCGCATGCAAAGTTTTACGCGAGAAAGAGAAGTTCAGCTAAGAGACGGCTCCCCAAATACTCGGGCAGGTGGGCGGAGCCTCCGAGTAAAAGCCGCGTCCCTCGTCCGCCGCGGTTGGAAACGGAGAGTGGCACTGTTTACGTAACTTTCTGTTTTCTGTTCCTACTATGAGTCTCCTACAGCGGCGTACGACAGGGTGAGCAATTGATCGGAGGCCCCGAACATCCGGGCGACAATTTGGGAAGCTTATCTTAGCCGAATTCTCACTTTTTCGCGTGAAACTTTGCATGCCCTTATTACGCCAATACAACATAAATATATGGGTTAGTTATGGTGGTGCCGTGCCACTTGGAAATTGCCTCTCTGGGAAACACCGGGGTGTGAACTCCATTACAAAAAAGGTGGCAAAGAATAGAGTACTGATGATTTTTAAAATCATTTTACCCCACCAGTCGGTCTCATGGTGGGGTAAAAGCCGACGTGTCGCCACATGACGCGATTATCTGCTTTGATTCTTTATGCGCGCGTCGTGAAAATGCCGCACGCGACGCCTCCGGAACTTCGCGAAGCCGCATAGGCTCCTTCTGCGCCAGCTCTATGAAAGCACCCACTCGTACAATGACATGCGACGGTGATAGTGAATTCGCTATCTCGTGCTTCCACCAACTGACCAATGCTACTATTAGGTTGTCGGGAAAGTTCTTTCGTTTTTTAAGGACTTACTTTTTTCCCTCAAAACTGCTTTCCAGAAAGTTCTTCTGTACATATATATGTAGTACAAGTCCACACGTATCTATCGGTATTATTGTCTTCCATCTCCCGGATAACGTTTTTCGGAAAAATAAATATATCAAAGGTCAATGTCATCTTCATTATCGAAAATTTTTCTTTGAATGGCGTTAGACAGGGAAAGGAAAAGGTGATAATCCGATGGAGCAAGATCAGGGCTATAAGGTGGATGGGGCAGCAATTTTTACCCAAGCTCGAGAATTTTTTGGGGAGTCACTTTCTCAATATGTGGGAAGACTTGCCAAAAAATTGCCTCGCCAAAAATTTCTCGAGCTTGAATGGGAAGTGCTGCCCCATCCCATCTTATAGCTCTGATCTTGCTCCATCGGACTACCATCTTTTCCGTTCCCTATCTAACGCCATTCAAAAAAAAATTGTATTGAAAATGAGATTGACCTTTGATATGTTTATTTTGCCGAAAAAGGTTATCCGGTAGATGGAAGACAATAATACCGATAGATGCGTGAGAACTTGTACTATTAGGTTGGCAACTGAGTAATTGCGGATTTTTAAATACTGCTTTTTCCCTCCAAACTGCTTTCCACAAAATTTCTTCTGTACATACACATATAGTATAATTCCACACGCATCTATAGGTATCATTGTCTTCCATCTCCCGGATAACCCTTTTCGGCAAAATAAACATATCAACGGTCAACCTCATTTTCAATACAAAAATTATAAAAAGATTTTTCTTAGAATGGCGCTAGACAGGGAAAGGGAAAGGTGATAATCCGATGGAGCAAGATCAGGGCTATAAGGTGGATGGGGCAGCAATTTTTATCTAAGCTCGAGAATTTTTTGGGGAGTCACTTTCTCAATATGTGGGAAGACTTGCCAAAAAATTGCCTCGCCAAAAATTTCTCGAGCTTGAATGGGAAGTGCTGCCCCATCCCATCTTATAGCTCTGATCTTGCTCCATCGGACTACCATCTTTTCCTTTCCCTATCTAACGCCATTCAAAAAAAATTTGTATTGAAAATGAGATTGACCTTTGACATGTTTATTTTGCCGAAAAAGGTTATCCGGTAGATGGAAGACAATAATACCGATAGATACGTGAGAACTTGTACTATTAGGTTGGCAACTAAGTAATTGCGGATTTTTAAATACTGCTTTTTCCCTCCAAACTGCTTTCCAGCAATCTCTTCTGTACATACACATGTACTATAATTCCACACGCATCTATAGGTATCATTGTCTTTCATCTCCCGGATAACCCTTTTCGGCAAAATAAACATATCAACGGTCAACCTCATTTTCAATACAAAAATTATAAAAAGATTTTTCTTAGAATGGCGTTAGACAGGGAAAGGAAAAGGTGATAATCCGATGGAGTCAGGGCTATAAGGTGGATGGGGCACCAATTTTTATCCAAGCTCGAGAATTTTTTGGCGAGTCATTTTTTCAATAATGGTAAAAATTTTCAAAAATTTTTTTTTCAAAAAACTCTCGAGCTTGGATAAAAATTGCTGCCTTATAGTTCTGATCTTTCTCCATCGGATTATCACCTTTTCCTTTCCGCGTCTAACGCCATTCAAAGGAAAAAATTGGAAATAAAAATGAGGTGACTTTTGATATTTTTGTTTTGCCGAAAAGGGTTATCCGGGAGATGGAAGAGAACAATACCTATAGATGCGTGTGGACTTGTACTACATATATATGTACAGAAGAAATTTTGTGGAAAGCAGTTTTGAGGGAAAAAGCAGTATTTAAAAATCCGCAATTACAGTTAGTGCCGTAAGAGTGTTAAAAATCGCGCGAAAACGCGTTTTCGCGCGATTTTTAACACTCTTACGGCACTAACTGTACTTAGTTGCCAACCTAATACATTATATGTACAGAAGAAATTTCTGGAAAGCAGTTTTGAGGGAAAAAAACAAATTTTTGAAAAACGAAAGAATTTTCCCGACACCCTAATAAAAAGAGATCCAAGTGACCCAGACGGGATTTGATACCACAAACCGTGCAAATACGGCGCACCTTTATCCACTGCGCTATTACCGTTCATGAAATAACATAACAATTCATAATAACACTGAAAACACATAAATATATGAGGAAAAGAGTGGTATGATAAAATGTTACTGTAGGACATGTGAATGGTGCTGGAAGTCAAACAGATGCCGTTCACAGGCCATTTTGTTGAAAAATCTGTGAAGAGACCATACATTCTCAGTTTTTCAGTTAATACGATCATAAACTCAGGGAATGTTCGAGAAGAAGAATGGAAATGGGCGAAAAGGGTGGGCTGATGCGCATATGTCGTTCTCAGTACATGCATACAACGCCAAGGCTATGCATATCACCACCATCAAAGTTGACGATTATTCAAATTGACAACCTTTTTTGGACAAAATCGACAAACGCTTGGAAAAGACGAATCGACTGCCGGGAAAATTTGTATTCTGATCAAATTCATTGATGATATCGAATAGGATGTATCTGTCTGAACAGATGAAAGGGGGACCAACAAAAATAGTGGATGACTACAAAATTCGTACCGATTTTCATGTGAATCAAAAATGGAAGTAAAAGTGAAACTCCGCGTTCATTAATTTTCTTTGTTTTTGCTTGATCATGCTGTATGCGCAATAAGTCATGGAGTCTTTAGAGACTTTTCGCCACGTCTTTGGAGTGATTTACTTTGACAGCACGAAATTGTTCTCTAAATGGAACACGAACAAGGCACGTAAAATCCAGTCTGGCACGTAGGTCTACTCCCTACCAAGCGAGGTTTATGAGAAGTAGGTGTGCCATATCGTCGATTGACACTGTCAGTGCAATCAAGGATGTTTTCGAGAGCATCTACTGGGTAGCAGGGTCAAGCGCTGGTTGAGTAGTCCTCGAAACGGGATCCTTGTCTCGGGTTTATTAGGGGAGAGCGATACTATTCAGTGAACGAACGTCGAGAAATCCCACTTGGAGACGAAACCCAGCGCCACTGGAGACAAAAGGAGCGCTGTAGCAGCATATGGGTCCCCACTCTTCCGTCCGTTCCATAGAATTAGTTTTGGAAGGGGCACGTATTTCCTTGAAATTTGCTAAACGCAATGCTCAAAAGGGTTATGAGCACGATCAGGCTTGCGTCTAGGAATCCTCGATGAAACTTTGGGTTTGAGAGTGGGGGGGGGGGGGGCGTTGTTACTTAAAACTCTCTTCGAAGCCAAGCTTGACTCTGGTTCTGAGGCTGCTCCGTAGAGCGAAAAGGTGAGATCTAAGCCTTCGTATGGCGAGTAATATGGATAGTGGGGACTCTATCATCTAGCTAGCAGCACTTCATTTGCGAACCATGGATTACTGTAAGAACCATTTTCTTCAACAACTTCCACTAGTTTTATCTCAGCCCGCTTTTTTTCGGCTGGACCCGCCCCTTTGAGAATAATCAGCGGGAAGAGGGTCGTTTTCCTCGGATGTTCGACCGTTTCATTCAGTTTTTCTTCACTTTTGTACTACCTCGATCTTCATATTTGATGATCTTTCCATAACGGCCCGAATTACCTCCCTCACTGCCTTCAACTAAGGGAAGACAGTAACGATCATAAGTATTGCCTATATATACCTTAGGGTTTTGCAGCAACAACGCTTCAAAAGAAGCCGTATGTGTCGTAACACTTATGCACCAACATAATAATTATGTAAAGAGCTTTTTATTATCAGACACTTACGGCATTTGTTAGGACAAAAAACCATTTCGTCAGAAAATCATCACAAAGGTTACGTCAAACGAAAGGGCAATTGAAAGTTCTTTGGGCTCGTTCTCATGAGGTCTTTTTTTTTGATCATTGAGTGAATGCGCACTTGGAACCCCATGAGATCCTTGAAAGATCTTCTTTCCTCCAGCTACCTCCAACAAGGACATTGAACTGGAAGAATTTCCTACACGTGGCACGGCTGATTAGAATCCCTTTACATGAGCGATGATCAACCAACGTTGAGAATGTTACAAATGACATTTTGATAAATGAGCGTAACTGGAGTGAGTAACATGTGGGTGGGCGTTAAAGGCACCGAGAGGGAGCATGGCAGAAAAGCATGTAAACGCTATGCCCTGTAAACGAACACTTGAGCCCAGAAGAGATAATGTGTAGCGAAGCAAGCGTTGAAAAACGCACATTTGGGGTGCTATTGCGACCCTAGCACGCTTACCCTCGAACCGCACGCTTCAGTGGCCGACTTGCACGCCGACGGCAGGCAGAAAAGTTGGAATTGATGTTCGTGATGATGTTAGACAAATGAAACAACAAACAGAAACAAACAAGTGAAATGATGAAAGGTAAAAGAAGCAAAAGCATATGAAAAAAAGCATGTTTATGATAGAAAATATCCAATGACGTCATGGAAAGGACCCGTGTGTGCAGTAGTCGAACTAAAGCGAGTCCCTCAGACCGAAGTAGCCCCCTGCCGGTGTCTTCGAGTCCGATGCCACATATTATTTTTGACTCCAGAAAGTTCATTTTGATGCATCCCAGATAGAATCTGATAGAAGCCAAGCCTCCCCTTCTCTGAATTTCCTCGGCTATTTTTAGCCTCGAGAAATTCTGTTCCTGCTATATCCATAATCATTAGGCGCTCCTATGGGCCATATGAGGGCTCACAAAATTCGGACATAATGCCACCTATAAGAAATACATTTTCGTTTATGGGAAGCAAACAACCATGAAATGATGTATTATTAATCGAGGGCACGAGAATAGGCTCATTATATCGTAAAAAAACTGGAAAATGTTTGCCCACGCCCACGACTTGCAGTGAACGAAGGAAGTCAAGGAATGCTCAGAATTAGTGGGTATCCGTTCTAGAGCGCAGCCTTGGCCACTAATTGAGTGTTCTTTTTCTCTCAAAAACCTACTAGAATCCTATCGATTTGGATGGGAAAGAAGCCTCAGATGCTTTCTTCAATAGAGCCGGAATCACATGGTCACAAAGAGAGTATTTTTCAAGAACAAGTGCAACCCCCTTCTGTTTCCGCTATGAAACCCCTTACATGGCTGACGTTGTTGGTATCCCAAAGCAAGTTGTGTCCAAAAAAGTTTGTCATGATACTATCAGTATGGTTTTCGATTGAAGACTTTTAATTAAAGATCACTCTATCCCTTCCAAAATCACAAAATGAGGAAAAAAGATAGGTACTTTGAGAATATGTAGAGCAACGTTCTCCTTCACCAAGTCATCCCCTTCTCAACTCGAAATGAGACCCCTGTTGGGATTCCTCGACCTCTGCCTACCATGAACAAGACGCCTTAAGCGAAGCTTTCATATTGTGTTCAGAGGGCTAAGGATGTAAAAGCTTATCATGATAGCAGATTAATTAACGAATAACGATTCCAAGGATTTTTACAATAATAGTGATAAGTAATATCTAGAAATATTTTCAGTCAAAAATAATAATAATCACAATAGTAGTAATATATACTAATAATGTATGTTCATCACTATTATCAAAAAGAAAAGCTCATTTGAATTCCCGCAGCGCAACATATGATTACGCTGTAGGCGGAAAGTTCAAATACAGGCGTCCAATGTTGATTTGCTTCTCACTGTGAGTCTGTAATCACGTGACCATCGTCTATTTGCTCCTAGTTCCCTTGCTGACCCCCTCCCCTCCTCCCTCGACGGACAGCCCCACCTGGTCGAACATTAATTTGAGAGGCTGTGTCTCAGCCGAATTTCGATTTTTATTCGCGCGAAATATTTCGCGAGACCGTACCAAGCAAGTAGAAAGATAAAAGATGAGGTTTCTGGCCTCAATCAATCTCTTTTCGGGGTGCGCCGTGCATCCTAGTTCCATTCGGAATCGTGGTGAGGAATGAATGCGATTTGCATTATGTAATGAATTGCGTGGGGTAGCCGACAAACCAGTCTTTCGCCTTCTGGACTACTCTGGTACCAATTCATCTACCCCGGTGATGTGGACGGCTTGGTTAGCCTGGGCGGCATTGATGATCCCCGCATGAAGAGATTGGGGTGCGCGCTGCCTGTCACTACACACCACCTTCTCCTATTTATGCTGTATCAAGCAGAAGCAACATAAATGTATGGTTACGAAGAACTCAAATTTCTGCCGACGGGGATATTTAACAGTCAATGAAGCAAATGTGGAAATTTGGGTTGTCAAGGAAGCTATATGTATATGGTGGATCCAAATAGATGGTAAGTGGCGTACTCGGAATACTACCGAAAAGACTTAACAAGATCTCGCAGATTTACTTTATCATGTGGACGCACCACATGTTGGGTGACTGGAACACATCCAAAATCTACGTATTCCGATCGATATCTCAGTGATACGGGCCGCAAGAATACGGTCGCGGCTATAAATATCAAGCGGAATGATATTCTGACGATTTAAAGACACCGTAAGGGAGTAATTTTGGCTTACGGTAGAACAGACGTAGTGTGGACGAGTTCAAGTGACCGCCATTGCACAAACTCGCCAATTTGACGCCTTGGCATGGTGCCAAGAGAAGATGTTTCCATTATAAAGTTGTTCATTCCTTTTACCTTCTCCTTTGTTCTTTCTTATATTGTTCTAGATGTACTTACATGAATGTTAATGTAGTTGGGAATGGCCACTCCACTGCGCTGGGAGTCAGGTGCTACAACTAAAGTTGGCCCGCGGCCGTCTCCTACAGCGGACAACTCGGAACGCCAGTGCGATGATGCGAATGAGGCGCGAATACACACCGCAGCGATGCACTTTTGAGTTCGGGTTTTTTCACCGATTATCGCTTCTAACCTTCTGCGTTCGTTACGAAATGCTCATTTCTTTGTATGTTTCTCTTGTTTCGGACCCCCTTCCGGTTCCTTTAAGTGATTCTTTTGTTTTATGGTACATTTTCGCTCATATCAAAAACTTCGCGTTTGTTTTCGAGGGCTTTTCAATCGTTCATTTTATCGGTTTTCATTCAGCCACTCAAATATTGAATACAGTGAGGGACTGATGCACCGTAGCTCAAGAATGAGCGACTAAGTTTGCAAGTTGAATGCGCCCTCGAACGTCTGGGTGTGTACCCTTATGTCAGGATTTCGCACCGCGGAATGTCGCAAGCGAAGCAACGTGGTCAAGCTAAAGGCGTCATGTTGTAGGGTCCCGAAGCGAACACAAGTCAACCGCGTATCGCCCCCTTAGCATTACCGTGTAATCGTTCTGAGCCCAACTGCGGCGATGCGCATAGCTCGCACACACTGCGTCGCACGCCGCTCGTCGTCGTGCGAAATCCTGACATGACGGTACACGCCCCAAACGTCTTGACGTCCCGTGTTAAAGTTGAATGCGTGGCACATCATGTAAGAACAGAAAAATTTAGGTGAGGAACAGAATGTCAGGTGAAGGTGTTACAACCATGCTGAATTATGGGCAAAAGCTTCGGTCTTTGCCAGGACTCGAACCCGCACTCCATGATTCAGGGCATATGTGCTAATCCATTACACTACCGACACCTCTTTCACCTTACCTCAGCTTCTGAATGGTATGATTACCAAAGCTTATCAGCACCCACACGCATAACATGTTGAGCCGGTTAGCAAGTAACGGCATCGAGCCGTGAAGTTGAAGGCTTAAGTAGATATTGATTTTGATATTTCTGATTTGTGATAACTGCTGATTTCCGCCAAACTTGTTACAAGCATCTATTTGATACCAAAGATTAAAAATATCAATGTCGGGTGGAACGATTTTAAATATGATCGAGCAAAGGCACGAGAAAGCAAGAACATTTTGAACGGTTCAATAAGGGATGGCCGAGAAGACGCTGAGCCATAAAAAGAAGCCGCGGCACAATCAGAGAAAATAGCAGCGAGTTAAGGCTCAGATGTGGCGTCAACACTTCGCCCGACTTCCGTCACCTCAATGGAAAGCCACTTTCATGAATGGCAAGGGTGGTGAGTCGAAGCGACTTCCATGCTCTTTGGTAGCCTTTATACGCATTACTGTTATTGAACTGAGTTTTAAAGTTTTTGGCATTAATCAATCCCTTCTGCGGGATGCGGCACGCATTCTAATTTCATTCAAAATCGTGATGGCAGCGATATTTGGCCTATAAATGAAATTCGTAGGGCAAGCGATGTACAAGTCAGTGATTATAACCTCCCAGACGAGTCTGCTACCAATTCGCCGACCTTGAAGGGAAGGAAGGGTTGGTTGCCCTGGGCGGGCGTTGATACGGGACTTGATCCCGCCACCATGAGTGTGGGCGTGCACGCCACCTAACACTGCACCACCTTCGCTCTATTGGTGATAATAAGCCCCGCTAAATACCATCAAAAGACCATGCATGGAGTCGGGGCAGTGTAGTGGATCAGCATGGCGCTCCGGAAACCGTAGATTATGCGAGTTCCATTCCTGTTCCAAGCCGAGCGCTCTCCCCGTAATTAGGCACCCTTGCAACCCTATTTGCCTAGACTGGGGCGAAAATCGACATCTATCAAAACAGAAAGCGTCACAAGCGAAAAGCTATGAATGGGTAAAAAGATAAAACATGCTATTCGATAGAAATGAAAATATAAATTCACCATAAAATCTATTTATCATAGAAGGCAACATAAATAAATGTTCATCAATGCAAAAGAACATGAGAAAAGAATTGGTGTAATGCAAAGTGCCTTTGAAGAACTTCCATGCCCTCGACTTTCACCAAATCCACAGTACTAATTCGGTCTTTACAATAACTTATATGGCGACATGTGGTAGAGACATTCTGCCTTCATGGGAATGGTCAAAGCAATACCCAGAAAAGGTTCTACCCACGCTACATGGAGCTCCCATTTCTTTGGGATGATGACAGGAGGATAAATATGTGGGAGGATGAGCACTTTGACGTTCGCTTACATCGGTTGGTTTGCAAAAGTCTTTATAAACGTCAAGCATGCACCCAAACCACATCTTTCGTAGGGCATTGAGGACAGTTTAGCATTTGGCGGCACGACAACCTGTCCCTTTTACTAGTTTGGGAGGGTTATTAGGTCCAGCCTATTCGAAATGATTTTATTACTCAGTTAGGCTGACATAAACCATCATTATACCTTTGAAGAATGTTCGGCTCACTCTGGCAGGCAAAATCACTCGTTGGGCGAGAAATCCACGAAAGCCCTGCCGTGTTTGGCCTGTGGGAAGCGGAGGGGGATCGTAATTGTCTAAGCGAGGCGGTATTTAAAAAAAGAGTGAGACTGAAAAGAAATGGGAAGCGGGGATTAAATTCAAGTGATTTTCAAGAGTTTTACCTCTATCCTCCTTTTTCGGCCCTCTATTTGATATTTGATGGTGAGGTATGCAACGTGACGCTTCTTTTGGGAGAGGAAGCTCACCTATGCTTAGACCTGTCTGGGAGGGAGGTCTTTCGCCCACGAAACTCAGAAATAGCGTTGCATTTCCCCGCTAAGCCTAATTAGTGCATCAATATTGACGAATCTGATAAATAATGAAAGTGCTAACAAGGGCATATTCCACCCACATCATAGAACACAAGTACGCGGTAATAGATTGAGGGCAGCCGATGTGGGTACTCCACATCGACTGCTGGCAAAAACTTTTAATTGATTTCCATAAATAGGATTGTAATACGGCGAGAGGAATATTTCACGAAAAAAGTGGAGAAAAGCTGATAGCAAAGCAGATTCCTACCTTTGTAGCAGCGGTGAGAATGACCAAATCGCGTATCTGTCGATTGCGCGGATCCGGCCCGATGTTGATACAGATGATGTGAAGGCCATCGTCAAAAATATAGCCGACAGAGGCAATGATATGGAGCGGCACACGGACTTCCACGAGCTGAAACTGGAACGCATAGTGAAGGTGACTGAATGTGGGGAGTGAAAGCGTGAGAAAAAAGATAATAAATAAACAAATGAAACGAATAAACAGGTAGATAAAAGGAAGATCAATTGCCGTTTCTGTAGAAATCAAGCAAGTAAAAAACTAAATGAAAGATAAATAAATGCCAAGATACCAAAAAAAGTAGTGACCAAATCCTTATTTGGATAGCAAACGATTAAACACATGAATAAATGATGAGAGGTTGAATTATTCCTAGGTATTTACTAAAAATTTTTCTCGGAGTGCGCCATGCCACGAGTCTTGAAAAGAGAGGGTAGACAGAGAGGGTAGACATGAATGGCCCTATGTAGTGACCCATTGACCCACTTCCGAACAAGGAACCCTGACTCCGAAACATAAAGCTCAGTAGTTATCGAGACCTTGCAGGCGTAAAGAGCTACTTCAGCGACTGTGCTATCCTTAAAGTACACGTCCACTATGTGGATAGCACTATTACTCGATCTGGACGGGGAATGGTGCAGCGAAAACTGGCGCCGTTTTTTCTAGGATAGTGCAGCTATCCTGTCAAATCGTTCATCAATGTGGGCACAGTCTAACACAGTCTTCTGTCCCGTTAGGGCCCATGAATGGGCACATTTCGTGTGGGAAGATCAAAAATGCTGTCTTCAGTTTTCATCGGATATCGACTGGCTTTTGCAAGTTATTGCTGTACATATGGGCTTAGCTGCATCCAGGTGCCAACAGCATCTGCATGCGAATGACGAATGCCGTCGTGAAACTCAGCACAGAAAATGGCGCATTGATCTAAGTAGATGTGCTCATATGTTGGTGTGCACCTCTATTTCAGGACTTCGCACTGCGGCATATCGCAAGCGAAGCAATGCGGACGAGCTAATGGCGCTATGTTGTTGGGTCCCGAGGCGATTACAAATCGGCTGCGTATCGCGTCCAGAGCCATAACCGTGTAATCGTTTTAAGACCCAACTACTGCGACGCGCATAGCTCGCACACACTACTTCGCACGCCGCTCGTCGTCTTGCGAAATTGTGACATAAGGGTGCACACCCCTCATATGTGCAGCTTACGTGAATAATGATATAAGCATAATTCATTGAACTTTCGATTCTTTTGAAGGGGTCTCAAATTGTGGATGACGGCTCGCATCTCAATCTCAGCATTTTCCCATAATCTTTTCGCTCCTCAACATCATTCTTCCAGAATGGCAGTAATAAAATCAGGCTCGGCTAGATGAATGTGGGAAAACCGATTACTGGTAAGTGAGTAAGAGCTCATGGGGGCTTCTTACGACCAAATCACGATGAAATAATGGGTACGTGAACGGATTAAGCCCATGAAAGGATTCATTAGCGATGTCAATATACGCACAATACACGTCCATCGTAGAATCATGCCAGAATGCCCCTGATTTATGTCCTACTCATAGGATTCCCATCGACATTCTCATAAGGAGCCACCAATGGGCTCCCTATGATTTCTGAATCGATTTCGGGCTTTTTGGCCCGATGATGGACAACGAATTGCCTAACCTGTGTACTTGTCGACCAAATTTGAAGGTGATGACGATGGATAGTGATTCGATGTGATTTTGGCTTTAGGCTTTGCAGGGATGCGATCGATCCACTGTTCTGAAATCATGCAGTTGTCAACGAATTCTGTACTTTTAGTTCCACTTGCTATAATCGCTTACCAGAGCATGATCGATGATTTTCAACAGGTCACTCCGGCCAGATGGATCGATAGACACAAAACTCACATCGGTAATTACACCAGCAAACTGAACATGGACACTTAATCGGGGATGAACCTTACAAATAGCATTTCAGGTGTAGAAACTAATAAAGGAATCTTTATGGCATCGCTAATATGGGGTGAAGTAAAGTAGCTCATTCACCCCGAGGCTAATTCCCTTCTTAGGTTACATAGTTGTACACCCTTAGGTCAGGAATTTGTACTGTACCGTGCAGCATGCGACGCAATGCGTGCCAGCTGGGAGCACGGTACATGGTTGGGTCCTAAAGCGATAACCCACACCCTACCTATGACACGGTAATTTCACAACATGGAGCGCGGGACATGGTAGTCGTTTGCATATCTCTCTCTACCTTTATTGGCTCCTTCTAATTGTGCTCGAATGTGAATCCAAATGCATTAGTCTGAAATTATATCGCGCTATGTTAGCGATGAGCCAGATTCAGTGCTTATTCGTCAATTTTGAACAATCTGCGTCGCGCAATCAGCGAATTGATCAATGAAAATTAATTTTCTTCAACCCTTCATCACCCCCCTTGATTTGTGATCTCAGTTGTGTTGCATCACTTTTTTGACGGTCGAATTTACGCTCCACAGACGAGAAGTATAACTATCAGACCACGGATCGAGTACAGAAGGCATGGACTGTACGAGCGCAAAATCGATATCCATCCTCAACGATGTGGTTGAGTGTGGAGCGTGAAAGCACCTTTGAGTGTATTCACGGAATTGCAGCTCCCATCGTATACATATATGCTGAGCTAAACGCCCAGACCCTTTCTCTTAAAAACGGTGAATTTGGCAGAAATTAAAAACTACCACCTGGGTAACTAGAAGCTTCGCATAAAGCAATTCTATGTGGGTGACACTCTATTACACTGAGCACACAGAGATCAAACTTTACAAAGCTCAAGTCTCAAATGAGCTTGTCGACATGGCTTCTTTCCCACGGCTTCATTCCTTCGTTCCTTCATCCCCTTGTGATCAATATAGTATGCAGCTGTCTAGACCGACTCGAAATAAAGTTGCCGATAGAGGAGTGACTATGAGAGGGTGTAAATCATAATAAACCCTTTAGTGACTTCAGCATCAAGTGAATAAGAGAGTGCAAGGGGTTGGAAAGCGACGTGGGATCCAAGGGGAACGCTTTGATGAAGGAAGATTGACTTTATCTTCTCGATGAGCGGTTTCACCCGGTTAAAAATAAACGTAGCCATTGTTATTTTCGATTTCAATCAGGGACACACTGCACATTTGTTCGCTGATGATGAGCTCATCCAAGGCACAATTCTTTCGAGGAAATCGAATCAGGCTTGAATCGAACAACTGCAACATCCGCCAGCTTTTGCCTTCATTCTTGGTTAAAGATGGTGTTAGAGGAGTTGTGAGAATTTCTAGCGGAGATGGTATAGTGACAGGTGGTGTGTACTTCCGCTCCTATGGTGCAAGGATCAAATCCCACATCAATACCCGGCCACGCCAACAAGGGTCATTTTTATCGTCCAAACGAGTCTGGTAGCAGTTAACCTACTTCCTCCATGATAGGTGAATTGGTACCAGACTCGTCTGGGAGGATAAAAGCACAGACTTATACACCGGCTGGCTCCCGCAATCATCTGTCACCACGATTCTGAATTTTGCTAGATTCCACAGAGTGGTTTTTATTTTCATCCAAAAATTCTATCCTTTCATCTTTAATAGAGTCACACATTATAGAATGTATAATATAATTATACAACACGGAACCTTTTAGAAAATAAGTATCATCAAGTTGCACGCTGTGAACTGTCAGGAATCTAGAGCCACACTGTTTATGACTGCTCAAGCTCGAAGGGACAGCTCGTAGGGGGTGTAATCAGGGTAATCAGCAGTGGGAAGACATGCTTTCCGTAACTGCTGTGGCGTTGTAGCGTTTTTGTCAGAATCGTAAAGGCATTCAAGTGACTCAATGGAACCTGCCTAGCGAAACGATAATAATAATACGATAAGAAATAAATTTTATGATAAGAGATAGGGCGTAGAAAAGGAGCCCGTGTTGCAGAAATAATAAAAAAGCTTGAATATCAAAAAAAGTTCCATGTAGATGCCATGATCCATGAAGAAACCTCATTGAAAAATGCACTCAAGGACTCATCATGCACTCACCGCCACGTCACATTCAACAGGTTCATCGGGCCGATCATCGGCTTGCGAAAGATTCATTGCGGCGGGGACGATCATCATCGATGAGGCGATTACGAGCAGCAACGGCTGCAGCTGCAGCACAACTCGTCCGTCCGCCACTCGTCCGTCTATGTGTTGTGGGGCTGTAAGCGGCTTAGGCGGTTGATGAGTGAGTGCCGTCCAACAGTGTGCAAATAATGACTAGAATCGCTGCCAAGTAGTGTCCCTGGTCTGCGTAAGCACGTCTGCGCCGCGTCGAGGGCTGGTCGGTGTACAGGTGATAAGCAGTTGCAGTATTGCAGGCGTAGATATATACGATTTCGCCCGTGTAGTAATTATTGACGACCCTGTGTTGTATGGTGCTGGGGCGGTAATCGATACATGGTGAGCAGTCAAGGTTATGTGTGGGAGCGAGTGTGGCGGGATTGGCAACAGATAAGACTAAAAAAGGCGACGGTCTGCGTCGTGTTCCTTTGCTATTGTGATGCCGGGTTGGTTGCCATAGTTGAGAAGGGGGGGGGGGACGAGAAAGAAAAGTGTTTCCTCTCTTTTTGATAATCGAAACCTGTACAGTAAGGAAGTGAAACGACTTCAGCACTTGCTCTAAAAGCTTCTAAATATGATAAGACGAGTGATATCTTCTCGCGCAATGCGCCATGCACTTTTCATCTATTTAGAATCGCAGAGATAGTTGAAAGCACTGTCTGACTGTAACGACGAATTATGCGTCCCAACTGATGAAAAATTCATTTGTATCTTCTCAACTGGTAACGTACTGCATGCAACAGATGGTGTAACACGGGAAACCGTTCTCGAGTGGCCACGTGTCGCACATGGTTGGTCGCACTAATTTCTATGCATTTTTTGTTTTGTTGAAAACTTATCGAGGTGGAAAGTCAGAAAGATATGATCTCGATGATGGAGAACAACACACCTTTTTAGGACTCGTCACCTTAATGAACAGGTAAAATTCCGAAAATAACATTCGATTTCTGTTAACGATTAGCACCCAAAGATTGCGAAAGATAATTTTTACTGCGGTTTCAGCCACTTGGGTAATTCGTTTTTCTCATCACGAATATCACATTTATTTTATGTCAGCACGTGTCGTGCAATCGGGAGCCATCCTGAAGTCTAGAACATTTGCTTACACCACTTTCCTGCAAAGCTTGCAAAGAGATGTTCCAGTAAGCACGGGTAAAGTTCAAAAAATTGGCTCCTATTCAAGCCAGTGCTCAAAGGCACCGGAAGGGGTAAGGAGAAAGTGAGAACCTGAAATACATGTTTCTGAGAAACTTTCCACTTTAGACGAGGTGAGGTGATATGTAGCTCAACTGGCATTGAAAAAGCGTGACATGGGACTTATCACGATCCCGCAGAACAGCAAGTGATTCTGCCGTTCATCCACAGGAGGATTCCGTTCACCATAAAATCCATGAGCATATTCCCGTAGCCACAAGGAAAATGGCCTTCTCCACCTTGAAAAACAGTCAAGCCAATCAATAGAAGCGATGCAGTGAACATTTCTGAAAATTACTCGATTCAATAACGGCAGCCCGCGTGTGGTGAGGTACCGCCCATATCACGGAGATGGGAAGTGCGTATTTAGGGATCGCTTTACAAGCGCAGCTACGTCTTCGTGCCGGTGGATAATTGTCCGCCGATCAGCTGATTTCGATACTGCATTCCACTGGTTCCTTGAATTGTTCAGTAATTTCTGGTGATACTTCAGGCCTCTTTCATCCACTGTGGCTCCAGCGAAAGTACCGGAATGAACGGCTGCAGTAGAGCCGCCACCTTCCGTCGTCGATGCTGAACTACTGCGATGCGCTCTATTTCCACGCTCGATGTGCCATACTACAGTATGACGATCGTGGCGAGAGCTTACGCGCATCTGTGGAAACTCCGCTCGGATTTTTCCGTATTTGCACTGTGCCAGGAGTCTCGCGCAAACCCGAATATCGCGACATCGTGCGAAACTGGAATTCTTCGAACCTTTTGACAAGAAAATGCACTCGACTCCTAATTCGCTTACAAGGAGTCGGACACCACATTTTCCAACTAAAACAGTCCGAGTAACAGGAGATTCCCTTAACGATTCGCAAACTTATGAATTGTTTGCGATGAAATAGTGGTTGAATATGAGAGAAACAAAGAATTCTTATCGAAGAGCCCATGTATTAGGTTCTCCCAAAAGTCTTGTAGTATTTTTTTCGATCATCACTTTTTATTTTTTTTCGTTCAACAAATAACAATTAGGCAACAACGTATTGACCATTGTTATCGGCAACCCTCTGCCACTTTATAGGAAAATCGTTGATTCCCTTCTCCCAGAACTCTGGGTTCTGAGAGTTGAAGAAGTCAGCGATCGCCTTCGCAAGCAAATCATAATCAACGAATTTTCTCTTGACCAGGAAGGATTCGAGAGGATGGGTAAGGTGACAGCCAGAAGGGGCAATGTCTGGAGAGTATGGCGAGTGGGACAGCACATCCCAGCCGAGCTCCTATAACTTGGCCTGGGTACTTTTCGCGGAATGGGAGCGAAATGGGAGCGGGCGTCGTCATGAAGAAGGGTGACCGCGGACCTTTTCCGGCACTTTTCTCGAACAGCGACGGCGAGCTGCTGGAGCTGGTGGGTGCATACGGCAGCGGTGACTGTCTCGCCTTGTACCAGCACCTCGCGGAAAAGCATTTCCTCCGCTTCCCAGAACCAGCACAGTCCCAAGCGTGGTTTGTCTTTCATGTCAATCTCGCCGTTGCTGAAGCTGATGAACCAGCGGCGCACGGTCACGTAGCTAACACATCCCTTGCCCAATGCAGCGCTGATGGAGTGGCAAGCTTCCGTCGTTTTGGTGCTGCAAGACCGCTCATAATAGATGACACCGCGAGTTGGGTGGGTATCGACAACGGGCATTGTAGCTCTCTCCACGGGATCTGGTGGGTCAATATATATTTTCTTAGAAAGCTTAAGGAACGTTCTATCATATTCCTGAACCGCCTGGACCTGCCTCGAAGTGAACAAGAGTTACTGATTTTTTTGGAAAAGTTCCACAAGACTTTTGGGACAACCTAATAGATGGTACGGCCGCATTCATACCTTGCGGTGCGGGCGGCACGACGTGAATGTATGTCTTTGCGTCTCCGCCTGTGTTACCCTATCTCATTGCCTGCCAGTCTGCCTCATTGCCTGTGAATGCAGCCACGCCCAGTTGGCGCAAAATCTAAAGACGGCCTTTGTGCACAGCCGGATTCTTCGCCGCTCGAGTATTTTTAGAAACAGTTAGTAATTTCGAAACCATTTTGAGCTGCTTATCAAGAAGACAGCATGGTTTCCTTCATACTAGGTTCCTGCACTCTTTTCTGCGCTCAATGAGAAATTACCTATTGACAACAGGCTGTAGATGGGTGTTGATAGAATTTGCTACACAAAACGACGCTGGGCAGAATAGCAGCTCGTCCAGCATGCAGAGACAACAGTACTGTCTCTCTCAGGTCTATGAGGTGTTACATCCATGCGACTTTTTCTTGGGAAAACAGCTGCGAAGTATAACACTCCCCGTTTCCGCCTGTGCCACCCTGTCCTGCTGTCTGCAACTCTGCTTCGCTGGAAGACGGTCTTTGTACGCAGCCGACTTCTTCGGTCTTCTTCCAACGTTATGTACCTTTAGATGTCTTGCAATAGGCAAGAGTGTCGTTGCTCGATGTCTCAATAGCCAAACGGTGATTTCACGTATCTTTCAACCAGGGTGTATAATTGTCTCATCAACCGTATGAATGAGAAAGAAAAATGAGATGCCACACCACTTACAGGAAGACAACGGAAAAAGAAATAGAAAAGGGAACAATAATCCGGAATCTTCAGTTTCTGAGTACATTCATCACAATATTGTGGAACTGCGTCCACAGCACACATGCCGCGAACAAGACTATATGTGACTTTGCTCGTTGGGTGTGTAGCTATGTCAAATTTTCGCTTTGCGGCGTCGCACCCGCGGCGCTATCAGCACAACTCGTCGCGGTCGGTTGGATTCCGCTCAGCGAGGAAGGGGCTGGTACCATGGAGACCCTTCAAGAAATAGCTGTTTATCTCATCATTATTCAAAAAACAATAACTTTTGGGCCTTAAAAGACAAAATATAAACATAAAAAGTAAAAGAAACAATAGCATTACATAATATGAATGCTGATCAAGAAATAAATAATTAGGGTGTAAATTCAAAGAGAGAGTACGCAATGTGCGTAACCACACGCGAAAGAAATCCGCTGCACTGCTCATCACGCGCGGGCGCGCGGAAATGAAACTTAAGGCCACACAACTTTGCTCGTTACCGCGCTGCCACCACAATCTGGGTGCCACTACAACAGAGAATCCACGTGGCCACGTTTAGCAAGCCACATGATGGTGCGAGCTACGTGCGCCGTATTGGTTGCGTCCTGAAGCGATTACACCTGGAATGAGGCGTAGGGCGCAGTCGTCGCTTTGGAACCCATCCAATATGGCTTGGCGTACGGCACCGTCATCGCTTCAGGACTCTTCCAATGCGGCGTGCATAACTCGCACCATCGCATCGCACAGCGAACACCATCAAGCGGATTCTGTCCTAGTGACATACACCCGCCACAGGCTCTTTCGGTTACATATGGCGCCGAATGGTTCGGTATTGCATGGAGCTTATAGGATGCCTGGTGCACCAAGTCGGTCATCTGCAGTGATAAGCACGGAGTCTCGTGTCACATTGAATCTTTTCGAAAATATCGCGCTTTTTTGATAACCCAAGCGACAAAAGAAACAACGAAGGTATTCAGACCGGAATGAAAGGAAAGCATTCATATGTAAACATCGTTCTTTTGGAACACCTATATATCAGCCTCAGTGAATCATAGCTGATGACGCTAAACACTTCCCTAACGTCACGAGCCATTAGTGGCTCCATACTCTATGAGAGCCGTGTAGGCTGTACAGGGTGCGGTAAAGATATTGAACGCTTTCAAAATCTTACCGCACCAATAATTAAGAAAGATTCAGCATGAATTTTCTTCGAATTATAGATGATCAATAGGCATTCTAAAATAATTATTCAGAATTTGATTGGATCGTCTCTGACCCATGTATATACTGAAGAAGACAGCGAGGGAGCGTCGGACGCAGGTGATCGTTGTGCAAATCGTTCTGAGCCTTCCCGGGTAGCTACCAAAGGAAGGATTCAATTGTGAGGAGATCAGCAGGTCTTGCCCTCCAAGACACTCCGAACGAAGTAGTCGAGCGCATTGAGACTTGGCTTACTCAGTGACCGTCAGTGCGAGGTAGTGAAGTCGTTGACGCAGTTCTGTGACCACTTTTGTACTGCGCCTTCTGAACTGGAGATGCGTCATGATGGAGGTCATCCGGTCGAGGAGGAGGATGGAGGGGGGGGGGGGGGAAGGGGGAAGGGGAGGGTGAGGTATGGTAGAACGAAGTCAGGCGTATTTGAGGGATAGACGGGCCTCACGACAGCTTCTGCTGCCTCGGATATTATCGAAGTTGTGAAATTTCGATACCCTGACTCTTCCTCTCCATGCCACTCGGATTGCCCAGATCTCAACCTGCAGGACGGTGAGCTTTGAGCCCTTTGGAACACAAAGCCTGAGCTTCTTCTCACAATTCATTCGAGACTTTCGGAAGTTTCCTTGCAAAAGTATGAGAATAGTTGCATTACGTTCTTTTGCCAGCAGCGGCAGACTGTTTTTCCCATACCATTTTCGTTATTCTGTTCAAGCCAAGGGGGCGACAGTACTGTATTCTCGGCATGATATGATACGTTTGCTAAGACTGCTGTTAATCTTATACCGGGAATTTATGTTGATACCTTCTCTTTTCTTAGTATGGTGAAGACTTTTGACGAGGTCATTACCTTTGCTGCACCCTATCTGTGGAAAAAACGGAGCATACCAGAGAAGTCTTCAGGGAACCAGGTGCATTCTGAAAATGGTTTCTGCATCATAGATGGTACGTGCATAAAGCATACAACTGATGCCCATCTTTATTAACCGATTTTATGAACTAAAAAATCGAATTGAAGAACACCCCTTTTGAAAAGGCGACTACAATTTACATATTGTGATGTGTAGCCTTTGTACCGTGGCGTTTGTGAGGTTCAAAGGTGTTCTTCACTTTTTTATTGCAAACGAAGCGAAATACAGTGGAATATAAGGTCTAATCAAAGCACTTACTGAAAAATTCATAGCAGTTTCGTCACAATTTCCGAGATGAAGTGATAATGCCACTGAGTGGCATGACGCTTACGTCCGTGGACTCGCACGGGAACCGTAGGCAAAGCTTTGTGGCCCCAATAAAGTCTTTGGTGTATGGCATGTTGCCCTAATATCGCTTATCATATTATGATTTCCAAACCTGGCGGGATAATTTGGATTAATTAGTGGTTAAGCTGTCTCCTTATTATCCTTACTGCGTTCTCCCCTTATGCTCTATTCAACTCAACGCTGTTCATGTTTTATTAGGCAACGATATGTGTATTGCGTTACGTTTATGTTTTTTTACACATGTTTTTTCCTTATGGCTTCCAGAGCAAATGATTTTTCACATATGGGTTATTGTTAAAAGGGTTTTATATAGGTTGTTGTGAAGGGAAAATATATCCAACATTCAGGTTGACACTTTTTAGTTCTACCATTATCATTTTCGTAGTCGTGAGTATTGTCTTCGGTCTTGCTTAGTATTTACTAGCTGATTGTTTCGCTTTAACACCATTGCACCTATTGTCTAACTTCTATTTTCTAATTAAACTACATTTGACAACACATTAGTTTTCACCAACACCTTACTCACTTATGAAGCTGCGGATGTTAATGATAACCTGGTGGTTCGTCTGAGTTAGAAGGCGCAACGAGTCACTCAAAACAATTTTTTATCAACCATGTGATTAAAACTTTTTTGTGTTCTTCATCGATCAGGGCTGTATCCTTTTTTGCTTTCACTTTTATTTTGACTCTAACTGCAAGTTTTCGATGGGTTCGGTAACCCAGTTCTTTCAAATGCTAAGAAGAGCTTAGCGTTCAAAAAGTAAGCAAACTGAGAAAATTCGCGTTTTCGCGCCAAATGCATGCCACGTTAGTGTTAAAGGGTCAGACTTCTTACTAGGGAAAGTATTTTACTTCCATGGAACTTTGAAATGAGACCCGGGGGAATCGATAGAGCTTCGAACGCTGATTATAACTGTGAAAAAAAATTGCCAAATGACATCCTGAAACGAGTTACGAGGAGTCAAAGTTTGCCTGTGACGCCTGCGAGGCACTCTGCCATCAGACGGTTTGTCAAAATGGCCATTTGCAATGAGACACATACCACTGTACGCGCTTTTAAATGCTGATCTT
Source organism: Trichostrongylus colubriformis (assembly GCA_963978905.1). Lineage (NCBI taxonomy): Eukaryota > Metazoa > Nematoda > Chromadorea > Rhabditida > Trichostrongylidae > Trichostrongylus > Trichostrongylus colubriformis. Next base: position 9,378,316 of record OZ022256.1, read on the forward strand.
AGATCTGTATTCAGAATCTGTCAAACAATCACCTAAATGAAGTTGTGAAGGTTTTTCTGAAAAAAAAAACGAGTAATACGTTTCAAGTTTTCAGCCGATTCGAGAATTTGACCAAATCTCGGAAAAATTGGTGGTCTATTGGCTGGCAACCCATTCAACAAAGGAGTAGTCGTTGACCCTCGCCCAGCAAATGCTCTTATTTGGCGCTTGTTACGTGCGTTTAGTGTGATGGGCAAGTGTGATAGCTGATGTGATGATAGTGTGATAGGCGATATGTTTAATTTATCTTGTTCAGCTTGCAGGATTTTTTGTGGAAGAAAATCCAAAAACTCCTACTTAAAAACACCAGAAGGGGGTAATTTTTGGCTTACGGTAGAACAGACGTAGTGTGGACGAGTTTAAGTGGCCGCCATTACACAAACTCGCCAATGTGACTTGTTGGCATGGTGCCAAGAGGAGATGTTCCTATTATAGATTTGTCTTTTCCTTTTACTTTTTCCGTTGTTCTTTCTTATATTGTTTCTAGATGTACTTACATGGATGCTAATGTAGTTGGGAATGGCCACTCCACTGCGCTGGGATTCAGGTGCTACAACTAACGTTGGCCCACGACCCGTCTCCTACAGCGGACAACTCGGAATGGATGCGCTGATGCGAATGGGATGCGAATACACACCGCAGCGTCGCGCTTTTGAGTCCGGGTTTTTTCGCCTATTATCGCTTCTAACCTTGGGTGTTTATTACAAAATGCTCATTTCTTTGCATCTTCCTCTTGTTTTGGACTCCCTTCTGGTTCCTTTAACCCCTGACCACCCCTGATTTTCCGACGTTGGGCCAAAAACTGGATCCGGCTGGAAATTTGCACAAAGGGATAATTCGACTCCCTACGCGCGAATATCATACAAGGAAACGTTTAGAAGTGAGAGAAAAGCACTTACTGACAATGAAACACAAAATGCAAAAAGCACCGGCGGTACGCAAACCCCCAACCTCGAGCCTGCAGAACCGGGGCACTACCACTAGGCCACGGAGGCCATTGCTGGCCCTGCGCTAGTCATCCTGATGACGAAGCGCCTCGCCATTGAGATGTCACAGGCAAATCACAGCAAACTTTGACCCCTCGTAACTCGCTTCAGAATGCCATTTAGCAATTTTGGTTTTCACAGTTATAATCAACGTTCGAAGCTCTATCGATCCCCCTGAGTCTCATTTCAAAGTTCTATGGGAAGTAAAATTTCTCCCTAGTTAGAGGCAGACTTCTGGACAAATCCGTATTTCAATTCTATCTTCTAGTGAAATGAAGTGAGCATTATTCATGGTCCTCCTTATGATAGCATAAGTAAATGGCTGACAATTCTCATTGGTACACATGCGGCGCAGGCACCAATCGTATACTCCACCCCACAAGCATACAGGAACATTTGTCAGGTATTTCCCACGAGTGATACCGCCGCTTCGCATGAATTTCTAGTCAAACGTACATATACCGAATGCCCACCATAAATTTCCGCAGTTGTGTCCAAATCGATCAGCTTGAGAGGACATAGCACTTCTCCCATACCAGAATTCCTCGCCCGTACCTAATAGCAATGGCAGGCCAGAAGTTGGACGAATTCGCGCCATGCTGAGATAGAAATGAGGGTAAACAGATAATTAGGTGCAAACAGACATGCTTGATGTGATCATTGCACTTTGTTTTTACATTCAAGTAAAGAGTTCAAAAGAGAAAGATCAAAGTTTGCAAAAATTTGCCGTCAGAGTGGATGGAACCACAACCTCATTTTGGCATACGTGGAGCTTCTCAAGAAAAGTGCATTGTTGCATGTTCATGATGTATCCACATATTTTCCGGCAACTATTTCCAAAAAGGCTTCATTTTTTAGAGAACTTCCCTCGTAAATGCTGCTCATGGAAGATGGTTCGGAGATGCGAAGCAATAACACGAAAGATAGAAGTGGGAGAATCAGTATAGGAAAGCAATCCGCGGGAAGCACGACAGTGGAAAATGAAGGCGATTCAGGTTAGTCTTTTGTGTTTACATTTTGCCTTTCCGAGGCCGCGTTCATACTTTGCGCACCGACGGCGACGACGACGAAATCATGTGCCCGCCGCCGACAAGGGCGGCACTCTAAATCCAAGTACTCATATCCGAATCTTGGTATAATTTGGCACTAGCCTACCTTAGCACTAAGCCAAGATTCCAACTCGATTTCGTGACTCTCGCCACTATCATCATTCTGTAGTATGTTGAGGTCGAGTGTTTAACAAATGGAGGGCGCCACCAAAGTGCCGCCACCGTCTCTGGCGAGCGCATGATATTGCCACCGTCGCCGCCGATGCGCAAGGTATGTACGCGGTTTGATATCAAAACTGCTGCATTTGTTGTGAGTGCAGTACAAATAGAGATGCATATTGACAGTAGCCCGCGAAGATTTGGCTAGTGGCGGCCGCGTGGGACCGCGCAATCGCAGAACAATCACGACTGTAGCCTATGCATGGCTGCATGGGCTGTTGTGCATTTTTCTTTTCAAATGCTATGTTTCTAAATAGAACACGCGTCAAAGAAGGTGAAATACTCAAGCTCTTCCAACTATCCACGATTGCGAATTGTGTGACCAGCAAATCGGTCTGGTGTAGGTAATTATTCGAATAGGATGAAGAAAGCGAGACACCTCAGAATTTAGCCGCTGACTAATCCAGTAGTTATTCGGTAGTTATTCGAATAGGATGAAGAAAGCGAGACACCTCAGAATTCAGCCGCTGACTAATCCAGTTACCTGGTGGTATTTGTGATGCTCAAAACAGTCCTTTTTTCGTTGGTCTCAGGAGTGACAGGTGAAATAATCCAACAGCTTGTATGCTTCGAATTCAGGGTAGAGTATGTGGGTCAACACTACCTAGGTCAAGTGAAGTCAGCCCTATGTCCCATGTTTTCAATTCGAAAGGTTATACAAATGCACTGACGTTTGTACCATCGTACGTTGTATTCCTGAGGATAACTCCGATGAAACTTTCCTACCAAATAGTCAACAGATAAGTTTAGAAATAATTCAGATCGATGAGATTGGAAATACAGATATTATTCCATTATACGATTCTCTCAAAATGGAACATATGAGATTGTATGAGCTTGAATTTTACTCATTTCTCTGCATCTTGCAGTCCACTTTACTTTCCTTGCTTAAGCGAAGACAAAACCACTTTTTTCACCTTCAGTGCGATTACCCATGGGTCATTCTGCGGCAAATCAATATGTTGTCTTCTTTCCCTATAAAATCACGGGTAAAAACCCTTCGATCGGCCCCAGGCGTTTGCTTATTCATTTGTACACCCTTCGTATAAGAGTGATCCCAAATTTCATGTTACAGGCCATTAGGAAGGCAATGATTTTGATATTTTGAGTGCTCAAACCGCGTACATACCTTGCGCCCCAGCGGTGACGTTGGCGATATCATGTGCCCCCAACCAACAGCGGTGGCACTCAGGTAGCGTCCTCTATTTGTAAACGCTGGACCTCACCACACTACAGTGTGATGATCGTAACGAGAGTCATGATTTCGAAGTGGAATCTTGGGGCTTAAAGGCATATTCCGCGCTCGCTATGGGTGGAGTAACCAATTGACTCTCAGTTGGTTGTCGGCGGTTCGAAGGCGGTCTCTCCTCGCCCTATTGCCTGCAGTGGGGCGTGAAGAGACCGCCTCCCAACCGCTGACAACCAATGGAGAGTCAATAGGTTACTCCACCCATAGCGAGCGCGGAATATGCCTTCAATGCTGAGTAGCCATAGTGTCAAACTAGGTTAAGATTCGAATTCGAGTACTTGGGCCCCAGAGTGCTGCCGTGGTCGGCGGCAGGCACACGATGTCACCGTCGTCGCTGCCGGTGCACAAAGTACGAACGCGGTGTCAGAAAAGCAGATATAAACACGAAACATGAACTTAATTCGCTATCATTTTTCACTGATGTGCTTCCACGAAGTGGCTTTTTCATCTGATTCTCTCCCATCTACCTTCCCCTAGAAAAGCAATACCAAAAAAAAGATTCGACAGCTGCACGCCATACGTGGTCGCTGAATCACTGCCCATGCGTACATATATGGACTGCATGGTGTCGAATGCATTGATTAGTCCTAGAACTCTATTCGCTAGAGCAATAGCTAATATATAACAGATGCGCAGAAATGGAGAAACTCTATAAAATTGGGTGACTGGATGTTGAAATGCACACTTTCGCAAGGGGAAAAAGGCGACAGCTAGAAAGGCACACCACAATAGCTTTTTTGGACTGTGTGTGTTGTCTAATCATTGTGTTTCTTGAATCTTGGCTCTTCGTGTGTATTTGGACAGAAAATAAGTAAATTATGGCTGAGAGGTCTTATTCTTCAGTTTTTTCCCTGAGTAAAAGCTCCCCTCAGCCTTTTATACTATATCTCTATGTTCGAAAATCTCATTGGGAAAAGAGCATTGTGAACATTGCAGAATTCTAATGCGAGATCACTGAAACCAATACCCTGTCAGCCTTGTTATAGATCTACCACTTGGGCTGGCGCACACTACTGCGCGCGTCACACATGGAAGCATGCTGATTGGGCTCGATCGATCAGTATCATCGATCGAGCGGTTTGCAGAAACAGGGAATTCGCAAGAAGGGGAAAAGGTAATAAAATCCTCTCCCGTCAATCTCGTCTCCTTCCGCACTAATCGATATCGGTCGAGCTCCTTCAGCATGCTTCTATGTGTGACGCGCGCAGTAATGTGCGCTAGCCCAGCTGGTATCTAAAATTCATGATCCCACCTTTCCTGCGGCGCGAGATATGAATTTCCCGCCATTCGACTTTCGAAGCTCCTTGTCACCTCTTATCAGTTGCTATCACTTCCGGTCTCTCACCAGTAATTTTTCCTTATCACCCCCTATATCACTTTGAAAATTCAGATTGCTTCGCTGCGACGAGATTATTAAATTCCCGCCATTCGCCTTACGAGGCTCCTTATCACCTCTTATTGGTTGCTATCACTTCCGATCTCTCACCAGTAATTTTTCCTTATCACCCCCTATATCACTTTGAAAATTCAGATTGCTTCGCTGCGACGAGAGATATTAATTTCCCGCCATTCGCCTTTCGAAGCTCCTCATCACCTCTTCTCAGTTACTATCACTTCCAGTCTCTCACCGTTAATGTTCCCTTATCACCCCCTGTATCACTTTAAAAAATCAGGTTCCTAACTTTGCTGTGACGCGAGATACGAATTTCGTGACAAACAGACGGACACACACACAGACAGACAAACTGATTATGTATAGTAGTGATCCTCCAGAATTAGCTCGTGTGCCATTGTGTATGGTCACGACAACGGGACTTCCGCAATGAACAGTCCGTGAGTAGCTGCTGTTTAAACGTGTGACAGCTCGCTGGCAGCATTATACACGCATTGATACAGATTCCTTGAAGAGTGGTTTTGTGAACAATCCTTTTATTATGTAAGCCACCTATCTTCTGTGTCTGTCGTTCTACGGATCACATCGTCGATCTGTTCTTCTGTGTGTTTGTTGGCCTGTTTGTACTCTGTGTGCTTGCGCGTCTACAAGCTTGACTTAAGCAGCAGGTGGTAAAATCAGTTTAGCGCTCAGAAAAGAAAAAAGTATTGGGCTTGTGTTGGCAGTATCAATGAAGCTCTGAAACGGGTTACGGGCCACATCATTGAGAGAGTATACCCGCAGATCTTTAATTCTATAACCGGGAGGTCGTACCGATGCATAATTAACTTCGCATCAATGTAATTTCGATGTGGTCACACACTACCTTGTCTAATCGCTTGATCATCACTGAGTAATTCCTACTCAGATAATATACGTGGTCTTTCCTCATCGTGCCGTGTGACATGCGAGGCACTTCGGGCAGCTCAGACTGGTGTAGAGAGGGGTTATCAGGGATGAAATTAGGTGGGTTTGGGGTCAGCTGTGTCGTTGAAAAATTCGAAAAATGAGAACCCTCCAAAGCAAAACTTCCTTTTCGCTTATGAACAACTGAGAGAAGAACATTACACTCATCGAATACAAGCCGCGAGTCGGTCCACGCGCAATGTCGGCGATCTTAGTGAAATGCAGAATCATTTCAATAGTGATTTGGATCGTTTGTAGAGTGTTAGTGTGGTCAACTGTCAACTCACCCACTGGTTTGATTAACTCTAGCACAGATTATTAAGTAAAATTTTATTCCTAATAACCAGTAGAGAATCGGTCCAGTGCAGGGTATGGCCTTTACCATAATGGCGTAACGGTCGAACTCCTAGGCGAAGGCCCACGTTCTATAGCCCGAGGTTGGCGACGATGAAGGTCAGTGCTTTCACGCCTGCTCCTTTTACTCAAAAACGTCCATCCTCTGATGTATTGAGTCATTCCATACAAGTGTCGTTTTTTTTCTAGCATAAATTTTTCCTATGAAATTTCAAGTTTTTGCAGCATGTCATATATCACTTGAAAGAGGTTTTCCTGCTCTACAATATGTCAGGTTTAGCTCTGAGTTTGTTATAATGGGGCCGACATTAAGGCTGGAGGAATTGGAGAGGTCCAGCCGACAGAAATTGGCCAAACCGGCAATCAATTGAAACACTATAAATCTTAAGAAAATCAACCAGTCATATGTCGCGTACTTAATCCTGACCTCTTCTACGATTTCCAGTATTTAGTTGATCAAGACGTTGTGTCGTTCTTTTTCCAAAATCTTTTTTTCGAAAGCACTCACACTTTTTCAAAGTGAAATTTTTTCTTTCAAATCCCTTGCTTAGAGTTGTTTTATGAACCACTTCGAACAACTTTTTCTGCTACATTGAAAACATCTCTCTAGTTTGTTTTGGCTGCGATTCAGATTGAGTTTTAATACCATGTGATAGGGGTCCAGCTGACATTTTTCACACTTTGTTTTTTCCATGAGAATGTCAAGGAATCCGGTCAGTGGTATTCCTCTGTTCCTACCCACCACCTGTTCTTAACAATTCACCACTCGTTCATTTGATTGGGTGAGAAAATTTTCTTGCCTTGGTTCGAAGAAATTGTCTAAAATCACCGAGTTGTGGCGGAAAAAATAAATGTGGAAAAAGAGCGACGTGAGTTTTCAAGCAACCGACTGGTGCACCTTGCAGGAGAGGCCGGGGCTAGGTACGGAACACATGATTGGTTAGTTTTCCTCAAGTAAAATATAGGGTTCTAATTGATTGCCGGTTTGGCCAATTTTCGATTATTGGACCTACCTCTTTGCCAGCCTAAATGTCGGCGCCATTGTAACATGCTCGAAAACTGAACGTGACATTTTGTAGAGCAGAAATTTTAGTTCCGAAGATATATGATATGCTGCAAAAACTTGTGATTTTATGGCAAAAATTTTTGCTTGAAAAAAAAAACGGCACTGCTTATGAAATGACCCACTAGATACCGACGGCTGGATCAGATAAACGCTGAGTAGCGGTAAGAAAATGCAAAAAAAAGGAAAAGGAAAAAGGAAGACAAAAACGGGAAATAGGGATTGTCAAGGAAGAAAGAAAACGGTACCGTGTTTGTTGTGATGCGGCGGTGCACCCACAATGGAATAAGGATATAAACAGCGATGTTAAATAGAGGGCTTGTTGCATGGTGATGATTTGCAAAAGGTTGTGAAGAAATCTTTGTGAGTACGAGGTAAAAGAGATCTGAATGGGTATGCGTCCGAGAGAGTACTAGCCAGAAGGGTAAAATCACGTTGCCGGATGTGTGGCGTTAAAGACAGTATTGGGGGTAATGTGGGTGATAAGAAATTCCAAAAGGAGTCATTTAGTGAAAAACTACGGCTCTGAAAGGCCTATGCATGGCGAAATCCCCCGCGGAAGGCGCCTCTTTGAGCTGTGGCGGAGGCGGCCTAGTCAGGACAAGCCGCCTTGGTTTAGAACAGCCCGCCTCCAGGCGACGTGATAAGTGGTTGGTCACGGTGATGTTGATCAAGGAGATCGGCAGGATTGAAAGTATCGCAGCGCGCTTTCTCACTTTTAGTTTGAAGCTCACCACATGAAAATAGATGCTGTCGCATTTCCGAACATCTCTTCATGTTAACGTCTTGGTAATGACAATGGAAAACTTATGCGGACTACCCGCCTCTTGACGGGAAAGTCGTCCGCGCCTAAAACCAACGGTGGGAAGGGGTCCTATAACTCAGGTTTTTGGCCATTTCCATCCGTTTTTTCTCCACTGTCCTGTTACTAGGCATCTCGGCTTTCATATTCTTTTCTTCTTTTACTTTTCGTCCGAATTTTCCCTAAAGCTGCCTTGAGGCGAATTTTCGTGAGGCGAGTGCGAGCTGTTTTCTTCGCAGCGATTGCGTACAATTGCTTCAAGGTTTCATGCCTGAATTGACTATCTGATTAGGATGATTATCGTGATATTGTTGCTGCTCTTTTACTTGTTAAGCTACTATCATCTTTTTATGTAGAGGAGTCTGTTTCTACCTTGTCGAAAGGATCCCACTTTTTCTCATTGTTTGAAGTGTTTAAAATATCATGTGTTTGAAACGTTTTAGTATGTTTCAGGTGATATCGCAGTGAGCATCCCACAAGGGGCGCCAGTTTTACCTATGTCTTATAGGTAGGAGAAACCCCTTTTCCCTCCACTAAAGCTACGTAAAAAGGAACGTTTAAGTATGCGTCTTGACTCTCAGAGATGCTTAGGTGAGCAACTTTTTTTAAGATGCCAGTAGCACCATATTCTACTATGTCTCAAGTGCTTAAGTACCACTTCTTTAGAGGGGTACGACAGTGCCATCCAATTGCGCTGTAAGCGGTGTGGTTCTTACTGTTCTAGCCCTCCAAAACAAGCTGCGGGAATTCGTGCTGATGGTGCCGCGAGTGTGACGCCGCAAAGAGAAAATTCGACATAACGCCACATACCCAACGTTGCTTGCAAAGACAGTTAAATAGATTTTGCAGCGAAGAGCGATGACATCACAAGCGCTAGCACACTGCAAGAGTCGTCCCAAGTTGTTCAGCTGACGAAGTACACTTTACCCAACAGGAATTGACCGTACAACGTCTGCTGACAGCAACATTCATCCATTTTAGATCGTCGATCAATACCCCGGATGATCATATGGAAGAGCATGACTGGGTAACGTACAAACATTTGTCACCGAGGTTTGAAAAAAGTTCTGTGAGTTCAGCTGTGCGGGAGAGAAAAAAATTGTGGAGTCGCGTAATAAGTCTTCTTCGCTCCATTACAGCAAAGCGGGAATTCATAGAAGGAAGAATATTTCTAAACCCATGAAGGGTGACGGTTCACTTGCTTATCACCCTAGACAAGGCAGAGGCTTTTGCTAGCTAATTTTAAAGAGACTTCGTAGGTGATGACACAACTAACTCAGCCCTAAAAACTCTGCCATCTTTAGGAATGGTGGGTTCGGTAGTGTTGAGGACGAAAGATATTCTAAACGAAGGAAAACATTCTAAACTATCTCTTCAAATGACCCTTAGGTGCTTCTAATACTCCGAATAAAATTCTCTTCTTTTCCGAGAAAAACGTCGCTCCCTACATCGTTGGACCTCCTGAATTTCTGTTTAATAGGACTCTTCTTCACGCCGAGACCACTCTCAAATGTAAGCACTACCTTGTTAGCCTTCTTTCTAAGAGGCACCGCACAGTAAGCCGGCTATTACAGACCCATGAGCATAACTTTTGTTTTCTGTAGGTTATTCGAAAAGTTCATCAAGTGTTGCCCGAATGTCAGCATAGGCTCAGAAACGAAGATCAACAGTTTTGCAGATGCTCAATAACACCAATGAAGAGCTGCCGCACTAGACCAAGAATCAAGTGTGGACGTCATATGTATATATTTTGATTTCTCCGAAGCATTCGGAGGTTAGTCAATCGAAATTATTATACAAGCTAAAGCAGATAAGAATTCACTTCAAAATAATTAATTAGCTCGAGATATTTCTATCTGATAGCACTTTTCAAGCTCGTCTTAAGGAATCTTCTTCTCATCTTCGAGTAGTGTTCTTCAGAGTGGAATGTTGTCTCCATACTGTTTAGTATTTATACGTGCGAGCTCCCTTCATTAGTAGAGAGCCATGGACTTTTATGTCAAATCATTGCGGTCGATATAACATTGTACAAGGCAACTACATCGCCGGTTAATCCTGCGCTGTTTCAAAAGGCTGTTGGAGTCTTCGTAGTTTCCACTGTTCTACGGGCGAAAACCAAAGTGTTACACACAGAAGTATGAAAAATGTCAAAAACAGGTATTACATAAATGATACATCCATTGAAGAAGCTGCTTAAGTAGAAGACCTCGGTTTCGCTTTTAACAGTAGCCTGGTTTCGACTCTCACTGCGTCGAGATTGCCTCTGAAGCCGAGCAACGACTCATGTTCTTGCTCAGGTCGCTCAGAAGCAGAGACCCCTCTATTTTGGCTAAGGCCTACAGAATGCATATTCGACCTCTTATGGAATACGGAACTCGCATATTCTTCCCTCCCGAGAGGAAAGAGCCTGCTATTGAAGAAAGTTAGCCTGCTATTGAACGAGTGCAAAGTAATTTCAACAGAAAAATCTTCCTGAGAACTCTCGGGATCAGTTATAGTACTATACCGCATTCAGCAATTAGGAACAAGATGCTGAATCCAGATAATCCTCACGAATGGAGCGTGAATAACGATCTAGTCACTTTTCTCACAACCATCCACGGTACAATGTCCTATGATTCATCTTAATTGCTCAATTTCTCTACTTCCTCTACAAGAGGGGAGCACAACAAGCTTTGTTTAAAAGCTGCCAAGTAAACTTTTAGTGGTCGCTTTTTCACCGAGCGAGCGGGTTCGGAGTACGCTATCATAAGCAAAAAGGTTCCTATTTCTTGTCGACCCCAGCTTTCAGACGAGAATATCTCACTATCTGAAAGGCTAGGGCTACTTAATTTCCGCCATTATCAAAATCGCTTCTGTTTTTAGGGTTGGATTTCGTTGTTGTTCCTCTAATATCTCAGTGGTTGCTCCTTATTAGCGTTCATTTGAGTCGTTTCGCCATTCTTATCTTTTTCTACAATCGTTCCGCGTTCGTTTTTCCGCGTTCCAACTTGTCGATTACTTTGGTGTCTTCTGAACGTGTAATAAACAAGTACCAGTTGGGCTGGCGCACACTACTGCGCGTCACACATGGAAGTATGCAAAGTCAGCGCGTGTATCGAACTCTCTCACCCCGTCACACACTCTCACCCTCACCCAAGCCCGTAGGTCACGCCGTCTACACCTCAAACTTGGGTAATTGGACCAAAGGGTGGACATACACACGCACACACAGACATACAGACATACCAAACTTCTGGTTTATATATAGGGTATGATTCACGTTGATGCAATGCCCTTGGCCAAGAGAAGCTGTGCCAGTCTCGAACCTTAAGCAGCTTTTTTCTGCATTAGAATGCGATGACTTCGGCAAGCATTTGCTGACCGATCAGCGTTGACATATGCAAATGGTGGAGCTGGAAAAGTGAGCGTTGGCCCGGTGTTGTTTCGCTCACCAATGAGCCTTCAGAGACCAGAAAATTTGGCAGCTCATTGAAAGCTGGCTTCACTAGACGCGCTGATAGGATATCTTTACTTCCGATAGTCCCGCAGCTCCCAGGCGTGCTGCCACAGATGAAAGGGAAGAGCGAACATGAGCATCCAACTGATGCAGGTCTCTTATGCATAGCCAACGTGCCAACAAAGTAGATTCGTGATGACAGCGAAAGAAGGTCGGAAATCTGCAACGCTTCATCACCTAAGGCAAACCAGTAGCAGGATAGGATTTCGTGGAACAATACTACAGGCTTAGTGATGATGAGTGGAGCCGATACTGACATACAAAAAATAGTACAGACCCGGAGCATGACGACGAAGGCCTCATCAGAGTTGTGGAACTCTCCAATCCTGTACTCCTCACGTTCCTCCTCAGTTAGTCCAAGCACTGATTTCAGGTAAAGGAGCATGCGTTCAATATGTTGACGTACTTCAGCGTAGCGTATTATACGTGCAATTTCATCCGAAAGATGGTCTGAAGAATTGGCCAGAAGGCTCACAAGAGTTGGGTGCGGCAATAAAGGGCGTTCTCTCGCTCAAGGCTTTTTCAGCTACGAAGAGCGCAGCACTCGTAGATCAGAGCTAATCTTTCATTTCCAACAGAGCCTCGATTAGCTGTGCAACAGCACCATTAGCCGTGACGGTAGCGACCAGCAAGCAATAGGGGATGACACATGGATGGCCATCAAGGCGGACAGTCTTTCCCGTCCCATAGACGTAAATGACCACAATAGAGCGGTTTTCCATGGCCATCTGTACGGCGTCACCCGACCGTACCGTAACTTTAGGAGCATTTTTCTGAATTGGAGCAGGACACACTTCCAGCTGAATGCGGTTGTTAAGTTGCTATTTGACAACGAGGGCTGTCACATCGAGAACGGACTCGGCGACATCTGCTGCCGCGTGGCAAAATAGTTCTTGCCAGCAGTCACAAGACGTTCTGAACGTAGGCAGATGTCGCTCTCAGCGACGGAACTGTTCTCGCGCAGTGCTTCGTGACGCCGAATGGTGCGACGCAGAGTTTCGTGTTAGCGAGTTTATGTGTATAGCTCCACAACCATAGGAGTGGCCTGCGAAGAGAGAGCTAACTGTTTCAGATTGTTGGACATAGAGAGAGACTCTCGAGCGCTCAGTCACTCAGACCTCCAGGTCATTTTATTGGAGTGCAGCGTCTGAATAGCCTCTATGAGGTGTAAGAAACGCTCTTACATGGTTGTGGATCTCAGTAAATTTAAGTAATGTAAACTGTTTCTGTAACAATTGAGCCTAATTTATTAACTTGCTTTGCTTCAATAATGGTAGCGTGGTTATCTGTGTGTAAATTTTGTCGGCAAAATTGGGCAAAACTTCAAAGTGCCCCACTTCACTCGTGGCTAACCCCGAACGCAATTCAATAAGGACAAAATCGTGTGCTCCATCTTCGAGTTTACTTCTTCCCAGCAACTCTTAGAAGTATGCGGTACCGTATGACTAGAAGGAAAGCTCTGTTGTCGAAAAAATTTCTTTCGTCGAGATTCGTTCGATCACTCGTGAAAAAATCTACTCCCTGATAATCTAACATCTGGAACGTTTCCAGTACTGTCTGTCTCTCTCAGAGAACTCTGGCATTGACTGATCTCATTCGGAGCGCTCCATGAGGAGATTTCCATTATATCAGACAGGCATGCTGTTCCTTTAGTAATCAATGGAGTTGAAGACTTTGCACATCGTATCAAAATTCTGTGACCAAAAGTCTATATATTGTGTACGGGGTTACGATCAGGACTCCCCTTCCTTCAGACCAGGTACGATCCTTTCGTCGAATTCTCCTTTACCCTGGCCTGGCCTTGGGTGGGGTAGGGTGCTTTTACTTTATTAAAGGTTTTTGATTGTTTATACGTGGACTCTACTCAAGCAGTAGAAAGACGCAGGGTGTCTTCACGTGTGATTGCGTACATCGCGTACACTCCCTCAGAAGTTTTATGCCCAAAGAAATTCTCCTTGATTAGGATTGTTATTGTGTAGTGTTATTGTTCTTTATATTTCCTTTACTTTTTATGTTACTATTTCGTCTTTTCAGGAACAGAAGTTTTTGTTTTCAGATACTGATGAGATAAACAGCTATCTCTTCAAAAGGCCTCTACTGAACCAGCCCCTTCCATCCTGAGGAGTATTCCAAGCGACCGCGACAACTCGTACTGATAGCGCCGCGAGTGTGACGTCACAAGGCGGAAAGATGACATGAGGCTACACACCCCACACAAGACACAGTAGTGCCAATCAACAGATTAACGTTCGCAATTAACTGAATTTTGAGAAGCGCTGGAAAAGTAAACTGTTTCGTCGGATTCTCTGTCTGTTGCCATGTAACACATGCTCTCTGTGATGCGGTGGCGCGTTTGCAGTGGCTCTCACGCCTCTTCACGAAAAGATCATTAGATCATTGGATCGTTCTTTGGATCACTAGCACATATCCCAAATTGTTATTCTACCGATAATTAAAAGAAAAAACGAACATACATAGTGGGTACGAAGCTGTTTAGCAAGACATGCCTTCAGCATGGGTTGTCGCTGGCTCGAGGTTGAAAAACCATTTGTTTTAAATTGAAGTCTTACAAAAACAGCATCATGAAGTGAAGGCAAAGACGATGGATTGATAAAATAGATGGTACCATGGTGAGTAATCTCCAACATCGTAGGCGATTTGCTACATTGAGAACATATATAATTGAAGCAGCAACCTGTCGGACATGCGGGATTTCGTACTGTTTCTAGCGAACATTGTTGGTGTTCAACTTCTCTGTTTTTGTGCCTTCCAAAATTGTTTCTATTTACTTTGTTTACCTATTTGTATACGCCAGATTGACGCGTGAGAAATTAGAAAAAATGACTAGAACAATACACTCAGTTGGTCAAGTGGACCGTCGCCCGGTTTTTCGTGCAGTTAGTTGCAAAAGTTTGAGAAGGTGACACGAATCAGGGTGGGACGTTATGGTGAGAGGGTTTTATTTAAGCAACTCTTCATTTTTGGAGGCCTCAGTACTATACCAACAAACCCAATCTGCACATTACCAGTCGAGCTCTTGGTTGCACCCCTGTTCACAAATTCAATGGAAGAATTTCAAACTTTGTGCTGTGATGGCCATTCGTTTCGGTTCGGGTGACTGTTTGTGACATTGAGGATGCAGATAATTGCACATTGCAGGGTCCCTCTATGCAAACACGTAAAACATTCTGTTCCTGGAAAGTAAAAAAAGAGAGGAAATGATTGAAATAATAACATGGATAGCATAATGTGCAATGCAAATATATCTGTTTCTTTTTTGTCCTCGAAAGGATGAGATGAGGATAGCAAATCTGTAAGTAGAAAATCAGAGATCCTTCTTTATTTTATGTTCCGAGTTCCTTTTTATTTTTTTATTAACACAGCAGCAGGACAACGTTTTCGTGAGCTTTTCCATTCAGCATCAACCCACTCAACTCGATGGCTTTGCACAGCTTATCATGCGCACTTTCTTCCCGTGAACCTTGGTTTCTTGTCTTAATTAAGATTTTCGGCGTTGCCCTGTAACTTTTGCAATATGGAAGAAAAAGGACCAGAAAAGAAAAGGAAAGGAAAAATGAAATAGTAAAGAAGGAGGCTGAAATGTGAGCAACAGATTCGATACAATTTTCCTTCTCACTGGCATTAAATCGTATCCCGTTTCCTACATGTTGCAAGAAGACTACTGTATCTTTGCAGCATACTAATATAATATTAGCCGACGTTAGCACTGCATGATCCTCTTCGTAACTGAATCAATGAGCAGCAAAGTAAACAAACAGCAGCACGGATCGGATACATGTACATATAATAAGAGCATGCACGCATCCTTTATAAAGGTCGCAATTACTAAAGCTGGTCAGTGACATTCGGTCAGTAATGATTTCTCATAATACATACTAGCACTACTATAATTTCAGTTTTGCCCCGAGTTTCCACAGCGATGGTCCTTATCAGTGCAGCATTTTTCCTACTTGTGGTGCCATACATGATGGGTGAAGAATGCTGTAAAATCGATAACACCGCGAACGGAAAACTTGAAGAACTCAAAACAAAGCTTGGGCAATACGTGCGTGGGCAATATGCGCTTGGAGGCGATCAGAAACTGGTATTATTTGACTTATCAATTCTTATGGCTTTTTGTGTGAAGATTGACCAGTTATGGGGAGAATTTCTTCGTACTGTGTGTGCTTCAGCCTAGCAATGCCACTGTCACAGTATGCACCTTCAACATGGCCGGAAAAGTGCAATCCTTTGCAGTCAATGTTACCACTGCACATGTTGGTTTCTTGCACATCTTTTATTACATTACTCTCTTGCTTTTGTGCAGTTGATACCAACATAACTTAATTATTCAGGAAAAGGATTTCTTTCATGTTCGTTCTTCTCCAAGAATGTGGTCATTCAAAGCTATCGAGCAAGCCGAGTATGAAAAATTTATGAATTGTCATCAATAGAATCTGTATCCTGCTCAGCTGTGATCTCGAATGCGACTGCAGTTGAATTAAAGTTACTCCGGTTGAAAATTGACAGAAGCAATAATTTCACATAGTACATGATTTGCATCAGCTTGTTATCATCACACGTGTCTATCGTCCTTCGTGACGCTCCCTAGTTCAGTTCTTATGCGACTGCTCGCGTTTTCTTATTCACTGGCAGCTACAAGAGTCCCCGATCCGTAGATCTATAGAATTGGTAGATCCATAGAATTGTAAGTATTAGGTCGGCAACTAAGTCATTGCGGATTTCACTCATAGATGGCTTTGGTTGAATATTTAGCTTTACTGGCGTAGGCCAAATGTTAAACACATATTGTCATCTAATAGTAGGCAATCCTGTTATCAATCAGTAAAGAAAGCTTCTTGATCGGTTGCATTATTTTCGTTTGGCGTGTGCTGAAAAATGGAGAATTAAAACATTCATTTTCGTCATGTATAGCTTTATTATTTCTTAAAAGGGAAATCACAAGCTCAGCGCATCATAAGCTCTCAAAAAGTTATGTGCTGTTTATGAAGCCGAAGCCTTAAAAGATCGACAGTGCTGAAATTGGTTTGCCTGATTTCGTTCTGGTGATTTTTCTCTCAAAGATGAGAAACGCTCTGGTCGTCCAGTTGGAGTTGACAACGACCCAATCGAGGCAATACTTGATTCGAGTCGTCACAGTATAACACGCGAGATTGCAGAGAACCTACAGGTATCACATACATGTATTGAAAAGCATTTAAAACAACTTAGATACGTGTCAAAACTGGATATATGGGTGAAACGCATTTAATGCAACACATTGGCATCTGCGATTTGCTAAAGAAACGTGATGAAAATGATCCACTTCTAAAACGAATGATCTCTGGCGATGAAAAATGGGTCGTTTACAATAATGTCCAACGAAAAAGATCGTGCAGCCGCCCAGGTGAACCAGCTCAAAGAAGAGCAAAAGCTGATATTCATCGAAAGAAGGTTTTGTTGTAAGTTTGGTGGGATTACAAAGGAATTGTCTACTTTGAACTCCTACCATCCAATCAAACGATCAATTCTGATGTCTACATTGCACGATTAACAAAATTAAGCAATGCAATCCAAGAAAAGCGACTCGAATTATTTAACCGAAAAGGTGTTGTATTCCATCATGACAATGCAAGACCACACACGCCTTTGGCCACTCGTCAAAAATTATTGGAGCTTGGTTGGGATGTTTTGCCACATCCACCATATAGTCCTGACCTTGCACCATTAGATTACTTTTTGTTTCGATCATTGCAAAATTCTTTGAGTGGTAAAAATTTCAGTGGTGATGATTAGGTCAAATCGTACCTGACTCAGTTTTCTACTGATAAAACCAGAAGTTTTATGAACGCGGAATTATGATGCTACCTGAAAGATGGCAAAAGGTCATTGATAAAAATGGGCAATACATTACAGAGTAAAGTTATTTAGTTCTATGAAAAAAAAGTCACAAAAATCCGCAATTAATTAGTTGTCAACCTAATAAATACGAAAAAATAGCGGAAGATTGTCTGGCAAGAAACCTCGTCCAGAAGTAAATGGCTGAAAAGGAACTCTTTAATGTCATCTGTTCCCCACTTCAATGGCTCTTTCTTCATTGCTTCTCTTTCTTATCTTATATTATATTAATTTGTAATCGTAGGCCTCATTTGCCACGTTGCCACCGTCACTGCCAACAATCACGTCTGGGACGAGCAGGCCTGGCCCGCATGATAGTGTCGCGCTTTCTTCTCGGCTGTGAACACTATAGAAACCTAGGTAAAGGTTCTTCTCACTGGCTGTGGGTCGAAGTATCTGACCACAGCGGGAGCTGTTGTACCTCCATAGTTCCAGAATGTGCCCCCAAGGAACCAGCATGGATTACATGGGAAGGACTCATGTAGTTTCGCACAAATATGTGATGGAAACCATGTGACAGGGACTGGAACTCATGGCATTTATCATAATTAAGAGGTTTCATGCATCATCAACTAACATTTGCTCGAAACAAAACAAGTTATACTCTAGCATGGTTACAAAAAAAAGCGAATGCTTAGTATCTGCTAATCGAACCTAAGTATCTCCGTCGAATATTTATTTATTTATTTATTACGCCACCTTTGTGACATGCCATCTTAACTATACAAAACACCAAGAACGGAACAATTCGGCCCAAGAGTGGGAGCTAATAAATGTGAAGAAGCTAGATAGGCCCGCACTATACCTATCAATCAATCTAAACAGCATAGCCATAAATCATTCGCATATTGCCAGCACACCTGCATAACGAAGCATGTTAACAGATTTGATTAGGAACGACAATACAGAACAAAGTCCTACACTGTCCACGCAAATGCCATAGGAAATAGCATCATGTGTTAGGAGGCGGTCGAGGAGGTTGCTTTGAATTATAAATGGTCTACATAGGTCAGGTAGCTCAAATAAGCTATTTCAGAATCTTTACAGCTGCAAAATATGTTGTGAGCGAAAAAGCGGTGAGTGCAGTGACTCCTGCACCTTGTAGGCTTCTAGCCCGCCTGCAGCCGTCCACGCCCTCGGATATAGCAGACGTGGGCATACCAGCGCTCAACCAAGCGACCGCGGTCCGCCCGATCGCACCGCGTCCTAACGGCCTGCAGAGCGTGAGAGTCAAGCTCTCACCCTCAATAGTCCAGCCTGGCATCCTAGCAGCTTTCGCCCGGTGCCCTCTCCTCCCGGGGGGAAAGTGTATAAGCACCGACTGGCAGAGGCGGGTCACTATATGGAATCACGACTGGGGGCGGAGCCGGGCGGGAGGTGCGCCCACAGAGACAGTCGCGTTCCGCGACAAGTCGGCTGTGATGTCTTGAGCAGTGACCTTGATGTAGCCATTTACTACCAAAAGCTTACGAAGAAAAGTTTTTTCTCTCTAAAAGTAGTCTCCTAATCCACTAAGGCCTTTCGCATAGCATTTGTGGACAAAGGAGTAAACAAAGGTGCGTTCGGCATGAAATATGGTCAATATTGAAGTATAATCAGTTTTGATAAGTAGTCTCGCCAGATGTTTATCCATTAACCTGCATTTTTGACAACGATTACCACTGAAACTGATGTTAGCTGGGGTGGTCCATGCATCCATCGCTGAATCATTTGTTTAATCAATATCTTGTATTTTCAAAACTTCGCAGATGTCAATTTTTCGAAGCTGTGACCGAAATTGGGCAGAATTTCTGCACATAAGTAAGTTATGTGGCAGTTAACGCAGCCATCGGGCAGTTCGGAAAAAGAAGGAGTTGAAAATTAAATTGATCTTAAATTTCTGCAACCTCTTGTACTGAATGATGTACCCGTTCTCAATTCTTCTATAGGGCCGAGAAATCCAGTATTTACTAGCTCGCAATCTAACTTCCCCTTTGATGATTCGAAAAGAGAAAACGAGGTCGTTAAATATCCTTCTGTATCTCAAACTTTTCATGCTCAATATGATGAAACGGTCTTTATACGGTGGGAGCTCACGAGGGTAGTTTGGATTGAGAAAGGATCTATAAAAGACCATCCTCGTAAAAATTTTTTGAATTTTTTCCAAACACATCGTATGTTTCTGCACGTAAGGGCTCTACACCATGGAGCCATACTCTAAAATAGGGAGAATATAAGTCTTGTAAAGTCTTACTAAGAGTGTAGAATCGTTACTCTGAACATTCTTAAAGATGAGAAAAAGACCGCGTAGTGCTTTTCTTGTGGGTGATGAGATATGGTCGCCAAACGACAATGTTTTGTCAATGAGAATTCCAAGATCTTTTACTGAATTTTCAATTTTTATTGCGATACCTCTAATTTGATAAGGTATCACATGGCATGGCCCTAGGTGTAAGTGTACTGTTTTCAACAGATTAACAGGGAGATCCCACTCATCGGACCAATCCATCATCTTTTCGATAGCAGAACTCAGGATTCTATGTGCCATAGACTGTTGTAGATTGTCGTAAGCGCAGTAGAGTCTGACGTCGTCCGCAAACACTTTGACTTCAATACTGGGATGAACCTTGAGAATTGTTGGTAGATCAGCTGTAAACATTAGGAACAGTAACGGCGAAAGTGCTCCACCATGCGGTACACCACTTGTATAAGAGTGTCGATCTGAGTAGCTCTTTCCTATTCTGACCGTCATATGTCTTTCTTTCAGGTATGATTCTAACCAAACTAAAAGCCGTCCATTGATACCGAGCAATTTCAACTTGTACATAAGCTTATGATGGCATACCTTGTCAAAGGCTTTAGTAAGATCAAAGTATATAACGTCTACCGATTTTCCGCTATTAAGAGCAGTCAGCCAATCATGTAAAGGGTCACATAGAAGTGTGGTGGTAGATACACCAGGCGTAAAACCATGTTGCTGGTACGGCACGAGTCTTCTTCTTATAAGCCATGCAGTCAACTTCTCACAGATAATTTTCTCAAGGATCTTTCCAGCCACGGGACAGATGCTAATGGGTCTGAACTGAGATACTATGGTCGCTCCAGGAGTTTTTGGAATAGGCGTAACGAGTGCCTCTTTCCAAATGTTGGGTAGTTCACCAAAATAAAGCGAAACATTGAGTATGAAAGTAATGGGGTACTGAAGACTGTGGCAGCATTTACGGTATATAATTTGGGGAATGCCATCATAAGTGACAGATGATGTTATCTTCAGTTTTTTCATCACTTTCAGAGTTTCAGATATCAGTGTAGAACCCAAATAACACTGCTGTACATATGCGAATAACCCCAAGCTGCACCATTTCCACACCGTCATCTTCTCGGCGTTTGTCTCTGAAATGTGCGTTATTGTATTGGAGCACAGCCTGATGACACATCTTTTTCTACAACGGAACACGAGAAATCAAGATACCCGGAAGGAAAAGGGTTTTCATCATGCTCGACAGATATTGCAATTCTGAAGCATACGTGTTAACGAATGAACTTCAGCAACACGGACCAAGGAGCAAGTAGCAAAAAAGAGCAATTTACTTGGTTGGCAACGATTGGATGACCATGGGGCCATGTTCCCAGAGGCATCCTCCGCGAAAATCAGATTGGTTCGACTTACCAACTTGGGGCAGTAGCTGCTTGGAGAACTATCTAGGCTGCATCACTTTCGAGCCTCCGCGATGCGCCATCACGCCTACTTGCTCGAATCCACTCCGACCACTCCCACATTAGCTCCCTTATTTGTCAGATGAGCAAAGTGAGTGGCGTCGGAGCAAGTTAGAGCACATGTAGAGCCGTGATAGCGCACCGCGACGGTGAAAAAAGTACAGTTCAGGGATATATTCCTCTCATGGGATAGGTCAACCTATCTGGTTATCGTGGAGTGTGTTCAATACAGTGCAAAATGTTCTCTTGTGGAGTTGACACTGAGGCTAAAGACTCTAAAGGCGTTCGACTGAAATGTGCGTTATTGTATTGGAGCACAGCCTGATGACACATTTTTTTTCTACAGCGGAACAATCGAGATACCCAGAAAGAAAAGGGTTTTCGTCATGCTCGACAGATATTGCAATTCTGGAGCATACGTGTTTGATCTTGCCTCGGATATTGTCGGAAATCCTCATAAGAGATGACACTTTTGAATTTTATTTCATTATGCGAATTATGACAATCCGTATCACGAGAACCGGTAATATCTTACTATTCACAATATTCTACAACAAATATGTATTGGAAGCCGATCGAAAGGAGCAGCAAAGGGTTGGATACTTTGCTGAGGTCTTTGCACTTGAAGTTCTCGAGAGAGGTGCAACCGTAAAAGGACGGCAAGGTACTTGACTGC
The DNA here is from genome assembly GCA_963978905.1 of Trichostrongylus colubriformis. Lineage (NCBI taxonomy): Eukaryota > Metazoa > Nematoda > Chromadorea > Rhabditida > Trichostrongylidae > Trichostrongylus > Trichostrongylus colubriformis. The sequence continues at coordinate 9,400,184 of OZ022256.1, forward strand.
CGTGATACAAATCTGGTGTCTAGCTATCAGATCCTCGAAAACTACGAGACGCCCGGAAATTCATCCTAATCACACCGTTCCACCGTGAAAATCTTGGGTGTCATAGAAATATTGTAGGCAAGCATCGCAATAATCACGCAAGAGGGGATAATGTACGTTGTCGGGCTCAGATAACCGTTATGGAAATCATTCTAGGCCCCTGTCACAGTAGCTTCTAAAGAATCAATTCAGTTGTGAAGAGAACAGCACATTTTGCCTCCCAAGACACTCCAAACGGGGTATTCTTGACTTGATTGGTGGCCATTACTGCGATTTGGTGAGTTGACGTTGTTCTGACACCACTTTTGCACTGCGTCTTATGGACTGGAGATGCGCTATGATAGAGGTACCTGGTGGGAGGGGGGGGGGGGAATGGGGTTGGGGTGGGCGAAGTAGGATAGGTCGAAGCCACGTATAGTGCAGGGATGGACGTGCCTCTTGACAGTTTTGCTGAGCTAGTTCTGCTGTTTGATCTTGCCTTGGATATTGTCGCAGTTATGAAATTCCGATACCCTGCCTCTTCGTCTCCATGCAAGACAGATTACGCAGTTCTCAACCCAGAGGACTATGACGCTTTGAGTTCCTTGGAACGCAAAGCCTGAGCTACTCCTTACGATTCAGCACTGATCACCTTCCAGCAGCGGATTCTTTTCCACACCGTTTTCGTCATTCCGCTCAAGCCAAGAGGGCACTGTTTCGTATTATAGGGGCATATTATGATACGTCTATTGAGACTGCTGCTGCTCTCATTACCAAAGAGATTTATGTTGATACCTTCTTTTTTCTCAGTATGGCATGGATATGTTACGAGATAATTATTTTTGCCGCATTCTACTTGAAAAAAACAGAGCATACAAAGGAAGTATTCAGGGAAATGAATGCTTTCCAGAAATGGTTTCTGCATCATAGATGATATTTGCATGGAGCATATAACTGACGTCAATCTTTGCTAGGCGATTCTATGTACTACAAATAAATCGCAGTCAAGAAAAACCACTCTAAAAGAGCAAATTTAACTCAATTATCGTGAAGTGTAGCCTTACCGTGGAATATGTGAGCTTTAACGGGGTTCCCCACTCACATTGCATACGAAGCGAAATATAAAGGAATATAAGGACTGATTGAAGCACTCACTTGAAAGTTTATGAGAATTTCGTCATAGTCTCTCGGCGTGAGGTGATGCTAGTGATTGGAAAGGTGAATAAGTCCGTGGACGTGCATGGGAGCCGAAGGCAAAGGCTTGTGGCTCGATCATGGTTGCATCTTTTATTTTTTTTGCTCTCCCTTTCATTTTTATTCATATGTGTTTGTTTATACCAAATAACCATGGCACCAAATGATTGACTAAAACTGCAAATTTCCGGCGGGTTCGGTGACCCAGTCCTTTTAAATGTTGAAAAGCCTTGGTTTTCGAAAAAAGCAAACTAAGAAAATTCGCGTCTGTGTGCCAAATGAAAGTCACATAAGTGTTTAGGGATCGGCACACTTCCTCAAGGCACACTTCTGGACAAATCGTAAGGATCTAGTTAGTGACGTGAGCATAGGTTTATGGTCCTCCTTATTATAGCACAAACAAATATCTAACATTTTTTATTGATAAATATTAGTGAAACATGAGCGGCGGAGTTATAACTTCATTCAACAAGCATGCGGGAACATTTGTTAAGATTTTCCCTCTAGTGATACGGCCGCTTTGGTCCAATCAAGTGTATACCGAATGCTCACTATAAATTTCCGCAAAAGGGCTGAATTTCGATTAGCTCGAGCGGATATATTACCTCTTCTATACGAAAATTCCTCGCCCGTACCTAATAGCACAGGTGGGAGAGAAATTGGACAAAGTCGCGCCATACTGAAATAAAAATGAAGGTTAGAACAGATAGACAGATAATCAGGGGCAAGCAGACATTATCAATGCTCAAAATGATTAGTGCACCTAGTTTTTGCATTCAATTTGAATTCTGAGAATTCAAAAACTGACCGATCAAAATTCGCAAAAATTTGCCATCAGTGTGGAAAGAATCATTAACCCCGTTTTGGCATACCTATAGCCTCCCAGGAAATATATTCATGTTCATGTAGAGCCTCCCAGGAAATGTATATTCATGTTCCCACATATTTTGCAGAACCAATTTTCAGAAAACGCTCCATATTTTAGAAGACTTCTCCCTTGTGTACTGCTTCTCAATGCGGGGTTGAAACGCAAAGTTTCAATAGGAAAGATGGATGGGTAAGAACAAGACTAGAAAATCATTTCGTCGAAAGCACAACAGTGGAAAATGAAGGCGAATGTCGGAGTTCTGCTTGAGTAGTACTTCGTATTTATATTTGCCCTCGTGAAACCGCGTTCATACTTTGCGCACCGGGGTCGATAAAGACAAGATCATGTGCCCGCCACCGACCACGGCTGCACTCTAGGGCCCTCGAACTCCAGTTCGAATCTCGGCCTAGTGTGGCACTATGCCAAGACTCCAATTCGAATTCGTGACTCTCGTCGCGGTCATCATACTGCAGTGTGGTGAGGTCGAGCGTTCTACAGATGAAGGGAGCCACCAGAGTGCCGCCGCCGTCGGTAGTAGGCACACGATATTGCAAACGTCGCCGTCGGGATCTTATCAATTAATGCAGACATTCGCGCGGCGGGTGTCGCGTTCTCAATCACTTGTGAAGCGTGAAATCAGTAGCTAGATCGAATCCCGCATAATTTGAACTCTTCTCATCACAGTATTCGAACCGGCCTGGCAGCTTTCAATCCCGCCAAATTTGAACTCCAGCTTGTTATACTCGATGAGTACCCATTTTCGCATGAGGCCAATGCAGCTTGTTTTAGTTTTTTGCTCTCTTTTTTTTCGTGCGTTTCCAACATTCTTTTCGACTCACAGCATAAAGTTTGTATAATTCCAACAGAAATTTTTCTTCCACACGGTGCTATTTGTTTTTGAACAATCAACTCTTTGCTGTTCTTAAGGCTTTGAAATTTTGTACTTTGTAAGCAAAAATCTGCACCTTCGGCACATCGAACATCCCAACCTACTGAAAGTTTGTTGTCTTGTGTGTGAGAGCAAACTTTACGAGCACGGAAGCTCTGCCACACATGGTGAAGACCACTATCATGATGGCGCAAATGACATCGAGCAAGACTATACTGTTTCCTCCTTAACGTCTGAAACAGAAGATGAGTTTGAAGAGCGCTACTTACTTCTGTATGGACATGAAGACCTAGCAATCAGCTTTCCAGAAATGGTTACAAGAGCAATGCGAAATGTCGGAAACTACGTTCTGTAATCGCACAGTTAAAGGAAAATCATACAATCTCAGGTGACTCATCAAAGCGCATCGGTAAAAAAGTCCAAGATTTAGAAGAAAAGACACGTTCAAGCACCGCAAAGTGTAACGTGAACGACGACGGGACCGGGGTAATGAAATGATTCTTTGGACACATAGGACATGATGTGGAACCCGCTCTCCTCAGTTTGAACCATGCTCAGAAGCAGCATTTGAAGTTCTTATTGGAAGGAACCATAAACTCATAGGCACATTATTACTCAGCTGGATGTCATTATTCGATTCTAGGGCAAAAAATTTAGAACGTTCCTTGGAGTACGTCATCCGTTGTGTTAGCAGCGAGCTCTCGGCGAAAACGTCCAGGCTTCACTTCGTCATCAGAGGCGGTCTTTGGGCAATAATCAAGCACTAGGGGATGAGGCCAGCATTGAAAGATAATGAAGATTTGACCTCCCTGCGATTGAGAGCCGCTGTAAATAATCCGGATGACATAACACGCCCTTTATAAATGCTATGAGATCCAAGCGGAAAAGTATTCACTTCAGGTGAGAAGACACAAATTTCAATTTGATACCTGAGCACCATAATACTGTTCTTGATTTCTCAGTGATCATCACGTCAACCCAAATGTCTTGGCTGATACTTTAGCCGCTTAATCTCACTAGATGATACTCATGGCGCAATGCGGTACAACTTGAAGCTGGCGACAGTTATGGTTGCTGATAACCACGATAGTGGATTACGAGCCGGTGAGGATTAGCAATTTCAAGAGCTTCAGTCAATCTTTCCCTGATTCCAGATTTTCTACTAGGTGAAGCCATTATGGCTATTGATGTCGAGACATTGTTCGAAGAATCCAAAGTACTGATGCCAGCCTTCAGTTCTAGTTATGTCGTCACCGATGAAGCACCCTGTTTAAATAAAGGATTTCTGGCTGTGTATCCAAGCTCGGATACTGCCTCCCGGTACTGCCGATGGCATGTTGGTAAAACCTGGGAAAGAAAGGCCAAGGAACTAGTGGAGCTAAAGAACAGCTCCGCATAAAAACTGAAATGGTGGAAAAGAAAGCACCCTTTTAGATTTGCCTCCGTGATACCGTGAAAAAAAATCATCGAAAAAAATTGTTGCGGATCAGTCAGCTGAATGAGTTGGAATAAATTTGAAAGGATACTCGCGATATTATGTCGAACACAAGAGAAAATCATGCAGAATTTGCCGACAAATTACTCAGCAAGATCAAATGCATCTCAAAAAAAAAATCGTAGCTAGCACTGAAACTTCTTCCGTTTTGGGAAGCGAACTCCACAGTGAACTGCCTAGTGGAGCTGTTCATGGGGGCGGTAAAGGATTTAGCAGATGCGAACAACTTATGGTACAATTGGAATTATCGGATTTGCTAAAACACCGGCATTTATCATTTTAGGATCAAAGACGGTTAGCTGCTTCATCTTTTCGAACACAAAATTATGCCACTGATCTGCGTTTACTCATTACAGCGGTAACACGGAAGAGAAGATCAAGCGATAGCGACGGGAAAATGGGAGATCCAAGAAAATGAGAAATTGGTTGTGAGTACCGTGGAAAGTGCTCCTGCAACACAACGGTAAACGTCCACTTCAGTCTTTGCGGTATGTGTCCATATTCATCCACGTGCACATACATGACTGGACAACAGGGCAGGAATTTCATGCGTACATAGACATGCTGTGAAATTGCCGAAAATGGGAAGGACCGCACCACCGCTCATTCGAGCTGACGCCGAAGGGTCCACATCATTTGCCGACCAAGATGGAGAGCACCATGTTTCACCTCTTGCTATGGATGCGTGGGTGTCTTCACAAGAGCGATTGAACGAGGAGAAGCGGCTTAAAATAAAATGATGAGTGCTGAAAGAGGCGTTCAAGATGGCTTGTATGCCATTATTCTAGGCATATTCTGTGATTAGTGCTAGCGTGAACGTGCTCGTAAACAATGATACCGACGAAGCCTTAGCGAAGTTGACAGGAATAGATGACCTGATTGATTGGGCATCTAAGATCAAACCTTTCAATGCTTGGTGATTGTCAACCAACCAGAGCTTTCCAAACTGAGACGGAAACCTATGCTCACGAAGACAAAACTGTTAACGGTACCGGTTGTACAGGTTTTGCTGTCATTCATAGAGTGGGCAAAATGTTTATTTTCAGCGAGCGGAATATCGAAGAAAAAAGATGCTGATAAGAACAGTTGCGGAGGATCGCAACAGTGTATTACGCCCACTATAGCAGAAGAGTGGTTCGAGGGCTCATTATTCTAATAACTTTCTGACGTGCAGTTGATCCCCTTAAGACATTCTATTTCGTACGTTACCAGTGCCTTTGGCTCTCTGTAACATTATAAACACGATATGTTTGCGAGTTATTTCCAGGTTGAAGGCAAGAATCGCACACAAATTACGGTTGCAGTTCTGTGCGAATTTCGGGGAGCACCAGATTCAATTACGAACTACTTGTATCACGTTTAACTGCTTGAATATAATAGGTTTTCCGTTTGCAAATGTAGACGCATGACCCATCTTTTAGTTACGGACCCTTTTTTTTCTTAGATTTGTTTTCAGAAGTGCGAAATCAAAAAATCACATTACCCTATACATGCCGTTCGTCTTTTCGCCGTAACTTTTCCATAGATATGTAATTCTGCACGTTCAAGATACAAGACGCTACTAAACCAGGATAGACACACCACGCAAATAGGAAAACATTTTCTGAAGGGTTGAACGACGTGATGATCTCGTCAATGATTACGCGCTCTGAGGGTAAGGCTCCCGCGATACGCATCGTGCCGATTAGAACACTGGACCCCCCTCAGACTGGACCAGTGGCGGCTGTGTGGGTGCCGCGGCACTTGAAAGAGAGGCACGACTGTGACCCATCATGGGCTGCGCGGGTTGTTGTGGCACATTTCTTCCCAAACTGTGATGTTTCTAAGTAAAACACGGGTCAAGGGAGGTGAAACGGAGCTCCTTATAATATCAAGACTGGCAGGTAAAACATTCCAACAGCTCATATGCTTCAAAGCTTCAGAGTAGGGTACGTAGGTCAACACTACCTAGGTCAAGTGAAGTCAGCCCTATTCCCTCTTAATTTGAAAGCTCGTACGAATGCACCGATATTTATACCATCGCACATTGTACTTTTGAGGCTACCCCCCATTAAATCTTCCTACCAAACGGCTGACATATGTAGAAATATTACAGATAGATGAGATCAAAAATACACACATCATCTTATTATACGGGATTCACCTCAAAATGGCATATGAGATTGTATAAAATTGTATTTACTCTTTTCTCAGCAGCTTGCGGCCCACTACTTTTCTTGCTTCTACAAGCAAAGATAAATCCACTTTTCCCATCTTTAATACGATTAATCATCGGTCATTCTGCGAAGAATCAATATGTTATCTGCTTTTCCCTATAGAATCATGAATGAGAACTCTTTTATCTACCCAAGGCGTTTGCTGATTCATTTGTACACCTTTCGTATAGAGTGATCCGCAATTTTCATGTAACAGACCATTCATGTGAAAAGTAATACTGAAAGCATAATTTGACAGCTGCAGCCCAAACGTGGCCGTCAAATCGCAGCCCATACATATATGGACTGCATGGTGTCGACTGTATTAATTAGCACAACTCTATTCGCTAGAACAGTAGCTAATATATAACAGATGCGCAAAAATGTAGAAAGTTAAAACTAGATGCTGAGATGGACAGTTTTGCAAGGGGAACAAAGCGACGGCTATAGAGGCACACTGCATTTTTTGTGTTTTTATGTCTGAACATTGTCGGATAGCTGCTGTCTGAACTGTCGCAGTTCTTTGGCAAAATTGTACGCGTCCACAAGTGCGAATAAAGCAGCAGATGATAGAATAAGTTGACGCTCAGGAAAGAGAGAAGTACTGAACTCGTGTTGGCTGAATCATTTGATGCTCAGGTACGGATAACGGGCCACATCATTGAAGGCGCATTCCAGGATTATTGGGGTATTGCAGCTTCGCCGTGGCCGAACACCCACTAGGATGTATCTTTACCGAGGTGTGATTCCCGAAGCGTGCAGAGCGGAAGCAAGCACGAATCCGCCAAGCAGCCCAGGCCCGCTCACCTCATAGGTGACTGTTGGCAATGACGGTGGCAACGGTGGCAACAACGTAGCAAATGAGGTCTATGATTAGTGTGATAACATAAGTAGGTAAGATATGCCAGTGATAAAGGTGACATTGACATAAGGGAATAGGTGATATCCCAGAACTCCTTATAATACCATCCACCGGGAACTGATTCAGAGGCTCGTTTTCACGTGGTAATCTCTTCCAAGACCGGAAGGCCCTATTTTCGCCATTTTCGGGTACTTCTTTCGGATTTTTTTCCATCAGTACCTCTAATTTCACAATGCAGCGCTTTAACCCACTTAAGGTAATCCTGAAATGTGCCTTCATGGGAGTATACATGAATATTCCCAATCCTATAACTTATGGGTCGCACCAATTATACGCATAAATGTTATTTGAATAAAGTTACAAGCTACATTGTTGAATCGTTAAATCTTCGCAGTAACTCCTCCTCAGATATGCGTGGCTGTTCCTCATCGCGCCGTGTCACATGCGAGGGACATCGCGCAGCTAACTGGTGTAGATAGCAATTCAAGGGATGAGATTTAGGTGGGATCGGGCTCACTGGATGAAAGTTTCGAAAATGAAACCTCTCCAGAGCTGAGGTCTCCATACGATCCCCTTCTCTCTGCTTATGAGTAACTCAGCGAAAACCATCACCCTCATTAAACACCTGCGGTGAATCGACATCACCCTCATTAAACACCTGCGGTGAATCGATCCACCCGACAACGTCGGCAATCGCGGTGAATCCCAAAATCTTTTAGATAGTAGTTTTGACCGTTTGTAGAGTGTTAGCGGTGGTGTCAGCTCAGCCACTGGTTTGATAACCTCTAGCACGAGTAAAATTTTATTTCTAATAACCAGTATAGTATCGGTCCAGCACGGGGGATGGTGTCCACCGTATTGGCGTAGTAATCTCCTTCTGGGCAGCAGCCCAGGTTCTACAGCCCGAGGTTGGCGACGATGAAGGTCGGCGTTGGCGAGGTCGAGGTCGTGTTATGTCTTGCGTTCAGCTGCAAACTCATGTCACTCGTCTCTGTCTCCTGTAATCTGTAAAGTTTACTGGAGAACCATGATGCCAAGCGCGGCCTTTCTTAAAGCGACAGTCGTAACGGCTTTCACGACTTAGCCTTCTACTCAAGATTGTGCGCCCTCGAGTGTAGGTGCCGATGGCGGGATCAGGTAAACGCTTAGTAGCGGCGATAAAACGCAAAAGAAAAGGAAAAAGAAGAAGAAAGCAAAAACGGGGGATAGGGAATGTAAAGGTAGGAAGACAGCGGTACTCACCGTGTAAAGTGTGAAGTGGCTGTGCGCCCACAATGGCATGTGGATATAAAGAGTGACGGTGACTAGAGTGCTGTGTAAGATTATGGTAAGAATGGAAAAGCGAAGTGATTGAGTTGGGAAGACGCGAGTGTGAGGAGAATGGGACCACCGTTAGCCGCGATAGGCGGCACATCTGCGAAGGGGGTTGCATAGTAATGAGTTACAAGAGGGGACGAAGACATCTTTGTGAGTACGGAGGGTGGGGTAGGAGGGTAATAAATGGACATGCGTCCAGCAGAGTACTAGCCAGAAGGGTAGACTGAAGTTGCGAGGTGGTGTGCGGCGTTATGTCGAGTTTTCGCGCGGCTAACGCGAGCATTTTCTTTGCGGCGACTGCGTGCAATTCCTCTAACGTTTTATGTCTGAATTAACTGTTTGCTGATTAGAATTGTTATTGTTATTGTTACTACTTCTCTTACTTGTGATGTTACTAATTGAAACTTCAGTATGTTCTAGGTGCTATCGCAGTAAGGAGGACATCTCACTATGGGAGCTAGTTTTACCTAAATCTAAGCGGTGAGAGGTACCCCTTTCTTCCTCCACTAGCTTAAACGAAAATATACGCTCAAGTGTGCATATTGGCCCTCAGAGATGCTCAGGTGAGCAACCTTTTATAAGATGCTCCCACACCCCCTCCATTGCGATAGCACCATATTCTACTGTCTCAAGTGCCTGAGCATCACTTGTTTAGGGGGACTACCACAGCGATACCCAACTGCTCTCTGAGTGGAATGGGTTCCTACAGAGGTAGTCCTTGAAAACAAGCTGGCGCGACGACCCGCAAGGCGAAAGTTCGTCATAACGCCACAAACCCTACGTTGCACAAGGAACTGTGCTTAGCTGAATAGATCTTGCAGCGAAGAGCGATCGATGACGACATTCCAAGCGCGAGCACACTGCAATATCGTCCCAAGTTGTTCAGCTGGCGAATTGCACTTTACTCAACAGGCATCGCACATGATGACATCCGGTGACAGCGACATTCGTCCATTTTGGATCATCGATCAACTCTCCGGATGATGTATCAAGGTTCGCGGGTATCGTTAGAGTGATATGTCGGTGTATGTGGAAGAGCATGTCTGGGTAACGTACCAACCGTACCAACAATTGTCACCAAGGTTTGAGGAAAGGTTCTGTGAGTTCATCTGTGCGGTAGAGAAGAAATTGTGTAGTCGCGTAAAATTCTTTTCCATTCCATCACGGCAGAGGGAGAATTTATGGAAGAAAGAATGTTTATGAACTCATGAAGGACAACGGTTCACTTGCTATCATTTTAGAAAAGGCAGAAATTTTTGCTAGCTAGTTTTTGAGAATCTTTTTGGGTGATGACATAGCTGTCCTGCCCTACAAACTCTGCCATCTTTGTGTATGCTCCATCTCAATTGCTCACCTTTTCTACTTCCTCTACGAAGGGGGAGCACAACAAACTTTCCCAAAATCTGCCACGTCAGCTCTTACTAGGGAAGGTATTTGCTTCCCATGGAACTTTAAGATGAGACCAACAGGATCGATAGAGCTTCAAACGCTGATTATAACTGTGAAAACCAAAATTGCTAAATGGCATCCTGAAGCGAGTTACGAGGGGTCAAAGTTTGCTTGTAACACCTCATTGGCGAGGCACTTTGCCATCCGACGGTTTGTCGAAATGGCCATTTGCAATGAGACATATACCACGCTTTTAAATGCTGATCTCAAATCTGTATTCAGAATCTGTCAAACAATTACCTGAATGAAGTTATGAAGGTTTTTCTGAAAAAAAGAGTAATACCATTTCATGGTATGTTTGGGAGCCCATAGCGCGCGAGCCATGCATTTTTACGCAAAACCAGTGTGATTTTCGTGTTCAGGGGATAATTACCCTATGGGACAAATTTTCAGCCAAATCGAGAATTTGACCAAATCTCGGAAAAATTGATATTCTATTGGCTGGCAACCCATTTAACAAAGCAGTAGTCGTTGACCCTTGCCCAGCAAATGCTCTAATTTGGCGCTTGTTACGTGCTTTTAGTGTGATGGGCAAGTGTGAGGGGTAATTCGACCCCCTACGCGCGAATTTCATACAAGGAAACATTTAGAAGTGAAAGAAAAGCACTTACTGACAATGAAACACAAAATGCAAAAAAAGCCACACCGGCGGGAAGCAAACCCACAATCTCGCGCCTGCACAACGGGGACACTACCACTGAGCCGCGGAAGCCATTGCAGCCTCCAGTTAGTCATGCTGATGACAACGCGCCACGCCATTGAGATGTCACAGGCGAGTCACAGGCAAACTTTGACCCCTCGTAACTCGCTTCGGAATGCCATTTAGCAATTTTGGTTTCCACAGTTATAATCAGCGTTCGAAGCTCTATCGATACTCCCGGGTCTCATTTCAAAGTTCCATGGGAAGTAAAATACCTTCCCTAGTTAGTGGTCGCTTTTTCACCAAACGAGCTGGTTCGGAGTACGCTATGTTTAGTAAAAGAGCTCCTATTCCTTGTCGACTCCCAGCTGACAGAAGAAAAGCATCTCACTATCTGGAAGACTCAAGCTAATCCATTTTCGCCGCTATCTGATACGCTTCCGTTTTTATGATTGGCTTTTATTGTTGTTCCTCTCCTCTCAGTGGTTGCTCCTTACTGGCGTTCTTTTGAGTTGTTTTACCGTTTTTTGTCGTTTTTTTTCTGTCATCGATCCAACTTGTCATTTACTTTAGTGTCTTCTGAACGTGTAATGACAAATACGACGTTGGTGCAATGCCCTTGACCAAGAGGAGCTGTAACAATCCCGGACATCAAGCAGCGTTTTTTTGCATTAGAATGCGAAGACTTCGGAGAAACCTTCGACGACCCATCAACGATGACATCTGCAAATGGTGGAGCCGGAGTCGATGGCTGAAAGCCGTCGCGTCGACAAAGAGTGAGCGTCAGCTCGGTGTTGTTTCGCTCATCCATGCGCCTTCAAGACCAGAAAATTAGGCAGCTCATTGAAAGCAGGCCTCACTAGGCGCGCTGATCAAAGACTCTTTGAGCCTAACATAACTTAGCATAGATGTAACAAAAGTCGCATCCCGGGCTACGAGGAAAAGCTATCAAAAATCAAAAGTATCAAAAACAGTTTCAAGTTTTTAGCATCACGGTCCGGTGCCGTTATTGGCCAACCATCTCAACACGTTATACGTGTGAGTGCTGGTAAACCATAGTTGTATACCATTCAGAGGCTTACTCAGGGTGAAAGGGTTCTCGCTAGTGTAATGGAGCTGAACATATGCCCAGAAAGCATGGAGTGCGGGTTCAAGTCCCGTCCGAGACCGAAGCTTTTGCCCATAGCTCAGCATACTGGTAGAATCTATAAGCCTAATTCGTTGACCACTTTGCTTCCCTAATCATATTGTGGGTATCCGAGCGTAAAATCTGTCGAGCAAAATTTCACGAAATGAGAAGTGCCTTACTTCCTATGTGCCTTACTTCGAACGCTGTTCAATCAAGACAGATTCGAATGCTCCATCTTCAAGGTTGTTTGTTGAGGAAGTCACTTTAGGCGAAAATCGTTCGGTCATCCATGAAAAAGTCCGACCCACTGGTAATTTCAACGCCTGGAACATCTCCATTACTGTCTATCCCTCTCAGAGAACTCTGGCCTTGGGTGATCTTATTTGGGATGCACCGTGAGTGAGATCTCCATGATATCAGACGAGGCATGCCGTTCCTTTGGTCATTGGAGTTGAAGACTTACCACAACGTATTCTTCCACAATTCTGTGACCAGAAGTCTATATCTTAAGGTATGGTGTTACGATTGTGACTCCCCCTCCCTCAAACCAAGTACAACCCTTTCCTTGAATATACCTCTACCCAGGCCTGATCTCGAGTGGAGTACCCGGAAAAGAAGATAGAATTCTTCAAATCCAACCTCGGTGTCTGGGTCTCTACCGTCTTTGATGCTTCCTATTCCATGAAAGATTCTGGTTGGTTTCACGCGGATTCTACTCAAACGTGTAAGACATAGTAGTGCCAATCAATCAATAAAACTTCGTAACTGACTGAATTCTAATCTGGAAAAATAATCCGTTTTGTCGAAGTTTTTGTCTATTGCCTTGAAGCACATGCTCCCTCTTATGTAGTAAAGCGTGTGCAATGGATTTCATGCGGTTCCATTGATAAATTATTGTTATATCACTCGCACATATCCACCAGATGTTTTTCTATCAAGAATTAACCTGAGCATTCCGAGAGTGAAAGAATATAGATTGCGTACTAGGCCGAGGCCGTCATCAATTGAAAGAAAGGGTTACTGTGAGCTCGTGGGTAAAACGATAAAATAGATGGCACCACGGTTGTGTCATCTCTAACGTCAAAATGAATTTGCCACATTGAGAGCAACCAGCAACCCGTGAGAGTTGCAAGAGGACTTCAAACTGTTACAATTGAATGAATTGAACAATTATCTCTCCATGGCTCTCATCACGTTTACACTGTTGGTCCTCCATAAAAATCCGAGTGCGGCTGTCGATGCTTACTAGGATGCCTATACACCTACCTCTCGCTTATGACACCTACCCGGCTTACCGTTTCCACGTGGGTGGTCGGTATACCCGTGTTCCGAAGTCTTGGTAAGCTCACATGGCTCCGCCTACGGCTGGAGGGCATCATTGCCGGCTGATGCGGGTCTGTGTCATAAGGTTGATTTCAGCTGTGTGCAAGATAACCTTTTGCCAAGACTTCCCAACTTTCCTAATTGGACCATTCAGTAACTCAATACTGTCTCATTCTTCACTGTTTCAACTCTTTATCTTAGTATCACTGCAATGCGGTCCGCTTGACTGGTAAGCTCATTCATCCTTTCTACATTTGCACGAAGTTCTTTACAATCTAGGCGATCCTCACATTGGTTTGGTTTTCTTCTAATCTCTAACTCTTTGTGGCGTAGCAGTTACGTTCATCTTGTTTTATTGCTTTACAATTTGGTTTAATTCTTATGTCTTTGTTTAGTTTTGTTGAAGTTCCTGACAACTGCTACCTCTAAGTGCCTTCTACCTGATTTGTCTTAGCGTCTTCTGGGCGCACAATAAATAAATAAAATAAATAAATCGTTCTGCTATCGTTCGTCTGCACAAAGCCGGCCGCCCACCTGCCACGATCGCTAAGCACCTCGGCATCAACCGCAGCGTCGTGTATCGCACACTCCAACGTTATCGAGACCTTGGTGGACTCCAAGGCCGCCGAAGAAGTGGAAGACCTCGTACTGCTCGCACGCCGAAGGTCGTCGAGGCCGTCAGAAAGCGAATAGCATGAAACACGACTCAGAGCATCTCGACGATGGCTCGCGACATGGGAATGTGGCGAAAGTCAATGGAAAGGGTCGTCCACGAACCCCTTGAGATGTACCCCTACCGTACTCGGAACGCTGCTATCCTCAGCGCCTCCAATCAGCAGGCGCGAGTAAAAAATGCCGACAGCTTTTGCTTCGGACGCGCAACAAGGGCCACCATTCGATCGTCTTTTCGGATGAGAAGCTCTTCACCGTCGAGCAGCAGTTCAACGCTCAGAGCGTCAGAGTGATCGCAAGGAATGCCAAGGAAGCCGACAAGAAGGGAAGAGTCGTTCACCGGGCCTCACAGCCTGCGAAGTCATGGTTTGGGCAGGGGTGTGTGTCTCGGGAAAGACGCCTTTGATATTCGTCGACCCCGGCGTCAAAATCGACAAAGATTACTACCTGAAGACGATTCTGGAAGATGCTCTACTCCCGTGGGCAAATTTCCACTTTAACGGCCACCCGTGGACATTACAGCAGGCTTCGGCGCCCGCCCACAAGGCCAAGGTCGTCCAAGCGTGGCGCAGGAGCGAACTCTCCGACTTCATCTCGGCAGGAGAATGGCCGGCATCGTCACCGGATTTGAACCCACTGCACTATAACTTCTGGTCGTACCTTGAGAGCAAGGCAGGCGCCACTCTTCAACCCAATTTGGATTCTCTGAAGGCAGCGCTCATCCGAGAATGTGACGAATCAACGACGCACTCCTGCGTCCGGTCTTCGACGCCTTTCCCAAGCGACCTCGTGCTGTCGTCCGTGCCAAAGGGAGCGAATCGAGAAGTAACTTATGATTGTTAATGTACCAGTTGTTACCTAATAAATGTTATGTTCATGACTCGTTTGCACTTTTGCTTTCTGAGATATAAGGTGAAAACCTTGTCGCTATATTTATGCCAACCTTTTACTCAAGCTTTCAGCTTCACGGTCTGATGCGATATTAACCAACCGGCTCAATACCTTGTACGGGTGAGTGCTCATAGGCTATGATAAAATACCATTCAGAAGCTAAGTTAAGGTGAAAGTGGTCTCGGTAGTATAATGGATTAGCACATTCCCGGATAGCATAGAGGGCGGGGTCGAGTCCTGTCTGAGATCGAAGCTTTTGCCCATAGCTCAGCATACGTGTGAGAACCATCGCATAGCAGGCTGCGGCGAAAATCAGCAGCTGTCAAAAATCGCTATCAGCAGCTATCAGAAGAACCCAAATCAAAGTCTTCCCATGCTTTTCCATTTCAGCATCAACCCGATCCGACTACTTTGTAAAGCCTATCAGACGCACTTTCCTTGTGTGAAGTTTGGTTCCGAATCCTAATTCAGATGCTCGGCGCTGTCCCAGAACTTTCAAAATAACGAAGAAAAGGAAAGGGAAAAGAATATGGGCTACAATATGTGCAAAAGATATCTGATACAACCCTCGTTCTCACTGGCATAAAATCGTATCACATGTTGCAGAAGACTACGGTATCTTCGCAGCATACTATTATTAGCCGATGTCATCTATACGTGCTCCACCACCGTCATTAAATCAATGAGCAGCAAAGTACAAAAGCAGCACGGATCGAGTACATGTACATAAATCGTGATCACGCACGCACCCTTTATAAAAGTCGGGAACATCGAAGCTCGTCAGTGAGGTTTGATGTGTCATCATTTCTCTTGCTGCAAACTTGCATCACTACTACTATTATTTTAGTTTTGCCCCAGTTTCCACAGCAATGATCCTCGTCAGTGCAACATATCTCTTACTCGTGGTGCCATACATGATGATTAAAGAATGCTGTAAAATTGAATACACCGCGAACGAAAATCTTAAAGAACTCAAAACAAGGCTTGAACATTACGTGAATGGGCAATACGCACTTGGAGGAGAGAAGAAACTGGTATTATTTTACTTTTTGGTTTCCACGGCATTTTCCATGGAGCTTGACCAATTATGGGAAGCATTCCTCGTACTGTGCTTCAGCCTAGCGATGCCGTTGCCGCAGTATGTACCTTCAACGTTACCGGAGGAAAGCAATCCTTTGCAGTCAGTGTTACCATTGCAAATGTTGGTTTTTTGCATCACTTTTGTTGCATTATCTCCTGCTTTTGTGCAGACTATACCAGTAAGGCTTAGATTATTCAGAAAGTCGATTTCTTCCATGTTCGTTCATCACCACGAATGTGGTCAATCAAACCTATCGGACAAGCCGAGTATGAAGGGTTTGTGAAGTGTTAAATCGATAGAATCTGTGTGCTGCTCAGTTGTGATTTGAATGCAACTGCAGATAAATTATTCTGATTGAAAAGTTTGACAGAAACATAATTTTACATAGTGCATAATTTGCATCAGCTTGTTATCATCGCACGTGTCTATCGTCATTCGTGACGGTCCCTAATTCAGACTTATGCCACTGCTCGTGTTTTCTTGATTTACTGGTACAAGAGCCGCTATTCCGCAATCTATGAAGTTTGTAAGAGAGTACGAAAACAATAGGAAAAGATTGTCAGGCAAGAAATCTCGTCTGAGAATAAGTGGCTGAAAAATTACAGAGCTACAGACATGATATGCCAAGGCATGGAAAGATGGAAAAGTGATGTGGCTTAAGGGCACATTCCGAAGTCACCTCGAGCAGGTTAATACGTTCAATTACGAAATTAGAGATGCAAAGGAATACGACTCTAAAGCAAAGTCCGGAAGGAACCCGAAAGTGGCAAAAATAAGGCCTTCTGAGATCTGGCCTCGAACGAGATTACCGCGTGAAAACGAACCTCTGAATCAGTTCCCGCTGGATGGTGTTATAGGGATATCTGGAATAACCTATTTCCTCAAATCTCCTTTATCATTAGCACCTCTTCCTTATCTTATATTATATTCTTTTCTGATCGTGAGCCTCATTTGCCACGTTGTTGCCAACGTTGTCACCGTCACTGACAACAATCACGTTTGGGGTGGGTGGGCCGGCCTGGTGGGTGGAGTCGCGCTTGCTTCTTTGGCTGTGCGCGCTCCAAATCCTCGGTATGGGTACGGCCTACTTCGTGTGGACGAAATTATTTGACCACGCGAGGGCTGTTATACCCCAATACTCTGGGATGTGCCTTTGAGGAACCATTATGGGCTATATGGGAGTGGCTCATGTAGTATCGTACACATTTATTATGGAAACCATGCAATAGCAGCTGTAACTCATAGCACTCATCTTATCTCATCTTAATGCAATAGCAACTGTAACTCATAGCACTCATCTTAATTAGGAGGTTCGTGCATCACCACGTAACATATATTTGAAACAAAGCAAGTGATACTCCAGCATGGTTAGTGAAAAAAAGGGATGTCACCATCTGCTAGATCGAAATGACGCTGCAGTACGTTTAGCTAATTTATCAATACCTATCAATTGCGAAAAACTCTAAGCTGCGCGCACTTCCACACTGTGTGTCTCCTCGGTGATTGTCTCGAAAATGTGCGTTATTGTGTTGGAGCACATTTTGATGACACGTATTTTTTTCTACAACGAAACACGAGAAATCAAGATACCTGGAAGGAAAAGGGTTTTCATCATGCTCGACAGATATTACAATTCTGAAGCATACTTGTTAATGAACGAACCTCAGGAACACGTACCATGGAGCAAGTAGTAGAAAAGAGCAAAACATGTCATATCAACTCGGTTGACAACGATTAGATGATCATGGGGCCATGTCTTCTTCCATAACAATCAGATAGATCGCTTACACCCTTCGGCAGCAGCTCCTGGCGAACTATCTCGGCTGCATCGTTTTCGAACCTCCATGGTGGCATCACGCCATTTCACCTGCTCGAATTCACTCCTACCACACCCCCATATGCTCCCTTATTGTCAGCTGAGCAAAGTGGGTGGCGTCGGAGTGGGTCCGAGCACGTGTAGAGCCGTGATAGAGCACCGCGGCGGCATGAAAAAATGTAGCCCCCAGATAGTTGTCCAAGGATATACTCCTCCTGCGAGGCAGGTCAACTTATCTGGTTATCGTGGAGTGTGCCTTTAACACAGCGCAAAACGTTTTCTCGAGAAGGCGACACTGACGCTGAGGACTTGAATGGTTTTCGACATCATCATAAAAGACCCAAGAGTAAAAAACCGAAATGAATACCCGATCTTGGAACGACACTTTTCTATTACACTTCGTTATGCGGAATTATGACAACATGTCTCGATAACCGGTAATGTCTTTTCACAGTCTTTCATAACAACAGCTGAGTATTGGAAGCTGTGGATAGGAGCGGCAAAGGGTTTGGAATCTTTGCTGAAGCTTTTCCGACTTGAAGTATTGAGAGGGATGAAACCGTGAAAGGGCAATACTTGATTGCTGTGAAACGAATCAGGTTTTTATCTATGAGGTCCTTGAAAAGCACGAGACGCTCGAAAATTCGACCTAATCACCATAGCAGTCTTGGGTGTAATAGAAATATTGTGGGCGTTTGTAGGCGCGATAATCAGACAGGTCGACTCCCCTACTTTGGATGGTAGTTCTTGAACATCCATCAAGGAAGACTCTTTTTGCTCTTCGCCGCTTGGGTGAGACAGCGACGTGCCACATGCTGTTGGACCCAGTTTGAGCACACTCACCTGATCCTCCTTATTGGTCAAGCGAGCTATAATGACGTGGAAGAAATAGGCTTGCGCAGGTGAGGCATCATGATGGCGTACTCAGGGTACTCAGGGAGTCGAGGATTCTTCCAGGGGGGGGAGGTATTTGATGGGCGAAATTCCGAAATTATCAATAGTGAATACTATTTTACCTGGATAACTACGTGAGGCATCCTCCGAAATTGTCAGTAGTGAATAATATTTTACCTTAATCTTGTGAGGCATCCTCAATGCAACTCCGCTGTCAAGCAGCGCTTTATAGATACGAATGCTGTTTTTGTTCTACGGAGGTTCGTGGGCCTTTTCTTTAACTAATCTACTCTCTAGCTACGGAATTGTAGAAGTCATAAAATGCTCACATGCCTGGCCTAGGGAACATTTCTCTGAAGAATGAGGGTAGAGTTTGAATTGAGTGGATGCCGCTGCTCTTTATATGCGTTCCCTTTCTGTCTTTGTGAGCAGGATACCCACGATAATCTCCGTGGGTGTTTGGCATAACGCATTGTTTGAACAATTTATAATCTCCGTTACATTCTATGATGTCCAATGATATGCTTATCCACTGCATAGGCGAATTATTCATCTGATTCAGTGTCACATCTGTCTCGTCGCATATAATGATGAAATTTGGCTCGCGCCTCTGCATACATTGCAGTGACCACACTGGAAATTGATCTTTTTACTGCAATCGACTTATGTGCTCTGTATAGCGCCATAGAATAGAGGGTATCATCGAAGTCAGGTGAAACCTTTGATGAGAGTGATGAGCCACCTGCATCCTGGAGTCACCTTACGAAAAAAGGGCAAAAAAGGTTAGGAGAGAGCTGCTCTGTTCACTGGGAAGTGCAGTAACGTACTCACTGTTCACTAGATTGTTGAACATTCAGAGGCCACTGATCACTTGCACCGTGGAACATCCTTTCAGTGCTATCTGCAACTTGTAGCAGGAGACTAGTGCACGGCGGATCCTTGAAGCGGGAGCGGCGTGCGCATGCCCTATCTGATAGCCACGAGAGAACATCTTGTTAGGCCGACCATTACTCCAATTACATCTACTCCCCTTCCCACACATCTACTTCGAAGGTAGGAGGCATGGCGCATACCGTGAGCAAGGATTGCGAACATTGAGGTGTTGGTTTTACCGCACCATTATCAGGAAAACTGTTTAGGAAGCATGGGGCTGCTTCTGAAGAGCTCTCGAACGCTCTCTGTCCGACGCTGTCACGCTCATAATGGCAAAAAATTTTCTTCGGCATTACCTCGACTCAAATATCTGAAGATCTAAGCAACGTACAAAAGAGTTTGAAAGCGCGTTAGTTAGAGCTAAGTCTCGAGTTTTAGGAAAACTCCTCTGGCCGCAAAACATCCGGCACGAAAGAAGTCGCAGTCTATTTCGGAGCGCTTGACAGGGTGTGGCCTACGGTTTTAGGTGAGAGTGTATCATACTCTCTCACCCCGCACTCTCACTCTGACCACACACCCTCACTCTCGCCACTTAGGTCACGCTCTATCAAGCACTTCGAAATGGACTGTATGACTGTTAGTTGCATTTTCCTCAAAAAAATCCTCGACTCACGTATCTCTCCATTTCTGAACATTTGGAACAACTAGAAAGCAAGTTTGGTCTCAAACGATGAGCAATGACAAAAGCTATGAACGTTCGAACAAGGTCACTTTTCGTGATTTTCAGGCATTTTTGTCGGTTAGCGCGCTCCAGTTGGCGCGCCGCGACGCAGCCGTCGGCCTGCTTTACTTCTTGCTTGCGACCGTGATTTTAATGCTTTTGCTTTCCTAACTGATGTCTTTGGTTTTCTTTTATTAAAGCTTCGCCTAATGTTTTGTCGTTGTCATTGTAGCTTAGTAATTTATGTTTTTTTTTCAGGAGCGCGATATCCACACGTCGAGAGAAGCGGAAAAGCTGTTTGAAAGGAGGTTTGTTAGTTTCCTCTCAGATTTTGTGATGATATAACCTTCATTTTATTGAAATTGGTTTCTCGTTTCGATATTCTCATTGAAGCTCAATATTATAAATGTTTTTTTCAGAAGCGAAATGGAATAAATTTATGCAAAGTGCTATCATAAACCAAGGGTGAATTGGAAAAACGGTCATGTCACCAAATTATGTAAATGAGATAAAAATATCCTGAAAACAAGCTCAGAATAGCGAAAAAAGTGAATTGAACAAAAGTAGGCGTGGATACGGTCGCCGCCCTTCTTAGGCAATCACACGCGATTTCCACCAAGGGCAGTCAACTCGCCTCACTCGCAGCTCGGCGCCGCGCGAATGTTGACTAAGGGTACACACCCGAAAACCTCAGGTCTCCAATGACCCTATGACGAGAAAAGAGGAGTATCAAAATCGGTTTGACTGACAGCATCTATACCCAGATCATCTGCCGGAACCTGGAATGAATAGGCTTCATGGCTTCCCGTGGGGGGGGGGGGGGGGGGGGGGGAGGGGGTACTAGACTGGTGGGGAAAGAAAGATAGAGTCCACCGGTCGCTACCAGATAAATAAGTCTGCTTTGTTGGCGTATCCGATTTCAAATCCATATTAACATAAGGGTAGAGTGTTGTAGTGTGGTTGCAGATGTGCTAAGTTATCGTTGTGAGAACTCCTGCGGGATCAGTGAGGTGCATGTCTAGGATCTCAACCAGGGTCATGTGTGACGTCGAGAAAAAGGTTTTAGAAACCCCATATCTCGAAATGAAAGCGTCGCCGACCATGGGTTATGTGCTCGTCCTCTTATGACAGAGGAGAAAGATTAAAAGTCATACAAGTTGTGCGGTAGAGATAAAGTATGAGGAAGACTGGTAAAAAAAGTCAGAACGTTGCCGGGTCGCTATTGCAACAACGTTGTGCCGATAATGATTGAGCGCGGTATCTTCCCAATAGTAAATTTGAGCATTTTTGAGTACTTGTAACTTTATTAAAACTCAATCTTTCCGAGAAATGTAAACTGTTTTCGTAGTAACTCCCTCAGCCCAGTCTATAATGCAGTAATAATCGCTGCGTATTTCTCTATATGCAAATTCAGTCCTTGAAAAAGTCTCGAAGTGACTCACTCCAATTGAACGCAGCTTGTTGCAAACTTTACTTTATGAGTGTAAATTCGCGGCGCAGAATCTGCATAATTTCCTATTACTGATACCTCTTTGAACTCTGTCATATATTCAAAAACGCAGAGGTTATCTCAAAAAAAAAGCAGTACGGAAGGGTAATTGACTTTGGCTCACCTCGCTTCGGGATGCGCCATGCATGAAGATTCCATTCACATTCGTAGTGAATGCAAACGCTTTCTCGGTCCGTGTAGTGGCTCACCAGCACCAGTTTACGTGCTTGCAATCGTAGTTAGATTTGGAAGAAGTCCATAACAGCTAATTTTTCATTTTCATTCCATAGCTTATTGAGTATTCAGCCACGCTGTTACACGTGGATAGATATCGCTCCTCACGACTGATCGGTGAATGTCGAAGACCCTTTTATATGTGTTTTCGGTACAAAAGGCCAACTGGAGGGTGATTCTGCTGGTCTCCGTTGTGGAACGCACCATGCGTGAGGTGTTCCACAATTCATTAGGTTAAATGGTACACTTCTCTTGGTCGTCTTGGAATTGTGAATTGTGAACAGGGCGTCAAATATCGATAAAGCAAGAGCAAGGCTCGTACCACACCATACGTTATGCGTGTTTGGTTACAGAAGCTTGACGTCTTGTTCACAGACCACCAATCCAAGAGCGCCAACAAAACAGCGTGCCCTTTGACTCTGCTCATCTTTTGCGTTGTCCATGCGCTCTTCTCTCCACAATGTCGTCTCAGCACTTACCTCCTAGAAATGTGACATACCTTGTTTTCTATTTGTGGGCGCTTTCTGTATGTCCTTCGATTTTTAAATGATGATTAGATTGAATATTAGTTTCGTTTTGAAGGAAGCTTTGTGACACTGTCACTTGAAGAGAAGAGGCCGTAAACAAAGATTGATCAAAACAAATATATATTTGCAATATTTGAAATGATGATCAAATGTACAAGTAAACACATCAAATGTCTGATAAAAGAGCATTTAACCACGTCTGAAAGCCGGCGATAGTCATGGGCCATCGGGATTATACAGGGAAAGCTGAGGTTGAGGCTCGTTGTGAGGAGATCCGATTCGAATTCGACGATAACCGCAACATTTGTAGTTGCCGAATCGCAGCTGCTGCGTTGTATGCCTGAAATTGAATTGAGATTTTGATTTTATAGTGTATGTACAGAAGGTGTCAGAGTGTGATCCTTGAGCTCATGTGCTTCTCACGTCTCGTGGGTGCGTGCGACAGGACAATCAAATTAAGTCAGATCACGTCGGTCACTCCTTTTGCCGTGCACGAAATTGATAGCGACCGATTAAGCGTGATGACCCAACTGGCTTGGGGTGGTGTCTCAATCTGAGTGTCCTGTCGCACATCCTATCTCGCAGTGGAAAGACCGAAAATGGAAACTTTGAAAGGTTTTTTATTTTAACGGAGGCCTTACAAAGTCTTTCATTTCATGAATATCAGAAAATTTCACTGGCAATGGCCAAGTTTTACAAACATATAGTGACCAGAAGATTTTTGAGTTTTGTTAGGGAAAAGAGCACACATTAAACGCTCGATGGTTCATGTATGGGCCTAATAAAGGCTCACAGAGTAAATAAGGACTAAATTTGATTCCATGTCCAGGTACTCCCAATACGGCTTTACTACCTACTGCTCTTTGCGTCATGTATTCTTGTCATATACACTGCGTTTCATAATTATAAGGTCACCCCCAAATTTCCGGTTTTCAGAACACACAGCCAGCCAGAAAATTTTTAAGTATTTTTTACAGATTCCCCACCACAGAAAACCCTTCCATACTAGTTTTGATGACATTACCTTATAGCCCGATTTTTCTATAAATATTTTCTGATTTTCGTGCCGTTTCATAATTATAAGGTCACTCCGAAGAAAGAGGAGATTTGCTAGAGTTAACAGCGCATTCGAAGGAGCTCATAATCTATGGTTCCCTCCTGATTAAGAACGACATCAACCAGCCGCTTGGGGAAGTAGAAAGGAAATTTCGAAGAGCCTTACCACAGATATTGTTCCAGTCTTCAACAATTGCCTGTTTCAGCAGCTTTGCTTCCTAGAACTGGCGATTATTGGGGTAAATATTTTTGTGGCGATGTCTTCCAGGTCTCCCCAATAGAGCTGAGACCAAGACTGCATGTTATCTATTGCTGGAGGTCCGTATTTCGGAACTTTAACCACGATTCCGTTGAATGACCTACGTGAACAACAGCCTTGTCATGCTGTTAGACACAATTATGAAGAGCCGGTCGGCTCCAAAAGGCAGTTGATTTCTTCGTAGGATCTTTTAGCAGCCTCTGGAGTCCATTCTACAGGTTTCGAAGGCAAGGTTCAATGCAACCTCACTGCCGAAAACCACTCAGGCCATCACTCTTCTCCCAGAAAAATTGCCGAGGCTCCGCTAGATCGACGCACTTCCCAGACCAAGCTAGTACTACCTCTACTCGTCAGCACCATACAAATAGAGTATTTTCAGACTCAAAAGTACGATTTAGATGGAATTACTCTCATGCAGGGTGCAACTGCTATGCAAATTCAGCTTCGTTCAATCCGTGCTCAAGAACAACTTTATGAATTGAAGTCGTTCCGCCTTATGGTGTGCTGTAGGCCTCGGAAACTACTTCATTATTTCTTCAGTGATGTTCCTGCCCTTCCTCGCTGCTGTACACGCTGTGATTCCAGACTAAAGATGGTTTAGCTCCAAACAAATCAGGTCCATGGAGGAGGTGGTGTAGGAAGTGCCCCCCACAATCCCTTCCTCGTTAATGGTAATAATCTCAAGAGGGAATCCAGAGCCTGAAAAACTTCTTAAGACATTGAATCTCTCAGATGTCATCTAACTGAGCACAGGTATCTTCCGATTCTTTTTGGAATGGCTCTCAAACTGAGCCTAGCATCACAAGAATCCCAAATCTGGGCTTTTCTCTTGGAACATAGAAGCTAGCCACAAGACGATTGAATATGTATCTCGAAGATGTATTTGGAAGACAAATCTACCGTCACAGACCTGCCGGGACCTTAACTTTTTTCTTTTTTCAGGGTGACCTTATAATTATGAAACGGTGCAAAAAAACAAAAAATACTCCTAAAAACATAAGGTAAACGAGACTGCTACCAAAAATCGGACACGGGGGTTATTTCAGGTGAGGAATCCGTCTGTGAGACTGAAAAGATCCCTCAATGGAGTGTTGTCGAGAAAACCTGGAATTCAGGGGTGACCTTATAATTATGAAACGCACTGTATTAATGACACAATTCACGACTATTTGAACCTATCGCACCGTCGGTGAGATAGAGGGGTTTTAAATGGGAATGAAGTGATATCCCTCGAGCAGTCTATCCTATATTACTGGAATCTCTAATGCAACCATGACTGACGCCTCTGAGTCTGATCTCTTCCCCGACGTGCTTTCTCGTCTTCTACCCCTCTCGCTCTTACTTTCGATTGCGTTTGAGGGTTGAGGGTGAATTTCCTTAGGTGATTTTTCTAAAGAGCAACGAAAGTAAGGCATTTGGTGATTCATAATCCTCCAGAATCCTATTTCGTTCTCTGTGCAGAATGGAAATAGATTCTGTCCTTGTGAATGGTTCAGTCTATCAGGAAGTTATAAGTGCACGCACGTAATAATGACTACCTGTTCCTGCCTCCCTATTATGGCACCCATAAAAGTGAAGTACAAAGCACTTAACAATGACTGTTCCTTTTCTGGGATCGAGATCCTATCCCGATCCATGTGGGTGGTAACCGAGCAACTACTGAGCTCCCAACTCTCCATGTCAAAAAATAGATGAAACAGCTACCTTCCGCCAATTTCTCCTTGCCAGTGATTTTTTGAGGTGTGTAACGACGGATCCATGAATGTCTGTGGTATAGGCGGTGTTACCACTGATCCTGCAAAGGTTGATCGTTAAAGGAAGCTCTGAAAAAAAGTGACGAGATACTTACCAAGGATGCTCAAGAGCTTGTTCACAAGTGAAACGTTGCTCTGGATCACAGCACATCAAATGAGAAATGAAATCTTTGGCTAAAACACAAACTTTGATGGGAACCGCAAACATAGAAAAACAGCTTAGTGTACGGTCGCTTACCGGAATCTGAGATCTGGTCCCAATATGGGGCATCGAATTCGTATTCACCCTTGATGATTTGAGCAAAAAGATTCGCATCGCTTTCGTCATAGAAAGGCGGATATCTGTAATACGGCAGCTGAGCTTCGATCTGCCACTTTAGAGCTAATTTGTTAAATAGCCTCGCGAAGCACGGGAACGTTCACGGCATATTACAGGATTAGTGACGCAGTAGTACACGTAGCTCGATAAAGAGTGTGAAGGAAAGGTGGAACTACGTAGATTTTATTGGACTGCTGTGACGCAAATGCAGCCTTTACGAGGGCTTATCGCTCAACTTTGTGTTACGGATGTGATCCCTGTGTAACTACTTGACCCATAACTCCAATCTTATCAGTTTATTTGAAGGAACCGGGAGGGTGATCAGGAAGTAAGAAGTGGGAAACCGTGCTCTCTGAAGACAAACCTCCTACTTCAAAAGAGGTGATGTGTAGCGAAACTCGCATTGAAAAGCTCGGCTTGGGGTCTTATGTCGGGGCGGCAGCACGGCTTGTCATTTTGCAGTTTATCAGCCGGGCGAGTTGCTGCCGAGGGTGGGACATCGTTGCGATCAGCTGATTTAGCCTCTCCACTCGTCAGTCTATCCCCCGGCTAGTGACGCAGAGAGACGCAAGAGAGAAAAAGGGTACTTTGGGTCCTATTTCTCCGGTTTTTCGCCGTTTTATATCTTTCTTGCTCTACTGTTACATTGCTGAACAGCCCTACTTTCGTGTTCAACAATCTGCCAAATTTCCCCTTCCGGTCTTTCTTGAAATTAAATTTCTCGGATAGAAAGCACTTTCCGATACTTACCCTCCACTTTCCACAATTCAACAATACATGAATTGATCTTATACAACAAGCTTTGGAGTTAATCAATCATTTTTCGAAATACGCCAGCATACATTGTTCCAATCCAGGGTTAATCGGGAATCGAGGATTCCTTGATAGGGGGCGTATTTGATGGGGGAGATGGGGGAGGGGTAGCAGTTGCAGAGGTCAGCAATGGTCTCAGGCTAGATGATAAGCGGAACGTGCTGTCAGCGTACCCGGTTACGTAAAAAATATGATTAAATTTGAGTGAATAACACAAAAATTACATTAGTAAAATACTTAGTAATACTATACGATGGCCAATAATTACTGATACTGTAGGGGCTATGTAGATATTGAAATGAAGGGAGAGGGGATTTTACAGGGGCGGCCATTCCACTTGAAATCAGATGTGCCCTGATCATTGAGAAGTGTAATAACAGTGGAATCAAAGTCAAGCAACCCTAGTATATATAAATCCCCTCAGTCGGTCACGAAACTGGACATAGAAAAACAACCTGTGAAATGGGGAGAAGTCTGGGATGGGTAGGGAACAGAGAACAAGAAGTAAAGAACACACATGGGCCAAGTTGAGCTCCACCCACGGTGGGCGGGGCTTGCCCATAAATTTCCGTTCTCAGTAGGAACTGTTCATTGGGTTCCAATATGACCCAGACGTGGGGAAAGATTAAATAAGGGCAGGAATGAGCTTCTGAAACTCGTGAAAGAGGTCTGGGCACAGTGGGCGGAGTATTCGTGGTGGTTTGCAGAGTTTGGATGCTCATGAAAAACAGCCTGTGGAAATGGGGACAGGTCTGGGATGGGTAGAGCATGGTACAAGAAGTAAAGAGCATACATGGGTCATATCAAGCGCCGCCCACGGTGGACGGGGCGTGATATGTTAGTGGGTATTGAATAAATTTATAAAAAAGCAATTTCGATCGACCTACTGACGCCCATGGTGCGCCAGCCAACTGGTGATTGGTCTGTATCCGTTTCAGACATTGTACCGCATCATCTTCGGCAACTCGCAGTCTCAGGCCCAGAAACGGTACGCCATGAATACGCGGTATAAACGCTATCATTTCCGGCATACGTGAAGCGTGCAGATACCCTCAGGAGCTGGCAATTTGGAGCGAAAAGGAACCCAGTTGCGTGTTCAAGAAGGCCACCACATTTTATTATACGAATACATAGTTGTTCCAAGTTTCAAAGAAGATTGGTTCTCGTACAGATGCAAAGGATGTGAACATACCCGCAGAGCAAAATATAGGCAATTACTCCTATTGACCACACGTCAACAGCTTTTCCGTATGGCTTCTGCTGAAGAACTTCAGGTGCAACATACCTTAATAAATGAAAGTTAGAGTTAGTATAAACAATAAAATTTTTTGGGCCTCGATTTGTCAATTCGTTTCAGCAGTGATGCGACGAACGGCTAATACCAGAGCGAGTAAAAAATGACCACACTTTTAAAGTTATCTTGTTTTTTAGCAACTCTCATTAAGCGGACATGCTATCACCTGAAAGTGGTTTTACTGTCTTATTTAACGAAAGGTTATGAAATCATCCAAAATTAAAAATAACTATCTATACTGAGTATCTTTGTGTGGTAATGGAATGCTGTCCTACCCCGGAGTTCCGCAGGCGGTTGCCATTACGCCGGAATCTTCGGTTTTTGAGAGGCCAAAGTCCGACACCATGATTTTCGAGTCCTAAACAAAGCAATTAAAAGGCCGAAATCGATTTCGTTTCCAGCAAAAGTCACAACTATACGACGATACCTCGTCTTGATTGTAATACAAGAGGTTTTCTGGTTTGAGATCGCGATGAACGACACCGTTTCCATGCATGAATGAGACTGCATGCAGAACCTGAGAAACTCGACAATTAGGTCAGCTCGGGACGTGCTCGCTCCTGAACCGACTGGACTCACCTGCCGTATTAAGTGACTCGCATCCTTCTCCGTGTAGGACCCTTTAGCAACTATTCTATCAAATAGTTCTCCACCAGTAACCAGTTCCATAACGAGATAAACGTATTGCTTTTCTTCATATGTGTCGTATAATTGAACAATGTTTGGATGCCGTAATCTACAAACAAGTTCTCTGATTAAGTTCGGCCAATTAAAAACTTGTGTTGAGCACAGCTCAGATGGGGACCGGTTGTCGCGCAGCGATTTGGCTTATTGAATTAAATGGAATATAAACAGGTGAAAAAGCAAGAAAAATTTCCCTTGGAGCTCCGAATTACATGAGCTTCTCATAATGTGGACGGAAAAGAACAAAGAAAACCGGATTCACTGGATAGATATTAGAATCTTACATGATCCTGTGCGTATTCAGACCAGGGGACAGGCCAGTACTAACTGGGATATGCTCTGCAAATGAGTTGCACGACAGCTATCTCTACCCTCTGAGCTATCCCTAAGGTACTCGGCCTGCCACGATAATGAGCACTGCGTAGGGGACAGAGGCGGTGGCAGCGCACATCAGAGTCGAGGAATCCTCGGCATTGGGGGGGTCGTATTTGATCGGACAGAAGGGGAGCTGCGTCGTACCAGAGAGGTCAGCGATAGGCACTAGGAGCTAAACTTTCGATGAGTGGATGAGAAGCGAATTAATGAGAAGAAAAGCAGATGAGTAGTATTTTACAGCGAACCACTGTGAGCATATAAAAAATAAATATTTTTTACTCCAGGTGAAATTATTGCTCTCAGTTCTTGTATTATGGGCTAAACGCTTGTTCTAGGACAGGACCAATACGTACGAGGAACTTTCCTCCACGGTAATAAGCATTAGTGGCTACTTGAATCGAGAAAAGCTCCCTGTAGGACTCCGCCGCCTCCATCCCCTCTCCAATGCTCAAGTGATGCTCTGTTCTGGTCATTTTCTCTTTCGTTTCTCCAAGTGAAGTGTCTGACGAAACAATAAGAATACAGGAAAAAGTGAAAAAAAAACAGAGAATGTCACCACACGTAGTTATCACTACCTCTCAAGCAGCGTCCTCCCTGGTCATCCCATCCCCTGGTGCCCACCAGAACTATCCAACTAGGTCACATCACCACGAGAATTGGATTGTCGCCCACGACAGGTTCTTTGCTTATGCCGGTGTAAGTAAGCCTGTTTCCACTGCAAATTGGATCTATTTCATCATAAAGAGACCAGGATGAATTTGTCACACACTATAACTCAATTTGTATGACGCCATGATCTAGTTACATAGTCCTGACGCATGCATCTTATGGATTTCGCTCATCTGATTGTGGGAAGAGCAAATACCGCCTCCTGCTGAGGTACCCTGTTGAGGAAGTAATCATGTATTTCATGCGAATTTTCACAAAAATATGTTTTTCATAAAATGCACTTGGGAATGGAGGACGTGGCTGCTAAAAATTTCAAAAGGAGCGTTGCGGAAACTCTTATACGAATATTTCATCAATTTGCATGAGAACATCATATTGCACTTTCGAATTCCTTTTCCGG
This sequence comes from Trichostrongylus colubriformis, assembly GCA_963978905.1. NCBI lineage: Eukaryota > Metazoa > Nematoda > Chromadorea > Rhabditida > Trichostrongylidae > Trichostrongylus > Trichostrongylus colubriformis. The sequence continues at coordinate 9,430,384 of OZ022256.1, forward strand.
TGACGTCACTTGGGCATACCGAGGAAGTGTGGGCCGTAGAGGGGCAAATGACGTTTTCAAAAATAACCATGGCTATTTCATGGGTCAAGCTATCCCTGAAGCCTAGTTATGAGTAGGATTGGAGATTTGGCCTCTTTCAGCACCAGCGGCTGATGCGTGTGTCAAGGCTGTTCCGTGCGACCCCAATCAAGATGTTGCGATGATCACTTCTAGAACGGTATCATACGGAAGAAAAAGTTTCTCCGGGTGAACTGTGCCTTCACTATTTTTTCCCCATTTCTCTATCTGTTATATTTTCACAGGACCCGATTTTTCCGCAAAGAAGAATAAAAAAGTAAAAAAAAAGAAGTTTTTGTACAGAATGGCACAACAGTTGTACTGATAAGAGCAAGCCTACTACAGAAAATAACAGCTCGTCCGCTTATCCCACAGTGACTTTTACTGCGGAAAACCAGTTACCAAAAAATCCAGGAAATTTTTGTGGATTTTTCACCGAAGAAGAGTTTCTGGCCCCGCGGCCCCATGTTCTTTAATCGAGGTCGCTTGCAGTTGTTTTAGTGAAAGAAGATGTAGCGATGATCACCTCTATTAAAGCGGTATCGAATGAAATGAAAAACCCTTCGAAATTTTTTCTGAAAAAAATTATTTTTTTGAGAAACTTGTTTCTGAATAAAATCATGGAAACAAGGGAATCGAGAATCGCAGTCACGTTCGTGCGTGTTGCCATGTGCTCTGCAAGATTTATGAGTCCCGAAAAATGCCTGACGACTTCATCCATTATAAGCTTTGATCTCGCCCCCTTGTTCGCGGAAGAGTCGGGTGTGTCCCTCGGGAGAGCCACAAAATCAGTGAAACGATTGCTCATCATCACGCTGTTGCAGGAGCGAGGGACGCTTGCTAGCCCCAGATTTCCCATGGCCGATGGCAATCAGCGCAACCGGCTCAGTCGTCAAGGTTGTGCCTGGATTAGGGCCATGAATAGCTCGGGACGACTACAAATACGACTATTCAAGATAATAATTACAAAAAAAAATTGCTTTATGTATTGCCAACAATTTTCGGTGAAGGGTGACGTCAACGCAAAAATTGGATTATTACGTCCACTTTCGCAACTAGGCTATTTTTCACAACTACAGTGGACACCTTTCTTGCAGTAGCTCCCAAATTAAAGAATCTAGTTAGCTGAACTTGGATTAATTTTTGGGACTTCATGAATTTGGAATTCCCACGGAAAAAGTTTTTTATCATCTTCCAAAAAAATTCAAATGCCTCCCCCCCAAACTATGACGAACAGCTGGGTGGGGAAAATTGATCGTGGGTCAAAAGGAGCGTAGTTGAGTGACGTCATGGGATACACTCTGTCTAAAGTGATTCTAGGCACGCCCATAGGCAGGATTCGGAGCAACTCAGTTTGTAATTGATGTAGCTTAACTAGAAATCATATTGCATTAATCATTATTACTCGTGCCCGTTAGGAAATTACTCATGAAGGTAGGCGAGCAGCTAAATCTTCCGTGATTCCGCGAACAACGTCTTAATCTCTGCCCTCCTGGGAGAGTGATTCCCTGATAATTCTGCGAAAAAGCTTTCTGTTCTTTCAGAGCTCTGGGAAGCTTTGCTCTATTCACTGGAATACCCTATCCCCGTTCTGAAGACGCGCGCCATTTCCTTTCTATTTCGGATCATCGGATACATAACTTCGAAAGACACGAATCTTTCATATCAGTTTAATCGTGGCCAGATAAAGCACCGTACACTTACTTTCACTTCCCAGTTATAGAGGCATATGATTGTGCATCGAATACACAATATAATCAAAGGCTCCACGTTAGGGCACCCATTTTTCAGGAAAATAAAACAGCAGCTACATCCACAGCCTTGGAAATCATTGTCGACCTGTACCAAATCCCCCTCCTACCGCGTGGTCATACCAGCTCGTCGTTTCATTTCTAAAGGAATCGTCCACGGAAAAGTGAGTTTCTTTGTTTCCCATATATTTGTGTTGTATTTGCCTAGCAAGGGCCGTATGCAAAGTTTCACGCGAAATAGTGAGAATTCAGCTGAGATACAGCTCCCTAAATTCTTGATCGGGTGGGCGGGGCATCCGAGTAAAAGCCTCGTCCGAGCGTCCGCTGCGGTTCGGAACGGAGAGTGGGGCTGTTTACGTAACACTCTGTTCCTAGAGTGCGTCTCCGACTGCAACGTGCGACGGGTGCGCACTTGCTCGGAGGCGCCGCCCACCCGACCGAAAATTTGGGGAGTTGTATCTCAGCCCAATTCTCACTTTTTCACGTGAAACTTTGCATGCGGTCTTTACTAGGCAAATACAACATAAATATATGGGTAACAAAGAAACTCACTTTTTCAGCGGATGATTCCTTTAATCATCAAGATACGAAGAAATAATTAGCCAAGATTAGGTCGTTCTACGGAATGGACCACGCATTCATCTTCTGCTCAGGAGCGCAAAGTCTTTGATTGCACCGTCTTCCCATGCAGTGGGCCGCCGATGTAAGAATCAGTGGGATTTTTCTGAGATTACTAACATTTGTCAAGCGGCACCACGAGAATTCGGCAGAATATTCGGCACCACGTGAATGGAATTTCTGATTGATTTTAGACTACATTCGAAAATTGAACCTAAATTGAACTTTTCGAGCAGTGCCATTTTCATTACCCAATCCGTCTAAAAACTCCACACTGATCATTGAGTAGGGCCTTTTGCTTAAGTATAAGCGTAAGAGACGACCAGCGCGACTCAGAAAAAGATGTTTTTGATTTTTTTTGTTGGAAAAACACAAGTCCTATGAAGGCGGCCTCATTTTTCCATTTCAACTTTAGTTTTCCCCTACGTGTTTATCACGAGGAAAATTGCAGTTCCAATTGGATGATTGGCAATCCAATAGCAATTCCCTGAAGAGGCGACTAAAGCTGTTTTCTAGAGTAAACCACGTCATGTTTTCAAACACATCAATTGTTGTGTACGCAACTGCTAATATTCTTCCGAATGAGCTTTAAGACCAAGAAAGTCAAAGATCGGAAAGCATTTTCCGAATAATTCATCCATTTTGACTTTTATTCTGGTACTCTCTCGGTATAATGCACTTTAGCTTTAGCTTGCACTTTTGCATGCTCAGCGTGCAAAAGATAATTAGAAGAATGAAACAAGCCTAATGGGTGGTCTCTGCGAGCGAATTAGGCCGGGTATGCCGATTCCTGGGATGGTGGGCTTCGAGAGACTGTCGCTGTTCGTATTTCCGTCAAATATTTTTTAAAATATTGTTGAAGGTAGTGTGGTGGTAAATAGTGACGATCCGCTCGCATAGTTTGACGGACGAGCTCTGGGATAACGCCGGTACCAACGTAAGCGTAGGAAGCTTGCCGTCCTTGCAGGGTCCAAACCTTGAATGAAGTCTTTGCATGTGCTTCAGGACACTTGAACTGTGCCACAGTGAACGTCTAGTGGTATCACGTCGGCGTCCTTGTGAACAGCACGCTGAGATATGTGGCCCCAGCCTCCCAACGTGACCCATCTAATTCGGTTGTCCCGCTCCACAACCCAACACCCATGTGGACGATGTTGCACATCACCTGATCCCTGTGAGTTGCAGTGCAAGTCAATGAGCCTTCTAGTACGAATAAGATTGTGGGTAGAAGTCTAGTACATGGCGTATTTCGAATGAGATTGATCAACTTCATGCCAATGACCTTTACTGAAGTTCACAGCACTCAACGATTAAACACAGGAGTATAGTCACGAGTGTTAGTGAAATGCTAGCAGTTAATTTCCTCTTCTGCACCCTCCAACTACTTCTGTTTGCAAGCCTAATTTAGAATTTTCTAGTGATTTCACGTGTGCCAGGCACAGCTAGTACTTTAAGGACTAACAGCTTTCAGGTAATTAAATGAGCGCCAGGTGCTAGCTGATATCCACCCATAGCCACAACATTTATAGCAACGGAGGAAATCGTCATGTGCTCCTGAGTTGATAGCCGATGGTCGCTGAAGGAACGAGGGCCTGGGCAGTTTCTTTTTCGAGCACATGACATCCATGCATAGCTAAATAAACGAGCTCGAAGCTCAACTTTGCTGCATTCACAATGCTTTTTTAGGACACCGAAATACCGTCATCAAAGCCAACGCTATTTATAGGATCAAATCTTGCCGACGTTAATCTAACTTTCAAATCATCTCGTTGTCTATATGTATATCAATAATATTGGAAAGGATAGTACATTCGAGGCTGATCAATTACTAAATCGCTGAATCATTAATCCTTTTTACGCCACGCACCCCACTTTGGGTGTGTAGCCTTATGTCAGGATTTCGCACGAAGACCTGCGGCGTGCGACGTAGTGTGTGCGAGCTATGCACGTCACGGTAGTTGGATTTTAGAACGATTACACGCTAATGCTGGGGGCGCGATACACAGATGACTTGAAATCGCTTCGGGACCCATCAACATGGCGCCTTCAGCTCGTCCACATTGCTTCGCTTGCGACATGCCGCAGTGCGAATCTTGACATAAGAGCATACACCCCTCCACTTTCATGCAGAATCGTACTGTCACTAGAGAATGATTTCCCTGCCCATTATGTTGTGTGCGCCAGCGATGCACGTGCCAGTCCCTTCATCCTCCCAGGCTGGCCTTTTGGGTTTAAAAGATTTCTGAGGGATGGAAGACTTGGAGAGTGTATAAGCATCTATCCAGGATTGATCTCTGGATCACGCTAGTGGCTGCGGCGCCACACGTCACTGTACCACGTCTGCTTCCCGTGAACTCGGACATGACTCAGTAGTTAGGTTTTTGGTCATTACTCCGCGTATGTGCCCCGCACGCGCCGTTTTTTAGATTGATTTTACACCAAGTAAACAGTAATAAACTATTTCAAAAAAGTGAGATTCAATTAATCTGGAAGACTCCAATTAGAACCGAGCCACAGGTCATGTGTGTGGTAGTGGCGCCTCATCCAATTGCACTCAAAATTTTCGGTCAAGCAAGGATCTTAAGCAATGTTCCTGAATAAGAATAAGCAGAATCAATGGCGAAAGCTATATGTATCCCTAAGCATGTGATCCTTGGAAAGCTTAGACTCGGAGCGATGACGACGCCTCCTCCTCAAAAGTGAATTAGAAGAAGAGACGTAATGCAGTAGAGAGCCCCACTTTGCACTTATCACAGTCACATACACACATCCGAAACCACCTGATTCCCTCCTTCTCCTCACTTCCGCCACTGCGTGATTAGCTTACCCACCTCAACCGTCCTGTTCACCGCACAAATACCGCCAATTTCTGCTCCATTGAGTCGGAAACACATATGCCCTGCACAGATTTGGCATTAAATGCATGTTGAGAAGGAAAATAACTCGTTTTAGGGAAACAGCAACGGTTCAGGAAAGGGTTTCGGCATATCCAGCAGTAGTTCCGGAAAATTCGTAAAAAATTTGAGGCATGAGATCAAAAAATCTGTGAGCCTGTGATAGGACTGGAAGATGCTGTGGACCTCGGCGTATGCAAAGAATCACGTGTTCATTTAGCGAGCTGGCTCGAGCTTTGTGTGAGTAGGAAAAGTCAATTTCCTCTCACACTGCTTCCTGCTGCTACCACTGCATCAGAGATCCTATTTCTATGGTTTGGTTAACTATTCATTTACCGGTTGGATGATGCCCTCCGTTAGATGAATGTGAGGTAGCGGGAAGTGAGCCACTCCCAGTTTAGGGATGAAATGCATGGGCCAGGGATGTAGCTTTGGACACCCAGATTGACCAGATCCTCTACACCTTCAGGGTCAGTGCATTGACTTACCAACTTACGTCACAGTTGGTCAACTCGGGTCTACATGGCGCTGGAATCCGAAGGGAGGTTAAATACAGGGCGAATCCAAGAAAACGAGTATGTACCCTTATGTCAGGATTTCCCACGACGACGAGCGGCGTGCGACGTAGTGTGTGCGAGCTTGCGCGTCACGGTAGTAGGGTCTCAGAACGATTACACGCTAATGTTAGGGGCACAATACGCAGTTGACTTGTAATCGCTTCGGAACCCAACAACATGACGCCTTTAGCTCGTCCGCAATGCTTCGCTTGCGACTTGCCGCGGTGCGAAATTCTGACATAGTACACACCACAAGAAAGTGATGAACGTCATGGTCTTACGCTTTTAGAACACCTCGAAATAGTCGGCATAGAAAGAAGCTGTTCGAACACTCATGGTCCCTCCCGGATCATAGCAGTTCCGCTGAATTTTAACTAGCTCGTGTGAATTATTGAACTGAAATGGAGCGGGTTCAAGTGGCTATACGATTCTGCTTGTTGAGAACTTCGTAGGCGTACCAGAAGAAAACGGATTAGCGCTCAGTGCTCTGAGCTTTTGATCTTCTCGGAAATAATAAGCTTTATTTTTCTGACTGATCCTTGAGCCCCTGTGAGTGAGCGCAAACCTATGCACAAATATCTGGTTGATCAGATTTCACGAACAACATATTGGGCACAATATCACACTTGTGCCAGAGGGTACCCGACAAGGGTCGTAATTCGGTTGAATGAGAGAGGGGCCATACTGCGGGCTGCACATTGTCATTCATAGTGGACAGAGTTAGCTTGAGAAAGAAAACATTCATTATCAGTACATTCTCTTCTTCTGTTTGACGCCACTTTTTGAGGCGAAAGAAAGAGGGCTGGTAGGGGGAGGGGGGTGCCGTATAAAGGACTACCCTTATCGAACCATTGAATTAGCTCCCATGCATCACACTGAACCCCATCAGACTGCCAGGTGACGCTGGACTGAAAACGGTTGAACGCACACAATTCCTATTGCGCGCGTTGCCCATGGCATCCTAAGCGCGATTAGCTAAGACGTAGGGAGGAGGAAAGCTGGGGGAGCGAGACGGGGAGGGGGGGGGGCAGTTGGGCTGAGAGCACTGAGAAAGAAGGTGTTCATTCAAGAAGTAGATAGAGAGACATGAGTAGGATAAAGGGGATAATCATAACTCAGTTTGAAGACAAGTTATGTATAGGCAAAAGGAATCACAGCAGAATGAACTTTATGGCTGACTCACTTTCGTAACACTTTGATTTCATTCTCCAATGAATCTTCTTTGCCTTTCAAGGCTTTTTTATCGATACATTTCACCGCCACCATATGGCCCGGTTCTTGTTTACATTCTGCGAGAAAGACCTGAAACGGGAAATTTTAGAAGAATTGCTGCACTGGCAAAGAAAAATGCTTTACTATAATATTTCACAGCCCATTATATTTAGAAAATCTCGGTGAAAAATTTTTGGGCCTGAGGATTTGGAAAATGTCAAAGCTAACGCTGCGGTCATGAAGACTGTGAAAAGCCCAGTATAACCTTATTACCAGGTCTACATAAACAAGGGGAAACCCGAAGATGAGTTTTGGAATCGCTCAAACTTTGCGTAGCTTTTCATATATAATATTAATAGTAGGACTACGATGAAAATGATTCACATATCCAGAAGAATTCTTGACTTACGAGAATCCGTTGGCTCCCCCCACCCCCCATAATTTATCTAGCCGTGTAAAGTGTATGAGCTATGATGGCATTTTTGCATCAAAACTTTCCAGGAACCAGAAGTGCATGAGCTTATCAGATATTAATGATGGTTTCTGATGTTTTCGGGACCGCACAGCAGCAAAGGGCAAGGTTGCAGCATGACGTGTGCCGCGATAGAGAGAATGAAAAAGCCCAGCAGAAAAGCGAATTCGAATTCATAGAAAGGGATGCTTAGAAAGTGTTGAAAGTGCATTGAGACTGAGGCATAGGTGATTCTGAACAGACCGAAACCCTTGAAAAGCCGACGAATCGTAATGGAGCATACGCACTAACACTACAACGCAGACGGAAAAATGCGTGGGCGGCATAAACACGTAAACATTTTCAAAAGTGGTCTATTGAATATGTGTGATACCTTTGAGAATGCTCCAGTGCCGAGGACATCGCGAAATTCGTAGCGCTCACGGATGGAGCAGCCTTCGCGGCGCTTGAACAACGGCATCTGAGCCCAGACATCGATTTCATCCACCGCAGGCACTCGTCGGCTGCTCTGCTCGACGGCCTCCATATCACGTTGTTGGCTGCTGGCTGGCTGCCTGGCCGTTGCTGCCGCTACCGCCGTCGGCTCGTCGTCGCTCATGGCTGCCGGCTCACTAGCGCTTATCACTCACTCATATCCTCGAGCACATGGTGGCTGGAATGACTCGGCCCAACGAGCCCATCACTCTCTGGCTGTCTATGGCGTGTTAAACGCGCTTTCACCTTGTCGCATGACCATCGCTCATAAATCAAAGCTGTGAAGCAATGGGATTTGGTGGAACGAGGGAAAATGCAAAGAGCTAGTGATGGTGGTGATGGATGAAAATGCGTTCCCATAATTATTGGCTAGGAAACGAAATGAATTACATCAATGCTCAGGTTGAGACGGCATGGGACGGAACGAGATTTCCTGCAATTAATCAAAAGTCACCTCACTGAATTCATGGGCCACCAAGACGTCATGACAGTGGAGAAAAAACGTTTCATTGAATCCGCCCCGCGAATCAATGGCTGATTGTTGGAAAAATAGTGCACGAAAATTTCGTAAACCTATCAACTCTCGAGATCGATATGTTAGACGGAATACTTCAAAAGGAGCACAAAAGGAATAAGAAATTCTATACTGTTCTGAGTAAAACGTAACCTAAGGCGACAACCCGTTTGAATTCCCGCCACAAATCTTTTGGGCTGTTGTCGGAGAGAGGTGCACACGGCACTCATTGTCAGCTCGAGGTGAAAAGCGTTAGGATAGCATTAGCGCCCCAAAGGTGCTTTCTTTAACGCCGGTTTCGCTGTAGATTACTGCTTTTGAGCTGAAATGTTCCTTCACAGAAAGCAGTGCTTTCAAATAAATTTCCGTTATTTCCCCCCACCCTCCCCTTCCGGTGCTTTCGATATCCCATACACTTGTATGGCAAATGACCACCCTAACCTTGCACTCTACAGTGCCCCATCGGAAGTTGTTGATTTTCCACAACTTTCCAAAAAACCCATCTTAATGGCGTTGGAGCAATATATGCAAGTTACCAATCCATTTGAAAAAAAAACGAATTAGCTCGTCATCAAGGAGTCCAGTGTCTCTGAAATTCATGGGGATTTTGCAAGCTCACCAGAGAAATTCCTTTTCAGGTTATCGACTAGAACTTGCGACAGAGAGCCGCGTTCATGCTTCGCGATCTGAGCTTAACGTTCGCGGTACGCACGAAGCCCCGTACCAAATAGACTCTTCAGTGGTGTTCATTCGCAGTCATTAATCCTTTCTATGCGATCATCACCTGTACTCTACGTGAAAACGCGAAGTATGAACGCAAATATTCCGTACATCATTCAAGATTTTGCAGGATTTTTCCAGTCGGATGAGTTTGAGTCCGAAATGAAGGGTGTAACCTTTCAAAAGTTTTTCTTATACATTTACAACAAGTCCTTCTCATGGACTTGACAATGTGAGTCGTTGTCGGCAAGCTTTGATGCAGGTCATTATATTCAATAACCATGCAAATTAGCGCTCATTGGTGTCCATGAAAAGTACCTATAGTTTTTCTAATTCCTGTCTTTCCTTTAACACAAGAGGCATTCACATTTTTCAGGGAGCAAGCCAAATGTTGAATCTCGATCAATCATGCTCTCCATTTCTTCAGTGACTGCTATTCAATGCCAGATGGACACCTGGTAGACAAGAACGGACGCACACATGGATGAGCTTCAGAATCCTTCCGTAGGGCAAATAGGCATCCAAGGAACCATCATTGTTGCCCCCGGAAGACAAATCATGGCGCATCCTGAGCGTTCAATGCTGTGCCATTTACTCTTGCTTCTTCTTCCGAGGCATTTTATCATATACAGAGAGCATTAATTGAGAATCAAATCAAATGCGTGGCTTATACCCGTTTTTTTACTTAAAATGATAAAACTTAAAGAAATCGTCCACGGAAAATGAGTTTTTGTGTTACCCATGTATTTATGTTGTATTTGCCTAATGTTGGCCTCATGCAAAATTTCACGCAAAAAAATGTGACCTGGCTGAGATACAGCACCGCAAAGTGCGGTCCCAGTGGGCGGGGCTTCCCTGTAAAAGCCTCGTACCGCGTCCGCCGTGGTCGGAGACGCATTGTAGGAACAGAAGGTCACGTAAACAGTCCTACTCTCCATTCCCAACGGCGGCGGAAGACGGGACGAGGCTTTTACACGGAGGCTCCGCCCACTGGGAGCGCACTTTGTGGTGCTGTATTTCAGCCAGATTCACATGTTTTCGCGTGAAATTTTGCATGAGGCCAACATTAGGCAAATACAACATAAACATATGGGTACCACAAAAACTCATTTTCCGTGGACGATTCCTTTAAGCATTGGCTTGTCCCGAAGCCTCATGTTGATCTGAATATGTATTGAAAGCGTCAAAAAGGCTTTTTGAGTTTTTGGATTGTTTTTTGCAAGTGTCACATTGTTCAATACTTATTAAAATAATAGGTGCTATCGCAGTGAGAGGGGATGGGGGCATCTTATAAAAAGTTACAATCTTGGAAGGACCCTTGAGAGCTCAATCTGCACAGTCTGGCGTATATTTGTGTCTAAGCCTCAGTGGAGGAAAGAAGAGGATTCCTTTCACGTTTTAAGCTTAAGTAAAAAATAATGTTTATAGTGGTATGCCCTCACCCCCCCCCCCCCCTCCCCTGATTGCGAGAGCAACAAATGGTGGTAATACCTATAACAATTACAATGCTAAACAAGTATGATGTCATTATTATTCCACTCATCCTTACACCACGCTTTACATTTTGTCATAGTTCCGGAAAATAAGAAAAGAAAAGGCTCAGCTGTGCGTTATCCATCATCTCAACAGCGCCACGTACAGCTTCCCCCTGGAATCGCAATAAGATGGAGACATGAAGGATAGCGTCGTGTGATAAATAGCTTACGCACAGGAAATTAGATGAGTCGCCGTCAATCTCAGCTCTCAGCGTCTAAAAATGGATCTATCAACGGAGGAGCAATGTAGGGAGGGAGTCATTGGGACGATATGTTCTGTGTCAATGAATGAATACTTCGGAAAAGATTTCTTCAAGTTGAAAAAACTTTAAAATATGAAAATAGCAAAATGAAATTATCATTATCAAAGTCCAAACTATCAAAACTAATAGAAGAAATGCTAATAGGCATGAGCTTATATATTTAAAAGATGAAGAGTCTTGTCTTCTTTTGTTTACATTACCTCAGCTCCTACGACGGACTTGTTACTTTACTAGCTGAAGTTACAATTCTATTGTAACTTCAGCGAGTAAAGTAATGTAAAGTAAAGTAAAGTAATAGTTTGCCGCATTTTTCAAAGGAACTGGAAAAAATTTGGGTTGGGGAGTGTTTAATATTTAGTTGGGAAAATAGGATGAAACGACTAAGAACTCGAAAAATGGGACCCTTTCATTGATTGTCATCGAGAAAGCGCGCATTTTCGAACCCTTGGCATAACTGAAAGGGTGGAGCAACGACCATGCCGAGTGAGGACCGTGGCTCTACCTCTGCACTTTTATTCGCCGTCCACTCCACACGCACCACCGCTAGGTCTCTGAGCACTTTTGCGTTGAGAGTTCCGTTGGCCAAGGGTTTGAAAGAACACCTTGATTTCACGACAGCGGTAGGAGTAGTTCGGGTTAAACATAGAAAGACAGCTGGCTATGAAAGTCGAGGTTCTTGTCGAAGGAAAGTGAAGAAAAACGGGATGAAATAGTCAGAAAACCAACATAAGTCCCTTTCCCCCTGTTAATTCCGAAAAAGGGCGGGCCACGTTGTAAAGGGGGCGAACCGGGATGATTTAAATGGTAGCGCTTGACAAAGAGGACTCTTTCAGAGCTCGGGGGGGGTGCTTTTCCACCGGGGAGTTTGCCACATTTACTCCTCGCAGATTCATAGCCTTCATTTGGGTGGTAATTTTATAAGTTCTTATTAGCCACACTGTCCTTAACACTGTTTTCGAATAAGTGTAATCTTCAAGCTGAAGGAAGTGTATAGCAGTCAATGAGTCAAGTATCAATTTCAACTAATGCCTCCAGAATTATTGGTTTAAAAATAATATGTAGATTTGCTGATTTTATTTTCATTTTTTGCTGCGTTTGAGTATACCGCAGCGGAAATGCTCTTCTGCTGTTGCTGCAAATGACGGCTAGCGAGAATGTTAATCGAGTGTGCTGCTTAGCCTATTTCGCTCTCAGTTTTTTATGACAATATGTGAACAAACGTGCTGACACTACCGACGGCTTCAAGTAATAAGGAATGGGTGCTGAGTACACAGCAGAAGCTGAAGCCATACTCTTCTTTGGAATGATTATTCGTCTGATAGTGCCACGAGTAATTCAAGGACCTCAGATAAAAGTGAAGGATTAGACAAAAATATCAGTCATATCAGTGGTCAATCCTGAGGTAATGTTGTTTTGGCGAATGCGATCCGTGTTGGAATCCCAAAAAAACACATGAAATCTTTAAAATGTCACGTTATTGCTACAAAATATGGTCAGTGGCACTGAACGCCCTGTCAGCTGCCTTTGTCCATAAAATTGTGGTGTTATAGAATTGAGTATCATGAGGTGCCCGCAAATAGCTGTTAACCCATAACGGACGGTGCGCCACATGGTCACGCGACCCATAACGGACGGCGGCGTTTTTGCGCCGTTTTTTATCAAATCTTTCGCCAATTTTTATCAATTGAGTCATTTTTGTAACCTTTTTGTGCAGTTGCTACTGATAAAAGGGTCATCACTGTGTAGTGGTATCACCTCATGCTGTTATACGCGGTACTTCTCTCTACCTATTACTGCAAAAAAATCATGCATTTCGAGTAGTAAGATGAGCGCGAGGGTTTTCAAATGGGAAACGGAGCCTATGGATTCTAATGGATTGTTGATTGTAACTAAAAACAATTGTTGTCATTTGTTTGTACAACTAGAAGGGATTGCATTTGAAGTTACTCGCATAATGTTTGTTGAAAATTTGCGCTGCACCGGTTCTGGAAATATATGTTATTCTTCAATACTTGTAGTGTATACGTGTATAATTGGTTATTTGGAAATATGTCGGGAAATATGTTTAAATGTCGGGAGTAACCATGTGGCGCACCGTCCGTTATGGGTTAAGGATCATTGATGAATCACTGCACTACAACTACAGTAATCTTGGGCGTATAATAAACTGCTCTTGCCCCTAATGCACGCAACACGCGCTACCTTATAAGTCAGTAGGTACCTTTTGGAAGTTCGGCTATGCGAAAGTGCGCACATGCGAAATTGCCCTTCGTGGCCAGACTGGCGAATCTGAGCGGAAACTTGGTGTTCACCTAAGGTTTCGAAAAAAGGAGACAGTCTCTTAACAAAACTTCACTACAGGTGTAGCGTAGCTACCAGGGTTACTGTAGCTGGAGCTGTGGTGGCCTGTGCCTCGTATAACAAAGTCTCATACTTGTGGTCTTCGTGTAGATGTTCCGATAACCCAGCTGATGGTACCTAATCTATCTAAGCTTACCTAAATGTGAACGCTTGGGAGTCGTGAACTGTTTGAATCCTGCTGTTCTGGTCCAATGACGGGTGGCGTGCACTCCCATTCTCACTGTGCAAGGATGAAATCCTCTATCAGAGTTCGCCCAAGCCAACCAACCCTCCTATCCCTCCAGTCTCGGTGATCTGGTACCAGACTCGTCTGAGAAGATAAAAGCACTGACTCAAATGGAACTAGAATATGCAGCGCATTCCAAAATAGGAACAAGAAAAAGGAAGAACTTCAGCCCTTCTTTTTTTACTGTTCCACATAATTTTTGAATACTGAACTCCGAATAAATTTACTCTTCTGTGCGTACTTTCATAAATAGATTTTTCAGTGCCAGGCAGCGAACGGAAAAGGGGGAGCTTTGTTTAAGTATCCTTTCATAGCTGTATCACAAGAAAACTCTTTATTCTTATTTGTATTGTTAAGTGTAACTGTGACGGTGTTACCGTAGCCATAAATATCAAAGATTCCGGAAACTCCCCTAGCATTAATTTCCCCAGGGTTCTATGCTAATAATATTTTCCATAAACTACATCATATACACAAACACGTGCTATTTATTCAGGATATTGACGCATGTAGTTGTATGCAACCAATGGATACGCCTATACTCATAACAACATTCACAATTCAGCGAACGTGTTTGGGAATATATGAGGTGCAAGGAGGTGGAGGGGGTGTGAAGCGAACAGGGGGACTTGCTCTCCTATAAAAGCAGTTCATCAACTCATAGAATTGTAATGTTGCACTGATGATAAGAATGCCTTGAATTATCCACTAAAAGGTACTCGTTGACTCTTTCAGTTTCAAAGTACGACACACACCGCGATTAGGTCAAAAAAACTGTTCACTGAAACTTCGCCTATAGGAGCTATCTTGGGTGCTAACACGAATATGACATCCGCTTGGCGTTGACGCCTATTTGGTGCAATTACACAATTGGTTGTAGTGCGACAACTGTGCTGTGGTGCGACAACTCGCTTTCACCAAAATCGGGGAAACTTAGCCAAGGGGGGAGGGGGGCAAGGGGGTGGTTCACGACTATGGAGTCCGTATGAAGCGCTAGCGCCGTTCAGTTTCACTACGGTGGTGGGTCTCGAGTCAAAAGGCGTCCACGCTGAGAACCAATGTCTCATCCGTGATAGACATTCTGAATAGCCCCAGATGACAATTATAAACGAAATTGATGGAAAGCAGTTGTTGCAATTTCGTCCATTTGCCCCAAACTGGGGCCAACATCGAAAACGGTCGTCATATTCGTGATCAGCACCCCAAATAACCTGCCTGGGCGAGTTTTCAGAGAAAAATAATTTCTTTCGACCAACTCGGGGTGTCTGGAGTAGGGATAGTTGAATAGTGCCGAAAGCGTCACTCACTAGAGCAGAGGGCGTGCAGCTCTTTTGGAACTGAGCAACTCAGTGTGAACGTGAATCAGGGAAATCAAAGAAATCATGCTATTTCTGGGCCAGTCTTAACGAGAGGGTGTGTGCTACTCGGACAAAAAATGCGCGCTGCGGCTTCGTGCGTGCGACGCGATGGTGCGAGCTATGAGCACCGTACTCGATGGCACCTGAAGCGGTGGTGGTGCTCTACGCCTTATTCTATTCGTAACTTCTTTGAACTAATATAACGTCCTTCTCACACCATCTCGTTGCGCGTCAAACGCTGCTACTCGGATTTTCCGTCCCAACGACACACAGACCCGAACGACGTCGGACGACGAGCGCAGTTTTTCCTACAGCGAGGAATATGCCATTAGCATCAAATGATTTTCTGTATCAAGAAAAGCAATCTGCAAGATGGCATTTCCGAATTAATTAATTCAACCACACCGATAAAGGAAGAAGAGAGTACATTCAGGATATCGTATAATACCATTTAGCATTGAACTACTCTAATGGTTTATGTTATTAACCCTCGAATTCGATAGATACAAAGAAGAGCAAAGAATCAGTAGAAGTCAAGAAAGCATAGCAAAGAAAATAGGCCTCCCTAGTACAGAGCTCTAGAAAAGGAAGTGTTCTCCCACCCAGCAACCACAGCCCCTTCAGGATCCTCTAATGTCTAACCCTGAATGAAGCTCAAATTCAAGCTTTATGTTCTTGAAAATTAGACTTCAACGCATCTTGTTCTCCTTTATCAACTGTCTGATTAGGGTAAACGTGTACGAAATAGAATTTCTCTGTATTTATGCTGTATTAGCTCAAAAAGAGCCGCATGCAGAGCTTCAGTTTACTGTTCCGAGCTTCAGATCATACCGAATAATTCTCCCTTCGAAATTCAAAGATAAGCTTTCTTTTTGAAGGCAACCTCACCTTATGTGAGGCAATCGTACTAGATGAAGGCGTGAAGTTCATACATCAAAATTTCCATACGAGTTAAATTCCATTCCTTTTCAAACGTTTTGCAGTTCGCAGCAACTAGTCAGCTCGCTGAGATCCCCATACAGGTGTTGAAAGTCCAACAAAGATTTTCCACTGTACTGGCCAAACGAACAGGATGACATGGTAGTTGTGATTGGTAGTTCACTGATAATACTAGATCTTTAGATCTGTGAAAAGGCACAGACTTTCTCGGTTTTTTTACCGATAGTTTCGCAATTCGTAAAATGAAAAATGGTTCTCAGTAAATACCATCAGTCTGTGAAAGTGAACTGCCAGTAATTGCAATGCCTCCCTTTTGTTGTCTTTTATTTCTTATTGAAATTACAGTGTTGACACTGAAGACTTTTTATAGAACTTTTTATAGAACTACTATGTTATTCAATTCGTTTTGTTAATACAGTGGCATATCATTGTGAAAGGCCTATCAATACCTGTCTAGGGAATCCCATAGAGGTAGCTAAGTGCTACGAGATTGAGGGGTCAAGAAGTGTAGAACGGCAAAAAGGTTGAAAAGGAATGATAATTCCACTGGTGGTTATGACGTATGGACTTTATACATAACTCAGTTACAGTTCACCGAAACAGTCAAAATTTTCTTGAGTTAAGTAAGATCGTTGAAATCTAAAAAAACATGTTTTCAACCAATCATAAATGATGACCACCATAACAAATAGTTGAACTGATACCAAAACGATCAATATGATCACCGAAGAATTAACTTGATGTCCATTCAGTTTTGAATAGTTTAGCAGCTCTGCGGGTTGTTGAGCTATGTTGGAGCAGCTTTGCCTCCTTGTTACAATTATAGAGTTACAGTGAGTGCCCAGTGGCACTTTAGGCATGCGAGAATGGAAAAAGTGAGCTTTTTGGAAATTGGAATAGATTATCTTATAGAGCTCGATGAGTTGATTTGAAAAATATATACTTATCAGAAAATAAATGAAGATGAACCGAGTTATAGTAAAAAAAAAAAGGAAGAAAACGCGGATCCGAGTTTTCCGCGTTTTTTTCGAAAACTTAAGGCGAGTATTGTATATGAGTGTGACAAGAACTCATTTTTCCTCGCACGATTGCGTCAAACATATAATTTCCTTTCTACATCTTAGTCCCTACCGAGGAGGAATAACTCTCTCCTCTCGATTCATGTAGATTCATTGAATAAGGTTTACAGAGTGATCCATAAATAGTCCAACGCAGTTTTTGCCGTATAGCTTTCCTCAGCACTATTTTTATTCCGAACAATATCACCCGAAATTTACTCAATCCTTTTTGCACAATTAGCGATAGCTACAACCGTTCCGCCACTCGCCACGATTATAGCCCTCAGTCACTTGAGACACGGGCCGAATTTTTCTCGTGGTATATTTTTCCTAGGTTTTCTTGAACATGGCTTCAGCTCCTCCAGATTGTTCAATTGTTTAGAGCAAGCCTTCTTCTCTAATATGGCCCAAATAGAAAAGTTCATTAAGCTGTGGTACGGTTATTGGAGGATGATTAGTGCGAAAGACTGGTACGGCACCAGCCCTGAACGCGTTTCGCTCTGAGTGCAGAATCGTCGTCTGTAAGCCCGTTCCTTCTCTACGAAATGTTTACTGGACCACGGTAGCAGGTGCTTCATGAAAACTTCCTCCAAATAAGTCCCCATATCTAGTTTGTATCCTTTTTGGATAAACCAGTGAAGTGCGTCTGGTACCTGGCATCCCAACCGGAACTGTAACAAATTTAGGATTCTGCTTGCGATAAACATACCTTCCAATACAAACAGCTTTATGTGAGTACGAGCGAGCACACTCATATTTTGGGCAGAGCAGATCTGTTTCAGGGTGGAGCTTTTCTCGGGTCATCAGATGCTTGTCATCATCGGCCCTTGCCGAAAGCGCCTCACACTTTTCCCATTTGCTCTTCTTCCGTATCTTCTCAATCCAAGTTTTTTTTGAATTTGTCCACTTCGTACGAAGTCACGACGGTGCGACGGTTTGCGTCGAATAATCCGTCACCAGGTGTCGATATTTCAAAAAATGTGAGCGGTATTGTGCTATGTAATAACTGATGATTCCTTTTATACTATGTAGTTTCCAAGGTACTCCAGGAGCCGAGGATTTCTCGACAAGGAGGCCGTATTTGACCGGTTAGGAGGGGGTCGTATCTGTAGAGGTCAGGGATAAGCCCTAGAATCCAAATTTTCATTAAGCAGATAAGGAGCAAAGGGTTGTTCACAACGAATCGGTGTAAGGAAATGTGGAGTAAATATCCTTTTGCTCTAGGTGATATTCCTCCGCTCGCCAGCGATCAAGTGAGATAAACTGTGAGTGGACAGTTTGGCCTCAGGCAAGACTTGGACGATAAAACTGGAAACGAAGATGCGGTTTCTTTTTGTTGATCTGCGTTCATGCAATTACATGACAGTTGTGTTACAGTTGTGCAAATGAGTTCCTATCAGTATGAAAGTATTTAGTCCTGTAACAACTGGAATGCTTACGAGGCATCATTGATTGCAACCGTCACGAGAAGCACTAGAAACGATATTACTTTCACTTTTCGAGGTTTTGATATCAGTACCATCACGGCATATGGCCTGTCGCTTGATTCAGGTAGACTTATGGGATGAGCAACAGGCAGGTCCTATATTAAAGGCATAATATATGTATATATATATATATAATCCTTTAAAATCCTTTTTTCTATCCTCTTCTTCCATTGCAGCCTTTTTTGTTTTGTTTATTAGTGGTTTTAAGCAGCATTACCTCGTTCATTCAGTCTCTTATTGTCTTGGTTCATTGTAATGTGATTCCACACGAATCTGATCGTGTAATAAATATATATATATATAATTTTTGGCCTAGTCACTCCACATGAAGACTCTAGGGGTGCTGAGGAAATAAAAGTGATGAAAAGCAAGAAAATTTTTTGAACTTCTGAAAAAAGCTTTTCTGACTTTTGGCTTCGACGAATTTGCAGCTTAGAAGCAGATGCTTGGACAAATTTCCACGTGATAGTATCATCCGATAAGGTTGTTGCGATTATGGGAATTTCCTCTAGCTTATCGTATCGCAGACGATATCATGCAACTTACTCAAGTAGGTGCCATCGCTGCCTCGCTTGCTAAATCGTAGATGTGTGTAAGCCATCTTGAAAATCTTGCTGCCATCTTCGTTTATGTTTTCGTTACGCATTTAGCACTCACCATCGCGCTGCGATGACGACACACGCTTTACCGTTGTGGAAGGGCCTATTTACTCGCGGATGGAACCAAGATACTCATATCATCGTAGACTGTGCCTTTATGCTGATGCGTTGCTACCATAATGTAATTATTGATGCACGCAAGAACGGCATGTCCGTATTTACTAAGGGAAAGAAAAATGGCATTACTGCAATTACATCCATAAGCTACCCATATGCCTTTTACTGCTGACACTCGAAATCGCTCTATGGAGTCACACAAGAGCTCCTTGTCATCTACTATTGAGTAGAAGATGAATGCATAGCGCATCCACATAAGGAGAGCGGTTAAATCCATAACTTAGCAGCACTTCATCTCATAACAACATTAGAACACCATCTGGTAGGGATGAGCACTAGCAACAGAATCCACAAAAAACAATGCGGAGCCGGAGTCGAGCTCGTGGTGGATTTCCTGGGCGAGAGTTAGGGTATTTAGCACCCACCTGTGAGCTGCTGTTCTATCTGATAGCCACACGATAATATCTTGTAAACCCGAACATCCTTCCAATTGTATCTATTGTTCGGCGGTAAAGTAGAAGGGTGTCACGCTCTTAATGGGAAAAAAATTTTCTTCTTCTACGTTCGACTCGAATACCTCGATCCGAGCAACAAGGGAGAACATTCAGGGCAGATTGTAATAACAGTCTCTTTGGCTTCCCGGCTTTAACCTCGAAGTAGCAAATCCTACTCTCTACGCAATTATCGGGAACAGGGCTTTTGGGTGAGCTTTTTAAGTACACGATTTCCTGCCCACTACATGCGCATACTGGGATTGGTTGTAAACGAGCTATTCTTTGAATTACTTCTCTACAAGATAATATTTCTGAGATTATCAGAAACTAGCTTCTCTCTGAATCTCCTATGAGCTTTATGTGGTAATCTTCGCATTTAAAAAATTACCAGACCAAATGGTACACTACTATGTATCCAATTCGTGCCGAGATCCCCGGATAAATTTTGTGATGAAGTTCAACAGGTCAAATTTCGCGCTTACTCCATTCCTCATCTATTACGTGCCCTTTTGAGGATTCAAAAAGGTTTTGCTACCTCCTGTTCATAAGTGGTGTTTGACAAATTTTATCTCAGTCCTTAGCTTCAATATCTCAAAACTTCACTGGCCTTGGGTTGTGAGTCTTGTTGGTGTTTGTGACCTTCTCTAAGTTGTTCATAACATGAATATAGTTTTTTCAGATTTCGGCGCGGTTTTTGCGTGTCTTTCAGCTATCATCTCCAGTAAATTGTTGTGGCGAATCCCCGCACATCGTGGGGCGCGCTCACCTTGAAGGCTGGTTTTCGCATTGGAAAAACTCTTGAGATTCTTAGCTTTGTCTGAATGACACTTGAGAAAGTATTCATCGTAATAGGTAAGGAGATTAATCTCTCAATCACCTTTATTTTTATTTTTTACAAAAAAGGTGTTATGATTTTGCAGGATGCGCCCGCATGACTAATCAGCAACACTATTTAATATAATACGGTATCTTCTGCGAGAGCATGACCTGTGCAATTTTACGTATATCAGGCCGTAGCCACTGCCTGATCGGGTCTTTGACAATGTTCGCAATCTGACCCGGAAGGCCTAGTTCTGAAGGTACCGGAGCTCCGACAAGGTTGAGGACTAAACTTCCTCTAGGTGAACTCTGCTGAACTCGATTTCTTTCTGCCTACAATCCCGAACCGAATGTATCTAAATCGATCGTCTGACGACTGAAAATCTCGAGCGAGTGTTTTATTACATACATACAATTATATAGCACCCGAGGTGATCTGTTTGCAGGTTTCTTTATCGTCGTGTTCCATCTTCGAAGAAAACGCCACCGTCCAATGCACAGTATTTGGGACAGATACCACGTTCTCCTTGAGGTCCAGGCTGTCCAGGTTGTCCAGGGTTTCCAGGTTGTCCGGCAGGTCCAGCGGGTCCAGGTGATCCAGGGGGTCCAGGGGGTCCGGGTTGTCCAGCTTGTCCATCGCGTCCAGGCTGTCCGTCTGGTCCCGGTAGACCAGGAGATCCTGCAAAGGTAAGTTAGAGGGGTATAACTTGAGCCGCTAATTTGTGCCTAGAGATAAGCTTGGTTTGTGGACGAATTAATATTTCGTCTTTCAATCAATATTTATAATCTCTCCAGGAACCTATGATTCCTATCCGCTCACATGGTGGACAAAAATTAATAACTTAGAATCGAATTCTCGGAACCAACCTGGCTCTCCTGGTGGTCCAGGATCTCCTGGGATGGCATTTGTGCTTTGGGCGGGTCGTCCAGGTTCTCCCTTCTCTCCGTCTGATCCAGGTGTTCCAGGTTGTCCTGGTGGTCCATTTGGTCCCGGTGCACCAGGTGGTCCTGGATTACCAGGACGACCAGGACTTCCAGCCCTTCCTGGACTGCCAGGAGGTCCGTTTGGTCCTGGTGGCCCTGGTGGTCCTGGTGGACATGGATTACATGGAGGAATATCGAGCTCCTCACATACAATCGGTGGTCGTCCAGGTGCTCCTGGTCGACCTGGTGCTCCAGGTATACCGGGTTTTCCGTTTCTACCTGGTAAACCAGGGCGTCCAGGATGTCCAGGTTTGCAGCAAGCTAGAAATGTCAGGATTATGCCCTTTTCAGGATATAACTAGTAACGTAGGTGATGATTTTTTACTTACAGGCACATGATCCAGCTTGCCTCTTTGCTCTTGCGGTGGCATTTGCTGCAATTGATGCGAACGATGCAGGCTTCTTGTGACTGATCTCCGTCATGATGTCTCTTGCCGAAGACTGAAACTGCCCGGTTTAGGTCATTAAGTTGAGATTGATTCGAGCTTTGAACACAGGAATGCCATAAACTCGTTGCTAACATTGCTCTACTAATGGATCAGTCAAGTCCTAAATGGTAGGAAGAGGCCTAAAGCTCCTAAATGTCCCCTTTCTCATCAAGGCCTTGGGTTCCCAACAGACATGTCACTAGGGGAACAAGCCAGCCACATGCTAGGACCGGATTTAGCAAACTACTCTAAGGTGTCTGGTATGCCGTATGTCATTTTGCCCACTCATCATAATCAAACGAGAAATGTGTCAGCTAATTGGTCTAAGTTTTGTTGGATGGCTGGCTTCTCCGTCAATCTTCGTCACCTCGCCGGTGCTAGGCGCGCTAGGGTTCCACTGTCGTATCCGACTGGATAGTGACGATGGCGGCGGTGGCGACAGCCAACAATTGCGAACTAGCTCTCTTCACGTCCTCCGAGGAGTGGGAAAAAACGGCACATCCATTTCAATCTCACGGAAATTCTCTTCCAACACACCGCTCACCTTGCAAAATTGGAGATCGCGTTTTGTTTGTTGTTGTACGTGATCTACGAAGTTGTACACTATAGGCATGGTGATACAAACGGAAAGAATAGCGACCAGAGAGAATGTGACCGCCGAATAGGCGACCGCCTTGTATGCCCTCTCCCGAGGGTCCTCCATTACACCTGAATTCAGGTCATTCTTAATTTACAGCTGAGAAAAATCCACATAAACAATCATAAACAGAAAAGAAGCTGAGATAAAGGCCATAGAATAAGAATAAATATGTGTGTGGCTCGTAGTCAGCCGGCCAGGGCTGGCACCGCTGACGCGGGCAAGACATCAACTGTGATGTGAATGAATCCAGTCAGGGGAGTTAAGTAAGTTTAGTATATATTGGATTGCAGTTGTGGAATGTGGAATGTCGAGGTTTGGGATGGCCATGTTAGTAAGCAAGGAGTGTGTATGGGGGTGGGCGTGAGATGATGGAGGGACCGGACTGCGCTTTATACGCCGCCAAGACGGTCACCGACGCGGAACGCTGCACGCACTAAGAAAGCACTAGGCGCCCGAGGTCAAAAACACCTCGCAACGCGCGACACAACCTCGCCACATTCAACACGGGGTGAACAGTTGGTGGCTCCCAATGAAGTTTATGATAATGTGCCATGGCTATTACCCAATTGGTATCGGAATATCTGAGACGGAGAAAGTGCACAAGCATTTACGGCGCCGCCGCAGTCTGGGCATCCCAATGCGATCCACTTCGGGGAAGCGCCATTCGCACGTAAATCAGCACGCTCATTTTTCCTTGAATTATACGAGGCTCCTAAATAACTTCAGAAGACACGAAAATCACTCGTTTCTCTTCAATCAACTGGTCTAGCCACAAGGTTTCCCAACTAAACAGACATTCTAATTTACTGAAATAAGGTCGTTGAAATTACTGAATCAAATGAGGTCACTCTACGGAATCTCGAACGGTTGACAGTCTGAAAATTTGTCCGAAGGATTTAATAGCACTACCGTTAACGTTGTGGATATCCATGTATGGGTTAGGATTACCTTGGATTAACCGCGATGGGGCAATCCCATTGGACCCTTGAGTGCAGTTGTCCTTGATCCACACTATTTTGGACCGCATGGAATTGATGACAGAATGCATTCGACGTAGAAAGTGCAGACCACCCTTTTCTCTGTTCATTTTTCAGTGATCACCCAGAATTATTGCGGTTTGATAGTCGAATTGATGGCCTGGTCAGGTTCTCGTTTAATACAGTAGGTAACAATATTAATAACTATGTTCAGTTGTGGCCATAGTTATAAAGATTCCAGTCGATCAAACCTGGAAATATTTATAATACTTTCTAACAAGTTCACGTACTGTAGGTTCTTTCAAGGTGTTATGTTCTCGTCAATCAACTGGTCTAGCCACAAGGTTTCCCAACTAAACAGACATTCTAATTTACTGAAGTAAGGTCGTTGAAATTACTGAATCAAATGAGGTCACTCTACGGGATCTCGAACGGTATTAATAACTATCTAACTAACTACTAACTAATGAGTAACCCAGAACTGTGGAAGGCGGATGGCATTTCGCCCACATAGTCAGCTCTATGTATTGGGAGCAATATAAAGCTTATTCATGATGGGAGCGCTTTTGTCCTTGTCGGTGGGTTGGTATTAAACTCGGTTACTTGTAACGGAGTCCCATACCGATCCACCGAAAGCTGACAAATTTGCTAAGGGATTTCATCCCAAGTCATGAATGTGGCGCCTGCGCCGTTCGCCACTGCCATGTTTTGCTCACTTGGTCCTGCTTTCTGAACCCCATGCCTTCAAAAGTTGGGTGCGGACAGGAATGCTGAGTGCTGACACATTATGGAATTGTTGGAGAGTCTGATAGCACTATTTACCCAAAGCAAACTTATCATTTCAAGTCCTGATCAGGTCGAAGAGGTGAATTCCGAAAAATATTCAGATATAGCTAGAAATTTGTAGTGGAGGGTAATTTGATTCGCTGAACACGACAGTATCTGGGCATGAAATCACTTGGTATTCTTGCCAAAGGCGCCAGCTGCAAATGAGGTGAATCTTGAAGTTTCTGTGGCGTGAACGAAGCAGTTTCGCTCCGAGAAAGTGTGGTATTCTTAATCAGAAGGTCAAACTAGTCATTAGGATATTTTTTGGAAGACTCTGGTGATTCCTTACATCTTGGCTGTGAAACCTGTGGTACGAGCGCAAGACAGTTTCAAGCTGGGTGAGTTTCAGATTTACTTTTCACAGGTAGCATTGCTCCGGAAGACAGGTTCTCATCCGAAACAGAATCTCCTCCGAAAACCACGTTTTCTACATACCTCATCAAATTTGATGTGGTGGGATTGTTTTAGGTAAATAGTGCCACTTTGCTGTGCCTACCGATGCCTGAATCGTAAATAAAACGTGTTTGTTTGCTGCATACACGAGGCTGAGGCTAAGCAATGGTAAGAGCATGCACTCAGAAGTTGCAAGGGTCACAGAATCGATTCCAATGTGAGCAGCTTTGGTCTTCTATGGATGTGCTGGGGTCGTTATGTGCATCGCATTGTCAGGTACGTGAAGCTGAACGAAATCAACAAAAGATGATCCTCACAATTTGTGAGAAGCTACCTTCGATTCCAAATTTAGAGCGAGTATCCTGATAATCATCGACAAACATTCCCTAGTAATTCTTGCTTTGATGTCCAGATGTCAAAGGTCTTATTTTGCCATTTTCGGGGGCTTCCTTTGAATTTTTCCTTGTGGGCGTATTCCTCGACACCTCTAAATTCCTAATCCACCACATTAACATACTCAACATTAACATACTCGAACATTAACATACTCAAGGTAATTCTGTGATGTGCCGTTAAATGAAACCCTAGCTGCGCTTGTCAGTGTAAGCGGTCGCGGCTGCTTATCGCAATGTGGCATCAGTAATTTTTTAGAATTCTAGTGAAAACTGAGCATTATCTTTGTATTAAACCATTTAACAAGTTTTGTATTGTTCACCTCATCTTCAAGCGATTTACCGTGATTGATCATAATTTATAATCGCAGGGTCTCCTAAATAAGTGAAATACCTATAGAACCCTGTAGTAAATCACAAAATATCAAATGCAGTTAACAAATCCATTAAAGACGGGAGCCTGGGTGATAGGTCACATCAGACGAGAAAAAATCTCACAGGTCACGTGCGGACAAAATTTCATGGCTATGCGTTGCAATTCCGACGCGAGGTATCGTTACTCAGTGGAGTGCCTCTGAATGACTTCGGCATTCTTTTTGTTTCAGCTTGTTTAAAGGCAGTGTTCGGGGAAGTTCGGCAGAAAAGTAAAAGAAGTAGTGAGTGTGAAAGTCGAGATGCCTAGTAACAGGACACTGAAGAAAAAACGGATGAAAATGGTCAAAGACCTGAGAAATAGGTTCCATCCCCACCGTTGATTCCCGACATGGAGCCTTCCCATGAAGAGGGGGGTAGTCCGGACGAATTTTTCATTGACATGTTGCCATGTCCTAAACACGAAGGGATGTTCGGAAATGCAGAAGATCCTTTTTCTGGAGTGCGCTTCAAGCCAAAACTGAGAAAGCGGGCCGCGATACCGCCTATTCCCACTCCAGCCAATCAGTCGCTAGGAGGCGGACCGAGCACAGTAAGGCGGCTCGAGGAGAAAAGGTCGCCTCTGCCACAGCTCGGGGGCGCGCCCTTCGTGGGGGATTTCGCCGCAAATAGGCTTTCCAAACCCGTAGTTTTCGAGTGAATGACTCCTCGTAGGGATTCTCATCACCCACATCACCCCTAACACCGTCTTTAAGTGAAAGTTTTATTGAGACTGTCCTTTCCGAAAAAAAAACTGTTATGTCTGAAACATGAAATAACAAATGGACTCTGAACTTCCGCTTTCTCAGTATAATGCTTCAATCGTTCAGGTTCCTGAAACTTCCTGCTTGACCAGACAGTGCGATTTGACCAGTCTTGTGAGATGTGAACGTTAATCTTCTTTGTCATTAAGAAAACATGTTAATAAGTCTCATTCAAAAGGATGAACGACGAAATTTTGGTGTTAATCGAACCTTTTTGGATGTAGAGCACACTCAAATTCCATCTAGAATTAGATCTGACCTATACAATGACCTGTGTGGGCCAGCCGATGAACAAGTCACCGCTTTTATCCTCTCAGAAGAAGTCCAGTCTGGTACCAACTCATCTACCTCGAAAGGGTGGAAGGCCTGGTTGAGCTAAGCTAGCATTCATACAGGTTTTCAACCCCTCACCATGAGAATGGCAGTGTGCGCCATCTGTCACTACACCTCCCCACCCAACTTTCACTTATTCATTTGTTCTATTTGTTTTCAATTTTTTAATTTTATTACTTGTTTAGTGTTATTTACTTACTCATTCTACCATTTAAGCATTTATTTCGTTATAGCTCTGAGGATAGGAGATACTGAATGCAATAATGAAAGTACAGATTTAAAATGACTAGTCGAGGACAGCTTCAAAGCATATCGATGGTTGGTTGAAGGGAAAGAGGTGTAAAAATGGAAAAAATTAGGTTTTTTTTGTTCTCATAAAAGTATGCAGTTCCTGTGAAATCACGATCAGTGCAGTGCTGACTACTGAAGAAGAGCTGTTAGGGGATCATCGTCTGTTACCTGTTGAGAAATTCCAATGAAAAAGTCGAATTTTTCTTGTCTTCCATTTGATCTCCGATTAAATTACCCACCCCCCTTTTCCTCCTCCCTCTCCTCCATTGGACTTCTATTCAGAATGTAGAAGATATAAGGCAGAAGGTGCAGTAAGACCTGTTGGCGATGCTTCGCTTTTTCTTCCGCCCGGTTCAGTCTGCTTAAGTATTAATATAAAGTGATTGCAACCAAATGCAGGTTCAGGACTAGTTTTTCGAGCTGAAGACATCATCTCGCTGAGAAAATGGTAGTAATGGTTCTGCATGAAAAAGTATGTAACCTCGAGTCTGTGAGCAGGTGATTACGAGTTTTGAGTGCTGTCTAATTGCCGACAGCCCCGCCTATATGGACGAGTTTCTGACGTGCAAGTTGTGTATTGGAACACAATGATTACAAGTGATGCTTTAATCATGTTCCGATCTTCTATGGAATGGGCTGCGCATTTTACTTTGCTTGATGTTTTGACTTGAACTTAATTCTGATAAGCCAACGACAGCGAATATGCGAATCTTGAGGCACTGTTCCAGCCGCCAGCCCCGCTTACACGAAAACCCCACCCACACAGACGAATCCATAAATTTGATATGGAGCATTTGAACACAATAGTTATGAATGATGCTTTAATTTTTTCGACAACATGGATTATCGATTTTTCATTTCTTATCCCACGAAACCATGACTAATTCCATCATTACCGGAATAACTGAGCATGCTCTTGCACGGCACGTCTTTTTAAACCTTCAAATCAACGTAGAACTAACTGATGAGCACTGAACTGGCCAGTTGAAATGATGGCAGTCCGCTGTAACCTGCAAATGATAGCGCATTCTTACGACAAGATCCACTCGCACCGTAAAATGGGTTGCTCGATGTTTCAGTAGTGTGCCACGCCGTTTAACGGTACACGACATGATACCAGAAGCTCACCAGTTTCTCCTCAAACTTGGGCAATTGAATAACAAATAAATGCGAAAACATAAAAATCTACTGGTGAACCTAATAGAAAAGGGGGCGCAGAGCAGCGATAGACTATGCGCAGTGTAATGCTGAGGCTACCATAAAACAAGACAAAAGAATCGAAGTGAAAAATAAGATCACTACGGTGCCATGGTCCTTTTATTCCGCTCTGGAGATGAGGAATGCAGCATTGTCTCCGACTTTCCTAAGAGCCTGAATAGAAACATTAAACCATCAAGCCTATGCATGTACTGTAATCACAGAAAGAAAAGATCGCTTCAGCGACTTACCGAGCGTTTAATGTATAGAGCAAATGGATTCTTATAATTTCGTTATGCAAGACTCCTGGCGCTCATTTTCAATCAACCAGGGAGGGTCTATCGAGGGTTAAAGTTCTGTAGTATTGAAAATGGGCTCAAATAGCAACTTCATGTTTCTGTATAGACCCTAGAAAAGTGAGGTGCAGCTGCGGTTTCAAGTGGCGACGACGGCTGAGCGATGTATTGGTAAGAAGTTGATGACCCATCAATAAGAGCAATTCGAAACGGTCTGAAGGAATGCCTAGGAAAAACTGTCTCCTTGACAATGCCTCTCCAAAGATTTATCTACGTAGGGGATCCTTTAGGAGCGGACACTTCTCCTACAGTGTCAATGCTGATCCAAAGTACAAGGTCGATGTGGCTGCTTCTGAAGTGGGTCAGACTTTAAAAAAGCGTCACAATATGAAAAGAGGTTTCGTCGAACAAGTGCTTGAACTTCCTTCTAGTCATTTCTTCTAAATTTTCTCATAAATGCTTCAAGATATCGAGCTTTGTTGAATGGAGAACGTGAATACTAATCTACGCTTGATTGTACGTAATGGGGGGAGAGGTAAGGCACTTTTGAAAAGCTCAACTGTAGGGCCTGAGGGGAAGTTCTGTATGATGCTAGTCCAGTCCCATAATTGAGACAAGTGGGCCTGGGGAGTTTTGTTCGAGGATAAACGCGCATTGAAGTCTCTAGATACCTTGTACACTATCTTCTTCCACCAGACGATTTTTAACGGTATGTATGGAGTGAAATGGACAAATAAAGTGTGTAGTAAGTACGGCTATTGCTAAGAGAGCCCAGGCTAGGGAATTTTTCATTTTCCCACTATTTTGAATGGTACAAGACCCACTTCAGCGAGCAGTGACACCGCAGGGATCCATGTGTATGAATGATTCCTTGATATTGAAGGAGATAGGATGCATGGCGCACTTTCTATCCCTTGATGACCGCCATTTTTCAAGCATAGCTTGGATAATTTTGTATTATATGTTTCTTCCAATTCAGCTCAGATGATCAAGTTGATCAGAACAGGATATTCCTGGTATTTCCTTGAAATTATTTTTTAACGCTTTCTGTTTTCAGTTTTTTCTTAATTTCGAAATGGGCAGATGGCCCAAGTGAATAATTTTACGGGAAAATCAACAGAGCGGAATGGCTCAGGCCGGTGAGATTCTTGCCATCGATCAGAGTCCTGTTAAGCGGCTGATCGCAGCTAACGCTTGACTGCCACTTCTTGTTAACCAGTATGTGTCACTTTCTGCAAGATTACTGCCGTTTTAAGCATCAGCTTGGTGCGTCAGGGAAACCAGTTCTGAGGCATGCCTAACACCGTTGTGGCAACTTGATCCACGAGGCCTTATGCATAGCATAATCTAACAATAGGGGGAAACAACGTCAAAGATCTCTTTTCGAATTGCGCCATGCATTCAACCTTCATTCAGAATCACAGGGAGTGTTCGTTAGCATTAGATCTTGCAATGACTTTTTAGAGGCAATCGGCATTTCACTGTGTTCCTTCTTTTCAGGCACTTTTGGCATCTTTTCGGCGGGGAAGTCATCGTCATATGAATTCTCAAATCTGACCAGATAAAGAATGTATGGAACATTTCGCATTGACTGTTCGAAGAGTGAAAGTGGCTCAATGTTCATAAAGTGTGCTACGAGTATTATGAGCTCTTAGCCCGCTTGAGGGGTGGTGGGGGGGGGGGGGACAAGCACTCGTCGCTGTCGAGATACGTGTTTTCTGTGTTGAGTAGATTTCCTGTTTAGCGGTGATGATTCAGATCTTGAAAATGTGGCAGTCAGGTGGTAAGGCTGGATTGAGTGTATTGGAATGTTGTAGCTTCCTGGGGGCAGTTCCTTTCCTGATAAAACCGTGTTCTCATGAATCATCGTTCGGTTCAAATGCTTGGATGTAGAAGAAGCGATTACCGGTTCCAAAAATTGTGCGGATTGTTCAAATTTTCACGGAACGAGCTCAATTCTGCTCAGGGTATGGTAAATAGCCACATTACGGGGTAGCTCAGTGAGCTAAGTCCTTTCTGGGAATAAGGTGAAAATGGTACAGTGATGTGTAGTAGTGCAGGCTTTCTAAGGTAGGCAGTGAGGTAGCGGGATGTGTGCCATTAAGAGAGAGAGTTTGCACGGCGTGTTGCTGTTGCCGGCGACGCGATCGGCTGCATTGGTGGGGGGGGGGGGTCAAAACGGTCATGTTCAAAAAAGGTATAGAACACCGACATCGCCTTGAGACACAACGTAATAAGGCGCCCGCCCGCACTTTGCCCCTATCGCGCAGCGCATCGGACGCCGCCACGCAAATATTCTGTACTAATGCTGCCACGCTATGGAAGAGAAGTCGAGGGTTATGATCCTAAAATCACGAATTTAACCTTTGAAATTCTGTAGAATCCAACCAAATTTCAGCAAATCCGAAAAGTTATCAGGTTCTTTCAAGGCAGGTCCGTATCTCACTAAACCAAGCTCAGTCTATCATAATAGAAATAAAGTGAGTACATGGGCGTGGCCCATCTTCAGAAGTTTGGTCTATCAACCGCGCTTTGATTTATCACTTGCGTTAGTTGACTTTAACATTCACCTATTATTATTGTCATTATTGATTCATCAATTTGAGTTTGTCTTTTGTCATTTCTATATTTGTAATATAATATATTTTTCCATGCTTTTTATTAAATTTTCTCAGAAATTCCTTCCATTCCAGCTCTTTTTCATTTTTCAGCCTTACCATTAGTCTTCATGGAACTAATTTCAACAATTTCGACAGAGTTTGTCGTTAATAGCTCATATATCGCGGTATTTCCCTGGTGGAATGACATTACGGTACTTGTTGTGCTACTTTTATCTATTATTATTTCATTATTCTGTTGATGCTGCAACCAGTAACAACAAATCGATTAAAAAAGCGTTGTTATTGCAGCTATGAAATGCTAGGTGAATGGGATAGTGGCAAGTGGCGCCATTAGCAACTGCATCGACCGGTCAGGGTTGTGTTTTGAATTGATCAGCCCGCATGAACAAATGAATGAATGGAGATGTCCCATGGCACAGATCCGAGTAGATATCAGTGGTTCGAGCAGGCCTCGCTTCCTGGGCTCTACTGCATTCCGAAAATCGAAGTCCTTACATTCTAGAGACGGCCGTCCGTTCTAAATCGACGAGTAACTATTTTCTAAAATAAAAGCCACCAACTGCGGAGACAGCTCATCCTACTAGTACTTTCAACTGCTTTCGGTCGTTATTTAAATGACAAAGATGACAGTCGATTGTTGACAAACACAAGTTCCGTCGTGCTATCACAACAACCGGTCGACAGTTGGGTACGGTTGAATTGCAACATTATTTACGCGTGTGCCTTAGATAGTTAAGTGAACAACGGGGACTTTACAGCTGAACAGGATCAATTGTATTTACGAGAAGATGTTTAACCATTACTTCATAAATGTGGGAAAAACAATATGAAGCTCCAAAACCTTATTTTGAGATATTCAAAAATTTCCACAAATATTACAAAAACATTTGAGCCGAGCCTTTTGGCAAACTTTCGGCACTTAGCGCCTTTTTTGGACTGTAATATACCAATTTATTTTATTTTATATATTGACACTTTATGAAGGAGTCAGCAGATGTGTATCCGTCCGACTTGCTGTTGCCGCAAACCGCATCCTACCGAATTGCTGAGAGTGGAGCAGGAAATTTTTTTCTCAAGAACTTTAGATTGGCCCAAGGCTTCGAACAGTACAGTACTCGAGGACATAACCTTATAGCTTTAATCCGGCATGGGCATAAAATCCTTTCTAAGAACGACATTAGAACTGATTTCTGTGAGGACATATGTCTAGAAGTAATTTATGTACTTGCTGAAAAGATTCGCAGTCTGTTGACTGGTGCAAACAAGCGGAAAATTCAGGCTGCAAGCAGCTGAATTAATTGTTGGCTACTTGCACACTAAAACGTAGTTTTGGTGAATTTTCTGTGACATTTTATGCAATTTCGCATGGCTTTTTTAGTCATCCTTCATACAAGAAACTGGATTTACGGAGATTATAAAGAAAGCCCATGAAGCGGTAAGAGAATGCGATCTGTAGTATGATAGAGCACATTAAGGGCGTGATATTCATACTAAACAAAAATTACATGCAAACTGCCGAAAAAATAGGCACAAAAAAACTTCGTCTCACTTACATCACAAAACTTCTGAAAAGGGTCAAAGACGAGAGGTCTGCATATAAAAAAAGGGCTGCTGTTGCTGTGGGGCACAAGACTACATACATACGTTCCGGCGCTATCGCCAAGGATTTTCAGTCTGAGCCCTAGTGTAGGAAACGCCTCTACCCCTCTCAATAAGGATTAGGTAAAAAAATATACATTTGAATGTACAAGTTGATGATTGTAGAACGGGGCCTCGAGTGAAGGATGACAGCACAACAACGACTTCCAAATTGACGAATGAGCTATTCGAGGCTAAATCGATGGATATACAAAGGTATGTATACAAATTACGCGCGAAAGGCTTATACTAAAATCGCGAATGAACCTCGATTCCCTTGCCTCGTCGAAATTCGTTGAATACCTTGAGCTGAGCTCACTCATTTGCGAGCCCTCGCCTTAGCTTAATGCAATTCCGCGTTCATACTCAACGCCGGCAGGGCGTGGCTGCGTTCAGAGGCACTGAGGCAGAGTTACACGGGAGAGGTGCACAGTCGGCGCAGGCAAAGAGGTATGGTGCAACAGGCGGAGACGCAGAGAATCGCAGTCACGCCCTATCTTCGGCACCGCAGAGTATGTCCAAAGTGGACCTCGTCGCCGCGCAGTTTGCCGAGGATTTTGTCTCAAATACGAAATATACCTTTTCCTATCACAGAGTACAACCCCTTTTGAGACCCCTGCTTAGCCGTGTACCATAAACCGTTTTCCGGAAATTTTGTAAAAAATGACTTTTAATTTTTTTCGCTGTATTGTTGAACTAAAGTTTATTATTGCTGTGCAAATAACCGGGCAGATAACTAACATAAATCACAGATTAATAATTAAATATCACAAATTGCCAACCAACCCAAAGCTCGATTTTAGCTTTGGAATGTAAAAATAAATAGTGAACATTGCATGAAACCTAGGAGCCAAATGAAAGAGTGAGAGAAGATATTGATTGAAGGGAAATGCGAATCGTCCAAGGAAAGGGAAGCAGTGGAATGCTATCGTAGTAATATGCAAATAGACAATAGATTTGTACAGGAACGAAAATCATTTTCTAATGCCTAAGGCATCAATTAACTATCAAAGTACTATTCAAAAAATGCACAACCATAACACATAGTTACTTGTAACTGAATGAAATGAATCGAATATTAGCACAATTTAACTGTAATTGTTATATGGTCAAAGCTACCCCCAAACCGCAAATGAGTGTGTGTGGAGCCAAAAAAATATGAGAATCTCAAAAAGTACCCAGTATATTCCAAAAATGCATAAGGGACGTCTCACGAAAAACGGCCGTAAACTCGCGTTTATACTTCGCACTGGTTGCGCTCACAGGCAGCGAGAACGGTTGGCACAGGCGAAGACGACACACAGCCACGCCCTGCCGCCGTCACTGCAAAGTATGAACGTGGCCCAATGGTGGAGGACACGATCAGCCGCGGTCCATTACTGTGGCGTTGTCATCCATATCGTTTTCTTCTGCTCATGATCGATCAGAGTCACTATCTTAAGTAGAAACATATCGAATTATTGCGTAATTTTATGACCCAGCATATACATATTATCGAAATTAGAACGGTCAGAATGGTAAACCGTGTCCAAAATTGTTTCCGTATACAACTATGTTCATTACACTATGCAATTGTGAATGTATGCACTACACAATGCAATTAGAATGTAAATCGCAACAAAGACCTTTTTTTGGAAAGTGATGACTGCCCTTTCAAAATGAATTTCGAAGTATTTAACACTCACATCAGGCGAGTGTATTATGTGCAACTACTGCAGCATTACACGCTATCTGTCGTCTGAGGGTGGGGTCCACGAGGTCGAATTTCCGCGCGGCCGCGCGCGATGAGCGGCACGGCGGGTGCGAGTGCCAGTGGCAGGGCATGGCAGCCTTCAAGCGGGGCAGTGTGGCATGAGTGGAAGGCGCAGACGTGACGCAGTCACGCTCGGCCGGACGACCAAGGGCAATCGATACGGCGAGTCGTACGGGGGCGCCGCGAAGCGGAAATTCGACCTCGTGGACCTTACCCGTCGTCTGATGGTGACCAAGGATTGCTCAGTGAGGACTATGGTATACTGTTCTGAGACTCTTTGAACTTATAATTTTGTCAAATAAAATCTTCGCACCTGTTGACACACATGTTTCACAACACCTCTTGCCGGACCCTGTGAAGAGACCATGAGCACTGAAGCCGAACAATTTATCGCTTCCAGTTCTTTCTCCACTGCTGACGCCTAAACTCATGTACGTAGTGACAGACGCAGCGGCATATTTCACGTAATTATCTGAAAGGAACGGCAAGCGGATCATCATTCCAACTGGACCTCCGATTATCTGGCTAACAGCGTACAACATGAGGCTGGGCTAGCATGTGCATGGAATTAGTATGGCTACGGATGTGCGCCACGATATTCGAACCACCTCGAAGAATGGCGATCGCGCCTTTAAGCTTGCGGTCGTGTCACAACGAACCAGCTAGGTACTTGTCGCGCGTAGTGACCCAATACGAGTGTTCTGACGCACGTTCGCAAATTTACCACACTTGCTTCCTAGCTTGCGGTGGTTTTTCATTGGTGGGTCTCCCTGACTGTGACCTGATAAGGAAATCATAGATTCACCTTATCCATGAGATCTTTAGCCTGTTTCGTGGTGATTTTCTCTCCACAGAAGTCCTCCTTAACATCTTTGATCTGCTTTGCAGACTTGAATTTGATTCGAATCACAATTGGATAGATACGAAGGGAATGAAGACGTTGAATGCCACTTGGCGATACATCGACGATACAATGGATACTGAAAAAGTTATTCAGAAATTCCTTGACCAATTCGCTCTCGAAAGGTGTGTTTCTCACCCCATCTCGGCAAAATGTTGAATAGCAGGTGCTGTGATGACATCATAGAGAGTTTCTCTCCTTCTGACCTCAATTAGTTCACAACTGGCAAGCAGCCGATCGACCTCCATGGACTGTAGAGCACGGCATTCCGGAACACAGTGCGAAAATCTGAATCAAATGGCATGAATAAGACGATGAAGGATAAAGTTTTCGACGTTCATCAATCCCTTACTTGGATGCGCCGCGCATTCCATTTCCATTCAAAATTGTGGTGGTACGTGAAAGCGATTTTGCCTGTACAATGAATTACGGGGACCAGCCGATGCGTAAGCCACTGCTTCTGTTCTTTCAGGTGAGCCTCTTTCCAATTTAGGGATGGGAGGCTTGGGTGGCCTGGGTGGGCTTTGATGTAGGATTTGATTCCCGCATCATGACAAGGAGAGGCTCAACCTGCCACCATCCCATCTCCGAGATGATTTGATTCAGAAAAGATCTTAATAAGACCTTGAATCCTTTTGTGAAACACACAGAGCCGTCATTTTCCAGATAAAAAGCATATAGAGGAGATGTGGAAACCATGCCAGTTCGTTGCATTCGAAAATTTTTTTTAAAAAATTGTGTTTGGATTCCCGCCAAATATTAGGAACAATTTGCAACAATATGTTTTCACCGAGAGATGAAATTTCGCAAGGTCGACAGTTTTTATGTCACATTCAGTCAGGGAGGACTAACTAGGGAAGGGTTTCAAATTCCCATGGAACTTTGGAAGAGACCCGGGTATATCGATAGAGCTTCGAATACTGATTATAACTGTGAAAACCAAAATTGCTAAATGGCATTCTGAAACGAGTTACGAGGGGTCAAAGTTTGCTTGTGACACCTCATTGGCGAGGCACTTTGCCATCAGCACGGCCGTTGCTAAGCCAGTATCGACCACCTTAGCTTACTGGTAGTGTTTCAGACCTGCAGGATTGAGTTGGACACTATCAGTAAGCCACGGTGGTCGATGCTGGCTTACAAGGGAAGGATGGTCAGTCGAAGTGGTCGTTTGAAATGGGGTTTATACCAATGATAGGGCTCGGGATGCCATTCACCAATCTGCATTCCATATCTGCTGTCCGTCTCTGGGAGCAGAGTTACAATTTGCGAGGCGCTATGTCATCAGCACGGCCGTTGCAGCTACAAGCAACGGCCTCCGTGGCTCATAGGTAGTGTTCCGGATCTGCAGGCCAAGGGTCATGGGCCCCGCCGGTGCGGGCTTTTTTGCATTTTGTGTTTCATTGTCAGTAGGTGCTTTTCGTTCACTTCTGGACGTTTCCTTGTACTGGTACCCATCATTTACTCTGCCAACTACTAACATTACTCACAAGGGAAAGATACCAAGTCGAAGGAATCCCGTACCACACGATTTAGGCGTTGTTGCGTAAAAAGATTATGATATTCGCGCACAGGGGGTCGAATTACCCCTCTGTGCAAATTTTCAGCCAAATCCAGTTTTTGGTCCAACTTCGGAAAATTAGGGGTGGCCAAGGGGTGAAGTGGTAGTTTTTGAATTTTCTTCTACTCATAACCCTGCAACCTGAACAGGATAGCCTATACATACCTTTCACACTTGCCCATCGCACTAAATGTACGAAACAAGCATCAAATAGGAGCATTTCCTAGGCAAGGGTCAACGACTTCTCCTTTGTTCAGGCCGTGAACTTTCCCGAAATTTGGTCAAATCCTCGAATTGGCTAAAAACTTGTCCATTGGGGTAATTTGACTCCCTGAACACGAAAATCGCCCTGATTTTGCGCAAGAACGTCTGGCTCGCGTGCTATGGGCTTTCAAACCTACCATGTAATAGTACTGCTTTTTCAAAAAAAAAACCTCCACAACTCCGCTAAGAAAATCGTTCTGCAAATTTTGAATACAGATTCGAGATCAGCGTCCGAAAATACGTCGGACCATATGTATCCCATTCTGAATGGCCACTTCGACCTGGGGTTCTTCCCTTGTGAGTTTCTTCTCTTTCAACGCTTGTAACTCTGCTCCCAGAGACGGGCAGCAGATATGAATGCAGATAGGTAAATGGCATCCCGAGCTCTATCATTGGTATAAACCCCATTTCAAACGGCCACTTCCACTTACCATACTTCCCTTGTTAGCACGGCCGGCCGTGCTGCTGGCAAAGTGCCTCGCCAATGAGGTGTCACAGGCAAACTTTGAACCCTCGTAACTCGCTTCAGAATGCCATTTAGCAATTTTGCTAGATGAATTTACCACAAAATAAGTATTTACGACAAAATGAGATTCACGGCTCCCTTTTAGGTGGCGATCGGCTAAATCGACTTCGCCTTGGTGCTGACGGCGATTCCTTTTACGTGAGGATTAATGTCGATCCTCACGTAGATGGTTTTCACAGTTATAATCAGTATTCGAAGCTCTATCGATCCACCCGGGTCTCATCCTAAAGTTCCATGGGAAGTTGAAACCCTTACCCAGTAAGACGCTTGCAGGTGTATCCAAACTTGCACTGTCGAAAAACCCAAGCACCTGTACTTTCGCTGCCGAAATCGAACTTCAGAACGCGTAAGTTTTTGCATGTCACACAATAACAGTGCAAATCTATTCGTTGTTAACAAGAATTCCAGTTCATGACACTCACTTGCTTGAATCGTCGAGAAGTGTCTGAATGAATGGTGTGAGAAGTGGGCCAAAAAGCACAATTGGTCGTCGTTTCGACGACGAAACCCGCTCTACACGTTCGTAAATTGGTCGCGTTAGTGTCATGCGGTTCTGCAAAAAGGACAAAAGGATGTTGGCAATTGATTACGGGGGCGAAAAAAAACGCTATACCTTGGCTTTTTTGCCTCGCAAATCACTACGTTCCATATGAGTAGCTGAGGGAATAATTCCGTTTTCTCGTTGTCGACCCTCACGATCCACTTTCCAAGCACGCCATTTACCTCGTTGTCCCATGAACATCGTATTGTCGACGAATACTATTTCACCCTGTAAAAGTGTGAATAAATTAGCCCAAATTAGCCCAACAACAATAACAAACAACGACAACAAACAATCAGAAATGTACCGCTTTGATATCAAGCTCGTCTTTGTTTTCACTGTTCCGATCGACATTAATCCTCACGTAAAAGGAATCGCCGTCAGCACCAAGGCGAAGTCGATTTAGCCGATCGCCACCTAAAAGGGAGCCGTGAATCTCATTTTGTCGTAAATACTTATTTTGTGGTAAATTCATCTAGCAGATTAACGTTCGCAGAACAGACAAATGATGGAAATTGATGGCATCGCAAAATCCTTTCGAAAAAAGCCAAAAGCATTTGAATCCCCGCCAATTCCCGCCAGGAACGTTTGTATCAGTTTCGGTCCCATGGAACCATTTCGCGTCTCCTACTGATGTTCAGGGAGTACATTCGCTTCCGTGACTTTCCTATATGAATTCATCCAATTCATTTATTCAGAGTTGGAAAAGCCACAGTCGTGCACGCGGGAAACATTCGAAGGAGCGAAAAGTCGTCGCCAGAAAACTAAAAATGATTGCCCAAATAGCAAGTTAAAAATTTAGATAATTTTTGATCGCATGCTTTTTGCACGTTAGTTTGTGAAGAAAATCACGGACATGGATCGTGACTAACCGTCTTCCACATGAAGTTCTGCCATCTCGGAGAGGCTCTCAAGAAGAGCCTCAGTCGCTTCCTCCAACGTCGCTCCGCGTACATTGTATCCGTCAATTTCAAGAATAAGGTCTCCTTCCTGAAAAACACAGCGCAGAAGTTTTTTATGCGTGCTTAAAAACGGTTCCGGATCTCGTGGATTTTTGAAAATTACATTATAGTAGGTGCTGAATGGTCTCAGTGATGAGATCCCAATGTCCTCAATAGTTAATGGATCGCGATCAGGGTACACCGGGAGTCGGGGATTCCTTGATGGAGTATAGTAGTTGACCGGACAGAGGGGGGGGGGGAGGGGATTGTGGAAAAAAAGCTGGTAAACAGCGATATGGGAGTGGTAGCGGGGGTAGTTAGGGGAAGATAAGAGATGAGTCGAGGGGTTCCCAAGAAGAAGTCTAGACGTGGTTTGTGCTGTAAAGTGGGGGGTTCTTTCACGATTCTTTCAGGGCCCCTTTCTCTGGCGAATTTTAGACAGATGAGGCCACTTCTTAAAAAGGCCATCATTCAATAAACATACTTTGTTCTAGGAAGCAATGCTATGATAATCGATTGTGGAAAAATAGCTTGAGAGGGAACAGGCGACGACCAGGGGTTGGGTGTCGTATTCAGGGTACACCGGCAGTTAGATATTCCTTGAAGGGGGGTCGTTTTGGACCGGACAGAAGGGGAGTTGTATCTTTAATTTTATTATATTATTCTTTTATTATACTATTAACTGTTATATATTATATTATTAACTATTAACTATATTATATTATATGGGCTAAATTTCACCGACCCGAAAGGGTTTTAACTTTTCATGGAACTCTGAAATGAGACCGAGTTCGATCGATATGGTGATTACAAATGTGGATACCAAAATTGCAAAATGCTGTTCCGAAGCGAGTTAGGAAGGGTCACAGTTTGTTTGCGATTATTCATAACAGGGTACTTTGCTTTGCGCGATTCACCAAGAAGAGTAATCGAGGGCACCACAGCAAAAGTACTATGTACCACAAAGTCACGGCGATCATTCCTGAGCCTCACTGACGCATTCTTCGAGCGAGGTCCTCCCTCCCCCACGCCGACCAGTCATGCAAGCAAAGATCCCTCCTAACGCGCTTCGGAGCGGCATATTGCAATCCTGGTTTCCATAGTTGTAGTCAGCATTCAAACTCTATCGATCCACAAAGGTCTCATTTTAAGGTTCCATGCAAAGCTAATATTCTTTCCTGGTGAGCCCCAGTTTCTTATTTCAAGTGTTCTGATGAAACTACTACATCGAGGCTGCTCTTACGTCACCGTGTAGGCTGGTCTTCAGTACCGTCGCAACGTAAATTCTCACCTGTAGTTCTCCTGCAGCTGCTTCCGACAATATACCCATCGCATTCCCTCCACACAAACGCACTGATTTCCTTGGAACGGTTACCCATCGAGGATTCGATGAGCCACTTACCAACAGTGTAACCTACAAATATTACAATTCCCTGTAGCTTCTAAATGTAAAATAAAATAAAGTACACCTTACACTTCAAAAGGATAATAACCCATAAAATGAAGTGAAGCGCTGCCCTTAGAAATGCTCTGCTCACCTCATCTTGGCTGACACAAAATTGCGTCAGAACTTTACTAGCAGCATCCTTATCAGCCGATCGCATATTTATACCACCGACCTAAATACGTAGGAATTCACTAATAATCATCATATGTATTATTTCACGTTTTCTGATTATTTAATTAGAAACAAGTGAAATCCCACGTCAAGCAGACGATCCCCTTTCCGGACAAGACCATTCGCTCTACCAGGCACATTGGAGATCACCACTCCGCCATTCGAGTTTTCCAAACCGAGTCCGAATTCATTGCCTTCCTTGCTAAGGCACACTCGACGGACTTTGTCGGAAGTTTCGTAAAGCAACGTCCCAGATGGGGCTGTAATAAAGCATGGGGTAAGAACAGTAAGAGTAATGGGCATCACCAAGAAGGCTGTGTTCACAGTCTGCGCCATAGGTGGATCAGTTGAATGTGCGTGGGGGATTAGGTATGAGTCGTTTCTTTAATTGCCCTATGCAAGATCCGAAAAGATCGGAATCAAAGCAGATTGATCAGCACGTATTTAATCTATTCTGTAAATCTCTATTGCAGTACGCAAAGTATGAACGCAGCTCAATGAAGATAGGTTTATACTATTTACAATAAGGGTGGTTGTGGCGTAGTGACAAGTGGCGCGCACCTCACTCTCATGAGGCGGGGATCAAATCTCGCATCAACCTCGCCCACCCAACCGTGCCTTGTTTTGGAGTATAAAAGCTGTGATTTGTACATCAGCTGGCCTAGCAAGTCATTGTATAGGCCAAATCGCATTCACCTGCTATTATGATTTTGAATGGAACCAGAAGCGCGGCGCATCCCACAGAAGGGATTGATTAATGCCGAAACTTTACCTTTATCCTTTAACCACTTACAGTTATTAGCCTGATTGTGATAAGAGATATGCACCGAGCTGGTACTTGGATGAGGAATCGAATTCGTTGACGACATTAGCGATGAAATGGACTCTTCTCGTGGCCCTGGGTATGGAGGCGGTTGAGGCAAAGCGGGACTGAAACAAGAAATTCATTCTGTATATTCTTGGTATTTATGAACCGAAAAGACACATAGAGCAGGGTGATCGTCGTAGAGATTTTTTAATTAGCAGTTTCATTTTGAATAACATATCTGTAAGACGTTGGTTGCACACAAGATCGAGAAAAAGTAAGAAGTGATCACTAGTTAGATGAGGTCCATTGCAACCCGCCAGGTTTTGTTTGTTGTTTGGTTGCAACAGAGCCGGAAGATCGTGAAGCAGAGAGCTTGGGTAGGGCATCCTTCGGTTTTTCACATTGCACTGTCATTTGAAGGCTTTGATCGGGATAGTTCAGAGCCGATGTGAAAAGAATATCAAATATAGCCGAAACCCGAGAAATAAGACTCTGTTTTCGTCCTTGATTCCCAAAAGGGGCGGGCTGTGGAGAAAAAAGGGGCCGGCTGCGGTGAAAAAAGGGCGGGCTGGGATACAATATTAGCAGCCGTTGAAAGCGCCTCAATCAAAGCTCACAGATATTCCTCTCACCTGGAATTTTCTCATATATAATCCCCCTAAAGCCGTATCTTTTATTTGGGCGACTGACATCAAAATTATATCCACGTCACCCCTATCACTGGCTCTACAGGTATGGCACCATTGCGCCACACATGCGCGACTACGAGGTGAACGGTCTACGAAAAAGTCAAAATAGAGAGCCTATAGGACCTACGCATTGATATTGGTTTCTCCGTGTCGTTCGTAATTCTGAGTCGCAGTGGAGAAAAACAGGGTTAACATGATAGCTTATTAAAATATCAATGATTTACAATTACCTGTAAGCTGAAACCCTGTGAGCATGAGTGAACGATGCGGTTGTGGGTGCCGGTGACTTTATCATTCTGTTTTCGGGAAGTCGTCCATCAGACGGGTACGAGTCGCGGGTGGAACGTGGTGACCATGCTGATGACGGTGAAGAACAACCGCATCTCGTCGACGATACTTCAGACGGCTGTCGAACTAATCTGGAAAAGAGTGACGTCGATTGCTAGTCAGGGTACAATCAAAAATCTTCCCAAGGTGGCTCAGATAAGAAGACACCATCAACTTGATAAGGCACCTGGTAATCGACT
This sequence comes from Trichostrongylus colubriformis, assembly GCA_963978905.1. NCBI lineage: Eukaryota > Metazoa > Nematoda > Chromadorea > Rhabditida > Trichostrongylidae > Trichostrongylus > Trichostrongylus colubriformis. The sequence continues at coordinate 9,473,228 of OZ022256.1, forward strand.
GGGGTCCAACACTGTTACCGTATTCTTCTAACTCAAAAAGGCTCAACGACAGACGGAAGGGTTTAGCAATTTTGGAACGCTTCTTACCTGGAATTCCCGTGGTGGTTCTGGGGTGCAAAAACGGGAAACACGGATGGTCGATGAAGACGTCGACGTGGAGTTGGGGCAGCGGCATGCTCTTCGAGAAGTTGAATGGATTTTGGCCATGTACTACCCGTAGCTTCACAAATTACCGACGATCTCCTGAAATCACGGATTGAAAATACCATTGATTATTGTTTATTTTGTTGCTTTTTGGTATCATCAGTATGTAAACAATAACTACTTACAAGCTGTGATTTTTGTTGAGGAAGTGATCTAGCTGCTCAACGATTTTCGCGTGTTCCGCACTTCCTTGTGGAGCCCTAAAACGGAAATTTGATCGATAATGAGCTTATAAGAAGTGTGTCAGAGGCTCACCTTAGTGATCCGTAGCGTACCAGTTCCGGTGAGACATGCTGTTGCGAGGGTATTCGCAATGATCCCTGTCGAAGAAATGCCGGCTCTCCCGTTGTGTTCCCAATGTTCGCTTTGGCTACCACTCTTGGTTTATCAACGGATTGTCGACCGAAGATCTGCAAACATTCAAATGAAAATCTATGAAAAGAATTTAAGAGGGAAGGGGGAGACTGGCAACTCAGGATCACTTCGACGTGGGGAAGATGTCGATCATGACTCCCTCTGACAGGAAAAGGATCTCTTTCCGGAACAAGTTCAGTTTAAAGGCAGAATAGGCGCACAGACGTGACCTGTCACCTACTCTCCCCTCCTCGGCCTATCTCGGCCTACCTCTCTTCAGGCATGGGTGAGGTAGAAAAGGGATCAAGGTATAAAAGGCAGATGCGTCTCCATTTACTGTCTAGAAGCAACAGGACACTATGGAGGCAGGAGGTCATGCTAAGGTTCAAAGTAAGAAAAGGTATAACGGTCGAGCGATTCAGACAGCGCAGTCCAGCTCTCAGGACGAAATTTCTGAAGTGACTAATGTTACCGCCTACTCACCCGGATCAGAGAGCAAATCCCGCTTAAGCTCCTAAACTCAACAGAGGCGGCAATATGCAGACTTATTCGAGAGAACCTCCAATCACCGGCTGAACGTCAGCTCCCACAGGGCACTCATTTGTCCATGTATACAAATCCGCACGAATCGGATTGTGAATCAGTGCATGTCGCATTAGACCTAGTTCATACCTTGCGGTGCCGGTTGCAGGGCATGGCTGCGTGTCTCTGGGTCCTCGTCTGCGCCATCCTATTTCGTTGCCTGCGTTGTTTCGGCATCTCCCCCGGTCACCCTGCCGCGCTGCCTGTGAACGCAGTCACACCAGGTCGGCGCAAAGTATGAACGCGGCTTTATAGATGAGCAAGCTATTTATCATTATGTACCATATCGTAAGACAGAAGTGATGTAGTGACAGGTGGCGCGCACCACACTTTCTTGGCGCGGGATCAAATCTTGCATCAACGCTTGCCCAGGCCAACCTTGCCTTCCATCCCCCGGGGTAGGTCAATCGGTACCAGACTCGTCTGAGAGTATCAAAGCATTGACTTTTACAGTGGCTGGACTCCACAAGTCACTGTATAGGCCCAATCGCATTCCCCTGCCATCACGATTCTGCATGGGACTAGAATGCGCGGCGCATCCACAAAAGGGACTGATTGGGCCAAAAACTTTGTCCTTATTTTTTTTATCAAACCGTAACACACAAAAACCATTTCCTCGGAATTTCAGCTCACCTTGGAAAACAGCGTCACTTTTTTGGGCTGATCCTTCGCAAATGGATCAGGTCGCTTCTTACCGTCTAGAAGGCCCACAACAACCTGCCCATTGCCACCTAAAGCACCACCAGTCTTTATCATAGAAAATTGAGAATTGGCAAGGTCTAATTGTAGCTCACATCTTATAAGTTGTTCCGCATGCTTTGCATCATACACAGGCACATTATTGACATGCACAATACGATGGCCGGGTTCGACACCCACACGACTTGCTAGACCACCTGCATTGACCGCATTTACAAACACCCCGTTACCCAATTCGATTCCGATATCTGAAATAATACTTTGATGACATCAAAAAATTTCGCAGAAGAGTGTGGCTCACCGTGATTTGAGGTGAATGTCACTTCATGGATGCTTGAGGCATTAGCACGTCGTCGGATCAGCATCTTCAGATGATGACTGTTCTTCAGAATGTCTATGACACTTCGCTGATCCATCTCCATCACATCGATGTCGTTCACCATTAGGATATGGTCGAGCCGTCTGAAGGAACTTTGTACTGGCCGGACTGAACGCGACGGGGATTTCTGCTTCAGAATCGCACAACTAGCTAGAGCACCATATTACTTTCATCGTTGCGCGCGCCAAGTGCTTTGGGGAACGCATTGTGAGCTGGCCGCGGCAGCGTAGGGTACAACTGCTGCTCCCGTGACCTGACCTAAATGGAGAGTCCTGACGAGAAGGCCCAACAAGTGCGCAAATTATCCAGATTTACGATTTGGAGATGTAACTTCATCGATAAGGGGATCAGAGGTAGGAATATCACTCGTGGACGTTGAACTCATTATTCACGATTATCATGAGAAAACCTGATGCCGATAGGCGGAGCGCGTGTCGAAATGGGTGGAGCCTAACCAAAATGGGTAATTTGGTCCATGGACTGCATAAAAATCTGAGAAGGTTAGTACAGAGTGGCATTTCAACCACACATTAGGCGACCTATGAGACATCTGAGTCAAACGCTGCTTTGCTAAGAATTTTTGAAAAACACGACCTCTTTCCTAAATTGAACCCAACTATACGATCTCTCTCTTTCTAACGACCTGTGTAAGTAAACTAAAAGAATATCCCCAAGAAGGGATACGACAGTATTGTTACCTATTACAAAGTACGATCATCGATGGAAAACTTTCCTTACAGACCACCTCATCGGGTCAAAAATTATTTAAAAGAGAAAGGTTGAGTAAGGATTACTCCATAATTCGAAAAAAATCTTGATCCATCCCTTCCCCCTCCTTCTACAATCTACAATACGACAGTCATGATGATTTCTAATCCAATGATTGACTCTGGACCCTAGACAGACCGATATAAATAATGGGGAAACTAGGGTGAGGGTCGTTTGGTCGAATTTTCGCGCGGATGCCCGCGGCGAGTGGAGCGGTAGGTGCGAGTTGTTTCTAGCCTTATCCGTTGAAACAGCAACAACCACAACATATGAGAGCTTCCGAAGCTGTCAACCTTAAATCTTCAAAGGTCCCTCACGATATCAGCCCACTGCATACTGAGCGGAATTTAACCGACTGCAGCAAGTTGTGCTGGCGGCGCCGTCAGTGCGACGCCGCGAAGCGAAAATTCGACCAATCGACCCCCACCCAAGAAACTAACTTACTTGAGCATATTCTCCAAAGGAGAGCCGATGAGCACATCTTTGACGTAGATAGGTGCAGGAATCGAGCATCGATCATCGGTCCTGCCACCACTGAGCACAATTCCCAAATTTGGCTTTGGATAAGGCTGAAAAGAAAGAATTCATGAGCGGAAGTTTAAGACCCATTAAATTCAACATACCAGGGCCACTTCGATGGTATGCGTGTTCCAGAGATCCGTAATTGGCTCTTTCTCACATTCCAACTCCCGTAAACGATGAAGCGCTTCGTTTCGTTCGGCGTCGGCAGCCCTCGCTTCTCGTATCGCGGCGTCTCGTTCCTCTTCCAACCTTGCACATTCGACTCGTAATCGTTCCAGCTTCTCCAGTGCCTCTGTTCGTTTCTCCTTTGCCGAGGCTGTTTCCTCCATATTTACTAAAAAGTACACATTTACTTAATGAGATTTAAGGTATAGAAATTCTGCAAACTCACAGTGCAACAGCAGCCTTGTGTGTTCCAAGCGATTGGAAATGTTTTGGAAATCGTCCTCATTTTGCTGCAAAATGAAATTTTAAGGAGGCTTTTACCTTTTTTGTAGACAAATAGTGATAAGCACTACAAAAACCCATAATGTCGTGGATCCCTCTAACCAAATTTCACTGAGACCTGATTGCATCAGGCTTCCAAATAAGACCCTTTTGAGCTGCATTTCTCTGATCCGTGACCGATTTATCCGAAGAATTGTGACTTCAGGATGTCAGGGTGGTAAAGCGAAGTGTCAGCGTAGCGCAATATACTGTATTATACGTCAAAAATGCGGACTTAGTGTATATACAGACGGCGCCCCATCATACACATACAATTAGATGGACAGTCATAACTCCCCTACATCTGCAGTTCTTTTCTTTATTTTTATTTTTATTTTTTGGAAGTGCTTTCACTCGAGCACACGGTCGGTCCACCGTTCAACGAGTTTGAAGACAGTTGCAGGCAATCAGCTCCATTACGGTATACCATCCTGACATACTAAACTCGTAATTTCATGACTTGCCGCGAATCTGACCCACACAATATTTCATTCGCGGACATTTGCTCTGTTTTCCCCTTCTAGACCGAGTATTTCGAATATTTACACTAACACCACACAAAGACCTTCACCATCCCTCACGAACTCAAGTAGGAGACGTATCTATAGGTAATCGATAAAATGTAAGCATTTTATACTTTTTTTCTTTTACTGATCTTTACTCTTACTAACCACTCTTCCTCGTAACTCGTTCAGTGTTCGGGAAAGTGCGTGTACAGTCTGTTTCAGTCGATCGCGTTCTTCTCCCATACGAGTGTTCTCCTCCAGCACACTACTTCGTTCGGCCATCGTTTCCTCATAGTCTCGCTGCACACTTTCGAGTTGATTTTTCATACGATTTCTTGATTCTTCCACTTCAAGACGATATGCCACAGCCCTGAAACCATGGAAAAGTGGTTGAATTAAAAATGACTGCGATAGTGGACCCACCTGTTGAGATCAGCTCTCAGAGAATCCACCTCTTCCTCGAGTTGTTGCAGTTTCTGTAGGAGTGAATCGCGCTCCTGTATGGTGTTTCGAGTGCGCTCCATCCATCGTTCTTCGACTGAATTCAGCTCACGATCCATCTCATCCTTAAATGATTGTATTGCTTTTTGATCACGATGAAGTGGAAAATGTGTACATAGGACTCCCATATCATCGATGTCCTTAGATTGCTAACAGTACCCTACTGATGTCATTACAAATGGCAGACTTCACGATTTTCAGTTGATTATATACCTCAAACAGTTAGTGATAGGCCATTCCGAAAAGGAAGTGACCGTGAAGGTTTCATGACTCGAGTCCGAGACATTTGGTCTCAGCGCCATTCTAATTAGCGCGGTGTATATAGGTCAAAATTCAGCAAGACCGTCCGCGGTAAGTGGTGCGGCAGTTTTTCTTCAGATGTAATTGCGTCTGCGGCAGATTACCGTCGTCGGCGATTGCGACGCAGCAAAGTGAAATTTTCACCTACCTGTTAATACCCCATTTAGCGACATCTCTTAACCACCCAGTATATAATGGCAACGGGAGCTGCGCGTATGTCCTTCTTTCACCTTTTGTCTGGTGTCTCCTCCAAACACATGCTCTCTCTTCTCGCAACCCTTCCCCTCTCTCTGCCCTTACTCCAAGCCACGAATCATCACTTTTACTGAACAAGACTTAATTTCAGCGTTTCAACAACGAGTTTCCCTTACTGTTCCTCGCGAGTGCATACGCACTGCTTCGCTGCACCCGAATGGTAAGACCTCAAAGGAAGTTACAGTCCATTTCCCGACGGCTGGCAGGGCGAGGCCTACGGACTCGTATCGATCTCTCTCACCCCGCCACTCACTCTCACCCAACTCTGTAGACCACGCCCTGCCATCCTTTGGGAACTGGACTGTAAGAGATAGAGAAAGTGCATAAAGCTTCACAAACGTGAATTTTTTAACTATTCAATGCCGCGACAGAAGGATTGCGCAGTGAATACGACAATAAAAAAATCATCGCAAAACTTTCATATGATAAATTTTTCGAGAGAAATTTTAAAAGGTTTCGAAAGAATATAAAATGAAATTTTACCGGCATATGTCTATCGAAAATTTGAAATAAAATTGCCTTCCCAATGTAGTAATAGCCACTGCTGTGCAGAAACAAAGGACAAAGCTTTTCAGCGATAATCAACCTCTCGTTTGGATGCGCCGCGCATTCTAGTTCCTTTCAAAATCGTAGTGACAGATAAATGCGATTTGGTCTACAGTGTGACATGTGGGCCAGCCGATGTACGAGTCAGTACTTTTATTATTTATTATAATTTGTATTCGGACTCAAGACCTGAAGAGTTTGGTACCAATTCACCTACAGCGGAGGGACGGAAGGCTTTGTTGACCTGGGCGGGCGTCGATGCGGAATTTGATCCTCGCACCATGAGCGTCGGAGTGTATGACCCTGTCACTACACCTTCTCTACATCACAGAAAATGGTTAAAATAAGGAAGAGTATGTGATCTTTATACTAAGTTCGGTACACAACAAATCATTAGCTGATTGAGTGGTTGGTTCGAGAATCGCCCAATTTGCACATGTGGAGTCTAGCGATCGGAGTTTTTTGAGAGTAATGGGCAGTAAAGATGGAATAATTTCCCATAGTAAGCTCACTTTCACGAGAAAATGGGGGTCCAGCGCTACAGTTGAATCCATAAATTTTACATAGACATCTTGTTGATTTGATGTTGACGGTCCAAAGAGGACATAAATATTGTAACGTGACAGAGGTATACGATGTGCCAAGTAGGGCTTACCAACTCAAACGGGTAACCTTGTTTAACTTGAAAGCTACGTGAAAACAATTACTATCACTTACAACTGTGTCAAGAGTGGACAAGGAAGAGAATGGCACTATTTACTGTTTACCTCTTTATATCGCAGTTTGTATTCGAACCCAAAACATTACTATTATGTTAGTCACCTCACTCACATCACACCGTCTATTAGTCTCAGGCTGCGACTAGACATCATACAAGGAAGTCATCTGGTGATAAGAATCCACAACATGACGTCAATAGAAAAATAATTCCCAATTTCTATTCTCAAAGGCACCATCTGCGGTAAGGAGAAAATGTGAACTGGCAAGAAATGTTCTCTGAAAACAAACACACCAGGGAGGTGATGTGTGTCGAAACTCACGATGAAACAGCTCGCTTGGGGTCTTATCACAGCCAAGCAGCACTGCGAGTGGCACTGCCACGCATCCGCCGGCTGGCTTATGTTAGTCTTCAGCCCGTCTGATTTAATCGCCATCGGCTAGTGATTCAGAACGGCGCGAAAGCGAAGAAAAGAGAAGTGGAGTCTCCGGGTTCCTGTTCCTCGGGATTTGCACTTTGCACTTGCAATATTGAGCTACAACTATTCTGCAATATTCCGATCCACCCCTTCCGGATCCTTCGACTGTGAATATGGATAACCTACGAGCTCAAAAAAAAGCTGCACAGGACACTCGAATTGGGTGAAGTCACGTGAGAAGGCGGAGACCGCGTTCCTTAGCGCGCGACCAATTCACACCAAAAACACAAAGACACTTGCCGTCTGAGCTGACACATTCGCGTGGCGCGCTGATTCAGTTCAACTGTCCCTCTGCGGCGCTGCACAACATGCGCCTCCATTTCGAATCGTTTCTCCGTATCTTATCCCACCTTGTATTCAGCCTTCTAGGCTCATCTTATTCACTCATCATTTTGCGAAACTAACCACAGGAATATTAAAAAGCTAGGGACCACTGAGACTAAGCGCGTTGTAGCGACCACACCCGTTGGCGCGGCATCGCCATGGCTATCCTCTATGAATTCATCAAAATCCGCTATCAATCCCGAGTGGGCAGAATGAGTACTGTAGACAGGACAGCAGAAATGTCAAAGGGAGCTGGAGATACGAATTCTTCCCGTAAATTTTCAGAAGCCAACGAAGCAGTGAAACGTGGTAGAAATAATTAACAGAAATTAGTGGTTACCAATGAATGAAGAAATTTCACCATAGGTTTAGAGTGTGTGCAAATAAGAAACGGAAAGGTTTATGCTAGCTTTTGCGAAACTCTAGACAGGTGTACTCCAATATGAAGATGTCTGTGCTCTGATATCCAGCAGAGGTAATCCGCACAATTCAGTTAAAAAAAGTGTTCAATCATAGGTATTACGCCACTCAGCCATGAAATGGCTGCAGGCCCGACTAAAAGGGCAAGCACAGTTATTTATCGTCGGGAGGCCATCCTAAAAACTCATACAAACTGAAACCAGGCTACCGTTCTGAATGGAACTTGATACGTGGCGCATTCCAGAAAGGGTCATCGCAGAAAGGATCACTGAAAGGATCATCGCAGAATGTCTTGAAAAACTTGCGCAAATTTTTAAGCTCATTGTTAGACAATACGCTAACAAGAGAACGATGGTAGGTCGACGTGGCCTTTCAAAATGGGAATTACACCGGTGATAGGGCTCGGGATGGCATTCAAAAACTGCATTCCATATCCGCTGTGCGTCTCTATGAGAAGAGGTACAAGTGTTTACAAAGTAGCATAGTATAGGCAAGGATTGGTGCCATTTATTTTGGTAGGCAATAGGCTAAGTACATAGGCTGCAGTTCAAAATGTCGTGAATTCGGTTCCTGGTTGAACGTGCTTTTTTGCGTTTCCCCGTAAATATTTCCCAGACATTATAAAGAAGGATTTGTACTCTTCGCGTGCTTGATCTTGCAACGAAAGAGCGTTCCTAAAAAAAAAATGAATTTTTTCCCGATATTTTATCATGAACATTTACAGTTTCTCGTTCAATGCCCTCACAAACGTCTTCTTCTCAGCCGGTCGTTGTCATCTTTGAAATACTGGTTGTGAGAAATATTCTGCTCGAAGCTTGTGCTAGCACACCTGTTGGTGTTCGGCCCTTGTGACACAACGCGAGCACCAACTAGTAAAGAGCAGGAGCTTATCGACACTTTCACGTCGATTCTTTCCGAGGCAATTTACGATGATCTCATCGTCGATACCATGTTTCTCGTAAAATTCTATGAAAGCAATAAATGAAAAACTGAAAGCGAAATAGTACAAAAGCAATAAAGAAGAACTGGAAGCGTACATGATAAAACATCGAAAATGGATTCTTTTCTTCGGAAACGCTCTTCGTAGCAAGATCAAGCACACGAAGAGTACGAATTCTTGTTTACAATGTTCAGGAAATGTTTACGAAAAAATGCACGAAAGGGTGTTCGACCAGGAACCGAACTCATGACCTCTTGAACTGGAGCTCATGTACTTAGCCAGTTAGCTACCAAATGCAGTAAAAGAGCGTTCAAGCAGGCCTATAAGGTGGATGGGGCAGCAATCTTTATCCAAGCTCGAGAATTTTTTGACGAGTCACTTTTTCAATAGTGGGAAGACTTGCCAAAAATTGCCTCGCCAAAAAATTCTCGAGCTTGGACAAAAATTGCTGCCCCATCCACCTTATAGCCCTGATCTTGCTCCATCGGATTATCACCTCTTCCCTTCCCTGTCTAACGCCATTCAAAGAAAAATTTTTGTATTGAAGATGAGGTTGACCTTTGATATGTTTATTTTGCCGAAGAAGGTTATCCGGGAGATTGAAGACAATAGTACCTATAGATGCGTGTGGACTTGTACTACATGTGTATGTACAGAAGAGAGTGCTGGAAAGCAGTTTGTAGAGAAAAAGCGGTATGTAAAAATACGAAAAGACTTTTTAGACTACCCAATATGATGTGTTGCTCCTTTTCAAACGCTTGTTACTCTGATCCACAGACACACAGCAAAGACTGGTGGATGGCATCCTAAGCCATATCACTGGTCTAATCCCCATTTCAAACGGCTACTTCGGCCTACCATCCTTCCCTCGTAAGTTGGGCTGTACAAGCGCTGGTGACAAGAAGATCTGTCGATACAGTGTTTGCGCCTGTCAACTGCAACAACAAAGCTGCTGGAATGATCGAAATCAGGAAAAACTATGAAATCTGTGTACAAACGTCATGACATAGTATAGCTGACAGCACAAAAGATGTAAAGCTCTACGGTAACAGTTCCGTTTAATATCAAACCAGGAAACATTCTGCATCGATTTCCTAAAACCAAAGACCTTCCCCGATGAGTTCACAAGGGTTTTCACAGGCATGTTTCCGGGTGTATGTCGTTAGGACAGAAAAATGCGGCGTGCGACGGTCGCGCACGAGTTGTCCAATTCCGATTGGGACAGTGCGTTTGCGCCAGAGCTACAGTGCTCTTACAGAGGAAAACGCCAATGGATGAAATTGAATTAAAACCCTAGAAACCTAGTACACGCCATACTCTGTAGCGAGTGGCAGTAGGTTTAGTTCACTGCACACTCGACCTGTGCAGTGGCTTTCATAAGTACGCAGCCGGCCAACGATGACGACTTTGTTCCCGTTCGGACGTCATGCCCATCATTATTTCCAGGCCACATTACATTGTTGGTGTGCAAAACAGTAAATCAGCATCTTTTGACCCAAACAATGTCGTTATTCTCCATCAACAAAAAGTCTTATCAAAATTATGCGACCTCCACTGCAACCAGCCACGTATTTTATAGAAGTTTTGCATTCAGTGACAGTTTAGGCTGGATTTCTTGAAATCCGCGATTTACTCTGTATTTGTACACACAATTTGTACTCTCAAGTGTATATTTTTACCTGAGCTTTACTTTAGGAAGGCAATAGTTTCCGCCTAAACTAGCGCTCAGGCTATAGACCTAGGTAGATGTAGCACCGGACGCCGAGCTCAGTCTAGTGGCCCTCCCTCACAACTACCATAGCACACAAATATATTAAGATATGAAAAAAACGGATATAAAAAGGTCATGATACGGATGAACGGCTACTTGAAGCAAAAGGTCGCCCCAGTCATAAACGGGCGACTCGTGCGCGAACGTCGCAGGCGCGAGGTTGCATCGCGATTTTTCTGTCCTAACGACATACACCCCATGTTTCTTATGAAAACCCCTTCCAAGCACACTAGAAAAGGCCATTGGTGCGTTCTTAATAGTCTGTTGCTGTCGAAATCAATGAAGTGTGATTTGAATGATGGTCTAAGCGGCCTTTTCGCCAATTTGTCAAATCACTGCCGTAACCAACTTTGTTTAATTTGATCAACTGATGTGTTGCAGAATGCCACGTAAAAGGAAGAATCGTGATGTAGGTAAGACTACGACCACACTGTGTTTACCACAAGAGCATCCTGCGATCATGACTTATATTTCAGGATACCTCAAAGTAAAGTTTTTCGAGGCGTGTTAAAATATAATGATAACATAAAAGAATGACATATAATAATAAAAAACATATGTAAGGAGATTGCTCAGAAAATGAAAAACTGTCACACTGATCAAGATCCGATCACTGATCATGATTGTGGAGCGGCGCGTTTGTCATCAAACCACCACTGTGAATTTAGTACATTGAACAATCGATCAAATGATAGGTTAATGCCCATAAAAAGCTAAATTGTAACACCATATTACGATATTTCAAACACGTTACCTGCACATATAGCTTCTTTGCATCGAGCTAAACCCTTGGACCTTTCCGTAACGACTTTACAAAATCCTTAATATTCAGACCTTAAGCACTAATTTGTAAGACATGCTATTTGTAAGATATGCTTGGTTGACTGCTAAAAAGTGAAGAATGGGAAAAAGGTTGTCTAGTGATGCAAAGCTTCTATATTTTACACTGCAAAAACTTGAAGTATTTTCGAAGGCCAAGCGATCCTCTATTTTACGACAAAAATTCGACACTACCGAAGAAATGATAACTAGGTTTGAGGAATGAGAGTGTATTCAAGCAATTGAAGGAATGATGTAAGCCAATTCCATGATTTCAGTCCTTCTCAAAATCACTGCACTGAAGATTATAAATAAAGAGAAATTTTTTTTGAAAACCCAAAAATTTCCTTTCTCCCAATGCAGGAATCGAAATCTAGGACAACGGCAGTTGTCTGAATTTCTGCCGCGAAACTTTTGAGCAGCTGTCGGCGGGAATAGTGCGGTTCAAATTTCCGCGCCCAATGTTGATTTGCGCCTCACTCTGCGTGCTCGATCACGTGCCTGTCGCAGCTTAAACGAACAGCCCCATTTTGTAGGATGCTGCTTTGGAAAGCTGTATCTCGGCTGGATTTATATTTTTCGCGCAAATTTTTGCGTGTGGTCTGTAGTAAGCGAATATAGCATAAAGACATGGGTGACAGAGGAACTCCAATTCCGTTCCTGAACAATCATCCCACTTCAAAAGAGGTGATATGTTGCGAAACTCGCATTGAAGAAGAGCGGCTTGAGTCTATTCCGTTCCGTGTGTTAGATCAATTCTCTTCCGAATCGCCCGCTACCTCAACCTTCGCAACGAGTACATACTATAATTGGACCCTCAGTGCGATTGAGTCAACACTACCGGTAGCTTGACAATCGCCAGTATGTATACTGCGGTTTTTTTTAAATGTGCTCAACAACCACAACACTACGAATTGTGCAACCTCGTTAAATTACAGGAAGACCGATACGAAAAGATTCATTCTAACCAGGCGGAGACATCAGTTCGTGATGACCTGTTGATCCATGACTTACTGTTGTACATGAGGGAAGTAAAGCGATGAGGATAGGGGCAGTGTCTTCGCATATGATGTAGTCAGATGATGGGAAAGGTGTTTCGAATCAGGTCTTTTTTCAAGATTCGCTAAAAATTGTTTTTCTTTCAGAATTTTCCCATAACTTACTCTCTAAGTTCTCTGGCCGCCGAATCAGCAATACTCACTCAGAGGGAGCGTTAAGAAAAGATCATCTCCTTTTCGGTCTTTGGTAGTGTTGCACCCAACCCATTTTATACTTAAAACTGGTGAATCCCAATTCGATATAAAGGGCGGAAAAGCACTGGGATTGATGCAGAAGAGCGGCTATTTTCTTTTTTGACTTTAATCGCATGCTGCTTGATTAATTTTTGAAGTTATACAGTTTCTCCATTATGTTCTGAAGAATACTTGATCAACCTGACTGGCTGTGGCTCGGGCTCCCAAGGCATATCTATGGAAACACCGTGATTGTTAGAAAAATACCGTTATCTTTAGTAGAGTTACCCGAACCCTGCCGAAAGTCACGACTGTTCCATGGGCTTCAAGAGCGACTACTTCGAAAATTAGAGAGACTACTTCAGCCCACTTCAGGCTTCAGACAACTACTACAGACGAGTACAGGCTTAGAAGCGGCTTGGAACAGTAAGGGGTCATTCAATACCGTAGATCCCCTTGAACCCATCGGCAAATGTAGGTGCTTTCAGATTCTAATTTAAGTGAAGGCAGCGAATGGGGCGGTTGCTCCGACTTCGGAAGGAAATCTTATTAACCAATATATTTTTCCCATTATAACGTTAATGTGACATTTCCCCCGGTACAACCACTACCTCGTCCCTCCGCGCGGAGGCAAAGTTAGTCGTGCAACGTTGGGTGAAGTGTCGCTTCTTTTTTTGCCCCTACCACTTGTATAAAAGTTTACGTGCACTTTTCGATGCATAAGTGTGCCTATGCTAATGTTATGCATACTATATGTATTAGGTACTTTACCGTTTACAACTCGCAGCGCACGATCTGCTTGCCTTATGAGTACGTGCCGAATTCGTGGAGTAATACACGTCCTTGAACCTCTTTGCACTGTAAGGCCATCGTCACACTTTGCGATTTTGCTATTCTGCGATATGCGATCTTGCGATTTTGCGGCGTTGCCGCTCCGCATGCGAAGTTGCGGCATTACAGAATCTCGAGGTTGTAGGATCGCGTGCGAAGGCGCGACGCCGTAAAATCGCAAAGTCTGATGGCGGCCTGAGCGTTTGAGTGCCACGAACGACAATGATCAACCACTCTGTGCACGTATTACAGGGATTACACCGGGATTCAGTTTACTTGCGCGTTTAGCCCATTCGAAGGTACATTCAACAGTCGCTCAAAGGCTTTGGCTGGTGGCTACATCCCGCCATTCAAGGTGGAGTGGTCAAGAACGCTTTCAAATTTTTTGTATCAGCGAGGATCAAGATGTGGCCCGCCCCTAAACGAGAACAAAGTGTGCCTTATTGTAGCGCCTGCCATCAAGAAGTGGATGATCGTCTTTGCGACTGATCTTTGAGATTTTTTAAAAAATCTCCCTTACTCATTTAGGGTTGTGTAATGTCTACTAGAGGAGCTACATTGCCCTAGAATGGGCAACAGGATTAAACCCTACCCAAGACAGCTAAGCTTTCCCTCCTTCTGGGGTGCACATTGATCCCAAAAGCATTTGTGATGTTGTTTCGTTCACAAGCCCTGTTACAACCTCTTCTTCTTGTCCTTTCAATAAAGTTCTTTTCAAACTGGTATGGAGGATTCATACATGGCGTATGCAAGGAGAACGAGAAAGGATACAACGATCTACGGTTCATGTACCTGTTGTACATGCAATAAATAAATAAATAAAATCTACATCATTCCAGTATATCTTAACAAGGCTAATGATCAAGTTACTCTACATGGAACAAAGAGAAAACATCCAGCGTTGGCTGAACACTTTTGGGGATATGCCATGAATGCTACTCCCATCCAGATTTGAGGTTGGTTTTGAGTGCGACATGGTGTGACATTAGCTATGCAATGACATGTAGGGCCAGTCAGTGCATACACAACTTAATGTTTTCTTTCTGTTTGGTCTGTGTGGGCATTGATCTGATCCATGGATCACGCTGGTGGAAGCTGCTCACTACACAGGCTTCGTCTCTCGGTAAATAGGCCGAGTAAAATTCAATATAGTCAACAAAATACGATCATATTGGAGATATAACAAACCATATAACAAAGTGCTGGTGACAACACCATTTTGAAAAGCATAGCGTAATTCATGAGTGGAATAGGGTGTGCACAGAAGTAATGATGCGGCTAGGCAAACGGGAAGATGGCTTGAAAGTGGCAAAGAGGACATTTCCAAAGGAGCAATCGTACGTAAATTGCATAATCGCCCATTTGTAAGAAGGGCAAGCAATTACTGAACGTGTTTCAGGTGAACAAAGGAAAATGGTGAAAAATTTCGGAAACTTTAATTCCAATAAAAACGCTTACCTGCGCCTCAGTTTGGATCCGTCGCCTTTCTTCTCGTTCCAGTCGAAGCAACTTCTCAAGCTCTTTGATCTCCTGTTCCAATTCAGTGGTCCCAATTGGAAGCGTACCGTTTCCGACCGCGTAACATGCGGCTGGTGTCTCATCCTCCGAATTTTCCGGTACACCAGTTTCATCGGTCATTTTGTGGCCATAAAATCCCAATTCAATCGCTGTAAAGACCCAAGATCTCGGCAATTACTCAGCGACAAGTAATGGCGATCGGTAAAGTAAGGGCGAACACAGGATTGGCCGACGGACAGCCGTTGGCCGCCTCCGTCGCTGCTCTACATCATCGATACACGTACAAATAAGGACACCGAACCCATCACTGTCCCTTACAGGCATATATACAATATTGATCGATATGGAACACATAGCTACAGCGACATACAGAAGTACAAAAATCGAGATTTTGAGTTACAGTACCCCAAACAGCTGTCTAGACTTAATCAGCTGATGCGGCAAAGCGGTTTAGGAGCGGGGAACGCAGAAGCAATCCTAGATACTTGCCAGGAATTGTTGAATGAAAGTGGTGTTTTGGGGGCAAACCTGGTCGTTAGAGAGCGAAATAATCGGCGCTACTACTGCTACTGACGCACTTCCCCCTCCTCTCATCTTCTGTGTGGCTGTCCTATCGGTCAGTGACCACCTCTTCAACCAATCGCAGTCGATAATCAGAAAAAATCGTCACGAAGAATGGTTTGTGTGATGTTCAGTCAAGCAAACAGATCAATGAGGTGAAATGAACGACGATTAGGCATGTTGTGCTGCACGACAGAAGAGACCATTCGTCGCCGACACATCGCCACCGCCAACACCAGCGTCCGCCGCCGCCGCCGACCCTTTCCTTGCTGTCTGAAGGTCGTTCGCCGAGGTGTTCAATTAACCGCGATCCATGCATCGATTTTCCCCGCTGACGACGACGGTGACAGTGAGGACGACGACTGCGACGGCGACAAGATGATTCCCCTTTCTGGAGGCGTCCAGACACATATCCGAATGCCTTCTCACTGCCATTTCACACCGGTGCCGTCTCTCAGAGCAGCAGCAGAAGTTGCAGATAGCAGCAGGTTTCTAAGATGGATCGTACGCGGCCTGAAGAGCACCACACATCCATTACATGAACCGGCTCCCAAAGCCAGCCCGCCCGAGACCCGCAAAGTCAGCAGCGCTCAATACTTTCTTAGAGTTTTCGGTCCCAGTTCAGGAACCATCGAGGTTTAGAGGGCTGTTTGGGTTATGTGGCCGACATCACGGCTCATGAGTGTGTGTGTAAAGAAGAACAAACGAGACACGACAATTGAATTTTATGTTCACTGAACCGTGAAAAACCCCCTCTCAAACATTGAGAGCAAATAGTGTTACATCACGCGAATGTTCCCCGTTTACTGTGGGAACATGGTGTTATAACGATTCTAGTGGGGCGAATGGTAATTTTTCCCTATATGGAACGTCACGACACCTGGACTTTACAAGCTCTCTAAAAACCGCCCACGCCCCATCCCCGGCGATGATAAAAAGTTGTACCAAGTGAAAAGTAACAGTGGTGACAACGACGACGAGGAGGTTTTTCGGATGCGGCATGCGAACCGTCCATAACAGACGGCCGCACTAATCTGGGGACTCATCCGTATGTGTTCGTGAACGATTGCCCGGATTGGAAAATTTGCGCCCTTTCCAGCCAGCACCGTTCCGTTGGTAATTTATTGTAAAACATTGCGGTACAATTATAGATGCGAGCTGGCTCCTGCTAATTTTCTGGGAAGATTGGAGAAAAGGAGAGGGATTTCATAGCGGCTGGTAAACAGCGACATGGAATAGATAGAGGGCGTAGTTCGGGGCAAGATCAGACATGGGTCAAGGAGACCTGAAGGAGAAGGGGGACGTGTTTTGAGTTGTGAAGTGGAGGTCGCATTTTTGAAATCTCTCTCAACGATGGCTATAGGGCCCCCTTATCTGGCTATTTTCAGACAGATGAGGTGAAAAAAAAGGCCTCGATAACCACACTTTGTATGAGAAGCACTGCCATGATTATCGATTATGGAGAAATAGCTTGAGCAGGAACAGGCTACGATCGGCGGATGGGTGTTGTATTCAGGGTACATCGGGATTCGACTATTTCTTTAAAGGGGGGTCGTATTTGCTTGGACAGGAGGGGGTCGTATCTGCAGAGGTCAGCGATAAGCACTGGAATCTAAACTTTCAATAGGCAGGTGGAAAGCGAAGGGTGTTTTACAGCAAACCAGCGTGAGAATAGAAGAAATAAATGGTTTTTTGTCTTAGGTCATAATACAAAACACATTTCAACTATACAATCCGGCAGGCAACACTTACTGGTATTGTGGATGTCAAAAAAAGGAAGGGGTCATATATGGTCCCCATATAGTGGGGAGGGTGGTCCTACTGAAGCGGCTACGGCAAAAGGGGTGGGTCGTATTTGATCTCCATAGGGGAGGGAGGGGCGGTCGTATTTAAGCGGCTACGGCTACTTTCCATGACACCACAAAGTGTCCTGGTCGTAGTCCTCAGGAAATTTCCACGACAGAAAACCTGACCCTGGTTGGGGGAGGAGGAGGCAACCATATGAAAATTTCCGAGAGGGGGAGGACGAGGCAACCATATCAAAACTTCCGAGCTCGTAATCAGTGAGTGTATTTAGAGAGCTCGTATGGCGTCTACAAACAAAATACAGTCAGAGGACGGTGATAAATCAACACCCATGGATCTTGGGATGCGACGCGTACGCGAGTTTCTGTGGAAAGCGTGGACCCATTTGGGTGCTTCCATAGACCGTACAAAAGTTTTGGAGGTCATCAAGTGAAGTGGTAGGTGTTACATTCATATGTAAGGTATTGGGATAAAAGGTTATCGGTCTTGAGCATAGTCTGGACTGCACAATAACTTAGCCTTCTACCCTTGGGTCTTAAAACGACAGGGAGGGACAATTGTAGGGTATCAAATGGGTATATTAGAATGTAATGGGCACAACAGGTGATACAAGCTGATCCTGAACAGTACGGCTCTCCGGAGCAACGGTTGTCAAAAGACGTAAAGAACGGCTTCATATCCCTCGTCTAAGACCCTCTATCTTTGGAATGAAAGAAAGGAGAATAAAGATTGAAAAGGACCAAAAGACTGGGTTACCATCGACTAGCCACTAAAGCTCCAAATATTGCCCAAAAGCATTCAAAAGGTCAGGTAACCCCGATTGAACATAAAAGAGGGACTGTACCGGAAGAATAACCAGGGGAATACACAGCCCTTTGAGGTTATGGGGTTATGAGCGAATTACCGTATGACAATTAGGGAGAGAGAGATTCCGCAAGGTGGAATGAGGCATTTATAAATGCATTGCACATATTGTTAACAAGTAATACAAAAATGTCGAGAGATTGCGGTCAAAAAGACATGGGCAAAGGAAGAGGAAACTTTTAGAAGAGAAGCGCTCAAATGCGTTTGCGATTCTGGATGATGTAGTATGCATGCACCAAAGAAGAACTCTTTCAACATCAGTCAACTTTGCTTTTTTTCAATTCACGTGAGCGAAAAGGGGAGTCGGAAAAATTCGGAGCGTAATTAGAAGCCATATGTTGGTTTCGAGTATTCGGCTGGCTGCCTTGCTAGTGGAGGGTAAAGATTGCATCAAATCGAACTGGAAGCTCTTTGATTGGACAAATGAAAGAAATCTGGCTGAATGTTGAAGAAGAATACATGACGGGAGATTCACCAGGGAATGTTGCTGGTGTACCGAAAATCGGGTAAATCTCATAATGTCTAAACGAATGGGGATTTTATTATATTAGAAACGGAGAGAGGAGTTGGCTGACTGGCTAAATGAGCCAGCGCAGCGTGCATATGAGGATTTTGGGCTGGTCTCCCTCTTCCCTCCGTCCGCTGACAATTTGGACTTCGAACGACGGGTTCGATGCATCACGCAACCACCGATGGTGGGGATTTCCCTCTTTTCGCCAGCTGTTTCATGAAAATTCCGCTTCGTCTGGGTCCGTTGAATGCCCCCTCCCCTTTCAATGGGGCTGAAGGAATTCTCTCGGGGTTTTTCTTAATACAAACCGCTCTCACTCAACCCCCGTCAGGTACGCAGTCTTTGGCCTACATTGATAACAAGAACATTAACGAGCTCTGGTTCAATGCAGAGGACCGGCTTCACGACCCGCCGACGCGGATCACTTTCTGGAGCACTATGAATGCGTCTACCTCGGGACTGGGCATTCTACATTATTGTTCGTATCTTTCCCTTAGGAACTGGCCCCCAAGAGATTTGCAGAGTTAAAGGGGGTCGGAAAAACTTGGCCTCATCAGACGAATCCACTCCCTTTTATAAGATTTGATAATGAAATCATCATAGAAAAAGTGCCTTTACCCGATCCCACTTCCTTTCGAAGCAAGGCGACGAGATCGTCGAAGGAAGGAGATGAGCTCGTGTAGAGGAACGGAGGGAGAGGTTGGGCGACTTCAAAAGCTACCAAAATCTTCTTTACAAGTCGGTAATCATCTGTCCTCAGGATTCTACGCAGGATTGAAGAGATCGCACACGGACACTTCGCGATTCCGATTTCTCTTCAATCACTCACTAGATAAAGTACATGAACAGAAACACGACAAAAACCGAAAAGCTTGCTGCCACTGCAGCAATCGAAAAACTGAAACATGAGCAACTCGTTTGAATTCCCACAACATCTGAATAGCCGTCAGCGGTCAGCGCAGTTCAGTTTTCGCGCTCAAGGTTGACTTGCTTTTCGCTCTGCGTCTCTGTCCAAGTGACTGTCGCCTCATTGGTCCACGGCTCTCTAGCATCCAAACTCTCTAGAATACCCCACCCCCTTGTCCACCACTTTGAGGAGCTCTACCCCGATTGGATTCTTGTGTATGCGTATGAAACTTTGCATTCGGCCCCATTAACATGCAAATACATATAACAATAATATGTGGGTACAAGAAAACTTAAATTTTCGTGGACGATTCCTTTACACATAAAATGGAAAATGCACTATGGGAACGTATTCTGGTTGGTTGAAAGACGTTCGTATTTGTTCAACCACCACCCATTGACTTTACACTGATGTATACAAAGATGGACGAGCTGTTGGTATGTCATGCGCTGAGCAGCACCACTTATCGATTGAACAGGCCGTTCTGTGGCGCAGGGTCAAGCATGTAATAAGATTGTGGACTGTTAACCGGGACGGAGGGGAGGGGGGGGGGTGCTGAAAACTCAAAAAATCTTATTACATGCTTGACCCTGCGCCTGTTAAAACGGGAGGGTTGATACAGAGGGGTTGACGAAGGTACGGAGACTTTCGAGCAGGTGAAGAATCCTCAGGTGAATAATATTTTGGATGGAAAAGGGGTCGTATTCAGGTATTTACGAAGAAAATTTCTGGAGGATTTCTCGACAACCATCTTATTTTTGGCGATTTTCGGGCTATGAGAGATTCGGGGTAGGGTAGCAATGTCGCGGTCGCTCTGAGGATGTTTACAAAAGACTTTCCTCGACCTTACTCTCAGCCGAGAAAGGACGAAACACACAAAATAATATTCCATGGGACATGTGGTATAAAAATGAAGATGAACATTTAAGGGGTAAGTTAGCGTGCGTCTATAACCGGATTACCTAAATGGAGGAACTTGCAGGGCTAGGGGTCTTATCAAGCGCCAGCATTACAGATCTCAAATCTGCCACTGGCGCACTAGGCAAAAAGTCTTCGAAGGCATTTAAACACGCTATGGAAGTCACGGCCCCTGAAAAAACCGGTAATTTCAAACTAAAGCCTGCCCGCCGGTACCCATTAACACATAACGGACCGAGGCTGGTTTTGCCTCTTCATATCTTGCAACACCATGTGCTACTTGGCCATCCAGAACCGCCTTTTTTTCGAGTCACAGTTCGAGTTTTCGTCAACTTCTGAGAGCCAAAGCAGAGGGGATACGTTCTCGAATATGTAGAGTAACATATCTATCAGTCACTGTACCACTGCTAAAATTCGTTCGTGTTTTTACATCACAATTAAACAAATTAAATCTTTGTAGAACTAAGAGATTAGCGCCACAGCCAATAGAGGGTAATCCTGATCAAAGTTTCATCTGCAGAGGTGAGTAAATGTTTCGCTTATCTCCAATCATTTCAAAGAAAAATGTGATTTTCGCGTGAATGTTCAGAGGAACTATCCAGTAATCACGGTACCCCATATTCTCGTACAGAAGCTCCAGCGACACTATATGCTCGTTTTTTTAAAGACATTACTGTTTAACTCTCCTCAGAATCGTCATAAATAACGCACACGTAGCGCAGTAAAGTTTTTTTTAAGTTACAGTTGCTCAGATCATTAACGAAGTCAACGCAAGAAGTAGTCAGGGTAATCCAGAATTCAGCATCGAATATTTCCCAGGTGGAGACGTTATTGTTCAGATTCTTCAGAAAAAAAAACATAAGAAGTGCACGTGAATGTATGATGTCACGACAATGTATTTATTTGCTTTGTCATTGCTTGCTGCATATGCTGTTCGGAAGCGTGTTGTCGAAATCTGACCTACTTTTTGGAGGAGAATGGTCCGAGAAAGAACATGTGGTGATAACATCAGACCACGAAATCTTTTCAAAAAACCAAAAAAAATTGTGGTTTGAAACTTGTGCAACAGCTTGTGTTGCACGCGGTACGCGTTATGGGTTAGATAATCCTGCAAGGGCAGCTAATCAAAAAAGAGGTGCAGACAAAAGACCGGCTTTAGAAAACGCTATTCACCACACTAACAGTGCACTTCGAATGCTACGATCGATAACGACGTTATGAGTAACTCGGAACGACGGCGGCAATGAGACGGGACGAGATGAGACTGTAAGAAGAAGACCAACGAACAGACTAGGGGGGAGGGGGTGTCTGATGGGGGAGAAGATTGACGGCGACCACATGAAATCGGACCGTCGTCCATCGGTGAGTCGATCGGTGGTCAGTCACTAGGTATGTTGTGTGTGTGTTCCCATTTGAGACGACGTACGCGAAAAGAGGGGTGGCAGGTGCGGGAGCGACTTTCGTACGCACTGTTTGCATAGTGTCTCGATTCGCGTTCGAACGCAACGGGTGGTAGGAGTGTGGGAGTCAGTCGCCTATCCATCTCATAAACCACCACCGCCGCCGCTGTTCTAATGGGCCTTTCAGGGGTTCAGATCAGGATCAAGCATGATTACAGGAATCATCAAGTTTCTAAGAGACATCGGAGTTTTTAGGAGGGTTTTCTGACGCCCAACAGCATCAGCAATATCGGCCATAGGTAGGAGGATGCTCGTGTCACTATAGGTTTAGGGGAGGAGCAGAAACGAGCGTTGAGTTGCGTAAAGTTTCTGAGAAATACGACCTTTCCTAAATCGAGTTAACCAGACGACTTTCCTTCGTTATATGACTATAACTGGTGTTGCTGGTCTGTCCAGAAAAACTTCGTCAATCAATAATCATGGACTTGTACTACGAAGGAAAAGGGACGAATGGATCATCGCATAACGAGTTTTTTCTGAAGACCACTAGGTACGGTCAAAAAATCACTTCCTGTACCACTCACTTTCCTTACCCAAGATACGTTGCCCTTTTTTCAAAATTCCTCAACTCATTATGGACCCTCGGAGGAAGTCGGTATTTTCGAATATTTCCCTAACGCATTGGTATACCCTGGCTAAGGTTCTTTGTTGAAGACGTGATCATAAACCATTCCAGGTTGCGCCATGCACTCTACTCACATTCACAGACCGAGATCTTCGACTAGAGATGGTACTCGGCCTATATAGACCTACATATAAAGACTGGCTAGTAATCGTATCACGGCTTCTGCTCTCCCAGATAAATCTGACCTGACTCAAGTCACACGAATGTAGTCGAACACCTCAGGCCGCGTCAGACTCTGATTTTCCGATTTTGCGATTCTGTGATTTTGCGGTGCCGCCGCTCCGCACGCGAAGGTACGGCATTGTACAAGGTCTTAGTATAGCGTGCGAAAGCACGACGCCGCAAAATCGCAGAACCGCAAAAACGCAAAATAGCAAAATCGCGAAGTCCAACTGCGGCCTTACTGGCCTAAGCAGGCTGTGTCTCCCCACTCGAACGGTAATGAGAAACGATCGAGAAACGAGTTCTATCAGAAGCATTCATACCGAAGTGTTTGTACAAAATGAGTCGAATACGTTGCGAAAGCAGCCATAATAGTTGATCGATAGGAAACTGCAAAGGAAAAAAAAACGTTGCGGTCTGACGGTTTCACTCCGCGGGTCCTGACAGAAAGTGAATCAGTGGACGCCGACTGTGGTGTTTATCGGGGAACGCTCTTCAGTCACCACTATCAGCAGTTCTGTTACGCGTAGGACGACGACGCTGCGATTGAAAGGACTTATCACGTCATCACGAAAAGATTCAACATTTCATACATGTGCTGGTGATGATGTGCTGAGGATGTGTTTGGGATTCCGACGATAAACCCGTGAAAACAGAAGATCACCAAGTTGACGAAATCGTCCACGGAAATTTATGCCCTTTCGTTATGCATTAATTTGTGTTATTATGCTTTATTTATGTTATTCGTTTATGCTTACTAATGGCGGCATGCAGTTGCACGTGCATATGCGAGCAACCAATCGAGTTAGAGCTCCCCGATGTAACGGACGACGGGATGGTCCGTCCGAGTGGATGTGGACGAGCTCAGTAGCAAAGAGGCGACACACACGTGGCCAGGGACGCAGAGTGAGCAAAGGGTGAAAATTGAATTGCGCTTTAGCCGCAGACGGCTGCTCAAATGGCGGGTAACGTGGCGGGAATTCAAACTATAATAGTTGCTTTTCTTCCATTTTCTAGATTTCTGCTTAGTTCTTAGTTCTTTTCATGTTTCTGATCATGTGCTATGTATCTAGTAGAGTGATTTCGAGCGAAATTGGGTTCATGAAATATCGGTGGACGATTCCTTTATTGGCCATCTTAGATTACGGTTCTGCACACTTGATGAGGGAACACTGACGCATTAACCGTAGGCTATTGTTCGAGCACGAAATAAATCAAGAATAAATTTAGATCACCCTGAAATTGCATGGGTGGAGCGTTCAGCTTACATGAACAAATTGTCTGAATTATTCATGTCACAGGGCAAAGGCCACAGGCTGTCACAGGGTCATGGCCTAGATTCATGTGTCCCAACCGTCACCCACCATTCAGAGATCTCTTCCGACTTCAGCATGCCCCTTAACGCTTACGCTTTAGCTGCATTTGATCTGCCATAAAAGAAGTCTGCCCGCCCACATTTGCGATCAGCCCGCCCACTCTGCGGAGCTTAAGTAGACTTCTCAAAAAGGAGGCATTGTTATCTCAAAAAGGGGCATTGTTATCACCAGCGTTTTTGTTTTTCTTCAAATTATTTTTTCCTTTCGTCGGCCCAATCACTTTTCGAAAGCGCCAAGTTTTCGATGCCCACCGAGAATTGCAAAAGCATATGAGTGTATGTTTATCTATCCGAATAATCCGAACGATTCACTTAGTGTCACACCAATATTTACTTACCATATATCAATCTGTGAAGACATAGCACCTGACTATTAGCGTCAACCAAGTGAGAGCTTAGTTTCCTTAGGTAAAAAATAAGAAAGTTCATACCCATGGCCGATGTGACTGGTCAATTTGTCAGATAATCGGTGTATCCTAAAAGTTTAAAGAATAAAGTTTTTGGCGTTAATCAATCCCTTCTTGGGATGCGCCGCACATTCTAGTTCCATTCAGAATCGTGATGGCAGGTAAATGTGATGTGGCCTATACAATGACTGTGGTGGCCAGCCGATGTACAAGTCAGTACTTTTATCCCCCTAGACTAATCTAGTACCAATTTGCCGACCCCGAGGGATGAAAGGTTTTGTTGGCCTGGGCGGGCGTTAATACGGGACTTGATCCCCTCATCATGAGAGTGGGGTGTGCGCCACCTGACACTACACCACCTCCGCCCAATCGATGTATCATAGGTTCATGAAATATGGCTTGGTTGCTGTCATACTCTGCGGCGCTGCCGAAGGAGCTTGTTGTGATGCGCTCTATTTATAACTTGTGACTAGATCACACTTCGTTCGATGACGATGCAATTTAATGCTGCTTCTTCCTCTTTCTCATTTTTTTCCTTTTCGACTTTCTCATGTTTTGTATAAAACTTGTGAATCAAACTGTTTTTTGATCGTTTGATTTTCGTTTTCCCATCACACCCAGCACATTCGATTGAATGAAAGGAATCGTGATGGGGACAGTCTTAGGACTCAGTCAACTCGGCGAGGTCGTCTTCTAGGTTGAACGGGTGGGGGTCGAATTTAAGGTTGGAAAGGGTAGTATTTTTCAGAATTTTTGTCGACTACTCCTCGATGGGCCGCCCCTTCGGAGGAAAAAGTTCAACCGACGAAGTAAGTTCTAACAAAGGTTTTCAGCCGAGGCAATGTATGATTAATTATCGATTGAGACCAACTTTGGGAGTAGGAGATGGCCTTGGTAGCCTGAGTATGGGCAAAGGCACCGTCGGATGCGACCTAGGATAGGGGGGAGGGGGATAAGATCGTATATTCCAGAATTTTCCTCGACATCAGGCTTGACGCTGCTTCCGTCAGTACTTGTTCAAACGTATATTTGAGGTATTTCGTCATCACTCATTGCTCTGAATTTGTATAATCATTCGTATGATCATCGACTGACTACCTTTTTGCGGCGAGGCGGTATGAGCATTAACAGACGACGGCCCTATTGAAAAAGGGCAAGTGGTGGAAGTTGCTACCATGGACGTTTTCATTGGTTCTTGTATAAGCCAATCCGCAGTTGATAATTCCGAGCTCTATTCACATCCAGCTGGGATTAGGTGATGCCCTGTGAGTTCCAATGGGCATAGTTCTTTCTATTAAAAAAGGATTCAATGTACTGTTGGCTGTTTTTAATCTCGTGGAATTCTGGTCGGGAAGAACGCTGCCACTACTGTCTCACTTGTAAGTTTCAATGTCAATTTTTCCCGCGGCGGCACAATTTGGCTGTTCATCCTTTTTTGTTCAGGATATCGTGCCGAATGAATATGAAAAGGCACTGATGGACGCTGCTCGCATAAAATTTGTGCGGTTAATCGGCGGGATTTTAGCGGGAAATTTTTATCGCCTTTTGGACATCCTTCACTACCAAAATTTTTTGTTGTTCGCGTTTGTAGGAGACTTCCGGGTAACTGTGCAGCAAGCTAGCTTGTGTTTACTTATCAAGTTGCTCAGGTACAGTAGCGCTCAAAAGTATTCGGCCAATTGGTTTTTCATTTGTAACTTTTTTGCGACTGGACCGATCTAAGAGAAATTTTAGTATGTTGTACTTGGAGGCACTGCATACTAAATCTACTATTTTGGAGCTCAACGGTGTAAGTTACGTATTTAAATGAAATTTTTGTTTTTGGAGTGCCCCTATGTGCCGTCCCGATGTGCTGCTGTTACAAAATATTGGTGTTCTCTGAGGCTTGCTCGTTTTGTTTTTGTGAAGAAAGCCGTTTTTCTTGACCATGCTTTCTTTTTTCGGTGGTCTTATAGTGGATCCTTGTAAAAAACCACGAAAAGAGTCAAGCGGCACTTGAGTAGAAGGAAATGTTGACAGTAGGTTCAGGCACCACATATTAAAATCTTGTCAAATTTGGTCAAGTAGAAAAAAGTCATGACAAAAAAGTGTTTGGCCGAATGCTTTTGAGCGCTACTGCATATCGCCGACAAAGATAGATCAGGATCATACAAACAGAAAGTCCTACACCGGCAGTTCTGGAAGCGTTAACCTGTTGAGCTGCGGAAGCAGCGAGCTGGACCTGGGGAAAGTCGGATAGTACAGGACCCTGGATGGAGATACATGTCAAGAGTATATCGCGTACCAACAGGGATTGCCGCTAGTGAATCCGGAGCAGAGCTTGAAATCAGCTTTACAGATGCCTTGAAAACAATTCGAAGTGTGCGCGCAAACCGCATGACTTTTCTGCTTTCGTCTGCCTCCTCTCCATATGTGGACCACTCTACATCCTCCCTCTAGCTTTGGCTGGTTGCTCGAATCATAGCGTTCCAAACTTCTGAGTCAGCCACTGTTCTCTATCCATATGCAACCTAGCAATTTGGGTAGAGACGAGGTCACAGAGTCAGAGCTTAAACTCACTCATGCAGCCCTGATATGCATGGCAATGCTTATTGTGTCTTTGCTAGAAAGATGATGCCGTCGAAATGTATTCGTCTGATTAATTACCTTGCGCCACGGACGTTCCACTCAGCTTATTTCACATACAAAGGTCGTCATGATTAATACATTGTTATGCATGCATCTAATGCTACATTAGTGGCGCTTTCCAATGCCACGCTTGCAGACTGAGAAAAGCACTTTTGTTGAGAATTCGCACAAGTTTAACGTTCAGTTTATCCGCCGATCATAGTTCTTCATTTCTTCTGCCACATATGGGAAAACGAAGCTGAAAGAGAGGGAAGAGAGAAAAGGGCAGAAAAATACCCACCGAATTTCAAAAAGCGGGAGCGCGCTCGTGGTCGAGAAGAGGTCATGATCCAAGTGACTGTCTTAGCTCTCGAATCCCACCCATCTCGCACGCCACGCCCCCTGATCAATAATTAGTAAGAACGGTATCCGGCAGCTAATTTATATTATACATTCCTTTATGCTATGTTACTATTCCACCTTATAATTTTTAAAATTCAATGCTTGTTAAGAACAGCGAAATTGCATTTGCGTAGGACTCCTTTCTGTGCATGTGTGTGGCTACTCGTGCGCTTAGATGTTATGCCAAAAAACAGCAAAACCCAAAATTTAAGTCATCACTGCCACACCAAATTTCAAAAGGTAAAGAGTGGAACCAACCACTATGCTGTAGAAAATTTTGGCAGCAGCAATAATGGGACTAAATGTGACAGATAGTGCAGAACATGTGATATTACAAACACAGACAATTACATAGTGTCAAAAGTTAGAAACCTACTTATTATTACTTTCTAAACAGATCAATAGTAACTGTAACACTGAAAATGCCTACGAAGCTCAAAATTCTTCTGCAACAATTTTTTGCAGCCGATTTTGTGAAGGTCATTTTGAGTCTTTTGGAATAAATTTTGCAAGTCTCACAATGTTCAATACTATGAATGTTGTCTATTGCTTAAATTCACATTTCGCGATCGCTGATAGGTGGAGTAACAGTTGACTCTCCACTGAATGTCGGGCGCGGGGGGCGGATCGACCACGCCCCACTGCAGGCAATAGGGCGTGGAGGGACCGCCTCCCAGCCGCCGACAACTAGTGGAGAGTCAACTGTTACTCCACCCATCAGCGAGCGCGGAATGTGCCTATAACCTGTAACTTTTTGGCAAACAGTATGTTGGTATGACTACTCGGAGAATTAAAGGCACATTCCAGGAATATTGGGTTGTCACAGCTCCTGCCGTGTTCAGATAGTTCGACCCTTATTCAGTGCGCTGTACCTTTACCGAGGCGTAATTGTCGGTTCCAGGAGCGTGCAGATTCAAGAAAGCAAGCGCGACTCCACCCTGCAGCACACCACAGACGTGATTGTTGGCAACGACGGTGGAAATGATGGCAACAACGTGATGAATGAGACCAACGATTTGTGTGATAACATGAGATAAGGAAGAGATGCCAATGATAAAGGAAACGGAAGGAAATGGTAACAACGTGACGAATGAGGCCTACGATTTGTGTGATAACATAAGATAAGGAAGAGATGCCAATGATAAAGGAAACGTTGATATGAGCAAACAGGTGATATTCCATAGTTCTCCATAATGCCATTCAGCGAGAACTGATTCAGAAGCTTATTTTCACGCGGTAATCTCCTTCAAAAAAGGTAATACAATACCATATTATCACATCCAGAACTAATAAAGAGGTAACGGTCACAATTTTTGACTCTTTTAACTCTAATGATAAACCCACTTTGTCAAATAAAAGATATTTTGATCAAACTGCTTGATACAGCGCATCCATTTGGGTTAAATGATAACATAAAAGGATAGGATATAGGAATATTCAAAATGTAGACATTCCCATAGCATTTCAAAAAAAACCCCATCCTTATTTTTCTCTACGTATAACAAACATAGAACTTGTAGGTGAAGAAGGAAAAGTAAAAATAAGAAATAAAAAATACATATGACAAAGTCCTAGGAAAAATTACTGCCAAACAAGTAATCTCACACCATTCCACTGCTAATGATTAATCAAGTGCTCACAGAAAGAAGAGATAAACAAACTTATCCGATGCTCGTTCGAGAAACAGTTCTTGAATAACATGGGGAATAAAGTCAAATGTATGATTTTTTGCATTCTAGCGCACTTCTGTCGTAATAATGAGATGATAAAAACCCATAAGGAATCCTCACAATATAATCACTAATTGTGATAGTAGGATATTTAATTACATTTCTTTTAAAAACCCTTGATTTAAAAACCCATTTCTTTTAAAAACCCCCTGAAAACCCTTTTAAAAACCCTCACCCTTAATAAAGGTATACCAAAAATATTTTATAAGGTAAATTTAACTACTGTTTTCCGTATTACAGAGTCAAACAGAAAAGTGTGCGGAAAACTCGATCTTTCTGGGATTACGGCAGGCAGCGAAGCTGCGTCACGCCAAGGCGGGCAGTATACCGTTCAATTGACTCACTCATTTCATGTTGATACCTAGAATTACTTTATGTCAAATCGGTAAATAATTCTTTTGTGGTCTTTTGTGATTACTCACGTTTTCGCCTTCCTCTGACAATCTACGAGCAACAAGTAAGTTGTTGCAGTGATGAGCTGGAGACTGTGCTTGTTGACAACTGGTTCAACTCCTCCAAAGACCGCGACCGCTACACTATGATGGGTAGGTTCGTTGAGACGGTTTACTCCATGCTTCGTTTCTTCTTCAATGCATAATGGCCACTCATTTCCCGACTAAACCGACCAAATTGTTTAAGTGTACTTTTCTATTTGGTTTCTGCACACGCCACCCTCGGAATATTCACGAACAAGGAAAACAGGAGGACCTGGAACCAAGAAGCGTTGCTATGTCTGTAGACGATTTTGCCTTCCTTTGCATTTCATGTCATACCTCATGCTTCAATCAGTGCTGAGGAATAACGTTTTTGACGCACGACATCTCAACCAACTATGATAAAGCACATGAGGTCTACTGCACGGGGAGCGCATCAAATCTCGAAGTCACAATACTCCCTGCTTGATTCTCCACTAAACATCTCCGGGTGACTTTTTACCTTTCCACTAATCCCCTTTTCTTCTCTTCCACGTAATTCAGTTAAAACAGGTCCACAGCAGTGGTGTTCAGAGCTCGACTCCCGCCACTTACCTCGTTACTCGCACTCCCACACTCCTGAATTTACAATTGGAATGCTTTCTATGAAATACACGATACAGCTCCCCTTCTCGGCCGGGTGGACGGAGCCTACGAGTAAAGGCCGTCTCGTGGTCTACCGCACTTGGAAACGAAGGGTGGGACTGTTTACGTGACTTCCTGTTCCTACAATGCGTCTCCGACCGCGGCGGATGACGAGGAGGACACTTGCTCGGAAGCCCCGCTCACCCGGCCGAGGCTTCGTGGTGCTGAATCTTAACCGGATTCACTTTTTTTCGTGTGAAACTTTGCATGCTGCCCACATCAGGCAAACACAACATGAATTCATGGGTAACAGAAAGTAACAGAATAACTCATTTTTCCGAGGACGATTCCTTTAAGTGCTCTCCTCCTTGGTTCTTTTTAATCCAAGTCGTTTTTCTCTCTCACGATTTTGGTTTTGGCTGCTACAGAAAACATAAAAGCCTCTCTTACTTCACATCATCTATGTTATAGGATGTCTTAGGATTGAACGTTGATCCAGGTTGTGGGTATATCTTACTCAGTTCGTACTGCTTCTCTTCTATAAAAGTAAAGCTCTCTACTCCAATTTCGACAACATGTTCATATTGAGGCGCCTTAGTGGATAGCCCAAGCTCTGATCATGACCTTCGAGAATACTGTTATATTTTTCATTGAGAGATTTCCTAGCATTTTTGTGGACTTAAATCGCAGCCGCATCTGGTCTAGTTCTCGTTGCGCCCAAACCTTGTATGTGAGTTTGAAAATACTAATATGGATAAGAATGCGATGTTAATATGTATATGGTAGGCCACTTGGAATCTCCGAGCATTTTACGTCAAGGAGACCCACGCTCAACAGATCATTGTGAAGCTGAACCACTGCGAGTTCTTCAATGGTCTTGATCGAGTCAATTCTTGCCCAAAGCGTGACACGACCTCGCGGGCAGTTTCCTCCTGTGACTGGAAAAAGGATGTCAACAGTGGTGGGAGCATCCAGGTTGACTACACCTCCATATCTCCTCCTCCCAATGGCCTACACGTAGGCTGGGCAGTTATGAGGTCCGCTGCAATCGAGCATCCACAAGCTGCTTTTCACGCAAAATTACTGCGTCTTTTCAGAGCTTCAATTAATTCATCTTCAATTTCTGGAACCCTCATAGCCATTTCTGAAACACATGAACTAATTAGGGGAAAATGTCTCAGGAAATGGTATTAAGAATCGAATGAATGTGGCGAGATAAGCGTCACGAGCCTGATTATCTGAACGCACTTTCTCCTCTTGATTCCAACTCAGACCGCAAACGAGCCATTTCACTTCTATACACCTATGATAGTATCCACCGAAAAGTCTACGTTGGCATGAACGCTTTTTCGGTCTTACGACAAGCAGCCGCGAACTTAAGGGTAGACAGCGTGTCAGAATAGTAACTGCAATTTTCCCAATGTGATGAATGAACTGTAAGTCGATGGATCAAACCCGCAGATTCGCTACGACCACTACTTTCACAGCGAAAATTTTCACTGGAATCTTTTTCGAAAGCTTACTGCGCTGCTATCACTTGCCCGTTTGACCCACGCGTTGACGGGGGCAATACGCAACAAGATAATGAGCAGACAATAATTGCTGATTCGAGCATCCCATTCACACGTCGCCAACATGGACCCATGAATCGTGTCTTGGTTATCCTCGACCCACTTCGCTGGCCTACTATGACATTGCTCGCTCTCCAGGCTTAAAAGCGACCTTTGCTGTAAGCAGCACCCAATTGGACAACGCTCACTCACCTATGGATCTCTTTCATACGCGTTAATCCATCACTCATCATCACACAGAGGTCTTTGATTATTAGCTCGTATCCCACTCATTCCGAATTCGACTTCTTCATTCTTCACGTAAAGTTTGTGACAGATAAACAGACAGACAAGTCGACTGACAAACAAGCAAACCATCTATCAAGCATCTAGGTTATGATGACATTGCTCGATAATAACAGGCACACTCATATTGTAACGGTCTTCCACAATACACAGGTGCACTCGCAAACCCTATTATCCCTACTAATATTGTGTAAAACGCTTCGTCTGTCTGTGCGTCCATCCGTCCGTCCGTCCGTCCGTCTTTCAGAAAAGGTATTCTATGAAAACGGCCTGTGGAGATGGGGTAAGACCATATTGCTATTAATAGCTTCTTTGAACCGTTTTCCTACAGTTTTCGCTTGCGACTGCCTCACTGATCCTGCTAGATCTACTAAATTGAACGTAGCACACTTCTTATTCACTATAGCGTTGTTGAGATTTCCGTTTTCATCTGAACTTTGATTTCTGCCAAAACCTCGACACAGATGATTTCTAACAGAACTCACAAAGATGATAAAAATGGCCTCGATCCATGGCCGTTTTCGCCGTTCCTGGATTCCCATGCGACTTCCAGTATCTGAAACTCTTCTTCTGTGGCAATGGTTTCGAACTCAAGATCGTGGTATTGCGTGTGAAGGTGCTACGCCATAAAACTGTAGAACTGCAGAATTGCAATATTGCAAAAATGCGAAGTCAAACGGTGACCTAATATAGAACAATAAAATCACGTATTTTGAACACCTACCCTCATCAAGCTGGTGCTCGACTGCACAGAATGTTCCGATACGCCGAAAAATTGAACATGCTTATTGTGAAGAACATAGGCTAATTCACGTTAATAGAACGTTTAAAATGCCTACATTCGAACCGCTGCGGATTGTGAGTCATTGTTGCGAGTTCTTCGACAGATCGTAAAACACTTTGCTGTAGGGTTCTACAGACCTGCACACAACGTCGTACTTTAAATTCTAGCCTTTCTGAAAGCCATTTTAATAGGGAGGCAACCCAACACGACAGTTAGGACTAAAATCATTGGATCGCAACTTGCTATGGCTCAAATAGAGCTTAAAAAACTAGTTTGAGTCTTGACAGTTGGCTCTAGTTGATTTTGAGGTACGAGGGGTGTTTTGGCCCTTTAGAGGTAAAATTGAAGTGTTTGCTTGAGACGGCCGTGTTTTTTTCTGGAAAACTGCTGCTTTTCGAAAGACGCCGACGACGGTGGCATCGAGTCCCGTCAAATTCAGCGGAACACCATGGCTGGTGTTTTTGACCAATCCCAGCGCTGGGGGCGTGGCCCCGGGCACCTACCAGGTCGGCCGGCGCCGGAAATCTCCCATTCTGCGGCGCCTCAGGGGTTCTTCAACTGGTTTGGGGTTCAAAATGGAGTCAGAAGGCTGAAAATTTGAGGATAGTAAGAGGGATGAACCGTATACTCCCTACGGATTCCATGTCCATTGGTTGTAATTTGAGAAAGTTGTTGTTTATTGCTTTTTTATCTCTTTGTGAGGTGTGCATATGATAAAAATAGAAATTCGGAGGAAAACTTTTCGGATTCGTACATATTTCCTTCTAGAAGTCTTCAGATGTCTATTTTGCAGACTTTTAAACATTTTCAAATGGTTGTCTTTAGTTTCAGCTTTCATTCGCATCTTAAGTTCCTGCGGAAAGCAAGTCTTTTGTGTGCTGCAACTGATTTTGTTGAATCACCGATCAACTATACTCAATTCTCAATGTGTGTGCCTTGCATTTTCAGTAATTTCTTGTGGAAAATCTGTAGCTAACGCAATGAATGTGAAACCTTTTACGTCATGTGGAATTGTACACCTAACCGCGAGTACTGTTTCTTCCTCGCATTTCCACTTCGAGGTCAGTGTCGCGTACATTGTCGAGGTGCTACAACAAACCACTGTAAGATTTGAAATACCATGCAGTAACGAATAAACTTTGTAATGATGCATAAAGAAATGCAATCGGTGAAAGGTTGGAGGGTGACCACCTAGCCTCCTAATCTCATGCCAAGCCGCGCCCATGATGATCTACATAGACCTGTGTTCTGCACAGGTGGACCTAACGGTGGCTACAACAACTGTAGGGATCAACGGCAACACATTGGAATAGTGAATACCCTTTTCTATGGAGCATAAACCCACTTTCGAATGGTGTGTAGAGGTATCAGCAGATGACCAGGCACGAGTAGGTCAGGAATTCCCAAAACAGCTATTAAGTGGAAATCGAAGTCAAAAGGAGCAGTGTATGAAAGGCTGTCGGTATGTATGCTATGTTCGAAATTGGAGCTCAATCCATCCAGTATGAACCGTGATACGAACCCATAAACTCGTTGACGGGGGTACTGGAGCAGTGCCGCGCACTTACGGCCAACCAGCTCGCACGCGACGAGGCGATCGCGGCCGGCACGTCGAGTGTCGCGAATCAGTAGCTACTTTGAGTTCTGAAGGCCCTAGAGGGTCCCGTCGAAGAAAAGCACAAGGAAAGAAGTGAAAGGCTGCTTTAAAGCTGAATATCTTGCCTGCTACTGAATTTTATACTTAGCTGGTAGCACCATTGGATTCAGCATGTTTGATTGCACATGAAGAGGCATTCGGACAGTCAGGGCGACCATGGACCACACTTGGCGTCCTGTTTTGGCTTGACCGAGCTGTCAGCGCGGGCGAATGCACACTCCACTCTTGACGGCGGCCCTATACTGCAGTAAGTCTTGTTATCGTGCGCATATTATTGTGGTTGGATGTTCTTTTTTATTATGCATTTGTCTTGTTTTTCGTTTGATTACTTATGAGTTTTCATATATGTGAGTGCAATCGACGTGTATCTGATGTTTTCACTAGGTTTGGAGCCGCGTAGAAGTTTTCCAGGCTTTTGTTTTCGGTTTTTCGATTAATCAAAGCACAGGCAGCATCCCCTTCGTTCGTTTCTTCGGAGTGCTAGGATGCTTTTTTGCTTTAGGCATTGATTCTCAGCTTTGTGCCTCAGTCTGAGAGAGACTCTGGCGAAAGTTGCTGGCTGATGCGTTATTAGCACGACTTCAGGTGACGTTACAGTGAAGTGTGTTGTGCTTATTACATTTATTCATGGTTTTGCGACTTTTCTGTGTTCACCGGTATTTCACACTAGCCGCTGTACAACACATTGCAATTTTGCTACTTTGCGTTTCCGCGATTTCATGGTCCCGCACGCAAATCAGATCAGGCAATGAGATTTTGCAATGAAATCGCGTGGTGGTAATGGCAGAATCATAAAGTCTTGCGTGTGCGTCTTTGACTCGACGTTGCTTTCTGTTAGTGCTTCTTTAATTTTCAGTGTTTCTTAGTGCTTTCTGTTTTGTAAATTCTGTAAGCTCAAGCTTAGACTAAGGCGACTGACTACCTTCTCCTGGGCTCAGGCAAATACACGTAGGGTGATTTAGGTCAATCAAAGCGAATAATTAAGTAACATACTAAGTTTATGTTCTATGTACTAACAAACTTCTTTGAGTCGTGTTCAACGTTCAGTTCCAGATCTGAGTGATTCTTCATGCATAAGCCGCCCAATTCCTTAGTGCTGAGGTTTGCCATGGGTTATAAGTTGAAAATGTTTATGAAATTAGGTGGTCCATGCGCCAAAAACCACTCCGCACCACAACTGGGGTACTTAATTGAACTCCATGATGCAATAGGGAGAAGTATTTTCAATAGGGAGAAGTATTTGCAATAGGGAGTATAGTAAGTACGGATATAATTTTCATCATTTTATTTCCGAACGGCTTGTGATGTATAACCAGAAAAAGCTTAGCTACACTCTTTCTGTGGAGTATCGAAGAGTTTGATTTCGGTGTGATTTTTAATATATAAACCACCCAATTCCTTTAGGGAGTGGGTGGAACAATTCTTTCAGAAGCTATGAGTTGAAATTTATATGAAATGGGGTGGTTTATACGGCAAAAACCTCTACGCACCACAACTTGGGTGGCAAATTGAGCGAGGGCAGCAAGAACTTAAAGAATTTCCAAGCCTTGCTTCTATTCTATGTGTTCTGTGTGTTTCTTCCTTTGAGGATTTCTGTATTTTTTAGTGTTTTACCCTATACTTTTGGGCGCTACTCGAGTTAGGGTGGTTCGTTAAGTGTACTCTGCGTCTCTAACGCTGTGGTCAGAGCACAGAGAGGTCATAGCGTTAGCTAAATCGGACTCGAATTTGGCAAAGAAATATTCTAATGCAATGACTGCATGTTTTTTGTAGATTTGGTGTTTTTTAATCATTATTGTTTGCCGATCAATACTATTTCTCTCTACTCATGTTCTACATATTCTGACATTGAAATACCTGGCATGCTGCATTGCTGCCAGTACAATCCATGCGATTGAACAACACCACAGCGGTATGGTGCATTAATAAAAAGGGGGAACTAAAAGCAAACGGTTGAACCAACCAACACGTTTACTGTGACTTTGGGCTCGCAACGCTGTTTGAACTTAATAGCCTCTTACAGCCCAGGAGCACAAAATATTGAGAGAGACCGTTTACCGAGGAGGACCGGGGACTCCTCCGATTACCCACTAGATGGTGAAACAGCCAAGCAGGCGTTTGCAAAATGAGGAGTACCCAAGACAGACCTGTGTGCCTCTCGTTAGAATAACAAATGCCAGACATATTACTCATTCCTTCCAGATCCGGGAGCCTGTGGCATAGACGCCTTCGCTCAAAAGTGGTCGGACACTTACGACTACGCCTTACCGCCCTTCAGCCTGGCGGGCAGGACAATCAGGAAAGCACTGAGAGAGAAGGCTCGCTTGATCCTAGTGTGTCCCATGTGGAAAAATCAGAGTTGGTGCTCATTAAACTGGAACATAGCAGGAAGATCACACCGCTAAATTCCAGTGGGAACTTACTGACAGATTCAAGCTGCTCTCCACATCCATGCCTGAAGTCTCCAACTTTTCATTTGGTAGCATGCACCATCTAGGTGAATTCTGGAGAGATGGGGGCCTAAACAAGGTGGTCGTACGAGCTGTGATGTCTAACTGGTCAAGCGCTACAATAAAGCGCTACGATAACGCCTTAGAAAGATGGGCAACATTTTGCAAACAACATGGAACTGACAGGTTGCAACCAAGGGTGGAAGATATTTTGAACTTCTTTCGCCATCCACTCGAACGAGGTGCAAACTTTTCTTCCATTAGCATTAGTAATTCGGCGATATTAGTCTATCTCCCGTCGATTAATGGTGAGTTTCTGTAACAAAGACATGACGCTCCTAAATAGGTGCATGAAAGGGTTTTTTTGCCAAAGACCGCCCCCGTCCCAGGTGCACCGATATATGGGACTTCTCCAAAGTGTTAGGATATCTAGAAACACTAGGTCGCGATACCACCTTGAACCTCAAACTACTCACTCACAGAACGGTTATGCTGCTGGCCTTAGTGACCTCGAAGCTGGTTTCTGAACTGGCAGCGCTATCACTAGATTCGGTGAGCAATCGAGAACACTCGTGGGTTTTCTCCTTGAACTATGAGAACAAAAATAGAGGACTGTGCAGCGCACACACAGCTACCGTGCATGCCTGCATGGAAGGGAGCCTTTTATGCTCGTTTACGACGGTAAAGAACTACATAAGCCAAACAGTTTTGTTCCGTCACCGAGTGCGTACCTTACTTATAAGTGTTAACCGGCCTAACAGTAGTGTCCCATCTACTACGGTGGCTTGTTGGCTCCTGGAAGTGCTGAAGGGGTGCGGACATTGATGACCGATTCAAAGTGCGCTTTACTAGAGCAGCTAGTACAACAAAGTCAAAAAGACATGGCCTCTTTTCAAAAGCCGTCATGGAAGCAGCAAACTGAGCTCCCAACGAATCACATTCGAAAGGTTCTACTACAGAGGCTCAGAAGAACAGACGTTCCAGGATTCGGTGCTCTCATCGAATAGGTGTGTTGAAAAAGCACGTAATTGATATGAGCAGTGTAACGCAATATAATTTTCCTGGACAATGTTCAATTGTCGAATTAAAATATTTATTATTTTAACTGCGAATCTCAATTACATTACCACCCTTAAAGGCACAATGCACGATAACTTTGATGGGTTGTCGAACCAAGTAAGGTTTGTGGATGTGCTAAAGAAAAAAAAGTGAAAAGGAAACCCCGAAAAATCCTCAAAAACGCTGAAAATAAGGCCTTTTTGGTCTCCAAATCGTACGAGATCACCCATCAAAAATGAGCGTTCGGACGAGTTTTTCAAAAGTTGGCTCGTTGCCAGTTTTTTGTGATGTGATCGATAAAACTATCACTCAGCTGACTTTCCGTTAGTGTTATATTCCTACTATGAATTCTTGCTGTTCTGATTCCCTGGATGAGTCTTCTATCTGGGGTCATCAACTGGCACTCCATTCTTCTATACGTTTTATTCTTTTTCTTCTCTGCCGACTTCTTGGACAAGGTGAGTTGTTCCATATTTATTTTTTGAACGTTGTTTGTGCACAACTTTTCAATTATGTGATCATCCGGTTTTGGATATAATTATGTTTCATCATGCCTTTGCCCGTTTTTTACCCAGTTGTTGTCATCACCGTTTATTTCTTGACTAGCTGTTATACTGCAGTGTCTTTGATGTTTTCCTATTTTTGTCAGGGACTTTCTTTGACATTGTTGGGGATACCGCAGTCGCTTTAAATTATGCATTATTGTCGCCCTAATAAATCACGCCATCTTTTCCACAGGATTCACCAAGAACCGTCTCCTTGTATCCTAACGGTCATTCACGGTGAACTCATATGCATTTTGTGACAAAGAAGAAGCATCAGTCCTGCTGAAGCTTTAAGCAGACCATCCACTCGTCATCGATGCAGACAAGAGCATGTGCGCTTCATTGTTGGGAAATCGGTTTGAAGTTCAACCTTTCCACATAACCTTACTAGACTCTCCAGTATAACCGAATTTTAATGACTTGACCATTATCCAACAGCACTTCGCTATCAGGAACTGCACTATGTCGATTATGTCTTTATCACAACTACAACGCAAATGCGTCCCTAATATAGCGTTCGTTACTGCACATTGCTCCGCCAATTGCAATCGAGGCTCTATGGCAAAGATATATGTGACTCACGTAATAGTCATTTTCATTATTGTAACAAACGCGAAACAAGAAAAAGTATTGAACCGCTATAACACAGATCGTACAATAATTTAAAGATGTGAGAGTCATGTCCTGTAACAATAGCAGCAATATCACTACTAACACAACTGCCCACCGGATCAATCGATAAACCGAATAAAATTACGCAGAATTCTATGAAAAATTACGCATTGGACAAAAAAAAATCTGGTGGTGAAAAAAAGCAACAAGACAGTAGGAAAACCAGCGTACCGCAACATAATGACCACAACGAGTGCGCGCAGTTTAGCCATCTGAGGCTCGGTTTGTTCAAGATGGCGGAGGGGGGTGTTCGAAATCTTCAAGATGGCAGCCACCTGAATTACTTGTTTGTTTTCGTGTAAGACACATTCAATCGCCGCACGGTGGGTGCAGTTTTTGCCCTAAGGGAGACAGCTATCTATATGCATAGTCTTTTGAGATTTTCCTGATCGCGAATTGTGCCTTTAAGAAAGACAGGGACGAAAGAGGGAAGATGGCAAAGGAAAACAAAATGAAGAAATCTCATATCTTGAAGAAATAATGTTCTGCGGATCTCGTTTCTTTAGCCGATGTTTTTAAATAACCCTGTTATTAACCTGTTGCTATTCCATTGTCCAATGAAGATTGTCATTCTCGGCTTGCGAGCTCTTTAGCCTTAGTGGCCTGAACAAAGCGAATGAGGTTGGCTAGTGACACTACCCTGTAAGAGAGGGCGCGATTCTCGCGCGATTGGAAAAATCGATCTGACCTACTCGATCAGATCAATCTTGAGGAGAAGCTCAACGCGGCACGCTAAAGCATTGTAATTGAATTCGCAGCTAATGTAATGAATTTTTCACTCCGACAATTAAACATTGTTTAGGAAAATATCGCATTAAACACCTGGCAGGATAAGGCTATAGCGCACTTCAGGCAGCAATATGTTGCCAGCAGGTATTGACAGTCAAATTGCGCCAGCGGAGATTCCCACTGAGGAAGACTCTCGGTTATGATAGAACCCATAAAAAGGAAGAGTATCAGTGTTAATAGTTCTTAAGTATTCTTAATTATTTTTGAGCCTTCTTACTGACGCTCTTTCTTCCTGTGGCTTATTCGTGTGGCTCTGTTTCCAGTGTGTTCTGCGATCGGTAATTTTTACATGACTAGTTACATTCTGCAGCAGTCAACTTAGATGGAGAAGTTACCGTGATAATTTTTTCTTTAGTTATTTGAGTTTTGATTCATTCAATTTATAACCGCAAATATTTTGAGAATCGGTATCTGTTATTATTGCGCAAGTTGAAATCACTAGTCGAGCGAGTAATTAAATTTTTTGTTATGTCTTTACTGGTGTTTGAACTGTGAATTAAGGTCATTTCTCGGATGAACTTTCAAATGAGACATTTTCTATTGTATCTACCATGTCATCTGTGTTTGATTGATCTTTCGGCTGGACTGTTAATGCGTCAAGCTGTAACAGGGCGCTTTTTTCTCTACGACAGATCTCTTGCCTCTAGCGCTTAAAAAATGATGCCCTAATTTTTTGTACCCATATCAACAGATTGCTTTATTATTCTATACCTTATGAATAAGCGGATAACTGACGGAACGAAATATTCATCTTACTCACCCTACCAAGTGTGCTAAGTGAACATCATGCTTAAATCTCGTGAAACTCGCAAAAACACGACTTATCAAACGAAAATTCCCAAGCTCATGTCCAACCATGACTATGGAGGCAACTTTCGCTGAGGAAAAAACTAGGATGTGTTAGATAGTCACATAGCTTTTTTCTCACTTTCGTAATTTTCAATCCAAACGTTCGTGCTGTTCTTTAATATGTCGATTCACATAATATTTACCAAAATATCTACAATATGCTGTGAAATCCATAGGAACTTCCCACAAAAGACCCACCACGGAACCCAGCTCCACTGTTTTAAGCGGACCTTGATACCGAAGGTGCTCTGAAGCCCGACTGTGCCGACTGAAGGCTCCGTATTTTGATGAAAGTGAGAGTAGTGTTCCAGGAATATTTTCTCCGATACTTTTATCTCTTTCGCTTTCCTATGTTCCGTATACTTGGCGGATATGAGCCGTGAGCAAGGCTACTTTTTTTGGCACCACTGGTAGATACTACAACGTCTACGACCTCCTCTACCTTATAGAATACCAGTTACGTAATAGTTTTTGCATATTTGGAGATTCAGTTTTCGAACAACTTTTGGATGTTCCACAAGGAGGTAGTTTTACTGTTCTTTCAACTGGTCTTACTTTATCTGTCATAGAATTAAATCTCGCTAAATTTACAAGTGACATGGATGATCTATTAGTGTACACAATCAAGAAGAAACAGCCATAGATTTTTATTTTGTACCTATAATAACACATTGGAAATCAAAAAAACACACACGACAGAAACAAAAAGCAATTTCTAGGACACGGCTATTTCAGTGAATAATAATAAAATAACTACCACACTTTATTATGAAACAGATGACTCCAGCTTTTATTAGGTTTCCACACTATGAGGCAAATACATCTGCTAACACCAAAGCCTCAGTCATGTATACGGAAACCCTTCAAATACATGCAGCGAATCTAACGCTTTTGAACTAAAATTGAAAGCTATACTCATACACAATGAGTACCCGGAGGACATAATAGTTGACAATATTGTCAAATGTATTTTGATAACAAAATTATCGCTTACAAATACGGCTTCATTGATAGCCAATGAAATGTTACCAGTCTTCTTAAAGGTTCATAGAATGGAACTCTCTAATTACAACTCCAAATTTCTTTCACTTGGTGTAAACAATTCCTCTCCTCTATGCTTTCTTCATCAGACAATCTACTCAATGAATATCTCTTTCAATTACTCGTGGATATTGGCCATAATGCCAAACAACTGAACGATATCAGTCTCTGTAATATTAACAGATATAACTGCGTTCCAGTTCACAGGCACATACTGTGCTGGGCTGATTATCAAACGTGATATCAGTCTCTGTAATATTAACAGATATAACTGCGTTCCAGTTCACAGGCACGTACCGTGCTGGGCTGATTATCGAACGTGTCTTTTCGAATTTGCATTCGTAAACATACTTTCCTTTTCTTTCTAACTTCTTTTCTTTAAAGCTTGTCAATTTATTGCTTATTATATATATTCATTTTCTGTTAACCTTCTTAGTTTATTGTTTTGGTTTACCCGTTTTATTGCGTTGTTGTTACATCTCTTGTTATATAATTGTTATATATATAGATATATGTTATATGCTGTTATATAACTTTAACTTGTTATATTCTTTTGTCCTGATTTTTCTGCTTATGTTGCACAATATTCTCTATTTTTTGAACTGCAGTTCTTCAAATGTACGATATTTTGTGCTTCCAGCTGAACGAAGTCGAAATCACTAAATCGGAAACGGAAATTAAGAACATTATAGGAACAGGAAGTTACGTAAACAGACACACCCTTCGTTCCCAAGTGCGGTAGACCACGAGACGGCCCTTACTCGTAGGCTCCGCCCACCCGGCCGAGAATTTGGGGAGCTGTATCGTGTATTTCGTGGAAAGCATTCCGATTGTAAATTCAGGAGTGTGGGAGTGCGAGTAACGAGGTAAGTGGCGGGAGTCGAGCTCTGAACACCGCTGCTGGGGACCTGTTTTAACTGAATTACGTGGAAGTGAAGAAAAGGCGATTTGTGGAAAGGTAAATAGTCACCCGGAGATGTTTAGTGGAGAATCAAGCAGGGAGCATTGTGACTTCGAGATTTTATGCGCTCCCCGTGCAGTAGACCTCATGTGCTTTATCATAGTTGGTTGAGATGTTGTGCGTTGAAAACGTTATTCCTCAGCACTGATTGGAGCATGAGGTATAACATGAAATGTAAAGGAAGGCAAAATCGTCTACAGACATAGCAACGCTTGTTGGTTCCAGGTCCTCCTGTTTTCCTTGTTCGTGAATATTCCGAGGGTGGCGTGTGCAGAAACCAAATAGAAAAGTACACTTAAACAATTTGGTCGGTTTAGTCGGGAAATGAGTGGCCAATATGCACTGAAGAAGAAACGAAGCATGGAGTA
This sequence comes from Trichostrongylus colubriformis, assembly GCA_963978905.1. Taxonomy (NCBI): domain Eukaryota; kingdom Metazoa; phylum Nematoda; class Chromadorea; order Rhabditida; family Trichostrongylidae; genus Trichostrongylus; species Trichostrongylus colubriformis. The sequence goes on from OZ022256.1 coordinate 9,516,805, forward strand.
AACCGTGAAACCGTCTCAACGAAGGTACCCATCACAGTACAGTGGTCGCGATTTTTGGAGGAGTTGAACCACTTGTCAAACAAGCACAGTCTCCAGCTCATCACTGCAACAACCTACTTGTTGCTCGTAGGTTCGTAGCTTTAGAATAACTTCATAGCTTTTGTATGATTAAGTATTTTGATGTTCATGTGTTGACATTGACTGGGCTTTCCAGCTAGGATCTTGACTGAACTCTACGCGCTTCTTTATGAGGTGCTAAACAGTGTTTGTGAGCTTGGACAGTAGTCATTAAGTGTGAATATGCGTGAAAGAACACTTGGATTTACGAGAAGAGGGTCAAGCATGCGATGTCCTTGCAAAAGAAGTCACCAGCGCAGCTCATCCTTCGCTGATGGCTGTGGGCACGCAACGAATATTCGTCACCTGCTTGCACATGATTTCACTGTACAAAACAGGTCCGAAAACTAGACCAACCTTTGAAGTCAATGGCATCAACAGTCAACACGGAAACATTACATCTCCAAAGGCTAGCAAGAGAGCTCAAAGAGCCGGATAGCCTAAAAAGGTGAAGAGGTTCAAATAGGAAGAGAAGTAAGCAAAAGGACACTGCAAGCAAACTGAACGAATAAAGAAACAACCAATAATTCACTACTGTCAGGTACAGCAGATGGTTATAGCGAGCACACACTAACAAACAACTATGCGACAAACAGCTAAACATATCATCTTCGCAAAATCAATACATTTTTACGACGAAAGGAAAAAAGTTCCCCAAAAAAATAACGCAAAGTGTGAGCTAATCAGCAGTTTCAAGAGGAGACTACGATATGCCAAATCACGAATGGCGCGGCTAGTCGAATATCACCGCCCAGCCATGCCGCATATCCTTGGCTCCTTCCACCCTAGCCAATCAGGGGAGCCCCTCGTCAGGAGGCGGGCTGCCCTAACCGAGGCGGCTTGCACTGATGAGGCCGCCACAGCTCAAGGGGGCGCCTTTTGCCGGGAATTTTGCCATACATAGGCCTATGAGACCTGTAATTTTCAGTGAATGCCTCCTTTTGGGATTCCTTATCACTCACTTTACCCCCATCACCGTCTTTGATACCTATCACCTTTAAAGTAGATGCTCACAAGGTAAGAAGCCGAGGTAGAAGTGGCCATATATTCGGGCGCTGATTTGGAACCTGCATTCCATACTTGCAGCATGATTCTCTGAGCGGAGTTATGGAGGTTTTTTTTCTGAAAATAAAGCTACTATATGATAGGTTTGGAAGCTCGTAGCACGCAAGTCAGACGTTCTAGCGCAAAACCGGTGGGATTTCCATGTACAGGGGACCAAAATATCCCATAGGGCATGTTTTCAGCCAATTCGAGCATTTGACCAAATTTCGGAAAAATTCCTGGCCTACCCAATAAGCCTCGAATTGGCTAAAAACATGTCCAACAGGGCAGTTTGGTTTCCTGAACACGAAAATCGCCCTGGTTTTGCGCAAGAACGTCTGGCTCGCGTGTTACGGGCCCCCAAACCTACATAAAATGGCATTGTTTTTTTCATGAAAAACCTCCATAACTGCGCTCAGAGATCGTTCTGCAAATTTAGAATGCAGATTGTTGATCAGCGTCCGAGAATACGTCGGATCATATGTATTAAATTTCGAATGGCCACTTCGACCTCGGGTCCTTCGTTTGTCAGCAAAAAATTCAACATCGATCGTTCCCCCGTTGATAACTTTACTGTGTTATTCGCGCAGTACTATGCGAGAACCCACCTGGTTTACTATTAGGTTGTTCCAAAAGTCTTGTAGTATTTTTTTCGATCATCACTTTTTTTTCGTCCAACAAATAACAATTAGGCAACAACGTATTGACCATTGTTATCGGCAGCCCTCTGCCACTTTATAGGATAATCGTTAGTTCCCTTCTCCAGAACTATGGGTTCTGAGAGTCGAAAAAGTCAGCGATCGCCTTCGCAAGCAAGTCATAATCAACGAATTTACTCTTGGCCAGGAAGGATTCGAGAGGATGGATAAGGTGATAGCCAGAAGGGGCAATGTCTGAAGAGTATGGCGGGTGGGGCAGCACATTCCAGCCGAGCTCCTAGAACTTGGCCCGGGTACTTTTCGCGAAATAGGAGCGGGCGTCGCCATGAAGAAGGGTGACCGCGGACCTTTTCCGGCACTTTTCTCGAACAGCGACGGCGAGCTGCTGGAGCTGGTGGGTGCATACGGCAGCGGTGACTGTCTCGCCTTGTACCAGCACCTCGCGGAAAAGCATTCCTTCCGCGTCCCAGAATCAGCACAGTCCCAAGCGTGGTTTGTCCTTCATGTCAATTTCGCCGTTGCTGAAGCTGATGAACCAGCGGCGCACGGTCACGTAGCTCACACATCCCTTGCCCAATGCAGCGCCGATGGAGTGGCGAGCTTCCGTCGTTTTGGTGCCGCAAGACCGCTCATAATAGATGACACCGCAAGTTGGGTGGGTATCGTCAACGGGCATTGTAGCTCTCTCCACGGGATCTGATGGGTCAATATTTATTTTCCCAGAAAGCTTATGGAACGTTCTACCATAATCCTGAACCGCCTGGATCTGCCTCGAAGTGAACAAGAGTTACTGATTTTTTTTTTGGAAAAATAGTACAAGACTTTTGGCACAACCTAATACATAGCAGCTTCCGTGTTTTTGGGAACTACTTGTTCAAACAGAACGAAGGGGTTTTACAAGGAGGTAACTTTAGTTCCCTACTTGCAGATCTAACATTTTCCCACATGGAATACATACGCACATATTGAAAAATACCTTTTTGAGAGCCACGATAATAAGCTAGTTCACAAAAAACGCATATCTCAGACTTACGTCCACTACCTTGATTTACCTATAAATATTTCAATAATAGAATCAGCACCCAACTTTATGACCAATTAATGATTTCAGCTCCAAAATATCCGATTTCCCCACTATAATACTCGCATCTCTAACAGTAACAAGGTTTCCGTTATTTATACCGAAACTCTTGGCAGTGCCTACACATGCTTCTTGGAAAAGGTTTTTTCAGCTGGTCTAACGGAAATGATTAACCCATTGCTACAATGTGGATACACTGAAGAATTTCATAATTGCTAGTACTCTCAAGTGCAATTATAGGAATAAGTTAATTATTTACAAATTCGGTCTGATTAGTAATTATAAGAACATTTGTAAATGTGGAACTAGATTGTTGGAGATACGATACGAAACATTGATTAAGATAGGGCACTATCCCAAGTATACCCCTTAAGTTACTCATTCTTTGTGAGGCTACATTCCCAAATAGATGCATAACGTTACCTCTTCCTTCCCTTTGTGCATTCACGAACGCTAAGGTCTAGGGCTACACACACGTTATTGATTTGACCAATTTGATCACTTCATGTGGTACATTGCTGAGCATAAGTAAACGCGCTACGAAACAGGAGGTAGCGTAGCTGAACATCAAAAGTGAGTTTTTTTTCGAATTTGTCTTACATTTAGACTTATCCTAACTTCATACATTTAGACTTATCCTAACTTCATTTTCATTATTGCATGTTTCATGTTATATTTTTCTTAGCGCTGTATGTTTCCAATATGTTTCCTCGATCCTCACTATTTTCTCGTCTACTCTTCTCTCCTTCTATGTATTTAGGAACATATTTTAACCGTTTATTAACACAGTTGATTTTCTTTATTTAATTTTCTTCAATATGGTATTCCTTTCCGTTGCTCTTTTCTAATCTTTTCTCAACTACTGCTTCTCATAACTTCTCTTCTACCATGTTGATACTATTTTCCGTAAAAGTTGATTTTCTATTGATTTTAACTTTGTAATGACTTTATAACTTTATAACTTTATAAATTACTAAATTTAGATATTTATTCTGATTTTTTAAACATCTATTAATTTACCCACCCCGACTTACAGATGAGCCTAGGGGGTGGATAGAAAACACAGTGGTTCGTATTAGAATAGAGGCGAAACGAAGCCCATCGTAACTTGTAACATTTACATTACTACAACTCTTCCCTTTCTCTTTTATTTTAATACGTATGATCATCGACTGATTACTTTTTTGAAGAGAAACGGTTTAGGTATAAAAAGACAACGGCCAGCTGGATTCAGTGATGCTCTCCACGGTGAGCTCCAAAGGGCATAGTAATTCTTATTAGAAAAGAATTAAATAAACTGCTGGCTGCTTTCAATTTCCTCGAATCCCCGTCGAAAGTAATGCTGCCTCTACTGTCTCTCTTGTAAGTTTCAATGTCAGTTTTTCCCATGTGCCACATGGCAGCACGATTTGGCTGTTCATCATTTTTTATCAGGATATCGTGCCGAATGAATATGAAAAGGCGCTTATGGGTTCTGCTCGTTCATTGAGTATAAAATGTTATACATAAAATTTGTGTGAATGATCGACGATTTTGTCTGGAATTTTTTTTTTCGAAATTCAACATACTTTACTAACAATAATTTTTGTTGTTCGCGTTTGTAGGAGATTTTCGAGTGACTGTCACTCGCAATTTGTGTTCAGTCATTTCTGTATCAAGTTGGTTAGATATATCGCAAGCAAAATAGCAAAATGTACAAATAGAGAAAGCCCCACACCGACAGTTCTGGAGGCGGTGACCTGTTGACCTGCGGGAGCAGCTGGAAAGACCGGAGGAAGATCAGATAGTACATGACCCTGGATATAGACCCATGCCAAGAGTTGAACGCGTAGCAACAGGCATTGCCGCTAGCGAATCCGAAGCAGAGCCTGAACGACCTTACTTATGTCTTGAAAAGGATTCGAAGTGTGCGCGCAAACCGCATGAGCTTTTCTGCTCTTGTCTGCCTCCTCTCCATACGTGGACCACTCAGCATCCTCCCACTAACTGGGTTATTGCTCGACTCATAATGTTCCAAACTTCTGAGTCAGCCGTTGTTTTTCATCCACATGCGCTCAGCTATCTGAAGAGACGAATATCACAGGGTTTAAACTCACTCAAGCAGCCCTGATATGCATTTCTGTGCTTGATTGTGTCTCTGCTAGAAATGTGATGAGCCATCGAAACGTATATCCGCCGATCATATTTCCTCGTTTCTTCTGCGGAAAACAGAGCTGAAAAGGGAGGTGAGAAATGGACAGAAAAATACTTACCGAAGTTTAAAAAGCGAGGGCGCTCTTTCGGTCGAGGAGAGGTCATGATTCAAGTGTCTGTCTTAGCTCTCAAATTCCACCCATCTCGCACGCCACGCCCCCTTGATCAATAACAGGCAAGAACAGCATACGGCAGCTACTTGATATTATACAATACATTCTTTTACGTTATGCTACTATGACATCCTATACGTTTTGAAATCTTGGCAACGAGCAGCGAAAACAAGAAATTCATTGAAATTGCATCCCAGAGTCCGGATCACTGCAAACCAATAAAGAAATCTTTATATGCATTTAAAGTCCATATTCTTTTAGTTTTTTTTGTACTTGAGAAAGACCTAAGAGTAGCGATAAATGATGATAGCTGCTAATAATGTAAGATTCTGTGTAGTGATTCAGTATTGCTCCCTAAATTTTGTTCTTAAGATCAGTCAAAAATTTTCACATAGTCAATCCCGTAACAGGCGTAGTCACAATGCAAAAATACTCGCTCAACAAATTCCAGTTGTTTAGGTTTTGTTTCCAACAGATGATAGCATCATGTGTAACTCGAAGCAGTCTCTTAACTGGTAGTGAAATCCAAATGCACCGAATACAATTAGTTGTTGGGTGACCGCTGAAAAAATGGATAATGAAGGGGACGCGGGTAATCTTAAGGCAGCAAACCTGTAACATTTGCATATAGAAGGAGCCCTTGTGATCACTTAATGAGTCCAGCGAGGCGTCGTCCCGCGATCAGGTTGTGCGCAAGCTCAGATCTTTGTCGAGGAATCTTCGTCGGGGAAGGGTCGCATTTTTTCAAACTCTTCCTCGACAAATCCTCGACACCTGCGCACTTTTGAGAAGAACCCGAAAACCTATGCACCGTTGAGGAAATTTTAGGCCGATTGGGCGATCTCTAAAAGGGTCATCACTTGATAATCCAACTTTTTATGAGGTCTAAATAGCAGGGGTATGATTATCGTTTGGCATAGCACCGATTTTTTACGGGGAACAGCACAAGTATAGTTTTTACGGGTAACAGCTTAAGTATAGACGCAGCAGACAGCTCTGCGTCGGTTTCGGAGGCGTCGACTGGGAGGTAGGTTGTCGGAGAGGATGAGGCAGCTTATATGCTTTTCATAAATTTTCCGAGAAATGCCGACCCCTTTTTTGACGTAGAGGGGGTTGTTTAATGCACAAATGCTATGAGTGGACGAGTGGATGTTTAGCTTTGATCTTTTCAGCCTTGACATTTCCAGAAGTGATATTTTTCTTCTTATTGCATAATGAAACTTGGAGTTTTTATGTCATGAACCACAAATTGACGGGCTGACACTTTCTCGAAGCGTGCTGGTGCTTGTTGCCGCACACGAATATATTTAACGACCCGGAATTAGTTGATGGTAACTCAGTATGTTGATGGGCCCATTGTTGCACCATACACAAATGCAGAGAAATTCATATGCGCTCGCTATGTTGTGAGAGACGATGAATGTGGAGGAATGAACGTTCAATGACCCAAGTTTTGGAGGAATGAACGTTCAATGACCCAAGTTTATCTTGTAAGTCCCACCCATCTCATAAACCAGTGGCTGAAACATGTTGCGGTTGGTCGTAAGAACGAAGTCTTTACTCCATTTTGTTTATCACAAATCTCGAGCAATCTGGTCGAGTGTGAGAGAGCAAACAAAATACCACCAATAAGACTATTTGCGATAGTATTGCTCAAAATGCATAAAAATCATTATGTACATTCGAAAAGTCTTTTTACATTCAATCAAGCTTCTGATGACAACGAAACAACGGTGGTCTATATTGATAATAGTATTTAAATGATGTAAATTGGCCCAATTGAATCATCGAATAAACCAGAATTTTTCTTTCATCAGTCGCCATCACAGGCATAATCACAGTGCACAAAGGCACGTTCAACGAATTCCAGCCGTTGAAGTTTCTTTTCCAAAGGATGACAAATATCATGGGTTATCTGGAAAATCTTACACTGTGGTTAAGCTCAGTTGCCAAAAACTTGAATTGGAATTTAAAATTACGTAGGTGGCCGTTACATGTTGGGTCATGTATCTATCTTCATCTCAGAATTAGTTAGACGCTGAAAACACCGCGTACATGCGGCCCTGCTCGAGGTAGACCCGCCCCTACACATAATACCACTAGAAATGAACAAAAACAAACAGACAAATGAATAACAAGTCCTCAGGCCAACCTCTGGTGTCCTTGCTCATACAGCTCCGCCCTTCAAGCCGCATTCACACTTTGCGCCGGCAGAACGTAGCTGCAGTCACAGGTATTGGGGCAGAGAGGCACAGGGGAGTTGACGAGATGACGTGGGCACCGAGACAGGGTGGCACAGGCGGAGGCGCAAATACAAGCGGCTATGATCTGCCACCGGCACCGCAAAGTATGAACGCGGCCTTACAAACACGTAGGAATAAAGGCAGAGAACCATCGCACAGTTGAAAAAAACGGTATGTTCACAGTTCTGCCCATGGCTCCGCTCGCGGCTGAGCGCGCCCTTCCACACATAAATGCTGTCTTTATCCATCATAAGCGCTAGCGCTCGGTAGGTGGACTCGGTGTCAGTGACCGTTTCAGCCTTTGCGTAGAAGCATAACTTTATCGGGATTACAGTAATAAAGGAGGCTGTCGTTTTAGGACCTTGGATCTTTATTTACTTTGAACTCTTCATTCCATACTACTTTATTTCTTTCTTCTGTACCACAACTTCAACATAAATACTCGTACTCGTACCTTTAGAGGTAAGCCTTCATCCATTACAATATGCAATTCCACAAAAGCCTTTGCACCCGTGTGGTAGACCATCAAGTGATCCAGGCATCTAAACATGTGGTTCTTGGTTAGTGTGCTGCGTTCTCAAAAAATTGGCTGCTAAGAGTTCGATTATCTGTTTTACTTTTTCTTGTTTAATATGTCAGACAGTATGCCTTAGCGAAGGGAAAGAAAGCGAAGGAAAGACAAAATAAGAACAAAAGGAAGAAAAATAAATAAACAAGACAATCAGAGAAGGCATTAGGTGAATAGTCTCGAAACAGCTGCAGGGTTGAGAGCTAGAGTATGCCAATCGAAAAATTAATGCCTAACGAACTCGAAAATATTAAGATATTGAAGATACTGACGAAGATATTGCACGCTTTTGCACGTATCTCCGACTATTTCCTGATGGGTGATTGTGTTTATGTGTATTGTGTTTTGCAACGGATTTTGTAATGGTAAATTGTATACTATTGGCGGATTTTATAATGGCAAATACCGGAGTCCTACTCTTCAAAGACACCGAGAAGGGGCAATTTTGACCCATGGTAAGACCTACCGTAACGCTTGCAGTTCGTTAGGTTACAGACATTGCACACATACGACACCTTCTTAGCCGTCAAGTATGAATTCAACGTATTTTTAACCACGAACTCTTTTTTTCCTACCCTTTCGCTTATTCTCCCATCCATTGTTTCACTTGATTTGTTTGTTGTTTCGTTTATTGCACATCATCATGAATGAATAAAATACATCCTACGAGACAACGTGACATCTTCTACAGCGAGCAACTCGGAAAGGTAATGTCGCAGTTTGAAGAGATGCGCGCGGGATGCGAATACAGACTACAATGTCGCGCTTAGACTTGGGTTCTCTACCAATTATCGCTTCTGACCTCAAATGCTCGTTTCAAAACGATCATTTCTTTTTTTCCAACCCTCCCGGTTCCCTGAAACAAACCTGATTCTCTCGTCGTGATCGATAGCGATACGTAGTATTCGGCTCACTTGCTCTTGCTCAGCTCGACGTCCTACGAGATGAGGCACATTCTCGATAGCGTGACGGAACCACGACATAGCTATCATCATGCTGAAGCGGCTATTTTTGCATATTGTTTTTGAATCATGATTGCCGGATTATCTGGGGGGTAAACCTAATCCTTTTGAAAAGTACATCCGAAACAATGATGACTATAATGAGATATTACACACCATAGCAAAATCGCTCCAATAGGATCAGCTATCCTCCAGTATTTATCGCCAATGTGAGCGAAGATGATTGCGGAAATTCGACTCACCATATCGTTTCTGAAATTGTTTCTAAAAAAGAAGAGGCATTGAATAATTTAAGCAGTTTGAAGGATCAGCAAAAATAATGTGGTGCTGGTCAACTAGAGCGGAGATGCCGCAGTGGTCAGAGGGGCCCTGCTGTACTTACTGAGTTCATCATTGCTCCAGATCAGCCTGTGGTTTCTCACTAATTCTTGCATACAATACTCTTTATCCAACTGAATCAAGCCAGGGCCCCGTCCAAGCATGATTTCCTTAATGATCACAATTCCAAAGAACTGTCCACGGTGGTTCCATGTTTGTAATTCCTTTTAGAATCACTCTACTAGATACAGTAAATGAATATAAACACGGAAAGAACCGAGATCCCCTTCGATCCGAAGCAGAAATTAAAAAACTAGAAAAATAGCAACTCCTGTGAATTCCGCCACATTTCCAGACGCAAACAGATTTCCCTCATTCTGCATCCCTGATCACGCGAAGTGCCTCTTTGCTCCTCAGATCTTTAGCGTCCAAACACACTCGCACGCCCCACCCCGTCGTCCACCACTTTGAGGAGCTCTAATTCAATTAGATCCTTTTATATGAAGGTGAAACTTTGCATATGGCCCCTAGCAACCAAAAAAACATAAACATGTGGGTAGCGGAAGAACTAAAATTTCCGTGGATGATTGCTTTAATGATACTCCTATTGCATTGAAAAGGGATACACGTTGCTACATTCGATTTTCTGTTGTGCAGGCTTATCATTTACAACAACCAGTGGAAAAGCCCGTGATGTTAGGTTTATCTTCCATTGGGCGTACGCACCATCATCATCTTATGAAAAAATTTCTTGCTAACGCGTTCGTCTGGCAATGTGCGCGCACCAACAGGCCGATTTCCAAGTAGTACGCGGACCTGTTGCCCCGCAGCATGATACGCTCTAATGACATCCATTTTCAATGGCACAATCTCTCACCTATACGATCTGTCACATAAAAGTGTAAAGAGAAAAGAACTCTACCTCAAATCCATAGCTATCACTATAGAGGAGGGTGTGGCTTTTTTGTAGCAAATCCACGACAGAACTGCTTTCAGTGATGTCTGTAGCCACATGATTAATACTGTAGCTCTGGTCATTTCAGGTTTACTCTGAAATTATGAAATACTCGAGCAAGACAACCACCAAAGTTTATGATAAACCGAGTGATGGGGGCGAAAAATCGAACCGAGACGTCAAGGATATGATCCATCGCCTGCATCGCCATTCCTACGTTGGCAAATGCCATCAGAACAGCACAGATTAGCACTCCGATGGATTCAAGCCTGCAAGAAGTATAATGAAGTCTTTGTGACTTTCTTCTAACGCCTAAATCCTAAATCCGTTTCCTTTCGATAAGAAAAAGCTTTCAGCGCAAGAGAAAGTGATTCGTTAAGCAAAATTGACTTCAAACGTCATGGCAAGGAATATTTCTCCTCTTTTCATTTCAAACATTTAAGGGATTTTTTTAATCTTTCACACCACATTACAGTGAGTAATGGGGCATGATGCACCAATCACCCGATTTTTAGAAATTTGCAAGCGGTCGCGTCGTGGATACTTATTTGACGCTTACAAGTTACCGCCTTACAACACTGCGCAATGTTTAAATAGTATCATATGCTTATCACTATCAAAGAACGTTGACTAGACTGTTTGAGTAAGCTGATCGGCTAATGGTAACTGAAATTGAAATTTCGAGTGAATTTGCTTATGTACCTCTGTCTTCCTCGCGGATAGTTGAATGTGTCGGAATTCTTTATAAGTCGAAGGCAACTGTTCATCACAGCACTACACAAAAGGTCCATTAAAGAGTCAACGAAAGTGCTGAAGACTATAAATAAGTCATAATAGCTAGAGAAACTACAAATATATCTACTACATATGGTAAGACGGGTGGTCCTCCCTCCGCCTGTCCCTCTCGTCACGAAATTAGACATGATAAATAAAACCTGTGATGAGAGACAAGTTGGGGATGGTTAGGGTGTAGAAGTAAAAAGCGCACATGACCAAGTTAAGCGATGCCCATTGTGGGCGGAGCTCAACTTGGTCCAAGAGTGTAGTTTGTAAGGGAATAAATTCTCTTGAAATGTCAGGTGTTCCAAACTGCCCATGCCAATGTTATCAAGAAGCCTAATGATGATGCATAACTTCACAGAAGAAAAATCATTTACAGCAGTAGCAAATGAATTTGAAAAGCGTTGCCCCCTCCCCTCGCCTCCCGGCAGGAGGCGACTACTGAAAAAAGAATATTCACCTCATAATCGATAAGGATCCTGAAAGGTAGGTTGCGATAAGGGTTCCAATCAGAGAGAAAATGTTGAGTGCAAAGCAACAACGCATCAGAAGCCATCCTTCGTCTTCTTGTTTGGGTTTACAAGATTTGCCGCTTCGCAACAGTTGCTTGTCTTGTTCATATAATTTGAGAAGACGCCTCTGATGCTCATAGTACTGAAATGCATCAAACACATAGTTTACAGTATTTTATTCATGTTTATTGACTTGTTATGCAAATGGCTGCAAAGGACAGATCATAGTTGACTAGTCTTCGTGTGGGCGTACTAGCGGGCCACTGGGTCAAGCCCTAATCGAGCCAGAGCAGGCTAGCTAGGTTTTCAAAAATGTCAACATGGCGATGTTTCGAAAATTCACTACCATTTCTCGGAATACATGAGCTAACGTAGTGCACAGCTTTGAGAGCATATTCCATGATTAACTTAGAAGATCGATCCATTGCGTAGAATTGTCATCCGTGGCCCCTGTGCACTGTCTCAGGTTGGTAACTGCGGAATAAGCGCTTAAACCTCTCACATCTGGCTCGCGGGGTCGGCAACGTCCACCACTACATATAGCTGACATGGGTGTCTCTACATACGCCAGAAAATCGCGTGGCCGCTAGCGGTGAGCGGCGCAGCGGGTGCAAGTGCCAGTGGCAGGGCATGGCAGCCTTAAGGCGAGGCAGTGTGGCATGGGTTGAGGAGGCAGTGTGGCATGGGAGGAAGTGCAGAGGTGACGCAGCCACGCTCTGCCGGGCTCCCAAGGGCAATTGGTTCCAGTCGTACTGGTGGCGCCACAAGTGCGACGCCGTGAAGCGATTTTTTGTCTTAAGCAGACACACCCGGCTGACATGGGCGCGCTGACAGTCGCCGTTTTCCATCTCAGCTGAGATTATACCTACCAGGATTGCAAAATCGCATAATTGCACGTTGTCATGGCACTGTCATTTGGGCATGCTATTTTGCCGGGTTCTTCCCATCTCTAGGGCCGTGACTGATAAAAGACCAGCATTATGGAGGGAAATAACGTGTTCAAGTGAGGGTACGCAACAAGGCACCTACTATTCAGCGATTGTGCGATTGTGTTTCTTTACCACTCTAGGGTCATCCTGTGAGGTATAACCCCTTTTCCATATTCGTCACTTACGGTCTATATCTCCCACGTCGTGCATTTGCCTTCACCGCAACATCGAGCAACAGCAAATTAGTGAAAGCGCGGGAGACTAATTTTGAGGGCTTCAGATAATTTCGACTTAATTCTTCCGTGGAAATCAATGTGTTAAGGCTTTTAGAAGGCAGTGCGTACTATGTTCGCACTTCGAGGCTTCTTTGCTCTTGTTCTCAAAGTCGTCGAGCACCCAAAAAATTCGTTTTAAATGGTTTCCAGAAAGATGTACCGGAACGTGCTCACCTCTTCTGTCAATTTCCGTTGTAATGGTGATAGCTCGCTGGTTACTAGATTTTGGACAAGTCCAGCGTTTCCCAATTTTTCTTGAGTAACCGTCCTTTTTCTCAGAGACATCTAAGAAAATAATCTAGGGGTATTTGATTTCAAGTACGATATCGGAAAGTTCTCATACATAATGCAATTTCCAAGAAATAAAATTAGGGAAGCCTTGCGCAACCTGTGAACAGTCTATGAATGATCCCGAATGCGTCTTGGCTTCTTTAACCATCCCACTTTAAAGACAGTGTTAGGGGTAATGTGGGTGATAAGGAAGCCCAAAAGGAGTCATTTAGTGAAAAACTACGGTTTCGAAAGGCCTATGCGTGGCGAAATAGCGGAAATAGCGTGGCGGAAAGCGCCCCCTTGAGCTGTGGCGGAGGCGGGCCCATCAGAGCAAGCCGCCTTTATTCAGGGCAGCCCGCCTCCTAGCGACGAGCTTCCCATGATTGGCTGAGGTGGGAGAGCCAAGGCAACCGGCTGGAGCGATCGGGGCGCGCTTTCGTAAACAGAGCGTCGCAGACACTTTTCTAATCAGCTGATTATCTTTTTCTGTGTTTTTGATTTTTGCTGCTTACCCGTAGAGTTGACGAGTTTTCTTTCCTATCCTTCTTTTCTTTTCCATTAATACTCACTTGTTGTCTTAGCTCTTCTGCCGTCAACGGTAGGATGCCTTTTAAAGTTTTTGTATTGTTTCTACGCTGTTTTTGCGCATGATTACCTGGACACATGCCAATGGCAGGGTCGTCCGGGCCACCCGCCTGTTGATGGAATGGTCGTCCAAGTCGAGTATCATTTGTGGGAAAGGGGTTTTATTTTCGGGTTTTTGGTCATATACTTCCATTTTTCCTTCACCGTCGTATTACTGATCACCTCGCCCGTCACATTCGCCACTTTTTCGCATTTCGACCAATTTTTCCCTAACACTGCCTTTTATACATATAATGCAGCCGAATTACCGCCCACAAAGTGGACGTTGAGAGCGCTGAGTTTTTTTTTTTCTCATGAAAACCCCTCGGGTGTACATCGTTAGGTCGGAATTTCGCTGTTCGGCATCACACTCGCGGCGCCATCAACACAAGTTGCCGCGGGTGTATGCCGTTTGGCACGGCGCAGCTAATTTTCCAATGGGGCGCGCGGGCCGTTGTTCGCCTTGGGGGCGTGTATTTCGCCGTCTGGGCACTCCCAGATTTGTCTGAGCCTTCTAGGGGAGGAGCTTTGGCAGCGCCCCACTAGAAAATAAGCTGCAAGGGCTGCGCCAAACGACTGTCTCCCGTTACCGCAGCTGGTTGGAATCCCGCTCAAGACGCAATAGGCTAGTTTCGTGAGAGCCCTTCCAAGAAACAGCTACTTTTTACGATTACTGTGAGCGTTGTGGCTGCCTACATGCTTATTCGATTGCGTGCTTACGTACTTTTTCGCTGTCATGCCTGCGCGTATCTCACAAAGATAACAATTGTTGTTTCCTGTGAAGACTGCAGATTGGAACCTCCGGAAGTTTGCCCATTGTCTCGGTTTTGTAGAAACAACTCACACTCGTGGCTTACTGCTGGCCTAACGATATACACCCCATCCCTCCCTCAAACTTCACGAACAGTAATAAACCCATTGAAATTACAGGTTTTTTGTGATGGAATCGCAGAAGTCAAATCTACGTAACTGTAATTTCAGAGAGCGCCAGAATGGTATCGCTTCATTTCTTAGTCTACATAAAGCATTCAAAATGTAATGAGGTCGCGAATGCAAACAACATCCTCGACCCACACGTTTGGAACTGAACGCTGCGATCCTTGTGTCATAAGCTTTTGATTCTGCTTTTTTGAACTTTTGATTCTAGGTATTTTTAAGCTAATGAGTTTGCAAGCTCTACGCTCCATTTCGTCCCTTTTAATTAGCACTAGGGCCGTCTTTATAGTCATCGTCATTGGCGCATTGGCGCGTAAGCGCTCCAGCGTCTATGCAGTCGCTGAGACCGCGCGCGCCGCCAAGCACGGCGTGCCATTGTGATCAATATGTAACATGTGCTCATTTGCCGATGCGCCGACGCGCCCAAAACGTCGAGAGGGCGTGGCCAGCCAATCGATGAGTATTTTGAGTACATACATTCGCCGATGCTCCAGTAACGTTAACCATGAACACGGCTTGAAGGGAAACCAAACCCTCCTCTAATGAAAAAAGAAGAAGAATGAAAAGAAAGGAAAAAGGCATTAATATGCGGATGGACAGGCTGGTCTCCATACTGTTCAACGATGAAGGGGGAGCAGCTGTTATTCCGATCGAAAACAAAACAGTGACCACCCTGATAAGATTGCTGTCACGCGTAGAAATTCAGTATATGAAAGGGAGAGGGTTGACACTTAGTACAGTTCTAATCGCTCCATTGCCCTCGTTCCCGTGTGACATTATTTACCCGCTCCGGCAAGGCTGGGTAATCTGCTGGTTACAGGGATGTTTAATAAAGGCTAAATCGTTGACCTCGCATGGGACTCCAGCCTATGTGATGTTCCACTACTGTGAGACTGCATTCATTGGCATCTTGTAATTTGTTCTCTCGAAAAATATGGTATCCGTGACAAAAAGCAGATAACAGTCTCTTTACGGGAATTTTGGTGTGAGCCTACAAGCCTGAAATCATTGTGACGGTTGTAAAACTGGACTTCACAAGAAAACAAGCGCAGGCGGCAATGGGGTCTGCCGCGTTAAAAAACGGGCTCAGTCAATTCATCAATAGTGAGAAAAGTTTGAAATCCTTACCGACGACGCCTATTGCCCTCATGAAACCAACACCATGACTTCAGTAGTACTTCAGGCAACCGTTCGGATTCGATCTGACAGGTATTTCTGGCGAATAGCATTCAAACTATCTAATTTTCATTTTTCAATCTCATTAAAAACATTCGAACATAGAAAGATCCGCAAACTGGTCGACACTCACTTTCAACTGATTGCACGACACTTCCGAAATCATGGCAGTTAAATCTGTCCTGACATGTCGGCCTTTTATCCTCAATAGCACCGGGAGGAGCAATTTGGCCTACGGTGAACCTACCGTGACGCTTGTAGTTCGTTAGGTTGCAGACACTGCGCAAGCGACACTTTGCCAAGACGTCGAGTTTGGATTCAATGGATTTTTTTATCACGGCCATATTTTTCTGACCCTTTCGCTTACTCTACCATTCATCCTTTCACCAGATAGCTGCTGAACTTTCAGGAACTGACGTCGGCGCCTTGAGCATCACTGCTTCTTTCCTGAGACATACTGACTGCTCCCTATCCTTCAGCTAGACAGGAGCCCTCTGCTGTCCTCCTTCTTAACTTCTGAGTGCCCATCCCAACAATGCCATTTCAGCTGAGGGTTGATGTTTTCAGCGATTATCCAGCATGGGTCAGTGTGCATTGTCAAGAACGTTATGGGCCTTACTACCGACCGGTATGCTTTGCTCTGAGCTTTTCCAAACAGCGTCAAACGCGAAGAATCCGGTGGACTCCTTTCATTTCATTTGGGGTAATTTGTGCTTCACAACCTGGGTCGCGGTATTTTCAGCTGTATCACAATAGCGTCATCCGCATCATGATTTTTAAGACACCGTTTGGGGTATATTTGGCAGGTTGCGGTATAATCACTAAATATGAAAGTCGGGGTGATCAGTTCTGCAATAGTGGAGAAGGTACGGGATAAAGCAGTCGAAACTTGCAGAAACTAAAAACTCTTCCTCTCTCTTCTTCCCTTTCGCCTTCTCTGCATCGCTGGTCGGTGGGGGCAGATGCAGACAGGCGAGAGGCTAAGTCAGTGAGCCGCGAACCTTGGCTCGCCTTCGCAGCAACACTCCGACTGGTACCGGGTGTGTACCCTTACTTCAGGATGCCGCACGACGACGAGCGGCGTGCGACACAGTGTGTGCGAGCTATGCGCGTCGCGGTAGTTGGGTCTCAGAACGATTACAAAGTAATGCTAAGGGTGCATACGCAGTTGACTTCTAATCGCTTTGGTACCCAACAACATGGCGCCTTTAGCTCGTCCGCATCGCTTCGCTTAAGACATGTCGCAGTGCGGCATCCTGAAATAAGGGTAACACCCACTGGTACCAGGCAGCGTGACTGGCAGCGCGATTAGTATCCCAACGATCCCAGAATCTCAAAGGAAGTTTCTGTAATAGAATGTTCGTTCACCAAGAATGTGCCTTCTCAGTACTCTTTTCTCTTCTTACGCTTGCCTTTAAAGACACCAGAAGGAGGTAATTTTGGCTTACGGTAGAACAGACGTAGTGTGGACAAGTTCAAGTGGCCGCCATTGCACAAACTCCCCAATTTGACGCCGTAGCATGGTGCCAAGAGAAGATGTTTCTTTTACAAATTTGCTTTTTCCTTTTACTTTTTCCTTTATTCTTTCTTACACTGTTTCTAGATGTACTTACATGAATGCTAATGTAGTTGGGAATGGCCACTCCACTGCGCTGGGAGTCAGGTGCTACAACTAATGTTGGACCGCGGCCCGTCTGCTACAGCGGGCAACTCGGGAAGTCAGTGCGATGGTGCGAATGAGGCGCGAATACACACCGCAGCGATGCACTTTTGAATTCGGGTTTTTTCACCGATTATCGCTTCTAACCTTCTGCGTTCGTTACAAAATGCTCATTTCTTTGTATTTTTCTCTTATTTCGGACCCCTTCCGGTTCCTTTAAGCTTCTACCCGCTCCCCCTAGTGAGAAGCTCCATGCACCCGTTTCTTCCCACAGCCGGCTGGTGATCAACGGGAGAAGGGAATATCACGCTCGGAGTACTTTAGAAATGAACGGCTTCTAACACAAAAATCTTCTTCGTGTATACTGCATTTAAAATCGTAGTGGCGTTTAAAAAGCATAACCCCATAATATGTTTACGGGGGCCAGCCGAAACCTTTCACTCATCAAATGTGCTGGAAGAATGGGACGTTTGAAGATGGGAAAATATTTCAGATTTGAACTGTGCGTGCGGAATGGGCACCAGTATCACAATACCTTCACCTGCGTCTTTCTCCAATAAACAAATGAATATTTGCTCAGGAATCAGCGTTGCATAGGCTTATACCAACGTTATCGGTGTGAAAATTGCTTCGTAATCAGAGCATCATGAAGAGTTGCTCCCAAATAAACTGCATACTTCTCCAAAAACGCGACCAGAAGACCCTAAAAACAACATTAACCTTACGCTTGGAATCTGCCAACCCTAGCCTTTAATTGGTTATCGAGAACCTTTCCGTGCTCCTCTCATCCATAGTACGATTAATGCAGGTAAGCAGATGTAGAAATCTGGGCTTTTAGAGAAAAGATGATGTCACTCGACTGACTTCGGAAGAATGAAGTGCATAATGTTAGGAGCCTGAGCTTGGAATCCATTACCACAAAATGATTTTTACTGTTTTTCCCTATTTTTCCCTATTTCTCCATTCCTTTTTCAATATTCCTAGCCCTATTTTCGAACTCGCCCTACATCTTCTTGAAAATCAGTCTTGAGTGTTTGGAAGGCGTAGCTAAATACATAAAAGCATCGCCTCCATCGTTACTAAGCAACAAGCAAGCAACAACATTACCAGATTGACAAACTAAGTTAACATGATCACAAACTGCTCTCGATGATACATGAGTGATTTTGAAATGATAATAGAAATATTGATAGAAAAGAAGAGGCGTGGTTGCCACGATAATATTAGTCATCCGTAGTCATCTCTCGGAGACTTCCTTAAGTGGTCGGAATGGCTCTGCTCCTTTGTGCTCCAAAGCGCTATCCTTAAAAAGTACTAGTGTTAAAGAATTCCGGCGGTGGTTTTGTGCAAGATGAGATTGCAGATCACTTCTCAGAGGAAGATTGCGAATTTCGGACCCTCTTCCATAATGGAGTCTTTCCTCGGTCATGAGGCTGACCCTGGCAGCAGACTTTTAAAGGCACATTCCAGGATTATCAGGATATCACATCTCCTGCCGTGGATGGATAGTTCGACCCAAGCCACGTAGGCTGTACCTTTACCGAGTCCTGGGTGTCAGTTCCTGGAGCGTGCAGATCCAAAGAATCTAGCGCAACAGCTCGGCCCCGCCACCCCAGCCGGGGGTCTGCCTTTACTTTTCGACTCTTATCTTTGACATAGGTAGACCAGCTACTAGCCAAGATCTTGAAATTGGCAGTAAACCAATCGTCTCGTGAAGTAAACCCACTACTGAGTGACCTGACCCCACACCAAGCACCGGAACTCCTGCGGCATACCCCGGCTGGGGTGGGCGGGGCCGAGCTTTTGTGCTAGATTCTTTGGCTCTGCACACTCCAGAAACTGACATCCACGCCTCGGTAAAGGTACAGCCCACGTAGCTTGGGTCGAACTATCCATCCACGGCATGAGATGTGATATCCCAGTAATCCTGGAATGTGCCTTTAAATTAGTTCTTGTCACCCTATAATTTTTAATATAGCTATGAGTTATATTGGTTCGTTGAGGAAATGCAACGTATTTTCACGGGCATGGCGCATAAGGAGCTGATACGGCGTCGCGAATTGGCGAGCGGCATTCCCACGATGTACGCGATGAGGAACTGAAGCCGACAAGGCGCAGTGCAGCACTGCATCTGCTTGTCTTGAGCCATGCAGCACATTCACAAAATAAGGATCATGGCTGGTATAGACTTTACGAAGCCTTTGCCTTTTCATGACGATTGCTTCGGTCTCTGCAAGTGGGAAAACTTATAGATGATTTTCTGTTTCCGAACCCATATTGAAGATCTTCTTGCAACTATCCCTTCTCCTGATTACCTCAGAACCCGACTCGAAGATGCTGCTCTTAAAAAGGCAACTGACTCTGAAAGTAGTCAATGAGCAACTAGTAATTGACCCAAATATTCCACTTTTAAGAGCGCCTCGCTCTTCTTCTCGCTAGAGTTAATCGCAGGGTTCGCAACACTTGTCGTACGTTGCAATGTGTTCCTATCTAAGGCATGCACTAACATGGCCTCGATATCGGTGAGGTCCTTCTTGATGACACTTATTCATCTCTTATCTGGGACTCCCCGTGGTCGCCTACTCGAGGTTTCGAACTATAGAATCCTTTTCATTCTGAGTCCGCTGGTCTTCTAAGCGCGTGCCTGCGTGCCAGTACCAGCATAACCGCTGCTCCCTCACCTTTAGCTGGACGGCAGTCGTCTGCATGACCGCTTTTACGCCCTCCTGACTGTGTCGAGCCGTGTGCAGCCACATGCCCATCTAAACGCTCTCCTTTCTGCGAAGTGCAACTGCCTTTCGTGGTTCTTTGTTAGCCACGTTCATAGGTTCATACTTTGCGGTGCCGGCGGCAGGGCCTGGTCGCGTGCCTTTGCTCCACCCATGCCACCCTGCCTCGTTGTCGTTGTCTCTGCATCTCCCCGCACCACTCTGCCTGTGAATGCAGCTACACCCTACCGGTGCTGAGCATAAACGCGGTCCAGTGGGCTAACACTCGCTCCCGTACAGCATTGCGGACCTTACCACTGATCAGTACACCTTTCCCTCAAGGGTCCTAGAGCACTGTCGATCGCAGAGGATTCCAGAATTCGTTTACTAGAGACTTCACTGACTGATCCACAGGACCTTCAGCAGCTAGACGTTTCCCAGGTGGCTGAATTCCTCGACCCGTTCTATGTTTTCGCCGTGACAATCCTCGTTATTTGGATCATGTCTAAAAGCCCAGAAATCATTTCAAATTATCACTTCAGCTGCCATCCGGCTGCACTGATAACTTGCTTGTTTTCTAAGACATTGCTCGAATTCCATGATTATCTTGAATATGCAACATTGCAGACCACTCACCCCTATATTCATGTTTCCATGATTATTGAAGTGGGTTACTTGCAGACATTCCGTTAATCTTGCGGAATTTGGCAATGAATGCGTTGTGCCACTTCTTTATTTGCTTTATTTTTAGCACTATCGAGATTCACCTCTACATAAAGTAATATGCAAGGCATATGATGTTACTCTATGAATAGAGTGAATATAAATAAAGTATATGTGTATGCATATACATAGTATTATAATATGCAAGACACTGATACCGAAGGACATTCTAGCTTTCTGGGAAGCACTACATATGTAAGTTGGGTGGCAGACCTTCTGACCGAGCTCATATCGCATTTGAGCGCACAAGGTGCTGCGTATGACTGACGCACGTCACAGATCTGAATGGCTGCGATCGATATGTCAGAGATAGGGCGCTGAGAGCCTTGTCCGCCATAGGAGACTCCGTGGTCACAGACCACAATTCCTTCACTTGATCTTAATGGTTTTCCTCCTCTGTCGCGCTAGCTATTACTTTGAACTTTTTTACTTAACACATGAGAAAGCAATTGTGCCTGTCGAGACTTCTTTGTTAAGTTACTAGTTTTCACAGTAACGGATCGTTCACAGCAATTTGTGTTTTTTCGTTACCCATACATATATGTTGTATTTGCTCACTGCAGATCGCATGCATAGTTTCATGCGAAGAAACAAGAAACCGCCTAAGATACGGCTTTTCAAAGTAAAGCCCGGCGATGTAGGGCCTTACTGTCCGTGGACGCGAGTCCACTAAAGCAAAGCGGTGACGGCTACGTGGTCAGAGACGCGGAGGGGAAATCAAACTATCACCGGGCGCGCACTTCAAACTGCGCTCTTCGACGACTGTCCAAATATTGCTCGGCGGATATTGTTACTCTTCCAGTTTTGTTTTCAGTTTCTGCAATGGAGCAAGGGGTATTTCTTGGTTTCTGTTCACGCACTGTATCTAGTAGAAAGAACGAGAGAAATTAGAATCAAGGGTTTACGTGGGCAGCTCCGTTAAGTTCAATGCATTTGGAAGTTCGCATGCTGCCGGGTCTCATCAACCTCCTTCATTGGATCTCGGAAATGACCCTGTAGATATTTATCTTCAATGTGAATTCGTAACAGTCAGTCTCACTCTATAAAATGAACCCATAGAGGCATTTCTCAATGTCCTGTCATATCCACGAGACGACGCCTGCTAGCACTAATGGCGATATAAGCGGTAAAGGGTCGTTTTTAGAGAACGGCCACTCATTTCAATTCCACATAATTATTTATAGCCAATATACAAAACGAGAGCATGCTGCATCAGTGGAATGGCCATTATTCTCGTGCATTTTCTGCAGCACTCTATTCATCCACTTTTGGCGCTCTGCAAAGCTAGCTGAAAGAATGCCAATAAGTCGTTAACTATGTAGCACGCAAAAAATGTGAAGAACTTATACCAAGAAAGAGTGCGGAAGTGGATGTACTCTACTAGATACAGTAAATGAATATAAACACGAGAAGGACCGAGAAATTCTTTTTATACCGAAGCAGAAATCGAAAAACTGGAAGAAGAGCAGCTCGTTCGAATGCCCGCCCCTTTTTTCGCCCACGCATCTGGAGAGCCTTCACCGGCCACAGTGCAATTCAAATTTTCGCGCTTAATGTTGATTTTTTTCGCTCTGCGTACATGACAACGTGAGTATCATCTCTTTGTTCCTCTGCTCTATAGCGCTCAAACCAACTCGAATGCCCACCCCGTCGTCCGTCACTTTGGGGGGCTCTAACTAATTGGATTCTGGTCTATGCGCGTAAAACTTTGCATGCGGCCCTCAGTAAGTAAATATTATATAAATGTGTGGTTAACAAAAGAACTTTTATTTTCGTGGACGACGAGGTCTTACACCTTATTTTAGGAGAGTACGGTCTAGGTTCCATCTAAAGGGCACCGTTAGCTTGCACTCATCGCATCGTACGCCACACACGGCCAAGCGCATTCCCTTCAATTGTCCCACGCTCAAGCTGGAGCATTTGGAGATGAGGATTCCATTCGCTTAGTGTGTGAGCACCAGGTCATAACGGTGTGCCGTAATGATGACTGATCCATTCATCAAGCTCAGGGCATGAAAATATGAACGAATATTCTCTTCACTGTCGCTTAGTATTGCTCATTGTTACAACTGACTTTTATCCATTGTTTTAAGTCTTTTTTGTACTTTTCAGTGTAGTACATGACCTGATTTGAATATGGCACCGTGATGTATGAAGACGCATTCCATGTGTAGAGCCTGGAAGGCAGATCATCTTTGTCACTATCAACGGATGCGCTTCTTTGCACCGTATCTAGGT
The DNA here is from genome assembly GCA_963978905.1 of Trichostrongylus colubriformis. NCBI lineage: Eukaryota > Metazoa > Nematoda > Chromadorea > Rhabditida > Trichostrongylidae > Trichostrongylus > Trichostrongylus colubriformis. The sequence continues at coordinate 9,539,892 of OZ022256.1, forward strand.
GGGTCGAGGAGACCTGAAAGAGGGTCGTATTTGGGGAAAGTGACGTTTTGAGATATTCAGCAGCGATGAGGAATCTGTGAAAAATAATTGATAATCACGCTGAGTGCAGGGTATGAAGTGGCCCATCACGTGATAATCAGATTAGTGGCTTGCTTTCTGGGGCGAGTTGATTTTTGAATAACTGCCTAAGCTGCACTATGTAGCAGGTGCACAGTACATAGTGTGCAGGCATGAACACGACCAAGCCACGCCCACCCAATTGAATGTCACGTGGCCTAAGACAAACTTCAGTCTCAGAAGAGAACTTCAGAATTTCCAATGTGTAAGCTGCCTTCATCATCGAAATGGCTGTTTGATCGAACAAATTTCCTCTTCCATGTGATCGTCACACTGGGCTTGGCTTGGCTGTGTTCAAACAGGCATAACACTGTGTGGGTGCACCGTGCAGCCGCAACAAGCCTGAGCAGTTATCCAAGGACCTACTGGCCCATGAAGGAGGCCACTCATCTGGTACGTGGTGTGCTTTTAATGCTCCAACTGACACCTTTTCGGGACGGCTGCGACTTCTGACATTGTTGCGTTTATAGGAAGCGTTGACCGCGCGGTAGGGATAAGATGGCATTTCTGAAAAATCGCAATTGCACCATGATCACTATGACTAACACTCTTAACGCTTTGAGTGTTTTGATCACTTTTGACGGCGTGTTAGGGGAACGGCCATTGGATGTGAGGATGATTCCACCCATCCTAACGATAATGCTACCCGTAAATATTTACTAAAACACCTCACGCACTTTTCGAAGGTTTCCAATGATTAAAGTTACTGTGGTACTAATAATGACGTTTTTCAGCCTTGAGAAGCATTTTCAAACCGCTTAAATAAAGGCATCGACACCTACGAGTTTTTTTATCGCACTAATATACGATATAGCACTTATTTTTTCTTGTACTTTGGTGGATGTGACCAGTGGGTAGGGCGGGATTTGTGAAATAAAGAGAGTACATGGCCCATCTTGCCTCGCCTTCGAGAAGGTAATCAAAACTGATACAGACCAGGTTTAGTAGAGTGATTCAACCATTTCTACACACCGTTTCTTCTATATGCAATACTTTACCATGACAGCTGACTTTTTTATTTTTATGGCTGCTTGTCTTTTTTCTCTGATGATAAGCACGCCGTTCCGACAGATACTCCCCTTTTTAATGCGATTCTTGCCTATTCTCGTCCTCTTTTTCCTCAGTTGAAAGAAAAGCAGTCATAACTCAAATCAATCGAAGTACCCCAAAACACCGCCAGTTTCAACAAAAACCAGCCCTGGTTCTCAGAACGTGTCACATTACTGGAGTCGAACAATAGGAATGGGACACTGAATGCTGTAATTCATCCGCACGTCAAGGACATGTCTGCCATGTGCAATGTCGTGACCAAAGGTTTTTGAGTGACGCAAATCTTTTGTCGAACCTTTGTGCGCCTCATCTGAGTAGCTCGTCCTTGAATGCTAAACCACAAAGGATTTTGCGACCGATGATTTCGAGCTATTCTGTCAACATCTTTCAAACGCCATCTTCGACTTCTGCACAAGTTTTTTTAACGCTGAACAATGACAGTGATTTTTTTTTCAAATTTTGATAGCTGATTTTCACCGCAGCCAGCTATGCGGAAGTTGATTTGGTTGCGGTTGTGAGCAAAAGCTTTGGTCTCGAATGGGTGAAAGGGGTTTTGGTAGAGTCGTGGATTAGCACCTATGCCAGAAAAGCATGGAGTGCGGGTTCGAGTGCTGCCGAAACCAAAAATTTAGCCCATAACTCAGCAACCCAATAATGAGAATGCTATTGAAATTCAGTGCCATCCCTATGAAGGGGGGAGGGGCATCCCACTGTGGACATTATTTTGACCTAGGCCTAGAGAGGAAAAGGAATTCCTTCTTTCCTCCTATAGAGCTTAGGCAAAAATGTACGCCTAAATATGCAGATTGACCCCCTCAAAGATTCCTCCAAGATGCTTAGATAAGCAACTTTCTATAAGATGCCCCCCCCCTCATTGCTTTGGCACCGAAATTCTTTCATTTTATTAATTTTACTCATTTGGGGCTACTGTAGCTGAGCCGCAGACGCAAAACCTCTCCGGCACAGCTACAACCTGACACATTACATTTGTAGAAGACCTGAATATCATCTGTAGCATCAGTGCTTCATCAATACTCTCAATATTCACACAAGCTCAGGTATGGGTCGAGGAATCCTCAAAGTGGGAATCGTATTTTTGGTGGGTAAGTGGTTGGGAAGGGGCTCGTATTTCGAAAATTCCCTTGAGGAAATCTCGACACTCGCATTTTTGAGGAAATTTCTGGCCTCATGAAACAATCTCGTCGACAGTCATCTTTTGAATTAGGTAATAAACCGTGATTATCGATTGACCCCTTCTCTTTCACGGAGACACCTTGAGTATAGGAGCGGGGATTCACCAGTCTCAAAAATTCTCCTTGGCACCACGCTGGATCCGATTTCGGAATCGAATTTGGTTTGTCACATGTCAAATTGGTATGTCACAGCGATGTAGGTCTGCTCGCATATCAGTGTTGAGATGATTGCAGCAACAGTAGAATGCCTAGAGTCATATTTATGTTCAATCAGCAGATTCTGACGAGGTATCTCCATCCCTAAATTCAAGGATACATTTCACGGTATCACTAAACTCCATAGCTGCCTTCTACACGAGCCGGATCTTGAGCTTCTTCCACGTGAACATGATGTGTCGCCTCAACTCGGCAAATCCTCGAACTCATCGATCTCGTTGCTTTCAACCTTGCTAGGGTCTGTTCACCCTGGGTACCTGAGATGATTCATGCTTTGGGTGGTATTCTTGAACATTTCGTTTCTGCGGGTTCTCAACGTCCATCGTACTCAAGAACCTGAGCGTGCCATTACTATTGCAACACCTCCGGAGGCGGTTTTGAAGCAGGAAAAATGACACTTCGGATCTTAGCAAGTTGTACGAGCAGCGAAAGCTCTGTGACCTCCACGAATATAAGGGTCAGTTCTTAGGAAGCTTTAAGCGAGTAAACCACCACGAAAATTGGCTCTGCTGTTTAAGTAAGACTCTGATGCCGTAGATGTTCTGAAGCCCGACTGCGCCCGCTGATGCTCCATATTTTCATGATGGTGAAGGTTGTGAGCCAAGGCTAGCTACTGCTTATAAATGAGCAGAGACGGCGCAGGCAACGAGACGGGATGGCACAGGCGGGAACACATAGACAAGCAGCCACGCTCTGTCGCCGCACCGCAGAGTATGAACGCGGCCTAATCGGATGATAGAGATAGAAAGGTTAGAAGCACTGACCCGTCCCGCTTTTCATCGGGAGAATCAATAGTAATATCAGCCTCGAAGCTCTTCATCGACTAACATTGATATTAATGTAAATTTCATGTATTTTCATATATTAGGGTCGCAGGCGGGAGCGATTTGAGAGTGTAGCAAAAAATACGTGCATTCAACAGTCAAATGACAATTAGGCAACAACGTATTGACCATCGTTATCGGCAACTCTCTGACACTTTATAGGAAAATCGTTGATTCCCCTCTCCCTGAACTCTGGGTTCTGAGAGTCGAAGAAGTCAGCGATCGCCTTCGCAAGCAAGTAATAATCAACGAATTTTCTCTCGGCCAGGAAGGATTCGAGAGGATGGGTAAGGTGATAGCCAGAAGGGGCAATGTCTGGAGAGTATGACGGGTGGGGCAGCACACTCCAGCTGGGCTCGTGTAGCTTGGCCTGGGTACTTTTCGTGAAATGGGAGCGAGATGGGAGCGGGCGTCGTCATGAAGAAGGGTGACCGCGGACCTTTTCCGGCACTTTTCTCGAACAGCGACGGCGAGCTGCTGGAGCTGGTGAGTGCATACGGCAGCGGTGACTGTTTAGCCTTGTAGCAGCACCTCGCGGAAAAGCATTCCTTCCGCGTCCCAGAACCAGCACAGTCCCAAGCGTGGTTTGTCTTTCATGTCAATCTCGCCGTTGGTGAAGCTGATGAACCAGCGGCGCACGGTCACGTAGCTCACACATCCCTTGCCCAATGCAGCGCTGATGGAGTGGCAAGCTTCCGTTTTTGGTGCCGCAAGACCGCTCATAATAGATGACACCGCGAGTTGGGTGGGTATCGACAACGGGCATTGTAGCTATCTCCACGGGATCTGCTGGGTCAATATATATTTTCCTAGAAAGCATAGGGAACGTTCTACCATATTCCTGAACCGCCTGGACCTGCCTCGAAGTGAACAAGAGTTACTGATTTTTTTTTTTGGAAAAATACTACAAGACTTTTGGGACGGTCTAATACATAGAGCGAATGCTGAACCAGCTGTTGCTCAAATTTCTCCACAAAAGTGCAGTCCATGCCTCTTGATAAGTACCAAACAGTATATTGATGTAATTTTTTGTACCAGCATAGTCGTTTGCCATTAGAGCTTGTCACTTAATACAAGAACCAGTTCTTTCAATAGTGCTGCGCGCTTCCTTTCTGGAACGGAACTTTAATTTCTGAGTGCTTTTCTCGTTTTCCCCTTCGATGTTCTCTTGGCGCTATTCTCTTTTTCCCTTTCCCATTCGACCCAACGCTGAAGGTTTTATAGGAACTGACTTGGAGCTATGACCTAAGCTACACAATTATACGACTGTCGCGTGTATGTACCCTTACGACAGGATTTCGTTGGTCGACGTAACGTGTGCCACACGATGCGTGCGAGCTGATGGCACCGTTGTAGTTGGGTCCTGAAGCGATTAAATGACAAATGCACATGCGGCCCTTACCACTTCCGTGTAATCACTTTGGCCTCAACTACAGTGACCAGGGCACTCCTAGGTGTTGAGGAAAATGGTCGCTTCGGAAACCCCCATCCCTTTACTTCTACAATATCAGTTACTCAGCCGGATTATACCGTTGCTGAGTACTCTGTTACTATGTATTTTTGTGTTGATTGCCGTTTAGAATGAACCTTCCAAGTTATCTTTAATTCAACTGATTTAATCTTTTAATTATATTCAATCAGATGGCTGTGTCGGCCAACGGCACGTTGCGCTTCTCATATAACCTAGGATCATCGCTGACCTCAGCTATACCGAACCCCCCTTCCCTCTCACCCGTCAAACACGGTCCCCTAGACCCCTCCCGGTGCACCCTGACAGTGACACACCTAGCTCAGCAGCGCATGTCTGGTTGCGAAATCCCGACGTGAGGCTTCGTAGCGTGTACTTTCGTGATGGCAGGCTTTTTCCTGTTATGGCCTTTATGTCATACACTGGACAGAATGTTTATGCCAGTCAGTCACTGAACAAACATTATAATTGGTTTTCATGGACATGGCTGAATCAAGGTAAACACTCCTTACTGGCTCGTACCATTCATCATTTCATTACGGATACTATGTGTTCAGCTATAGCTGAAAAGCCGAAATAATGGCCGGTTCTGCCCTGATCGTCCTTCTATATTCTTCTTTTTACTTCACCTTTACTCTTATATTGCGCTTGTTTTCAATTCCGAACGATATCCCACTTTTTTGCGACCTTCCAGCCATGTCTGATTGTGAGTGCCCCCTCTCAAACGCTCAGCCAAAGACCCTCGTGGTAGATCAGGAAAAATACCATCGTGTGCACAGGACACTCGAATTGGGTCACCACTCGTGAGAGACGCTGCTGGCCCCGTTGTGATCTGGTATACGGGTGAAGAATCTATTGTGGAGCTTCACGGTAATTCACTTCGAAGAGCAGCTTTAGGCTAATAGACGTGTACTGGTTGCGTCATTCTTGTCAAAATTCGAAAGGTGGAAATACCACGCATGGCTTCTACAGGATAGGATATTTTGAGAATCCATATATATCATTTATTTTATTCGCATTTTATATGCCTTTGGGAATAACAAACTGATGAGAAAAACCTACTTTTCATATGAATACGCTCTTCGTACCATGGTACATTAAATACTGAAGACGTAAAAATTATAGCAGACCTCAAAGACACCGCTAACTATAATAATTCTGATAACAATCACTTTTTCCCTGAATATCGCCACTTCTTCCTCCTGATAATGGCAGGACGGCCTCGAAGCTGCCTGCTTCGGAGCCAAGCACGGTCACCACGGCGACTACTTCCTCCCCCGCACACCTAGTCTTTGAGCTGACATCGAATTCGTTCTAGACGTTACTATTGCGGGCGTATTCTCATCTATAATGCATGGACCGAGCCTTGTCAACCAATACATGCGTAATTTCCACAGGCAGAATGAAGCATTTCTGTGGAAACTCCTGTGTGTTGCGCTTTTTTTAAGCCACAACTCCCACAAAGTTGAAAGGGTGTACTGGTGAAAACATGAAGTCTGAACTATTCGGTCTTCATCAGTTCCTACTGGGATGCGCCACGCAGTTCACCTCCTTGTGGATTTGCAGTGGTATTTGCAAGCGATTTGGCCGGTAAAATGACCTGAGGGAAGTGGCTCATACGAGTTAGACTTTCTACTCTTCTAGTGTGGCTTGGTTCCGATTCTTCGTCCGCGTGGCAAGAAACCCAGGTGTCGAGGAAAGTAGCCGCTCCAGGACTATCCTCCCTCGATGAGAACCCAAGTGGGTCTTCTCCCCCTTTCAACATCTACATAAACTGTGCAGAATCAGGAACTATGTACTGTCGATTGCGTAGATTACTAAGTACTGTATTTTACTTTCACTATTTCTAGTAATTACTGTATTTTTGTGTTGTTTACTAAAATTCAAACATATTTCATTACATAATCGGGTCAGCTGAAGGCACGTTTCGCTTATCATCTAGCCTGGGACCATTGCTAACCTCTCCTGTGACGACTTCCCCTTTCATCCCAAATGTGAAATACGACCACCCTGTTGAGGAATCCTCGACATCGGTGTACCCTCCCGTGTGGGTACCAAAACCTGGCGGTCCAGGTGGTAAAATCCATTTCTCGTCGTTGATCGTAGTTACCGAGATATTCATTGAAAGATGACAGCAAGGTGAGATTCCATGGGGGGTTTTCGTTCTGATTCTGAATAATCTTGACAAATCGATGCCAGCTTTATGGGGATCCAAAAACCTGTGGATGTGTTGTGATGAATCAAGTGCCGTCTAGCTCATTTCCCGCCCTCTCGTTCCTTGTTCAAGGACGGTCGGTTCGGAATACTGGTTTTGCATTTCGTTTCGCTGTTCATTCTTTTTCTGTCGATGACTCAATCGATTTCTACCATCGACTGACGTAATATCTTGTTCATAGGTTTATTAGGAAAGGCTGGAACAGCTATTACCCTGGGGTTTCTTTTAAGAGGCAGAACTTGGTTGCTTTCTTCTTAACTAGGTAAGCATAGATAACGAGGTTCAAGCCTGTAAACAATGTTTTGTAAAATTCGAAAACTTCCAAGAAATATCAATGGCATTTTCCCTTAGTTTTTGCTATGGGGCATGGCCTGCATTCATTTGGACACAACACTTTTAAACAGTGTGCACGATGCTTATTCAGAAGAACCCTGTAATCTGTTGTATTCGCTTTTCCGACTTCCGTTGTCTGAATCATGTGGAACATCTGCTTTGCAAACTGTTCTTGGATGCCTTAGCGGCAAATCATATTCGATTCAAAAGAACCATCCACGGGAATTCCATGCTTCTAGTTTCTGTGGAAACCACTCTGCTATATACAATACATGAAGAAAAACACGAGAGGAACCGAGAAATGTCTCTGTTGCGAAGCAGAAATCAAAAATTGTAACAACAGCAATCCACTTGATTTCCCGCCGTCCAACATTTGAACAAAGCGGGTCGGCAGACAAAGCATAGTTCAAATTTTCGCGCCAAGTGTTGTTTGATTCTCTTGCTGCGTCCCTGACCATGTGACCGTCACCTCTTTGCTCTTAGAGCCCTCTTGACCGCGCCCGTTGGACAAGCCCTAACCCGGCGGACGTCACATTGATCTCAGCCGCCGAATTCTTCCTTTTTTCGCATGAAACTTCGGATGCGGCCCTAAATACATATTCAGGCGCAGCATACAAAATTTTTTCTAAAAAATTCTTTTTTGGAATGAAAGCTAATTTGCATTTCTTTTGTAATTCTTACGGTGGGGAGAAGTCGGTAAAAAGGGCGCACGTGAATAAATAAATAAATAAATAAATACCATATTGCTGGGGTCCTGCAACCTTTTGGTAATCTTTTGAAAACTGTTCCCTCAATTTCTTTCTCCATTTCGGCCTTGTCTGGAAACTTCTTTCACTAAGTTTTCATTTCCTTTATGGTACTCTCATCTCTAGCACAAACTCTTTTGTTGTTAGAGAAATCTAAGAATTCAAAATTATTGATGATCTTCCATCTGCTCACCAGAGTATGGCATTTCCAGGGAATGTGAAATTTATGAATAGCATAAAATATCGCTGCATTTCATTACTCGACTCGTCCTATGTGCTGTGTATAGATACGCGCTCGAGCGTCTCGGGAGTCCCGCCGCAGTTCTTCTCGTCAGCCCCAAGCCATAATTATTGGGGGAGTAGTCCCACGGGAGGGTAGAGGCACTAAATGAATTTCGATCCATCCATACACGTCTGTCTTAACTGCTCTTTTTCAATCTGCCCAGAAATAACCTCCATTTTCCATGTGCGAATGAAAGTGCTCCCTTCCGCTCCATTAAATATTCCCTTTGACACGCTGTTTCTCTGTCTAATCAGAGGAACGGCTTTTTTCGTTCCTTGAAATCAGCTGATTCGCTTCTAACGTTTCCTATTGGACAGCATTAGTTATTCGGTGATCCTAAGGAGACCAAAAAACCATGTCCCTTTCATCTCTAAAGGTAGTCGATTGCAGAAGGCCGCCGGCTCACATACGGAAAGTTCATTTTAGAGCTCGAAAAAATTTTTAGATGATTTGTGGATCCTTGGAACGGTGCTCTTAATTTTCATGTAACTTTCATTAAATGAAACCTTGTAGCTCTTGTTACTGAACACAATTAGTGTTTCGATGAATCGTTGTTCCGAGCCGTTACCGAGAAACAGCGAAGTCAAAAGCAACATTAAGCCCATTGGAACCGCTTTGTTAAGGCAGTTAGCAGAAAGATCACGGGCTTTCTCTTCAATTCATTTTATCGAATCATTTTTTACAGAGTTAAAACGAAAAGCCCCGAAGTCAAAAGCGTTGTGCGCGTAATGACACTAATAATCCCTTCGTAGCTGCCGAAAAATCTAGTTGCAATTTTCAAATTCATAATTTGTTGCGCACTACTAAAAGGGATCCATGCTAACAAAATGATAGCAAGTGCGGCATTGGAAACGTGAGTGGAATTTGCTGCGGGAAACCCCGCTGACGTCTCTTTAGCGACCATTTCCTGCAAGATATGCCCGTCTTCCGCTCAACTTACAACAATTTTATTAATTTCATGAAATCTCGTTTTACTAGTGTACACTGCTCACATAGCTCAACTTTTCACACTGCTGTGCTTTCTTCTGATGCCAGAAGATAAATAGGATGTCATCAGGAATAACATGCAATAAATCTGGTTAGATGTGTGATTTAAACACGTACATTTGTAGAAGGCATGTAACACTCGCAAATCTGTCTACGGTTCACCCGAATTCAATGACGTGACATTCTGCACCAGCAAGAAACATGAGGCATTGGGAGTTTGAAAATGAGCACAGGGTCGGCTAGAGACCTACTTTCGTGCTTTCAAATCCTCTCTTGAAATCGTTTTCCTATCTGATCCTCTGGCGTAGTCTTGAAATCTTAGGAAAGAGCCCCTCTCTTGAACCACAAAGCTCATCGTATTAGTTGAACACCTCTCATAAAAGAGTGGACAAATGTTGTTGAATGAGTCGTGGTAGTTTTTATTAAGGCATTATTTTGTTGTATCTGTTACTACGTATATTAATCATTATCACTTACTCAATCACTTACTGCTCAGTATCGACTGATTACTTCATCAAGTTTAAATTGATCTAGTAAGAATCACAAAATTTGCCTACGTCATGACGATACTTCGTGATTTATTGCTTCTCTTCCGAAGAGCTACGACTTCAAGTCTTGCCACCATAACAACTACTTTTTACTTCCCCTCCTTCCCGCCAAAACGTCCGAATCTACTACAAGAAACTTGAGACGGCTTGTCCGCTGAAAAGCGTAAACAAAAACAACAACAATGGCAAGAAGCAAGTGATTGGTTCATTTGCTGCATTTGTCAGCAGCAAGAGAAATTGATCTCCGAGGAATTTGACATGCATACCCAAACAGGGTAGCTATTCCCTCGCTCTGCCGTCTCATTATACTGGCTATGGGCAAAGTCAGTCAATGTCATTGCGCAGTGATGCAGTATAGGTTAGAGGAGCTACTTAGCCCCGAGACTGCAAAGCATTTCTTGCGTCAAGGTACCTTTTTTGCCGGTAAATGGTAGTGTAAATGTCTGATTGGGTTAGGAGTATTCGTCCCGCCGTAAGATGGCTCCAGCACGGACCAGAAACCATTGATTGTCGTGAAAATGAGTGCGCGGCTTATATGCACTCGAAAGATTACTGTCATACACTTTTCTTGTTATGATCTTGTGCAAATATTAATAATTACGTGAAAATGCATTAACTACTCATTTTTGAAGGTGGGTAGAACTTTTGCTTCAGATCGTACGTTTATACTAAACGTTGATCATACTCTGCAACTTAGTGGTCCTCGTTAGTGCCTTGTAAGCGCATGAATAAACAAAAAAGAGAATAATTTAAAAAATCCAAAACTCAATATCAATGAACCTTGGCATGGTTTTCTAAAACGAGCATACTACATATTTCATTTAGTTAAAATATGTAACAAATCGTCTGACGTGTAGGTTGTATTACCTTATTTAGAGCCTAGAAGGACTGAAGCAGTTTAAATTGAGATGAAGTTTTTGCGCAATTTGCATCCGCCTATGCAAACAGCTGGGGGCTTTGATGCGATTATTTTGGTGCGAGTTGCGCCACGGATTGTTTCCTTGAAACTGGCACGTCTTTCGTTTACAGAGAATCTTTCACTTTTGATTTCCCTACCTACCCTTCCCTCGAGCATTTAACCCAGTGCTAGCTTGGGAACGCCAACTCATTACCGATTTGGGGTAATCAAATCATCGCCTTGACATGGATCGCTTCTTATTCGTTTCTCCTTCGATCATTATCACATGCTCAAACGCCTACCTTCTCTGATCATGAGTATCAGGGCTCCTTTTTCCATTTATAGCAGAACGTCAAGTAATTTTCATTATTCTGACTCAATGACATAAATTGTTGTTCACCATCGCCAGGGAAACATATTGTTTATGGGGTTCATATCATAACAGTCATAATTATCGTCATGAATCGGCATGAATATATGAATATTTATGACGATAATGTAGCGAGTAATAACTAGCATAACGATGCGGATGATAGACGAACCCTCCGTTTTTGGAACTATACCATACGTGGAACTATACCATCCCTGTTGCAGAGGCATTCACTTTATTCCTGCACCGGAAAGATACTATAGGTTGAGATCGTCGCTCTAATGAACTTCCACGTCTTATGGGACGTATAAAAGGCCCCACTGACTTTCTCGGGTGTGTACAAAGTGGTACGAATGAAAATTCTCGCACATATGGTGCGAACCCTTCGCACCTATGGTGCGAGGAAACAATTACGAGATGCGTGAATCAAGAGGTCATCTGTTGCCCATAACTTGCATTAACAGCAAGTGAGGTCAAGTAATTAAGGAATTAATTGACTACAAAAGTAAAGTATCAAAATGGTAATAGAGGTTGAATGATTTTAATAATTAATTTTGATATTGGTAATAATGTTAATTTAATAATAATTTATTAAATAATATTCAATTACGGAAAATGGAGGTGACCTTAGAATCTCAAATTCTGAAACACTGCATTCAGAATATTACTTTCAAAAGTGTAAAGCATAAAGCAAAGAGAGTAAAGGAATTGGTCCGTTAACCAAGGTGGGCATGTTATTCGTCAAGGCCATATAACACAGTCATAATTAACAAAGTCGATGATGTAGCAGCTGCTGCTCCCCAAGGTGATACTGCACGCCCTGCGGCGGGTTCATTGATGATTTGCAACCTTTTCACACTCCTCATATGTCTAAAAGGCCTCCTGAAAATTTATGCACCTCAATGAGAGGTCACAAGCAGGTATTCAAAGCAACAAGGTAAGTGATTTACAGTAGCGCTCAAAGTCTTCGGCCAAATTTTTTTCCACTTGGGTTTTTCACTTGTAACTATTTTGTGACTGGACCAATCTAACAAGGGAAGGTATTTTACTTCCCATGGATCTTTGAAATGAGACCCGGGGGAATCGATAGAGCTTCGAACGCTGATTGTAACTGTGAAGATCAAAATTGCCAAATGGCATCCTGAAGCGAGTTACGAAGGGTCAAAGTTTGCCTGTGACACCTCATTGGCGAGGCACTTCGCCATCAGACGGTTTGTCGAAATGGCCATTTGCAATGAGACACATACCACTGTACGCGCTTTTGAATGCTGATCTCAAATCTGTATTCAGAAACTGTCAAACATTTACCTGAATGAAGTTATGAAGATTTTTCTGAAAAAAACGAGTAATACCATTTCATGGTATGTTTGGGAGCCCATAGCGAGCTAGCCATACGTTTTCACGCGGACCCGTGTTCAGGGAATCGAACTATCTCATGGGACAAGTTTTCAGCCGACTCGAGAATTTGACCAAATCTCGGAAAAATTGATGGGCTGGCAACCCATTTAACAAAGGAGAAGTCGTTGACCCTTGCCCAGCAAATGCTCTTATTTGGCGCTTGTTACGTGCGTTTGTGATGGGCAAGTGTGACAGGTATGTGTAGGTTATCTTGTTCAGGTTGCAGGAATTTTTGTCGAAGAAATTTCAAAAACTATCCCTGGCCACCCCAATCTTCCGAAGTTGGACCTGAAAATTTGACCCCTCGTAACTCGCTTCAGGATGCCATTTGGCAATTTTGGTTTTCACAGTTATAGTCAGCTTTCGAAGCTCTATCGATCCCCCCGGGTCTCATTTCAAAGTTCCATGGGAATTAAAATTCCTTCCCTTGTAAGAGAAATTTTAGTATGTTGTACTCGGAGACACTGCATACTAAATATACTATTTTGGCATTCATCGGTATAAGTTACGCGGTTATATGAAATTTTTTGTTTTTGGAGTGCCATCGCCATGCCGTCCCGCTGTGCCGCTGTCATCAAAAGTCGTGGTCTTTCTACAAAATATCAATGTTCTCTGAGACTTGCTCGTTTTGTTTTTGTAAAGAAAGCCGTTTTTCTTGACCAGGCCTTTTTCTTTTTTCGATGGTCTTGTAGTAAATTCCTGTAAAAAAACCATGAAAAAAGCAAGCGGCACTCAAGTAGAAGGGATTGTTCACAATAGGTTCAGGCACCGCATATTAAAATTCTGTCAAATTCGGTCAAGTAGAAAAAAAGTTATGACAAAAAGTGTTTGGTTGAGGACTTTTGAGCGCTACTGTATATGCATCTTCGCTTTAGCAAACATTGTTCTATTACGCTCTTATGTTCTCAAGCCTTTGTCTTGATCAAGAAAACATGCAATTCGCTCCACCACCCGCGCAGTTTTCTTCCGCTTATCACTTCCCTATTCTAGTCAACTCATTCATTAATTACTTGACCTTACTTGCTGTTAACGCAAGTTATGGGCAACAGATGACCTCTTGATCCTCGCGCCTCGTAATTGTTTCTTCGCACCATAGGTGCGAAGGGTTCGCATCATATGTGCGAAAATTTCCATTCGTACAACTTTGTACCCACCCGGCTTTCTCAAAATTAACGCTTCTGTGTACCTAAGAATACTTTTCAATTTCACGAATAACTTTAAGCTGTTCCTTTGCAATGAGATTGCTGAATCCTTTGCATTTCATTGGGATGATCCGTTTAAGCTGCGTTTAGCGCTGCCTGCCAGGAATAATAGAAAATTGGAATGACTCCTGTAATTATTACTGGATCACATCCCATGCTAATGCATCACGTACTCCTGAAAAACGCCTTCATATTTTCATTTGATAACTGATTTTACGTGCGTAAGGCGTGCAGGCCAGCCGTGCAACCTTGTCGTATTCAGGCGAAAAAATTTTGAGCATAAAAAAGTGACAGAAGAAGTATTTGAGTGGTTATTCCATGCACTCTACTTCACAGTCGAAATCAAAGTGTGTATCGTGGTCAAAAGCTGTCAGTATATGTTTTCGAATATGATGAATAAGATATCTTTCTGTGAGCTTTCCGCTCCAAAAAGTAGCTAGGATTTGGGCATCACGCTTTTTGAACACCATAGCAAGCAATAACAAAATAATTGGTAGGACAACCATTCACCCCTACAGATGAGACTTCGACTGAGATTACTTTTCTACTGACTGCGGATCTAAATGCTATGAGACTTCGACTAAGTTTACTTTTCTACTGACTGCGGATCTAACTGCCTAGTTGTACAAAAGTCTAGTTTCTGCCATTGAGTGGCATTAAAACGCAAACCAATTTTTGTGGTACAAAGATGGACAGATATGTTGTTCTTCATATACGAAAACGTATCCTGACAGCTTTAGCCTTCACAAATTGACGATTCCACGTGACCCCAAAAAAAGACGGTCCTGGGTGGCCAAGTGCAATACACGCTATTGCACGATTTGAAGACTAGATGAAAACGTCTGGCCATACAGGCAGTGGTGTGTGACAAGTGTTCCGGTAATTAGTCATACTGGTCAGAACACTTGCAGCACGCCACCCCAAAATGAAAAATTTATGAATAACTCATGGCTAACACCATGTTTTGCTCCTGGCCACTCAGGGACGGTTTGGGGTGGAGCACCATGTGTTGCACGCAATACGTTACGGGTTAACTTATCATTTTAGGTTCTACAGTAATAAAAACTACATATGCTGTGTAATGTGGGGATGTTTAAAAATAAAGTGGTATTCCCTTCTCTGGAATCGTATCATCGTCTTTGCATGGAAAAACTGTTTGAATTACCGTGTAAATATTCCCATGCGTGTTTTGAGAGAAAACATGTTTGTGCCAACCCAACGATGCTTACCCAATGCGAACGACTTCGGCTATAAATCTTTTGAATATACGCCGTTTTCTGACGAATTCTTCTTTTTTCAGCCTCCTCATTTGTCGAAGCCTACAATTTCCATTCCCTTGGATGGGGGCGAGTGGTTAATTGCCCATGTAGGCTCTTTTCTCTCCGAACACGCGATAACTAGCGTCAGATTTCCGCGGAAAACGGTGTTTGCTTGAAGACGGTGTTCGCGATAAAAACCGTTTGCGGCTTTTCACTAAAGATGAAGGTATAAGGGCTGAACAGGTTTGTTACGAATGAACACACCCAAGGAAACCTTTCAAAAACCGGTTCAACGATCCTAATTTAGGGGCACTGCTAATAAGAACTTAAGAAGATTACGGAGCTGGTGACAACGAGAACATTTTTACGTGGAGACGCACGAAACGAAGCGCGCTTTTCGTGTGTATAGGGTCAGCTCTGTCCAACATATCCAACAGACAGGCATTGTCTTATATTTTTCCAGTTTTCATATTAGATAAGCTTCCGTGGATGGGGTTTGAGGTTTAGAGCACATAGGACAGCGGAAGGAATACGTTGTTATTACTGAATGATTATGAGAATTCACTTGAATTTCTTGATCTTTTTTTCCTGTACGCTACGGCATGCGTTCCTATCTCTCCAGCGTTTTATGTTTATATGTTCATTTTTGTATTTATTTTACTGTTGTTTTTCCGTCTTGTTTTTATCATTTTACATTTGTTATTGATTTTTTGGATGTAATCTGATTTCGTATTGATAGTAAGTCTGCGGTAGGAACCCTGTAAAGAAGGTGGAAGCTAAATCTAAATGCTGGAGCACTAAAAATACGAAAAAAACGCGAATCAGCGCTATCGGTCAGCCAGCGTCTCAAGGTGTCGGACAGCATTGACCGACTTCGTCATCAAAATGTAAAAAATACCGTATACGCAGGAAGTTGCCAATCCAGCCATTTCTATGATAACCGTTATGGCCGATATTTGAGGAAAACTAAGCATAACTTAGGTCGTTTAATTTAGTACCTGAGACATCATGTTTTGTTCCATGGCAGGCACCCCGAAAGATCGAACAGGGTGAAACAAACCCTCCCTCACCCACGGTCAGCTGATTGAAATTGCGCCCTCTTAAAAACAGAAGCGATGTCTAGACAATGTCTGGCTTATTCATTGTTCATTGTGTCAACCATTGTGTTAACTGTTTCCCGATATGCACGTAGCAAAAGAACTTGAACATATGGCATATTAGCCAAATGCAACCTTGACGTATTCAAACGAAAGAATTTCAAACACAAAAAAGTGAGGGGAAAAGTATTTGAGTGGCTATTCCATAACGGGATGTGCCAAGCCCCCTACTTTACAATGAATCGAAGTGGCAGTTGTATGCGACTTCGCCTGGACAACGACTTGTGAGCAATTATTACGTTGGCTATTTCCCCTATGTGAAAAAAGAACTTGAATATGGCGCATAACAGAGCAGATGATTCCTCTTCATTTCGTTTTTCTACACGGACATCCTCATGACCCCAAAGTGTTTTTACGTCCAAGCCTCTTGCAGGGAGTACGTAAATGCGTTAAAAAGACGTAGTGACGTTTATGAAATTTTCGAAAGTACCCCAAGTTCTGCGTAGCGCTTTTAGCCTGTAACGCTTTCCTCGAGCTTGAGTCAATCGTTGAGTAAGAGCTCGTTATTATATGGTTATATAATTGGCTCTTACCTGTCATATAATTGCCTCCTACCTGTAACCGAAATATGCATTTTTTTGTTTTCAGTCGAGGAAGCCATGCAATAACCAATTTCAAAGTAGGAAGGTGGCTAAGCAGTTTGTCGGGGAGTCGATTTAATTGTATATTGGGGATGCCTTCTAAAGCAAAAAATACCAACAGTATATCTCCAGTTTGTTGGAACATTTAAATATTTTTTCATTGGCATGCACTAATCATCAACCTTCGCACTTCTTTCAACTTCAGGGCGCCATTCTTTTGATGCTTTGTCTACTAGTTTGAACTTCTTGTTTGTTTTTTTTTTGCTATCGCAATGGGGGAAAGGCATCCCTTATTGGGCATTGATTTTACCTAGGCCTACAAGGGCAAAGGAACCCCTCCACCCTAATAACAAGGTTCTAAGTTTCAGGCAAAAATATACCCCTGAATATGCAGATTGACTCCTTAAAGATCCTTCCAAGACGCTTGAATGTGTAACTTTTTACAAAAAGCTCCCCCCCCCCACCTCTCTTCTTGATTCTTGCATTTTTTTTTTCTTTTGTTCTTATACACTTTTTGGAGCTTCGTGCAAATACTTCCCTTTTGGACGAGGCATGTCCTTTGACTCCTCAAATAAATAAATAAATATTAGCTATTTCTGCTCCCGTCCATACACCTTCCAGTCGTGACGATGCTCTGAATCGTCACTGTCGTGAAATCCACGGTAGGGGATCATGTTTTGGCCGGTTGGAACGGGTATCGTTTTTAGAAATTTGGTGTTAGGGATGGTAGCGTACGTAATATGTCCAGTGTTGTTTCTGTGTTTAACACAAATTTAACTTGCTTCTCCACCCCCTCCCTCCCCCCCCCCCCCACCTCACCGCTCCTCGCGGAGCAATCTAGAAAAGAGTAGAATGGATTGAGAAGGTAAGCTCAGGATCGTACTGCAGCCGATGGTGACGAAAAAATCTCCCTTGACTCAATGCCCATAACAGCTCTGAAATTGATGCCTACGATGAACTTGTATGCCTTTATAAAATTTGAAATTGTTGCAAATCCAAAACTAAATTCGCCGGCAATTCGACTACCTCAAGTGGGCTCGTCAGTTACTTTACTTTGCTGGAGTGGATCGTCGATCTCCTGTCAGTGTCCTGTCACCCGTGAAAATAGCGACTCTTCATTTAATTTTTTAGGAATCAACGAGTTTTTTTTCAAATTTTGTTGAAGACCGTACCAGAATGTGTTCGGGTTGTTAATCACATCACAATCAAATTTTTATTAGGTTTTATCACAGTTATCTTTTGACATTTTACCTATTTCATTTTTAAATTTTTTGAATGATGCCTTCAATACATATATTTATATGCCAGACCTAACTATAATCTCATTGGAGCGGAGATGAACGGAAGCACAACGGCGGAAAGAGGTGGAGCCAGTGATGTGAAAATGCTTTTTGCTTTCGAATTACGCCGCATTCAACGATCGAAAGCGCTCGCTCAGTTTTCCTAAGCAGTCCCACAACTGCCGTCTTCCAATCCAGCGAGCTGTTGCTCTGCCCTCTGTATAGGCCTTCAATTGTAGGATTTCTACGCACTCGGCTGAATCTTCGAAAACCGTGATTTTTTATGAATTTTTGCTACAATTCTTTGATTTTTTGTATCGTGCACTAAAAACACGGAAAGAGAACATCGGAAATTAATGCCGTCAACCGAGGTCGATTTCTGGTTTCATTATTTCATTGTGGTCCTTCACTGCTTGTACTTTGCTGCCCCTGCTGATCAGCTATAGCGCTTGCATTCCAAAGAAACGTTGCGTGCATGGCGCATTCCAGGGAGATGATTAGCGCTGAAGAGTTTATCACTCAATCCTCATACTCTAGAAATATTTGCATTCACTCTTTTTCGTATTCAACAACTTGGTTATATGTTCAATGCTTAATCAATATTTTTGTTACTTTGTTGATACTTACAATGGCTATTTTGCTTCATTATTTATTCATTACTATATGCTTTCACTATTCATTACTTTATTTCCCCGTATTCTATCACTCCGTAGCATTTTGGCGTGGCTGTCAAGTCATCGAACACGTCATGATGCTCTAGCATGGTGGCTAGAGGAGGTGTCTCACAGCCCACCGCGTCCGTAGGATCAAATATTGCCGAAAAAGAATAGGCCTTTCTTACCTGTGGTCAACTATACAGTGAAGCATATATGAGATGACAAATGCTAACAGCTTAAGGTTGTTAGAAGTTATGGAGTTATGGGGTTACAGGCTTGCTGATTTATGGGCACCACGTCGGACCTCTGACGAGACTCGAACTCTTATTTATGCTCTCCTTACACCGCGCTAATCCATTACACTGGCTAATTCTGACCCATCACAATGAACACTCAACTATTCCGCAGATGCTACATGTGCCACTGTCATATTGAATGGTGGAAAGCGTTTTTCAGAGTGCTCATTTTGCGTACGATCCGCTTAGCCAATATTTTGATGGTCTGTTTACGCTCATACATAACCGGCCGTTTTTTCCTCTTGATTGTCCCATTACTCATCTGCCGTCCATTTTATTCTCGCTTCTACTATGACGTGAATGTTTAAGACAGGACTTGACAGCTCTTCGAGAATATTTTAGGCAATGGAAACGGCAATCGTCTTAGGAACCAATACATACTGCACTCTTAGCTCGCACGCGTTGCGAAGCAAAGTTCTGGCCTAACGATACGCACCTCCTAATACCTCACAACAAACGACCGTGAATATTTATAGCTTCTAGAACAAGAAACTGTGAAGGTCGAACTGATAATGCATTATTTCTGCCCATTGGTATTTTAGGAAATCTTGAGACTCTTGATCTTCAAATATGCGTAACCCAAAAAGTTTGCGAGTTGAGATTAATCCCCTCTCCCCTTAAAGGCACCGGGGGGAGGTGGGGAGAAAGAGAGAACTGCGAATGTCTGTTCGCGGGAAATAAACCAGGTTCCACTTCAGAACAGGTGATGTGTGACGAAACTTGCAATAAAAAAGGCTGGGTCTAATCACGGTCCCGCAGGACCGTCTGCAACCTACCCCGGTTAGTAACGCAGAGGGACGCGTAAAAGGACGGGTTCCCGGGGTCCTATTTCTCGGGTTTTTCGCCGTTTTATTTCATTTTGCTGAGCACCCCTACTTTCATATTTCGCAATCTGCCACATTTACCCTTCGTGGTGTCTCTAATGCGTCCAGCGCTGTTTCAAAATACATCTATTGTTGGTGTACCAATAGGCTACAATTCAATAAATTTCATTACAAAGCATTCGCTCACAATGACTGAGCGGTCGCTTGTTAAAAAGCCTTCACGATACCTCTGCTAGCCGCTTTTATTTATAATATTAGTCATTCGATACAGCCGCGAAATCGAGTGGATAGTGTCATCTTCTCCGATTTCTCATTGCCGCGCCCATTTCACTTCCCACATGAGCGCTTCCCTGTACTAGAGCAGATATCTCTTTTTCGCTAGTTCTGTTTGCTTTTATTATTTTTCAAAAAAAAGCAGTAATTTCTTAGTAGGCTGCAGATCAGGGTAGTTTCCACTTACTTCGCCATCTCAGTCTCTTTTATTGCATCTCGAATAAATTGAACTTGTAAATCGTGATAGGTTTGAAAGAGAATACTTCCTCATCATCATTACTGCTTGTACTACATTTTCTACAAAGAGATATTCGTCGAACAATGGACACAGCGATCAATTTTTCAGACTGATGCTTTATATGCTATTCCCTCTAGCTACTGTGCTAGCCTGGCTGAGGCTTTTTGGGGTGGAGTGTAGCCTTTACCTCTCTCTTGAAAGAATAACCACAGAAATTTCTGTTATCCACATAATTATATCATATTAGGTCTATGCAGAATAAATGGCCGAAACGTAATTGGCCATAACTTCGCCCAGACACAACTTTATTTGTCGAAATAAAAACCATTCGAATCTACAGAATTTTGCCAACGATCTGGTAAGGAAAATATACCATCACGATCAAATTCTGGATTGCGAGAATCAATAAAGTCAAGAATGGCATTTTTACCGTGTATAATTTTTCTGCCGCAGGTCTGCATCGGGAACCCGGAAAAAGTGGTAATCCGTCAGGGATAGGTCTGGGGAATAAGGGGGGTGAGGGAGAGGCTCGATGCCTAACTGCATCATTTTTTTACTGGGTGCGCAAAACAACGCAAAACCCCACAGTTTGCAAGTCACCCGGCAGAAACTGATCGAGACTCTCCCTCACCCCCCTTATTCCTCAGACCTATCTCTGACGAATTACCACTTTTTCCCGGTTCTCGATGCAAACCTGCGTCAGAAAAAATTCGCCGAAATTATGCAGGTTGAAAATGCCATCTTTATTAATTTTCGCAATCCAGAATTTTATCATGATTGCATATTTTCTTTACCAGATCGTTGGCAAGGTTGTGTAGACTCGAATGGTTTTTATTTCGACAAATAAAGTTGTGTCTGAGCGAAGTTATGGCGTTTTGAAAAAATAGTCCGTTTTGGCCATTTATTCTGCATAGACCTAATATTTGCTCACTGAGGGCAGCATGAAAAGTTCCGCGCGCATATGCATACAACAATCCCATCGGGTCAGAGCTTCTCAAACTGGCGGACGACGGGGTGGGACGTCCGAAAGGGTTTGACATGGATAGAGACGCAACTCGAGAAGCAAGTCAATATCGGGCGCGAAAAGTTGATTAGCGCTCTGGCCGCTGATGGCCGTTCGAACGTTAACTCGGGTTCGTGGGGGATTCATTTATTGGCGAACATGAATTATGCCTAATACCACAGCATCATGTGTTTTCAATTCATTTTATGTTTTTTCGGACCTCATTTACTCCGGAATCTCTGTCGGTGGCAGTCGATCTTGTGGCTGTGGTGAAGGCTCCGAAGAAGGCGAATTCGCCGAAACGTCAGCCGATAAAGACTTGTTAACAACCTCCAAGCAGTCAAACACGGTAGACAACTATTCATTTTGAGCTTTTCCTTCGCTTGCCAGATTTTTTTATTCCCTAAACCTCATTCTGAATGCATGCACTGCAATAGTTGGTACAAAGCCTTCAAGTGTCACAGTTTGCACCTGGGTGTTTGTGGAATCAAATCCCAATCAAATTTCAAGCTTCAGGCATTTAAGCGCTAATGTCATTCCAGAAGGGAATCGACTATATGGCGTATGGCTATGTAATAAATTAGCGCGGTTAGTGCTTTCAATAAGTTCCATGACGAAGCACTCGCTAACCCTGATATGTGTGCGGTTTCTTACTTTTCACGCTCTTGTGAAGGAACTTCCTTTTGGACCGTGGAGCCGAACGGTCGGGCTATTTTCGCGAATTCGCCTTCCGTTGAGGCAGGTTCTCTAGTACTATAATGTGGTAGTTTGTCGCTTGCTAACGAACAGAAGTTTCTAGAATTATCTGTCGCGTGCGAAGTGCAATATATTAGTTTGCTATGAAATTCGCATTTATTGAAGTGGAAGCGGAAAAAACTCTGCACAACTCTACACTGCTGAAATTTTAAAAGCAACACTGATTTTCAGATGGTAAATATGCAGAATATGTGGGTTTTGGGTGGAACGAAACAGGTTTCTTCGTTAAAATCGCTTCCCATGCAGATCATCGGTTTTTCACCTCACTTTCATTTGCTGGTTCTGGTCGACCAGGGAAACCAGCGTTGGACGAAAAGGGAAGCTACCCAGAACTAGATGTGACAAGGTGGTGTACGAATTGGCACTAAGAGGAAGTTTCTTGGCCAAGGGTCTTCTCTTCCGCTCAAAAGCGGAAGCTATAAAACACAAAATGAGTAGCATCCCACCAGAGGTAGCCGGATTTTCCAAAAAGGAATTAGCTGTTTAGTAGGCAACAATTCAGAATACTTTTATCCGGATATTTGCTGATTGCTGAAAGTCATTCTGAAGATTCAAAACCCTGTGATTCTCTTACTAAACAAAACGAACGTGCCTGCAAGGCTATAAAGGATTGATAAAGAGCTAAAGAGCTTTTTTTATTTCTTCTCATTTTCATTGAAAACTATACAGCTACATACCATGTGCATTCTGATATCTACCAGCACAAAGAATAAAACTAGTTTGCTATATAAATTGTATGAACTGTAATTGAATAGCAGTAGAAACAACAAGAAAATAAATAGATCTATATGTGGGTATGAAACAATGTGAGAGTTCCAAAATTCATTTCAAAAATAGAACCCAAAATTACAATCCTAGAAGGGTGAAAATCCTTTTGCAAACTCTTTTGCAACCGTCTTTTTGTGAACGTTTTCTGATTCGTTTGGAATACATAATTTTTGGAAGTTTTACATTGTTTCATACGTATTGATATTGTCAGGTTATTCTGCTGCTATTGCACTTGGACGTACGGTGGAGTATTAAGCCACACGACCAGTTAAAATCCAGCAATAATTAATTCATTTTAATATTGTGGTGTACGGAGCTTCATGATGGTTCGAATGCTACGGAACAGAGGAGACCCCGAAAATTCATTCAGTAATCTCAAAGGACGCAGAAAAGTTTTCGAAATATTGCCAGTCAGTGCAAGTGTTGAGCGTCGACTCCGAATTTTTCCAAATAAAAATTATGCGGGACTTTAGAGCAGTTTTTGAGATTTGATTGAGCTCTTTGGGTAACTTTTAGGGTATATAGTATCGAAAGCGGTTCATTTAATTACCCTATCACACTGCAACTGCCAATATGGCAAATGTCTGCTTTCCATTGTGACGATTGAGAGGAAGTCTTTATCAGCACTTGGATGGACTAATGAATCCCATGTCCATCATTCGATTACAGCTCAAGCATCTCTCGACTCCCACGTCGTTTTGATTTTCGGCTAATTCAATCAGATAACAAGCTACCGAGATCTCAATCTCACCATCGCAATCGTTCAGTGATCGGTAGGCGTTCGTTGAACAATTTCTCAACATATGAGGTCCAAAAACTTCCCAGATTCAATTTTCACAAGAGTTTTCAAGTATAGGGAAGGGAGCGCAAAAGTGTAGAGTTGTTCCGGTTCATGAACCCGTTTGAGGTGCACCGCACACCTCTTCACTTTTCAAAATTGTGGAAACCGGCATTTACATAGTTGTACCTCAATTAGGCTGCGTTCACACCCAACTGAATGGGAATGTTGGCGCACTGGCGTGAGGTAAAATGTACTTATCGATCGAGAAAATGAGCGCTTTGGCGCATCTGCGATTTGTGAGAATTGGCGCATTCGTGTCATGCGTAAGATACGTATCGATCGAAAAATGAGATTTTGCATCCGCGCATCCACGATTTTGCAACTAGCCATTGCAGATATCGACTTTCGATAAGACATAGAAAATCAAGAAGTAGAAAGGGGAAATGCTCGAAACTACCGCACGTTGGCACGCGCCGCGATCAGCTGTTTGCGGTGGCTAGAGTGACGTGGCTACGTCAAAAATCCCAAGTCGCGGGTGCGCCGATCCACCGAAAATCCCCAGTTGGGTATGAACGCAGCCTTAAATGCGACATAGTGTCCTACAGTATCTTATTCATATTCATTTCATATTATTGCGTATGTATTTATAAGCGGATCCAGCCATTCTTCGATTTGGAGTTCTAGTCTGTTATTATGCCAGGAAAGACCCATCTATCTGATTTCGATGCTGCTACGTTCGATCGGTTGGGTGGAAATTGACCCCAGTGATCTGTCATTAGATACAGTGCATCTTCCGTGGTCGCTGCGCCAACCCTTCCACCAAGTTACCTAATTATCTGATCTTGTACCGCTTATTTCATTATGGCGGAGAAAGTATTGTAGTGGTAGGTGGCCGCACTCTCAGCGGAGAAAGTATTGTAGTGGTAGGTGGCCGCACTCTCACTCGCACGGTACGGAGTCGAACCCCGCATCAATGGACGTTCAAGCCAACCGTGTTATCCATCCCTCCAGGGTCGGTGAATAAGTATCGGAGTCGTTCAGAAGGAGAAAACACCGACCAGAACATCCCTTGCTCCATTGCGAAAACCAAATCGCATTCACGTGCCAACATGATTCTGAATGGGAATGGAATGCATGGCGCCTCTCGACAAGTGATTGATTAATGCCCAAAACTTTATCGTTTACCCTTTTTATTTCACCCTCCCTTAATTTGTAGACCGATATTTTCACCATCCGCAAAATCTACCCAAAGGAATCATCCACGGATAATTGAGCTTCTTTGTTATCCATATATTTACATTGTATTTGCCTAAAAAGAACCTCATGCAAAGTTTCACGCGAAAATGGGGCCCTTAATTCTCGGCGCGGTGGGCGGGGCCTGCGAGTAAAAGCCGCGTCCCGTCGTTCGTCGCGATTGGGTACGGAGAGTGGAACTGTTAACGTAGCTTTCTGCTCCTTCAATGCGTCTCCGATCGCAGCGGACGACTGGGTAGGCACTTTCTCAGCGGCCCCGCCCACCCGTCCGAGATTTTTGGTGCTGTATCTTAGCCGAATTCTCACTTTTTCGCGCAAAACTTTGTATGCAACCCTTGTCAACATAAATATATGGGTGGTAGAGAAGCTCATTTTTACATAAACGATTCCTTTGGATCGCCCTTTCATCCTACCAACTGCAGAAGTAAATCGAACTTGAAATTACCCGTCTCATCCTCACTTCAATTTCCTCTAATTGAGATCGAATCACCAACTTATTTTGATGAAAAGGGGAGCTGCTATCTCTTGATTGAAACTTATTTTATACCTCAATGGCGCAGGATGTGTGTAAGTGCCTAGGGGGGCTGGTGCTTAAGGGGAACGGTTTAAGGGTATTTGGCTACCTCTCCTGGGTTCGCCGTGAAATATGACTGAGTGGCCTGGATGAGTGAATCCTTCTTATAATTCCTTACCGAAAACCGGTACGACAACGGTAAACAGAGTTGCCTCCACGATTTAATATCATTCGAAATGTACAATGTGCAATGTACTATGAAATGTAATATAAAATTTCGAAATGTACACAATATAAAGTAATAATGTACAATGTACAATAAAATGCAATTTTAAATCACAGATATTCAGTGTTGTTGTTATTACTTCATAGAAGAGAAACCTGCGTGTAATATGATATTTCGAAATGTACACACTATTATGTAATAATGTACAAGCACTATTAGGAGTATAGATCATATTCAATTATGTTATTATTACTCCCATGTACAGTATAGTGCCCTAGGTAACTTTACGTTGGAACCATCAGATTTACTCCCATGATCACAATTCAACGCGGCACATCCTTGTAGGGATGTGCCTCGTTGAATTGTGATCATGGGAGTAAATCTGATGGTTCCATCGTAAAGTTCGGCTTTTTTTTACCCATGAACCCCATCATAATTTGCCGCACGGCGCTATTTGTTCATTTTATCTTCATCTGAAAATTTTGTCGACACAAGCCTTTTTTGTTGAGTTTGTCAAAGTACCTGGGTTCCAGCGGAAAAATATTTTTTACAAATCCATGTGTTCATGTAAAATTGCATGTTTTTTGGTGGAAATAATGTTTAGGGATGCCTCAATCTTAGGATGGGTGACATGGCGATCATGCTTGATCATATTGCACGCAGCATTGATGTTTACTGAAACAACAGCTAATTTTAGACCTACAAACACGATTGAATTCCCTAAATCAACGATACACTGTGGTCTCTGATGGTGCTTCAATGCCAGATTTTTTAAAAAAATTTTAAAAATTTCATTTTCATTTCCTGAAAAAAAAAAACGAAATTTCTCAGATGAATATAAAATGAACAAATTGCGCCGTGCAGCAAATTGAATGGTGGGGTTTTTACTTAAAAAAAGCGAACTTTACGATGGCACCGTCAGATTTACTCCCATGATCACAGTATTGCCTATTCCCGAAATATAAATAGTGCCCCTCGTAGCGATTCATCTGTATTGAAAGATTTAAAGTTCTCTTCGGCCGTGGCGGGCATATGTAGGAGTTCATTCCCGCACCATGAGAGTAGGAGTGCACGCCACTTTCCACTGCACCACCTCCGGCGTTGTTTTTATATTGTTATTTAACCCTAGTATCTTTTCATTATGTGGAGTGAGATAGTGACGATTAACACCACACGCATGAAGTCCTCCTATGGAAATCAAGTTTCCCATCTCTCCGAGGTGGATCAGTGCCTTCCCGGAGTAGCCATTCATCCCATATTTACGGGGTTACGAGAAACAGCTGGTACAGGAGACAAGAAGCACTGGCTGAAGTTTCTGGTCCCTCTACACATTACGAACAAATCCCATTCAAACGTGCCTACTATTCTTATGCAAAGAGAGTGGAGTATACCAAGAAATTTCTCATGTTTTTTCCTCTCTCCTCAATTCCTTCATTATTCCCCAAGTGTGGTGCTTTCGAAAAAAATAAGATTTTAGAAAAAGATCGACACGACTTCTTGATCAATTAAATATTGGAAATTGTACAAGAGGTCAGGACTAAGTACGCGACGCATGACTGGTTAATTTTCCCGGAGTGAAATATTGTGTTTCAATTGATTGCTGGTTTGGCCAATTTTTGTCGGCTGGACGTACCTTTTTGCCACCCTAAATGTCGGCCCTATTCTGACAAATTTAAAAACTGAATACGTTACTTTGTAAAGCAGGAAAACCTCTTTCAAATGATATATGCTGCAAAAACATGTAATTTCATAGGAAAAATTTATGCTTGAAAAAAAAACGCTATTACTTATGGAATGACCCAATATATGACATGATGTTACTATGATTCCAGTTTGATGGTCATAACTATACAATTGGTTATAACTGACTGTAACTATAATTATAGCTCTTTTTTTCAATTTTTTTTCCTTCTACGTTGAAGTTCCTACCAGGCTTATTGTTAGCACCACCTCCCTCTTCCCATTCCCGCGTCTAAAGTAATTACCCTCTAAGTTGCGTATGGACCATTCCTCTTGTCGCCGAGTCCATTCAATTTGGGTGCAACGCTTGTCAGCAAGTTAATAGACGGGAGCGACGATGTCACTGAATGGGTGATGAGGATGGAAGACGGAAATGGCCAGCAGCTGTCAATTTTGCACTCAGCCACTCGCAACTAACACTCTAGTCTTCTGTTCTGAGATTATTATGTTATCGAAACTAGCATTTATTTAAAAAAAAAAGGACAAAAGGGCTCAGCTACGAGTGACTGTCACGGGACGGCACATTGTATCGTAATATCATATTCCTCGTTTAATGGGCATTATTCGATGGCATAAATGTATTTGCCCTTTTGTTAAAGTTTACTCTTACCGTATCTTGTCCCCTCCTGCCATGAATCAAATCTATCACATTGCACTTTATTCTTGAAAGTTCAGCTGCAATTCACGCAACACTATAGTGTGTTGACACTTTTAACTATATAGTCATTCACATTTTGTTTTGTTGATTTTTATTTACATTCTAGATTTAAAATTATTATATATACTCTTCTTTTGGAATTTTTATTTGTTTCTCCATGTTTATTGGTCGAAAAATCTACGACATGCTTCCGTAAATGTCCGGTCAATCAACCCTTTTTCAGTTTTTATTATACTTTGACGTCTATTTTGAAAAGCTCAGGGCGATCCAACCAGGCCTCTAAAGTATTGACAATTTTGGTTTGGATTTTTCATATTTATTTATTTTTATCAATTACGCTTTATACGGAAGTTTTTGTTCATTAATTTTTCGTGTTTACCGATTAACTCAAAACTCGCAACTGGTTGCTTCCGTCGACCATTCGTTCTTTTGTAGGCTCGGCTTATATCAGTCTGTTTTAAAGTAGTAAACCTGCACTTATGTTACCAGAATATCAAGTTAACATCTGTCGAGGCCAGAGCATGACCGGGCTATTAATAGCGGAGGCTCTGTGATTTAACTATAAGACCAGACGTCAAGCACCATCTCACGAACAGGATACCCGTAAAGGTTCACATCTGGCGATCACAGCACAGCGGAAGCGTAGCCGTACATATGAATCGGTTGGAAAGTAGATGTTTGTATAAGAGTATCATGCCATCCAGTCCTCCCGTCCTCCCCATAGCTACGCAGCTTCCACACGGTCCAATAAAGCACACCTAAGAGATCGCTGCCCTCCTCCAAGATTTCTTTTGACACTGAAGTCAGGCCTCGTTCTCACCTAAGACCTTCCCTCGGAAGATCCAAACGTGTTGCGAGGGAAACATGGCCTAAAGAGGGATCGGTTTGGCTATTCTGTTTGAACATAGTATTACTTTGATGCGTTCAGTGAGTACAAAATTATCAGCGGTAGGGCCTAATGTCATTCTCATTTCTCCCATTGCAGTGATTGAGACTGGTATAAAAAGCGTTGAAGCTGCCCATAGCGAAAGAAATTCGTTCGAAAGCGCTGTTTGGCGAGATGGGTAACTTCGCAGCCACTCTTGAATCTTCTGTTCCTCATATTCCTTTGATATCATATCCTGGCTAGGCGATTCACCGTTCTGGGATTTTTACTGCCTCAGAAATCCCAAGTGAAACCTCCGCACTCCCAGATTTCAGTACTGGTAGTGGTCGTCCACAACATAAGGTCCGGACATCTCCAAACCCTCTCTTTCTACTTGTACCGCGTTCATACTCAACGCCAGCCGCAGTGGTTGCGTTCACTGGCAGCGAGGCAAAGTGGCACGGGGAAGGTGCAGAGACGACGAAGGCAACGAGACAAGGTGGCATAGACGGAGACGCAGAGGCATGCAGCCGCGCCCTATCGCCGGCACCGCAGAGTGAGAACGCGGCCTTATGCTTTCTGCAAAAAAAATTCACTGAAATCGTACTGTGCGTGGTTTCCTCTCATTCATATAGTACTGTCAGTAGTGAGCCGATTCTTCTTTTTGCTTTTCACGTGTAGGAACCCCCTTTCATCACAAGGGGTCCAGTGGGGAGCAGCAGTCAGTTCCGCCTACTCCATCTCCTTCTGTGTTCCCACTGCCTTCTATAGCTAAAGAGGACGCCTTCTGAAATAACAATTTCATGATTTTTTTCGAAATCGCAACGGCTATAATGATCATTCCTTGCCTTCCAGACTTATTTGTTGCTGGACATGCATGGGTGCTGTATTAAAGGGAAGTCCAGCTGTTCCTACAAAGAATGGATGTACAATAGTACCGCATACTCCATACAGCTTCTTCATTCCATCTGCTTAGCCTGATTGGTTGTAAAACTTTCCGAGGACATTATCCATTCGATCTTCCCAACAATTGGAAAGGGGTCTTAAGTGCGTGGCGTATACCCAACTACTGATGAGCTTTGAGATTTTTTTTATCAAATCGGGTGAAAGACCTGTTCACTGTCCTCGTCTCATGAAATATTTCTGATTACCGCCGTGTGATGTCTGCAACAAACAGCTGATTGTAGGGTTTCTCAATCCAATTCGGACAAGCTAGAGTCCAGAGAAGCAGAGCCCAAGTATCACATACAGTGGAATAAGCCACTATACCTTTTCTATCATATTCTTCCACTCATTTTTATCTCATCTTCGCGAATATTTATTTATTTATTTTATTTATTGCATGCACAACAGGTACATGAAGCATGAGCTACTAAAATAGAATAGCACCAACGAGCAACATAATCCAGAGAAGAAACGTCATCTTGCTAAAAGTCACAGGAATGTAAAACAAGGAATTCAGCAGCATATGAAAATAAGAAGAGAAAAATAGTTCCGATTTGTCTCAGTGTCAGATGCGAACAAGTAATCGATAGCACCATTACGACAAGTAATTGCGCAGTGCCTTTTTGAACTGAAATATGCTCCCTGGCAAGCCAAATCTCTTGGCAAATTTACAAAATTCAGAAGCAGCCCGACTGACAAAAAACTTGGCTCTGACATCTGACCTTGACCTAGGAAGACCAAGTTTGAACTTTCCGCCCCGAGTAGAAGACGGACAAAGGGTGAGAGCGCCTTTAAGGTCTACCATTGACTTTCCTAAAAGTATAAAGTAAGCCAATATCACATCCAAAAAATCGATATCACGAGTAATTTAACTTCCAACAACACGTTCGGTCTCTCATTCAACCCAATAAAACACCAGACGCCGTCATCAATTACCTTTTCACATGCACTTCAACCCACTAAAGGTCTGCGACAGAGAGCTGATTGTAGGGTTTCTCAGTTCAGTTCGGACAAGCTAGAGTCTAGAGAAGCAGAGCCCAAGTATCACATACAGTGGAATAAGCCACTATACCTTTTCTGTCATGTTCTTCCACTCATTTTTATCTCATCTTCGCGAATATCACATCCCAAAAATCGATATCACGTGTAATTCAACTTCCAACTCTCTCAACCCACTAAAACACCAGACGACATCATCAATTACCTTTTCACATGCACTATGGGGTCAGCGGGCTAACCCAAAAATGTGTCCTTCATACGAGTTGAGTTTGTGTACGAATCTATGAGTCATATTCGAATCTGTACATGCAAAACATCACTATCGCTCACTTGATCGCATCAAGGTGAGGCGGCGCCGTGGTGTTCGTTTCGGTTCCACTTTTCCCATTTGAACATTTGTTCTCAGTGGCTTCCATCTACAATTTAGGTATCTACATTTGCACTTTCATTTGTTTTCATTCGTCCTTTTAACAATCGCATCCAATAATAGCTCATTGTACAAATAAGACCTCCTTCGCCGTCCATTTCGAAGAGGGCGGACCACGTTGAAAAAGGGCGGCTCGCGTCAAAACAGGTGGCAACTATTGAAACCGGACGGCCTGTCAAAGAAAAGCCCACAATCACAGAGAATATCCTCACAATCTTCTTGGGCTCCTAGCTTTCATCCGGTTGACTCACTCCATAATCTTCATGGGCCACATTACCCCCTATCACAGTTTTTGAAGGGAATGCAATATAGTTTGATTTATGTGGTAGAGAGAATGTCATTGATGTTGAGTTTAGGTAAAACCTTCTCCAATCACCCCATAAAAAGAGATTATCGTCGTTTTCATTTACGATGAGTGATTTGGATGACACGAAGGTTTCCATAGCAACTCTCGTTCAAAATGCCTGATCACACTTGCATAATACCTCTTCTATATTGGCTGGCTCTTATCTCGTCCAAGAAAGGGTACCTTTTCATGGAAATTTCCCATAATTTCGAACGCTGAAGAATCCTGTTTGACGTTAAAACAACTTTCCGGCTAGAAATTTTTCTACGCATCGGCGGTAACCTTGTGCTCTTTACAAAACAATCATTTTTTCACTTTTTATTCTTTTCATTCCTCATTCTTTTTGTTCCTCGGGATACTGTATGTGTTCTGCAAAAGTTAAATGTCAATATTGACGATACTTTTTTAAATTTCTTTACTAAAATTCTAGAATTCAGTAGTACGTCGCGAAATTCTTCGTCCTCCCTTTCGCCCTTCCTGTGAAGGTTCTCAATACCATTGCTGTTTCTTGGCTGAACGTTTGCTTCGAATTACCGTACGTCCATACGAACCTCCCACCTTGTCATGAAAAGGGGATCATCGCGAGAGAGGGCAAAGCTCGAGTGATCGAAAATTTCTGGGAAATACCTTTACATAAATCTAGATCGATGATGAGAATTTTTGTTCAAATTTGTTCTCCTTACGCTTGCTTTGCATATAAAATTAATTTTTATCAGATTTACCATATTAACTATGTTTTTAAGTGTGAGGTTATATATGCGGTGGCCCTGTGGGTGGGGTAAACATTCTAGGTTACAGCACAATGCAAACAAGAGGAGAGGACAATGCCAAGAAGTTATCGTAAATCAGGAGTGTTGATTAACTAGCAGGTCTAGTCTTGGAAGGGATGGAATCTCGGGGTAAAAGCACCACATCTGTCCTTCCCTCCCCCCCCCCCCCAATGTCCTCATACAGGGGGGGGGAACGGGGCCGAAATACGACTCAACATCAAATAACCTCTACAGTATTAGCGGTTGCATGGTAGTACTGAGTATCTTATTACCGTAATTTTCGTGTTGCTCACTTGAATTCAATCATAATTTCTTTCATAGCCGACACGTTCCGCGCTTATCATCTAGCCTGGAACCATTGCTAACCTCGGTAGTTACGACCACCCTCATTCCGCCCGTCAAATACCACCCTCCTGTTAAGGAGTCTTCGTCCCCCCGGTGTATCCCGTTCACATAGCGTCTCAGCTTCCTCTGCTGAAGTTAAAAGCCTCCGTATATGAAGTACTATGTTTGTTGAAGTGGGTTGAAGTGTTGAAGGTTGTTGAAGTGCTTTTAACAGCTGAGAAGAACATACGACGCTACGTGTATTTCGGTGGGGGAGGGGGAGGGGGACTTAGTATATGTAGTCATTACATATATGGCCACATCGCAGCAGAAGCCCTGAGGTGACTAAACCACATCTACCTCAACCCCCCACCCCCCTCCCGTGTTCCCTTTGGGTCAAATAAACTCACGGGGGAGGGAGGGGGGGGGGGGGGAGAGGAGACGCAACTTTGCGTCGACATCGAAGCTCCTTCCCCTCCCTAGGCTTAGGCTAAAATTCATATCCCCTCCTTCTACATGAAAAAAAAAACATCTGCCAAAGCATCAATCTCATCTGCTTTAGCCTGAGCCTAGGAAGGGAAACGAGCTTCGACGTCGGTGAAAACTTTGCTTTTCCCCCTCTCCAGCCGATTTTATTTGACCCTTCCCTTTTCTATCACGCTATCAATTTTTAAAGGATGATTCCGTATACGAAGTATTAAAGTCGCTAGCGATTGCTGAACTCAAAAACGAAAGGTCGCGTTTAAGATGTCGCGACGTCGCGCGCGACCCTTGACATTTGTTGCTTGCCGTCTTCATTCGCTTTTATGTTTAATCGATTACCAAGTCATGGTTATTTACATTAAAAACTCATTGTGTTTACTCAACTTTCATGTCACTTTTACAGCGATAGCACTCAACGTCATCTGGAACGTCAGAGGAGTGGCGGAGTTCTTGATTGATTAACTGACACGGGTGTAGTGGTCGTGAAATGCTTCATCGTCGTGGCCACAGAATTCTAAATATTATTATTTCAATATGTTTGGTTAGTTTGACACCTAGCTTTTCGCTTATCGTCGCCGTTTGTTTGAAGAAGGAAAGGCATATCGATTTTCAGTTTGGTTTATTCGTCGTTATCATGAAAGGACCGTCTACGGACAGTGTTCTGTCGAAAACACCGTCATTCCCTGCATTACCAGACATTATTATTCAGACGACAAAAGAATTAGAAGCTGATTTAGCCAATGATTCTGTTGCTGATTATGAAACTGAACAAGACATGTCCGTTTGGCCATTTCAAAGTGAGTTCAGTGCTTCTTCTCATTGGATTTATAACCTTTTGCCTTTTACCCGCTCGAATCTGACTTTTATGGATATACATGCGTCTAATATTTCCTAATTCTTTCAAGTTTTATTTCTAATTTTGGATATATCTTATGTCTTTTTTTTTTCTCATGGGGCTTCCTTATAGCTAGTGCATTTACGCCATTGAACACTTTTGTTGGGCATGCTGAATACATCTCATCAGCATCGGAAGAGAATGGAAACGATTACACAGCCTTCGGCACTGAATTTTCAGGAAGCAATTACCTAGAGACTGCACTGTTTGTCTGCAGCCACAGTGGTGAGGCTGCAAACGGCGCAAGCATGTTTTCGTTGTCGGAAGCAAATTTTTGAAAAAGCATACTCATAAATTGAGGAAATGATTCTAAGGAGTGATAACTGGGGAGCGGTGAGCTCGGTTTTTCAGTGGCTGTCGCTTTAAATGAGCAGCCCATGTGGCAGCCGATGTATGGGAAGCCTCAGAAGCAGTTTATCTTCCAACCTGTGGGATGTATGTAGATTACTAATTAGTTTGCCAGGATCTCTCGTAATTTTTTTCTTTTTTTCCTTGATAGGAAGGATGTTTTTTTAATCTCAGGCTTTTTCAAAGGTGTTTCCATTTCATATGTGAGGCAAGGAAGGATATTCATACAACTAGGAAATCAGCATGTTTTTTCAACTTTCGGTGGTAAATCGGGTTACATTCTCTGAATTATGTAGGGGTGCGCATTGCTTTCAAATCATATAGGTTAGTGTGTGGACCATATAGTGTTGGACCTGCCATGGTAACTCGACGCGTACCATTGCCAATTTACATTGCCATATCCAAACTATGTTTATATCCTATGCATTTGTATCATATCATATGTTGTTTTCTTATACTGCACAAAAATGCTAAAACACAAAGCAGCTTTGGAAAGTTTCTCAAATTCTCTTTATGATATAAATCTGTTGAGTAATCTATGAGCTTCAGGGTCAAATGGGAATGTGACCATTTCCGGGGATGAGATAGTGCGTTCAGTGGATTTTCTCAATGAAAACTTCGACTTTTTGAATCTTGGAAAATTTGGACCTGTCGAAGATGTAAAGATTGTCATTGTTGTACAGGTATCCACATATCGTACTGTTTTTTATTTTTTTTTTTTCTGCTGTTCTTCCTATATTGTAGAAGAATCCTCTTCAGCGGACTGCATATTCTAGGTTCATAATCGCCCAAACTACCTTGCATACCTCATTGAATCCCTTCGTCACACTAAAGGTATTGACGAAGCATTGCTTGTATTCAGTCATGATATTAATGTTACGCCAGTTAACGAAATGATAAGAAATATCACTTTCGCCCGGGTGAGTACTTTAGCATCGTCTAGTCTCTCTTGCTTTTGATAATCTTTCATTTTCACCTAATTTCAATCCTTTTATCCGCCTTTTCAAAAACCAGATATGTGTCCAGGTGCGGTAGAGCAGTCTAATCTTTTTTAATCAGCATTAAGCTGTCACAAATTCTGGCGTACATGAGCACCACTTTTCCATGCGAAAGTCGTGGTTTTTATCGCGCTCATTTCGTGATGGGGAGCCATTTCAATGATCTTATTTGTTGATATTATAACAGTGTTTGAGTTATTATGGTCCTGGTAGTATGCTTGATTACAGACTTTATTCAGGTTCTTCAAATTTATTACCCCTATAATATGCAAATATTTCCGCATGTTTTCCCTGGTCAGGATCCCAAAGATTGTCCCGAAAAGATGGGGAAGAAGGCGTGAGTTTCTTCGTCCTAGTAGTAGTACTAGCGAGTTATGTCGATCTGGTATTCATGGGATTTCAGAGCGCTCGCTTCGCACTGCCAAAATTCTCTGTATCCAGACAAATATGGCAACTATAGGGTGGCAAAGCTTACGCAAGTTAAACATCATTGGTGGTGGAAGGTGAGCAATGTTTTCAGCGCATTTCTTATTTTATTTTCATTGCTTATTTTTTCTTATATCTGGTTTTGTATAAACTCCTGCTGTTGTTGTGTGGCTTGTTGAAAGCAACCTCATTTTGAAAAGTTCATAGAAGTATTTGAAAAACCAGCGAATCTCAGATATCGTCATCACCTTAATCGCAATCGGGGGTCATTATACTTGCATGTATCGCTGACCTATCTTCAGTATCCTTAGTTTATCGCTAACGGCCTTTCACTTTGCCTGTTTCTTTGAGAAAGAACAGTGCACAGCGGGAAGGAAGATGGAGAAATGTTAATCTCACCCAGAATTTCCATCCAGTCTTCGGTTGAATCAAATACCGTCCAGTGGCTTACAATTATTTCTTGGCGCCATTCACATTTCTGCTTATTTTGTTGATTTGATTGTGATAGGGTGTTGAATGAATGTTTTGGTTCAGAATATCTACTTCTCAAAGTAGTAAAGCTTGAAAAAAAACCTTTTCTCTATTGTGTGAAGTAGCACCAAAAGCCAAATCCTTCATTTTTGACTCTTCAAAGACTTGTGCATCATCTCTCCACGAAGAAACGATGCTTACCGCATGGCTAGCTTCATGGCTGTTGTTCAGATGAACTACGTCTTCGATGGAGTGTTTGATCGATACGGTCTTTCTGATGCGTGGGTCTTGCTGCTTGAGGAAGACCACTACGTTGTTCCCGATGCATTACATGTTCTTCATGACATTATACAAAACCAAAAGAAGTAAGTTCTACTATGTGTACATAATATTGCAAGTTCAAGTCTTTCATGCTGCGTTGGTCGTTGTCATTCAATTTGAAAATTTTGATCATCTACCAGATAGTAACGAAAATATTTGAGGTATTGTGAAAAGTGCGAAATCATCTCATTGGGATCCTACCTTAAAAACTTCAACGCATATGGACCAAATATTGCGAAACTTGGAGCTCATCCATGGTATAGCTCCAAGCATAACATGGGAATGGCATTTCGACGTGAAACTTGGATGAAAGTAAAAGCATGTGCTGAGGTAAGTAAAGCTGATTCGAAATGCTTGGTGTTCCATCTGTTGCAACTCCTTCCACCAGTTTTAAGCATTGTATCCACATACCCTCTGATATATGATTATGATATTAATATTAGTGTCATGCTCAAAATATAATGGAGTATTAAGAAAGGGAGGGCGTCACAGAGTAAGAAGAAGTGTAGAACTAATTACCTCCACCCTTCGTTAAAAACGATTTCTCAGCCACATAGCTGAAATGTATCACGCTTCTTTCTCTTCGTTTTTTTCGATCCAGTAACCTTGGTTTCATCTCCTTTTTCTTTCAGCTTTTCTGCAAGTATGACGACTACAACTGGGACTGGTCACTAATGCAGGTATTACTCGAAAGCGCATTACTTGTATTTGAACTGTAAGAGAGTTTGTTAAAGGTAGTGGTACGATGTCTTCCACAACGTTTCCGAGTGATATTTACGAAAAGTCCTAGGGTTATTCATATTGGCGACTGTGGACTTCATACTCATAGGTTAGCTTCTCAGCTTTTATCGGTGGTTTCACTTCATTAGACCTCTTTGTACGGGTTATATTCAGATGTAACGCGCACGACACGTACACCTCAACGCGTGCTCTGCTGGAGGAGCATGCGAAGTCCTTCTTCCCAGCACAGCTCAAAGTCACTGATGTAATTCTGTTTCTTTTTGCTTTCTATTTCATTTTTATCATAAACCGTGCACTACTTTTTATTTTAATATAATGTCATAGCAAATTGTTCATTATATGCGTGCCTGCAACATAGACTTTGTTTGAGCTGCTTTCATTTCTCCCTTTGATCACTTATTCATATCTCTTCCATCAATGTTTACGGTGTGCTATCAGGTGATGGTTGTTCGTAGGTGCCTTTTGTTGAAGTGAGGTTTTTACCTATCAAGGAATGATAGTCGAGCTATAACGTTGTCGTCATTGCCGCACTTCTCTGGACAATTTGTCCTGTAGATAACTTTTCAAAGAGTGAAGCAAGGCCTCGGAAGCCAAGCATCCAAGAAATAAGGAAATAGGGCAGATTGATTCAGTAGGAAGCCTGGTGTGAGTCGGTCCGTGAGATTGTAAGGCAGCCTTGTAGCCTCGAAGTTCCTCGAGTGCTGCGTTTGGCAAAGTTTGTTTAGTTACCATGGGTTATCCATTCGAAAGATTGATTCACTCGAATATTTGCCAGACAATTATTGAGATAGTTTTCTTTTCTAACATTCGAAATGTATTATACTCAGTTTCATGAAGAACTGGTTCCAATAAGCTTGAAGATGGAAGTACAGTATCGCTGGTGCTATCGCAATGATTGGGGGGGGGGGGGGGGTGGGGCATCCTACTATGGACTCTCCACCTAAGCCAAGTAAGGGAAAAGAGCTCCTTTCTTCCTCCTTCGAGGCTTACGCAAAGATATACGCCTGAATGTGCAGGAATGCTCAAAAATCCTTCAGAGGTACTCAAAAAAGGAACTTCTTGTGAGATATCCCTCCCCTCACTGCGATAGCACCGTATCGTTCAATAAAGGTTAATATGGATGTATTACAGGTATCGCTTCGGTCTCCGAAGCCCTCGAAGGAAAATGGCGGATGGGGAGACATACGTGATCACGCGCTCTGTCTAGCCAATACGTTCCCATTGAACAAAACAGCTCACATGATCCCCGAGTTGCATGATTTGATGCAATCTTCGATTCACATCGCCATTGGTATGGCTCGAAAGGAAGGCTTGTGAGCACTTCATCTTTTCTTCCAAAGTTTTCTGATTCTATTGAACATATCTTCCCAAACATATGCTTGCCTTAATTTTCCCATGTTTTCCTTACTTCTGGTCCAATAAGTCATAATTTAGTTGCAAGGTAGAATCCTCATAACAATTTTGTAATCTGTTTTCAAGCTTTTTTTCTTGATCGTATAATGGTTTTTCCTTCGCCTCATCTTTGAATTCGACGGGTCATTTGTCTGAAGGTAGTCCTGACATTATTTTATCTTGTTTTGTTTTTGCACTGCAACGTAAGTACGGCTTCTGATTGCTTGCCAGTTTTGAAATCTCTTCCCGGTTGTCCACCTAACCATTGGTGAAACAATAACATACCTCCATAATCAGTGATGTAATGAGAAATCAGCAATTTTACTCCATTTTATATTTTAATTATTTTAATGTATATTTTTGCTCCATACACCGGGTAATGGCTTTACTCATTTTTCAACTGTCCAGACTTCTTTAGTTTTGGTACATTTCAATTAGTCATGCTTGGTAGTTCTATGCTACATATTACGGGTATTTATAAATCGTTAATGTTCAATATTCGTGTTTCTTGTTGTCGTTATTGATCGAAATTATGATCTTAACGGAATTACAAGGCGTTTGCGTCTGATATGCGTTGTGGTCGATGTCCGTTTTTAGTAATCTCGCATGGAGGGTCACGAGATCGCTGAATTCGAAGTATAGCATCAGTATTTAGACTGAGTTTCCAATAGTTCGTACAACATTCAACAGAAGCAGATTCTTGTGATGATTTTTACACTTTGTGTGTGATTTTCTGAAGATCTGGAAGATTATTTGGCATACTTAACTTCCAATTCGAAGAGATATACTATGACACTAAACAGGTCTCAAACAAGTAAATAGCACGAAAATAACTTGTATGTCATAATTTTATCGACGCATCATTCTTTGCCCTTGTTCAAACCCTCCTGGTTTTTTCCCGTATCTGGTGTATAGAAGATATCAAGACCTACTTCATCGCCCGTAACAGACCGATGTACCTGAGAGCAGATATGATCCACAAGGCTATGCCATTAGCGTAATTACCCGTGCTAAGTGTTGCTTACGGCTCCGCCTCTGGCATGTACTTTGCGAGAAAAGGTCATGCAAACGATTGTCCTAAACAGATGAGAGGGATAATCGTAGATCGGTATGGTCTGTTATTGCACATGAATTAAGAGCTGCTGGCAAGCCGATCTGAAATGGAATGACCTGAAATGTCTACACGCGTATCCACATACGCCAGGTCCTCTACCAGTTTCCTATGTTTGGAACAAATTAGTATTAAATGTCAATCTTATATCATCATCACCACTGCCTAGAAACTATCGTTGGAGCCTAATTTCATTGTCAGCGGTAAACTTTTAGCTGAGCAAAAACTCTCAGCCAAGGACCCTCTTGACCGAAAATCTGTAAGATTTTGAATTTGCGATGGTATTCTACCAATATTCAACTGAATTACTTCGTTTCATCACTCGACTATAATCGTTCTATCTTTTATATGCAATAGTAGAACAGTTTTATTATACCCTGTAGTACTCCAAAAGGCGCACACGATTTTGGCTGATTACCATAATATACTACCGAGCCCAAAGCAATACTCAGCGATCATCGAGCTCATTTTTTGCCGGGGTATCGAATGAATATTCTATTTACTATTTATTGCAACTATTAGGTTGTCCCGAAAGTTCCGGAACACCTCGACCTCTTTCTCTTCAAAATTTATTTCTTTACAACATAAAGCCTTTTGCAGCATGTCACATATCATTCGGAAGAGAATTTTCTGCTCTACAGAATGACATGACCTGTTGACTGAACTGAGTTCATGTTGTAAAGAAATAAATTTGAAAAAGTGGTCGAGGTGTTCCGGAACTTTCGGGAAAACCTGATAATAACTAGATGCTCTCGCAATCCACTAGGGACATTGTCATTGTCTAAACCTAAAATTGGAGAGAAAACGCTTTTTCTTCCACTAAGGCTCGAGTAAAAATATGTGCTTAAGTGTGTAAATTGAACCATCTAGATGCGTAGATGCGCACCTTTCAATGTCCCCTCCCCCCTCACCTCATAGCGATAGTACCAGTGACTAATCTCCATGAAAGAAAATGATGCTGAACCCAACTGTTAGGTGCCATACTGGCAAGGTGAGGGGAGCCCTTTGAATTTTTAATATTAACACGCCTTAACGTGATTGACGACGCTAAGGCACCGTATGTCATGAGTGTACATGTATGATGCTGCGAAGCGTCAACATTCACGTTAAAACATGTCACTGTTCTAATTTGGAAAAAGCTTCCGACTACTTTAGCACCGGTCTGTGGAATGGTTCAGTCAAAACAGGAGGTTTTGAGTTGACAGAACTAAAAAATTGGATAAAAGTTTTCGCAAATTTGTGGAATTTCGGAAAAAAATTGAAGTTAAAATGAAATAAATTGAACCTAAAAAAATAATTAAAAGTTTCAAGTGACGTGGTAACGCTTTATTTATTACTTTGATAGTTCTTGCATTTTTGATGAGATTTTGGCAGCCCGAAGCCTTAGTGATGTTTATGAGCCATTTCGAGTGCCTACCACTTAATCCTTATTATTATCGCTTAGCAAAATCTAGGAGTAACCCAATTCTGGCTGAAGAACCATGGTATTTTCTGGAAGCGAAGTTTGTCTTTCCAGGAAGTCCCATTTGATTCAAAGTGAAGTGTCCATGAGAAAGAAATTCGGATGCAGCTACAGGTCGATCGATGACCAGCGAAGTGATGTAGATCACACTTGAAGATCACCGTGTGATCGATTTCTGGTCGAAATATTCTTCGGGGGCTTAACAGGTAGGTCTTCAAAGGGATTTATTTACTGGTAACAACGTCCATCTCACTTCACAGCTGGGAAATCGCCTTACTGATCACTTACGGTCATACCAAAGCTAATTAAACGTGAGCCGAGAATCGCCAACAGCACGCGGGAACTGTAGCCACGCCCACTCGTGATCGCTATAAAAAGTGGCTGCCCACGCGGGTTCGATATTCTCGTCTGATGTTACTTGGCGCGTCTCTACCTGTCGGCTGTTGGCTTCTTATTCGTCTGTGATGGAACATTCTCCGTTGTGCTCCTGCTCCTGTGGAACCTGTTCCTGCTCACTAACCCCGGGTAATTGGCTAGTCCTGGCTGCGGCTCATGACTAGACTGTTACTCGGCGTGGGTGGCAGTGATGAACGTCTCCCCGAACCCTGCGGGCGTGCTCTTTGTGCAGTGTGTTGTCTGATCATTGCACATGATGTACGACCTGCAGGGGTGTTCCTCGTCACCCCTCCCATCGATTTGCTGGTCTTCTCCTGCAACCCGATGTAGCTGGTATACTTCGAATTCCAAGTATCACAGTGTCATTGGGTCGCAGGCGGTTGCAGCATGAATTGGACCGCAACCCTTTGCCAGTGGCTTAGGCTACCCGTAGCATCTGTATGTCTCTGTTGAAGACATGTATTTGCTGTGGGTGACCGATGCTTGGCACATTGTACCACTTATTACTTACATGATGCAACTAGTGGATTCGTTACTGATGAAGAACCATGAATATCTGCAAGAGTGAAGCGACAGCTAAGTAGGTGAACAAGAGGTTTGTAGGTCATGCTACCTTTGATAGTCGCAGTTGCGTATGTTTCATTCACAGAGTTCCTTGTAAGGGGAAGGTATTGATCAATGCGGTCACTGTCAATGGAGAGGATCTTGTCAGAAATCAACAGAAAGGCAAGGTTGTACTACAGCCACTTTGGCAGACCTTGGGATTATTTGTGTATTGTGGAAGCTGTTAGGATGACGTATTGACAACGACAAGGTAAATGCTGAACAAGGTGGCAAGGTAATGCAGTTGAGGGTAGCTCTAGCTCTGAGTGGAGTTAAGCGGCAGTAAGCGTGGGAACAATATCCGAAAAGTGCATAAAAATATGCCATTGACAATGAAAGTGAAAACTTTGGGGTCTTGCTCAGTGACAGTTCGTCTGCTGGTATTTTGAAGACGTGGTTATATTTTGACAGTGTCGCTCTCTATTGTCTATCGTTTACCATCTCTGTAAATAGCGTGACGATCAAAGATTCCATTTTCCATCCCCATTTGTCATTATTAGTTTAAAGCGCTCACGTGAGCTGTTTATGCGCTCCAATAAACGGGTTGTTATTAATTGTCAGTTTTTACTTTTCTTTTAGGACATGTATATGAAGTGAGTTCCGAGCATTCGGTGTTACACATGTGACCGTGATGTGATGCTAGTTGAAAACCATCAGTTAACAGAACCGCAAGAACTCAACTACTGAACATTGCCATCATTCAGGAAGGTGTTCAATCTCCTGGTGCTCAGTGGTTCTTGTGGAAAAGCCGTACAGCTTTAGTGCAGTGCGAACCTCATTGATTGTGCTTTAGTGATCATTGAAGGCGCTGTTTTATTTATTTCTTCTAAATGCTACACATCATTTCATAGTAACCTTTTATGTTGTTTGCTGACATCAAGGCAGTCAGATGGTCGAGGTATCACCCAGTTGATAACTCCATATACCAGAAAACCGTAAGTAAAGTGTAAAAGGAAAACAGGGCTGCTTAGCTATTCGCGTTATATGTTTGCTTGTTCCGGCAAATACAATGGCTATATTCCCATGTAGAAAAGTATGATTGCTATCACACTGTTGAAAGTATCTCGACAATTTTATAATACACAACTTACCATTGTAAATAGCGGTGACGACCAGGGAAAAAGTTGAAAGGGAAAAAGTTTTGTAAACAAAGCAAATAGAAAAGAAACACTACCAGCTGATGAGCACAGCACAGTATCTGAGTGATTGGCACGCAGAACAATTACCGTGATCATCTAGAATTTCCTAAAAATGAAATATGCCGGAGGAGAAAGTACTGAATGTCAATAGGATCCTAGTAAAACACAAAGCCTGCCACCTTTCTGTCGACGAATCACAATCCACTCGTATGCAGTCACGCCGGGCAGCCGCATCCTCTCATGGTGTGAAATGTAGAGCGATGTTTCTAGAATCTTCCACTAAAAAAAGCTGGTGAAAGCAACAGAGACGGATGGGCAAGAGATGCATGGTACTGCAAGAAGAAAACCTTAGC
The DNA here is from genome assembly GCA_963978905.1 of Trichostrongylus colubriformis. Taxonomy (NCBI): domain Eukaryota; kingdom Metazoa; phylum Nematoda; class Chromadorea; order Rhabditida; family Trichostrongylidae; genus Trichostrongylus; species Trichostrongylus colubriformis. Next base: position 9,583,819 of record OZ022256.1, read on the forward strand.
GGTACTGCTGTTGTGTCGATACCATCTGTCCGTACCACCATAGAGGGGCGCAAACGTAGTAGCTATGTCAAATTACTTGTTGTTTGTAGTTTGTCAGTATTTCAATTGCGACGTCGCGCATGCGGCGCCCCTGCATCCCATTTGGAAGCCATAGGCTTATGTTGTAAGGTCCTTCAAAGAAACAGATCATGACTATAGCAAAAATAATAATGGGGGATATACGCAATCACACACAGGTAACAGCTCGCACACGCCGTGCCGGTTGTCGCATTTGGCTGCTCGTATCCTAACCTAACGATATGCATACCAAAGTTTTAATTGTATACCTCATCAGGGCTTTAGGTTTCAAGACGAATGAGTGCCTAACAAGATGCGCAAAAAGGAAAATGAGTAAAAGCAGTTGTTCTCAAGAAAATATCAAACAACATTTTTGCCAAGGATAGGCGTGTACATTATGTCATGTATCATTTGGAAGAATTTGATCTTTTTACTCATGAAGTGACTCAACAGAATCGGTCATTAACCTATTTCAAACCACTAGAGATTACAAGGTTAGGGGTGACGTGCATGGGTTCCAACCAGTGCTCCAGGAGGTCAGGTCCCTAGCGTTCAGTGGAGGGTAATTCACTATAGAAATGACAAAATTAACAATATCCAGTCAAATACCTAACTTTACTATATATATAACATCACAGATATCTGCCTTCATTCTTCGATCCTTCTCGTTGACCTAAGTTGACCAGCTACGTAGCCAAGATCTTGAAATCGGTAATAAATCCATCGATTCGAAAGTAAACCCACCCATTGGTGTCATGACGCCACACTAATCACCGGAACACTTGCGACACACCCCTAGCGTAGGTTTTTCAAGCTATGGAAGATGACTTCGATTTGCGTGCTTTAGCAAGCTGCCCAGTGTGTGTGTGCAATGGTGGTAGTTACACTGAATTATTCAGAATTACGATCTGGCGCCATTTGTTCGCGCATAAATGCTGGCGTTGAGCGAGCGTTTCAGGCGCTGCTGCGTGTCCACGGCTTTGCCGTTCATCACCTCTAGGTTGAAACGTCTAGAATTACTAAATTTAAACATTTTCACATAGAAGGTGTCCGGAAGCACATCGATAGCCGGAAATCGGCGGTAAATTTTTTCGAATCATTTAACCCCACGGAGGGGAACGTTTGGTGGCAGTACATGATCGAAAAAGAAGGATCAAATAGTAGCTGAAATAACAATAGGTATGTATTCGTCATCGAAATTCGACGGGTCGGAACCTCCCAGATTTAATGTGGGGAAGACCGGACGCGAGAGGGTGATCTGTTCGGGTGGAATATCCACGATACGAAAGAATTACGTGAGGGGCCAAATTGAACTGGAAGGGACAGCAAGGATTTTCTCACTTTTCATTTATCTTTCTGCTGAAAATACGTATATAGGCACCGTTCAGTACACTCACAATCCATTTAGGACTTAGGTAACAATAAGGATCCCTTACACCTTATGTCCCCCCCCCCCTCCTCCCTTTGCATTGCTATCAGGTATGACTAACTGGCGCGAATGCTATCCGGGAAGCTGGAACACTAGGGTTGACATCAGCTGGATCCCCTGTTCGCATTACAAGGGCGTTAAGTGCGGTGAGGAAGAAGGCGATGTGGCGTCACGCTGCGGGATTGTTGACATTGATTCTTTGCTGTGCTCATTGCAAAAAAAGCGGCGGCGATATATCATGACGCCGCAACGGGCCCTCTTGCACCACACCCAGTGTGCCACAGTGGTCGCCCAGATGATTTTCTTTATGGGTTTAAGTATAAGTAAAATAGAGTGAAACTTGCGGTAGAGGAATTATTGCAGGGCTTTAGGTTTACCGCGGCTCGTGGTTTGAATTCATGCTCTCTGAAGTGGTGACAGAACCAGAGAAATGGCGACACAAGGATTTCAAGTTAAAAAAATAATAGGATAAAGTTTCTGACGTTAATCAATCTCTTCTTTTGGGATGCGCCGCGCATTGGTTCTATTTAGAGTCGTGGTGGCAAGTGAATGCGATTCGGCCTATAAAATGACTTAAGGGGCCAGCCCATGACGAGTCATTGCTTTTATCCGTACAAGACTCATCTGGGAGGATAGACATATCACTGAAGAAAAGTCAATATGGGAAAGGGGGTAAGTGCGTATATGTAGTGATGGAAGACCGTGAATGTGTACCATGGCGCCAATAATGCAGAACTGAACGACAAACATGCTTTTGTCGTACACGTTAAAAAGGATAACCTTTTTGACGCTAATCGATCCTTCTAGGATGAGCCACTCATTCCAGTTACATTAAGAACCGTGGTGGCAGGTTAATGCGAATTGAGCTGAATAATATGAATTGCGGGAACCAACCAATTAACAAGTCAGTTTTTCCACTTTCCCAGACGAGTCTGGTAGCAACTCACCATTCCTGGAGGATTGGAAGGCTCGGTAGGTCTGGACGGGCATTTATGCGGGGATTTGATCCCTGCACCATGAGAGTGGAAGTGCGCACCACCTGTCACCACACCGCCTTCGCCCGAGATGAGGGAAACCCGTAAAACTCGAAAGTTGCCTGAGTTTTAGGAGGTGCCTTGGGTTCAAATGACAACTGACCATCAAAGAATCGCGTCTGACTTTGTTACACACACACCCACGTTGTCGTCACATTGGGTATGAATTGGTTTTGGGCGCGAAGAAGTTGTCGAAAATGCAAGCGTCTGACAGTTCGGCATTAATATTCAATGCGACACCGTGACAGATGCCCCACGACGTGACACGTAATTCGCTGACTCCACCTCGCAGTAAACCGCGCCCACGACGACGATTGGACGGTGGCTGGAGACCGGCCAACCACCGCCTTCTACTGTAGTCTACTGGCACGATGAACTCTACGGACTTTGAATATACCGAGATAAAACCTCCACTTTCGGCTATGGGACATGTGGTCGAGTCCATAGGAGTGGATACCGAGAGCCAGGTGACCTTTAAATGTGCATTTTGTTGTTTTTTTCCTTTTCTGATTGTATCGGGGATATTCAGGGTAAATGTCGGGTATGTTCTGGTAAAATCTCCGACCGATATCTGGTCAGAGTGAGTGGAGTTAATGTGATTGTGATTTCTGTCTAGCTTTTCTGTGCGAATATTTCATCAGCTTCTGTGCAGCCATTCTCTGTTCCTCTACTAAACTTCCATTTCAGATCGATTCGAGAGTATTTCATGAAAACTGTATTCGATGCCGGGTTTGTAACGTACAGCTGCAGGAAAAATGTTTCGAGAAGGACGGACAACTCTACTGTAACACACATTATTTCAAGTGGGCACCCAAATGCCTTGGCTCTGTTATAAATCATATGTATGCCATTTATAGGGACTGTAGTCCATATCGGTGCTCAGGATGTAAACTCGGAATTTCTCCAACGGATATCGTATATAAGCTGAAGGTAAGAACACTTATTACACGATAATGGTCGTGGAGAAATAAGAACGAAAATACAGGTCGGTCATTCGTTTCCCACAATAACCCCAGCGTTTTTTAAAAGTTTTTTAGTCTAAGCCTAGAAAGGGAAGGAGCTCCGCCTTTCAATCTAAGCCTAGGAAGGGAAGGAGCTCTGCCATCGGTGGGAAGTTACGTCTCCCCAGTAAGAACGAAAATTCACGGTACGAGTGACCAACCTGGATTTTCAGTCAACTCGTGGAGAATCCCTTATAGAGATTTTTCAGACAGGGATGGTATTTCACGTGGACTGCCATGCGTGTGTTCGATGTGGACGTCGGCTGTCTTCGGGGGAGCAGATCTTGGTGGATGAAGTAGCCCAGACTGTGGCCTGCATGCAGCACTTTTATACAGGTGAGCTATCGAACGATCGTTGCTGTATGAAGACATCATGAAGGTTTCGCAAGAAGGAGAGCACCACACAATGCTCGTCGTCCAGCGCTATTTTCCGTGAGCGTTAGTAGAAGTGGAACCTTTCTCTTGCTCGCTGAGGCTTGTACACCTGCTGTGGCTAATGCTGCGTGCAGATCGACACTTCTGTGATGATGGGCGATTAAACAACTTAAGCTGTAAGGAAAGTTATGGCCATCTGGCGGGTTTATTCCAAAAGACTCAAAACAGCATTCACAAAACCGGTTGCAAAAAATGGTTGCAAAAGAAATTTGAGCCTTATAGGCAAGCTTTCGGCGCCTGGCGTCTTTATCGAGCCGTTTTCAATTTTAGCTGTCTTTTTTTGGTCCAATACAGCACCACACATCAGCTTAAAGACATCATTAGGGGTGATGCGGTAATGGAGAAATCCCTATAAGAAGTCACTTAAATGGTAGTCCTGGGCCTAAGAAGGCTATCTGTGGCGAAATCCCGGTGAAAAAGCGCCCATCCAAGCTGTAGAAACCCTGCCAAACGCCGCAATCATGCAGCAATTCCGCCTCTTGGACACAGCGGTCCCGCCTCCAGATGACGCAATTCCCGATTGACTGGGGTGGGAGCGGCCAAGGAGATGCGGCAGGATCGGAGGTTTTGCGGCGCGCTTTCGCAGTTTCAGCATGAAGCTTACTCCAAAAAATAGATGTTGTCGTATTTCCAAACATTCCCTGTGTTTACTTGGCAACATGCCAGTGGAAAACTAGATCAGACTACCAGCTTCTTGACGGGAAGGTCGTCCGGGTCGAGAATCAACGGTGGGAAGAGGGTCCTATTTCTCGGGTTTTTGACCATTTCCATCCGTTTTTTCTCCACTATCCTGTTAATAGGCATCTCGACTTTCATATGCACTATTTCTTTTACCTTTCGTTCGACTTTCCCCTAATGCTGCCTTTAAAGGGACAGTTTATGATAATATGAATGCCTTGGTCCATCCACGAGTAGATAGGCCCTACCACAACGGCAAAGCGTGTGCCATCACCGCGGCGTGAGGGTTGAGCGCCAAACGCGTAAAGAACCCGTAAGTCAGCTGGCGGCCACCGTCTCAAGATGGCCCACACCCATTCTACGACTTAGCCAGCAGAGCAGCGGTGGCATCTACGTGGATAAGAGGCATGATATGGACTGCGATAAGGTAGGATAGGGAGGATCCCCATAGTAATAGCAACTTCACCGAATGATATTAACACGCGAAAACTTGTTCAAATACTTGCCTCTAGGTTGAAAACTCGACGATGCAAAAGGTCGGGAACACATTATTTTAAGCATTTTCGGAAATTCCTTCGGCTGCTTCTTCACTTATGTGTTCTTCAGCACCCTCAGAGTTTTAGGAACGCGAAGACGCATGATAATTATCGTGAACTGTGCCTTTAAGTATCTGAAATTCCCAAAGCTGGAAGCAAATCTAATCTGTTTAACTTAGAGCGGAAAATTCTATCATTAGGAGCGGCAGGATCGGTCCCTAGGGAGCATTCTCAGCCATATGGCCCCACGAGAACAAAAAAATCATATTGTGTATAATGGCAGAATGTCTAATGCTAATCGTAGTATGAGATAGTGATAAACATCCTGTGCGTCCACGAGTGGGTCGAAAAATCCAGTATTCACTTGGCCTGATTTTTAAATCGCTCTTGAGTAGTTTGAAGCAAAAAACCAAGTCGTTGACCACGCGCCGATGCAAGAGGGTTTTCAACTTTAAAGTTTTTAACTCTCTCATTGTGATTAGGCATATTGCTTCGCAGAACAGGATGTATCGCTCCTTGCCAGTAGTATTCTAGTGAAGATACGTTGCACCTTTTTTGATTTTACTTGATCTTTCCTTGTGTAAGGACTCCAAATTTTGGAGCCATACTCCAATGCAGGCAAGACATACGCTTTGTAAAGCTTCAACAAAATTGCGGCATCATTATATTCTATGTTTCTGCAGATCAGGAAAAGAGTAGAAAGAGCTTTGCGAACAGTCAAATTTATATGAGTTTCAAAGCTCAAACTACTGTTTAAATGAACTTAGAAGATGAATCTAAATTAGGAAGCTGCTCGTTCTGAATTCCTTAGAATTTCTTTGGATTTTTGAATTATCAGGAGAATTCTAAACTAATACAATACATAAAAGCACTTTTTGGATCTTTTCACTTCTTTTGGATCTTTTCACCTCATGAGTTCGATATGGTCTAACCGCAGCAGAAGCTGCACACACATGAGCCCTGCTGAGGGAGGACGTAAAACATTGGATGGGACAGTCAGTCCCTGGTTTTGGAAATGCAGAAGTGAGTATGAGTTCCTTCATTCATAAGAAAAGCAAAGGCGGTGAAGCCGAATTCTTGCATTGTCAGTGGTCCCATACTCATTCGGCTCCGGCAAAGGCTGCACGGTGCTCTTCTTTCGCGGTTTGCATATGAGCATCACTGCTTGTGAGAATCAAGTAGAGCAAAGTGTGCATTACTAATGTTCTGTGCCTTCCCTCCTTCTCTCGAGCGGTCCGCTCCCTTACGTAAAGCGCGATCGGTCACATTTGTCGGTCCTCGAAATGAACTGGAAATTCTGATAAAAGTAGGGGTTCTGTTGTATCGATTGTTTTGTTAATTTTGCTAGCTATTTTCATACGTAACCTCACATAGTTTGAAAAGTACCAAAAACCTTCAAAACTAGTGGACTATCACAGTGCTCATTATGAAAAGACTGTAGACTGAACCTTGAGATCTTTGCTATGGCTATTCACTGATAGCCCTTCTACAAGAGATGAGAATAATGGGGCGGATCTAGTGCTAAAGGGTTTGTGCCATCCCTCCGCCGTTTTTATTTATTTTCGATCATTATTGCATAATACGAAAGTACGTGTGGATGAAAATACTTGGTCACCGTTAGCACGTCTTCTTAATCGAATTCCTTGAAACGGTGAACTCACCATCTGTCTAGAGGGTGCATGATTGAAGAAATCGTGCACGGAAAAACGTGTTCTTTTTTCCATGTAATTACGTTGTGTTTGCTTAATAAGGGCTGCATGCAAATTTTCACGTGCAAAGTGTGGATCCGGCTAAGACGCAGCTCTTCAAAATGGCTTCCAAGGGACGGGGCCTCAGAGCAAAGTCCTGCCCCGTTGTCCGCCGCGGTCGGAGACGAAGGGTACGAAGCACATGACCTTGTGTTCCCATTATGCGTCTCCGACAACGGCGGACGGCTGATCGGGCATTAACTTTGGGCCCCACCCCTCGGCCGGCACTTTGAGGAGCTGTATCTTAGCCGTACTCTCACTATTCCACGTCAAACTTTGCATGTGGCCCTTATCAGGCAAATACGACATAAATTTATAGAGAACAGCCTAACTCATTTTTCATGCACGACCCGTTTACTTGGATTTCCAATGGTGATGGGAGAACGTGAGCTGGCCACAGGAAGTAATTGTGTGAACCAACCGTGCATTTGAAACTTACTCTAGGGTAATGTCAAGTGGATAAGCAGCATAAGCAGTAGGCTCTATGCCTACCCTTTCTCTTCCGCTACCTTGCTGAAATACTAGTATAACTATTATATGATATAATGATTATTACATTTCTTGACAGCTGATATTTAGATCAACAGCGTGGGACCGGTCCGTTCCCATCGTGTTCTACTGAGCCCAGCAGCTACGAAGCCGATCGATTGAGTGAATTTCAAATAAAAAAGGTAATTGTCCATTGACTGCCCTATGATGTAATGATCTGAAATTTCATTTCAGGAGGTTGATACATTTGCGTACAACTTCGATTCATATACATTTTCCGAATTTTGTGACGATGACAGCAAGTTTCTTAAACGTCGTGGACCTCGAACAACCATAAAGCAGAACCAGGTGAGGGAATGCGCTTTTATGGTACCAGCTCTTTCAGAGTAAACGATAATCAAAACCGTGAAGAAGGATGATTGAGTGGGAGGAGCAAAGTGGTGTCCCAAAATCACCTTATTGGCCAGTTCAGCAACAACTGGGATCATCTTGAAGGAGTTACCCAAGGAAATTTACCTTTCCGTATTACCCGTATATTAATATTGGGTTGGGGAATAAGTCCATGCGGTGGGTTGGGGAATAAGTCCTTGCGGTTTTAAACCCCGTTTTTCACATTGTTTCCTTCACCTTTCGGCGAAGCTTATATATGGTTTCGATAGAGCTTTTTTTGCCCTACAAATGATACTACCTGGTTTTCGATTCCTCCGACTACCTAATATTTATGAGGTTTGGAAATGAAGTAAGCTGAAGGCAAAAAATTGACACTGCGCACCTCATCTTTCTCGGTTCCATTGAGACCAAAAAATGTATGTGTATATGTTTTCGATAGAGCTTTTTCAGCTCTACAGAATGCTACTACCTTTTATTCAGATCGCTTGACTTTTTGCTGTTTTTAAGACTCACTGATGCAGTACTCGCAAAAGTGTGCATTTTGATTATCTCCTCTTCCTCGCCTATCATCGATATTGGAGAGAATATTCATAGATGCATTCGATAGAGCATTTCTTGCTCTATAAGATGATACCACTGTTCCTTTACATCCTTTCATATTCTAGCATATAGGAATAAGTTTCCACCTGTTTTTCAATGCGAAATTGCGTAATAAAAATAAGTTTTTTGACAGAATGTCTTATATAATTCTATAGAGCTCTTTTTGCTCTACAAGGTAGTGTTTACGGTTTTTATTCGAATTGATTTTTGCTTTTTTTAGTTCATTTAAAAGTCGACGAAGTCGAGCATTTTTGACACCATGTGACGAAAATGCTCGATTTCGTCGACTTTTAAATGATCTAAAAAATGGCAAAAATCAATTCGAATGAAAACCGTAAACACTATCTTGTGGAGCGAAAAGAGCTCTATCGAATGATGCAAAACATTCTGCCGAAAAAAATTTATTTTTATTACGCAATTTCGAATTGAAAAATAGGGGGAAACTTATCCTACATGCTAAAATATGAGAGGATACAGAAGAGCGGTGGTACCATCTTGTAAAGCAAAGAAAGCTCTATCTGATGCATATATGCACACATTCTCCAATCTCGATGGTAGGCGAGGAAGAGATGATATCCAAAGTGCACACTTATGCGAGTACTGCATTTGTGAGTCTTAAAAACGCAAAAAGTTGAGCGATCTGAAATAAAACTAGTACTATTCTGTAGAGCTGAAAAAGCTCTATCGAAAACATATACACATACATTTTTTGGTCTCAATGGCAAACGAGAAAGGTGAGGTGCGCAAGTGCCATTTTTTTGCCTTCAGCTTACTTCATTTCCAAACTTCGTAAATATTAGGTAGTCGAAGGAATCGAAAAACAGCTAGTACCATTTTGTAGAGCAAAAAAGCTCTATCGAAATCATATATGAGCTTCGTTGAAAGATGAAGGAAACCATATCAAAAACGGGGTTTAAAAAAACCGCAAGGACTCATTCCCCAACCCAATATATTTATGTTGTATGTGCCCACCAAGCAGCGTATGCCCAGTTTCGCTGCGAAAAAACAAAACTCCGGCTGAGGTGAAGCACCTCGAAATAACGTCCTACAGGATGGGTCAGCCGAGGGGGCGCGTCCACCAAGGCTTCTTCTTCTCCTTAGCGCAAGTCCCGCGCCGTCGCGTCCACTAGGGCTCTAGGAGCAAGCATGCGGCAGTCACATGTTCAAAGACGCAGTGTGAAAAGTGAATCAATATTGGGCGCGAAAACTTGAATTGCTCTTTTCTCATTTACAGCTATTTCGACGTAGTCGGCGGGGATTTCAACGAGCTGCTGTTTTTCCAGTTTTTCGATTTCTGCATTGGGAAAAGGAAATTTCCCATTTCTTTTCGTGTATCTATTTATGTACTGTATCTATGTAGTAGAGTGATTTAAAAAGGAATCAGAGTCATGGAAACCCTGTGAACAATTCCTTCAAACAGTGTGAGTCGGTATGGCAGTAATATACAAGCAAGTTACAGTTTTAAGCATATAACCTGTGACATCAGCAGCTGCTTGAAAGAGGCCCTGACCTCCGTTCGCCCCAGAGGTGTTTCCTTTTAATTCTCCTTCTCGACTATCGAAGAAATAGTCTGGTTAGAGTCACTGAAAGCTTACCAGGAGCATCTGCAAGAGGCTTTGAAGGAAATGAGCACTCGCCATCTCCCCTGGACTGCTGCTTTTTATTCGTACAACAGCCGTAGTGCTTGAAAAATTCAAAGGGCCGCATGATCCCACAAATCCAGTGTCTTTGAAATGATTTGTTCTGATGAATTGCATTTTTAAGCTGGATGTGTTGAATCGGATTTTCTCGTCAACACCAAAACCCTCAAAACATGCTCGAGCTAAATTGGCCCTTGAAACAGGACTCAGTATGAGAGTAATTCAGGTGAGCACTTTTCTTGTGGTTTTCAATAGAAGCTTCATTCCTCAAGTGAGACGAGCAGTTACGCTTCCTTGTGCTATAGTATCTCAGCCTCAAGATAGAATGGAACGTTGATCGCTCCTTGTGAGATATGCCACCATTTAGCTTTTTTTTTCAAAACTTGAGATTTATCCGAATATCGGACCTAGATCACTTTATGCTAAGATTCAGCTGTGATGAAGAAATTCAAGTTGTATAGAGACCATGTTGCACATTTTTGCATTTGGCATATGTCCCTAACAAAAAGGGTCGTTCCTCGTCCACTGTGAGGACCACAGTCATATGGATGCTGTCGCATTACCGTAGTGGCGCTTCTAACATCATGTACAGTTTTCGTTCACATTGGGCCACGTGAGCGCCATTATCATAATCGCAAGAGAATATGTCATTAGGACAGAAAATTCGCTTTGCAGCGTTCCGTGTGCGGCGCGATGCTGCGAGCTATGCACGCCGTATTGGATGGGTCCTAAAGCGATGCGTGTTCTACGCCTCATTCTAGGTGTAATCGTTTCAGGGCTCAACCATTACGGCGCCAGTAACTCGCACTATCACGTCGCGCGTTAATGCGGTCACGCGAAATCGCTCTCCTAACGCCAAACTCCCGAGTTCAGAGTATCCACGCTTGACCTTGTAGTCGTGGCATCTGGTATAAACCACTGAACTGACTTGAAATATAACTAGCGTGTTCAGGTCAATGTCGGTGAGGGGGGAGACGCACCGCGTACAACATTCGTGTATTGCGTACCATTGCACCACGTGCACCTAACAGTACGCAAAAGGTCTGCCATGGCTTCAATTTCTAAGAGTGTAACAGCATTGGAGGCTTTTCACGTAATTAGGTAGAAAGTGTATTTTAGTCTGACGCCATATTGCGTCTCCCGAGCCCACACTGACCCGCTCAAACTTTTGCGATATTCGGACGCATATTTCAAAAAAAGAATGGATTTCATTGAATCCCTTCGAGCCCGTCAGCAGAAGTGTAGAGCGCAGCGCATCTGAAGGAAGAAATGGGGAAGAATCGAATTCTACTTACCCTTTTCTTACTTTCATGAACTTTTTGACAGGCCTAATTTGTTTCAGCACTTGCAGGTATGGTTCCAAAATCGTCGCAGTAAGGAACGCCGATTAAAGCATTTATGCAACTACCTTCGACATTATGAACAACGAGGTCTTCTACCTCCACCGATACAATTCACAAATGGCGGTACAGTACTTCATGGGAATATCATCCATCCATTAAAAATTCAGTTCAATCTTTCAGAAGGTGGCAGTACGTCGGATGCAACATCATTCAGTCAATACTTGAGTGGCATAGAAGGTCAATTCGACGAAGATGATGAAGAAGACTGAACGCCTCCTGTAGAGCTCGAAATCCTAGTGGGAATCGAGATTACACAAAAAGAATTTCCTTTTCACGATCTCATTCGAAAATGTGCTCTATGATAAAGTGATATACGTAGAAGTAATTAGCATGTTTATGTGTATGTCATGAGATTGGGAAACGTGGACCGTAACTGGGTGTCACGTATGGCTCCATATGCGCGATTCACCCCCAAACTAAGGGTGTAGGTTGGGACACACGAATCTAGGCCGTGACCCTGTAACAGCCTATGGCCTTTAACCTAAGCCTCAAATAATTCAGACAATTTGTTCATGTAAATCGTGTCCTCCTTGCAAGTCTGTTCCGTTGTATAGTCAAATTGTCTGACAAAGGGCAGGGGCCACAGGCTGTCACAGGGTCACGGCCTAGATTCGTGTGTCCCAACCGTCACCCCCAAACTAAAACTATCCTGTGGGACGCTACGTAGCATCCCACTTGCGTCGGATAAAAATCCTATTTCGTACACTGTAAGGTTCTCAAAACATTATAAAGATCCTGGATAATTCTCACTAGAAGTCAATTGCACGTTGTTTATTGTCTTTTGACTTGTGATAGGAAATGCATCAGATCAAACTATCTCCCTAGGTCAGTTCCCGCGGGTGAGGCTCGCGAGGTCGAATTTCCGCTTGCGGCGTCGCACTCGCGGAAGTACGAGCCGTTGGGAGTCCCGCTCAAGACGCAATGGGAAGGGACCTTTGAAGATCGCAAGTTGAAACCGTTCGCCAACCTTCAAAGGTTTTCACGGTACCAGCTCATTGTGTCTTGAGCGGAATTCCAAACGACTCGTACTTGCCGCGCTGCTCGCCGCGGGCGGTCTCGCGGAAGTGCGACTTCGCGATCCCCACCCAGTTCCCGCGAGTAGGCGGCAGCCGGCTGGGGGTCGATCGAATTTAGCTTCGCGGCGCATTCAGTACAAGCCGTTTGGAATTCCGCTCAAGGCATAATGGACTGGTACCGCGAAGGATCTTCAAATATTGCAGTTTTGAAGTTTCGCCTATGTTGTTGCTGTTGCTGTCTGAACAGATAAAGCTGCAAACGACACGCGCTCGCCGCGGGCGGCCGCGCTAAAATTCGACCAATCGACCCCCAACCGGCAGCCGCTGGTGCTCAGCGCGCGGAGGACTAGCAAAGGACTTGAAAGCGCGCTGCGACGTTGTTCATGCTCTGTGATTCCTGCCTAGCCCGTCAACCTATCTGAAAGTACAAAATGGGAGAAGCTAGTGCACCCTTGCACATCATATATTAAAAAGTTTTTTTCGTCCACGTTATTGATTTGTTGCTTCTCGTAGTTCTTTCGATTTCTGTGTTCGTGGCATATAGCCGTACATATCGGGAAAGATCCACTCATATCTTCATGGGACTCGTCAAGTGGCCTAATTCGTTCATCCCTTCAAGGTCGGTGGATTAGTGCTAGGTTTGTCTGCGTGGATAAACACACTGACTTGTAAATTAGCTGACTCTTGCAAGTACCAAATCGCATTCTCCTGCCGCTAAGATAGAAATTGAAGCGGATGTGCCCTGTCACACAAAACGGCGGAAACCTAGTCTTTCTACATACAGTTTTTGAGGTGAGACAGGACTACGACTGAAGGAAGCATTTGCGTTATTGAGGGATAGAGTCCTCCACAGTTTCAGCCATCATTCTTATCCTCGTGACTCAAATGGCGTCAGAGTTTTGTAGGAACATATGGGCATTGTGTGGATCAATAGTTGTTCCTGGCCAGTTTCTATGAAGGTTACATACGCTTCAGAAGCTTTACGGGCTCATAAGTGTAGAGCATTTAGAAGGATCGAATAACCTCATCTCTTAAAACAAATAAAAGCTTTTCTTCGTAGATTTCTTCGGAAAGATCTCCCAACAAGGTTCAGCTATAAGAAGTTATCGCTTGTTGAGTCACCAGTGAAAAATCGGAGATCTCTCGCCAAGTATGGACCACCTTCCATGTTCTGAATGGGCCAAATCGTTACCATAATGCCGTCACTTCATCACACTACGGGAACTTACCGCCAAATCAATCAAGAATGTATCCGAGATCTCCATTTTGTCAGTGATGTCGATTCGCACTATTTGACCTCCATTTCTGAATTGTACTTGTGCTAGCTGCATCGAAAAATCTCTGCTGTGTGCCATTAGGCCGTGTTCATACTTTGCGGCGCCGGCAGCAGGGCGTGGTCGCGTGTCTTTGGGTCTCCACCCGCGCCACGCTATCTAGATGCCTGCATCATCTCTACACCTCTACGTACCACTCTTCCTCGCTGCATGTGATTGCAGCCACGCCGTGCCGGCGCAAAGTATGAACGTAGCCTCAGGACAGTACAGGATTTCACAATGAGGAGTGTGACACGATGCCGAGGTAAGAGGTGCCGTGTGTTTGGGTTTTACGACAATGCTACGGCTTTCTCTTTCTCTTTGACGTAAGCGCCTCAGAAGCGCACTCTGCAAACTCACACGCATCACGTCGTACGCCGCGTTGCGAAATTCTGTCTTGACGATACACTCCAAAAAGCCCGTCAAGCTTCCTTCAAAAAAGCGTACGCGATGAGATCTGGATAGAATTGCGAGTCCCACTGCTTGTAGAAAGAATTGCTAACATATAGTCGTTTTCCGTCAAGGCTCAGTTGAAGGAGCGCTGGTCCACCGCGGAAAACTGTTCCACGTACAGTCGTCTTTGCCGCCGGTGGTGGTCCTCCACAGTAGAATGAGAATTTATGCGATCTGTCCTGAAGAGAATGGAACTGTGGAGCGTTCAAGTTTAAAGGAACCGGAAGGGGGTCCGAAACAAGATGAAGATGCAAAGAAATGAGCATTTTGTAATGAACACTCAAGGTTAGAAGCGATAATAGGCGAAAAAACCCGGACTGAAAAGCGCGACGCTGCGGTGTGTATTCGCATCCCATTCGCATCAGCGCATCCATTCCGAGTTGTCCGCTGTAGGAGACGGGCCGTGGGCCAACGTTAGTTGTAGCAGCTGACTCCCAGCGCAGTGGAGTGGCCATTCCCAACTACATTAGCATTATGTAAGTACATCTAGAAAAAATATAAGAAAGAACAAAGCAAAAAGTAAAGGAAAAAACAAATTTATAACAGAAACATCGTCTTTTGGCACCATGCCAAGGTGTCAAATTGACGAGTCTGTGCAATGGCGGCCACTGAAGCTCGTCCACACTACGTCTGTTCTACCGTAAGCCAAAATTACCCCCTTCCGGTGTCTTTAATGCTATTGAGCGTCGCGCTTATGCGATGTGGTTCTTGTACATGTTGCGCGGAAGAGCGTGCATGATCACAAATACGCCATTTTCAATATTACCGCCTTCTCTTCTTCTTCTTCTTCTACCGCCGGGAGGGGTAAATTTGGCACATTGTTGAATATGGAAATAGGGATGCTCAGCTGTGTAACAGTATAGAAATAGCCAAATAAAACGTCGAAGAACCCGAGAAATGGGAACCCGGAAACTCCCCTTCTCTTTCGCGCCCCTCTGCGTCACTAGCTAGGGGTAGATTGCAGATGGGCGAGAGGCAACAGCCTGCGTGATCGTTGTCCCGCGCTCGCCGGCAATTCTCTCGGCGGGTGAACAACGGAATTCAGTGATTTCAGTGGTTCTTGAACCTATGACGTGGTCTATAAAAAAGGTGTCAATCGATAATCACGCTTTGTACTTGGTGACAATACCATGGTTATTGAACGAACCTTTTTCCAGGGAATTATTTTAACAACGAAAGTCATGGAAGGGAGGGGATCGCATGGTCAACGCCGGTTCACGGGGTTGGCCAGAAATTTTACTCTCATCACAACACTTGACCCTGGTTGCACCTCTGTATGTGCTGAAGTTTACAAATGCAAAGCTAATTAAATAATATAAAGAAATTAAAATTAAAACCAACTCCATGATATGCAGTCGGCGATTTGAGTGTTGCATCTATGGCACCTCCCAATAAACCACCAACAATCACCTGAACGGCAAACAATTTTGGGGAAGAAACCATGGAAGATTAGTTCGGCGTTGAGTTTCTCACCATATTCAGTACAGAAGTTCTGAATGGATCGGAAATGTCAAGTTGCCATATGCATCCGTGCAACCATCCAGCCACGTATGCAAATCTGTCGTCCATTGATATGACGAGGTCAGTAAGAAGTGCGGGCATCTCGGACGTGAGCCAGTTTTCCACCTATAAGTGCTTCAGAATATCATTAAATTTATTACATAAGTATCATTATGGATTGTCCAAAGCCTCTAAGCTTAGCTCACATACTCCTTATTTAAGCATTAGGCAGTACCGCACCTCATTGAGCCCATCTCTGCCTTCAGAGCGAGATAGCAAAAGGAAAAATCGTCATTGATGGAAGTTCGATAGGCCTTGTTCATACTTTGCCACCTTACGCCGGCGGATAGTGGCTGCGTTCACAGGCAGCGAAACAGAGTAGCACTCGGGGAACACCGGCAGTCGAGGAATCCTCGACAGGGGGTCGTATTTGACGGACGGGAATGGGGAGAGGGGGGGGGTCATCAAAGGCAAAGGTCAACAATGGTCCTAGGCTGGATGATAAGCGGAAAATGCCGTTTGACAGCTGAACCGGTTATGTGAGAAAATATTTCTGAATTTCAATGATCAACACAAAAATTACGGTAACAAAATACTCAAAAATGATAAACAATCGGCAATAATTACTGATAATGTAGAGGTTACGTAGATGTTAGAAGGGTATCGTACTTCCCTGTTGTCGTACTTGGGTCCCTGCTGAAGGGGGGGGGGGAGTTCGTACTAAAGCGGTCGTTTTCCTCGACACGTTAAGTGCCCTTGTGGCAGGGGGGAGGTGCGGAGGCGAGACAGGCAACTATAAAGGTGGTGCAGGCGGAGACGAAGAGACACGCAGCCACGCTCTGCCGCTGACACCAAAAAGTATGAACGCTGCCAGAGGGGCGTTCTTGGTGCACTCCCACGCATGCTAAGAGGTGAGGCATGATTTCTTCCAAAATCTTTCCACCAGAGACGATCAGGTCATCACCCTCTTCCTAACAAGGTTGAAATGGGCCTTTGAGCTTCGAGAGCAGTTCCCCGATAACCTGTCGCATATATGCTGCGGAATAATACTGTCGATAGCGATCAATCCAAGGACGAAATCAAATAGCTAGTACTAGGCCCCAACTTTGACGTTGATTCTCAGGTTTTCAAGATGAACGAAGGTAAAGGATGTTTGGTAGAAATCAACCACAGCTACAGAAGAAAACGCTAAGCGCGATATTTCTATGGCAAGCCATTTCTCATTTTCCTTGTAGTCTCGTCGTTGCGTCCTTTGTAAGAGATGTTACATGAGGCGGACATCATCATGGCTAAGGAAAAACAAAAACTGGGAAGACGTTTTCTGGGAGCGAATACTTCAGTCCAGACGAGATGACTTGTTGTGGAACTCCCACTGAAACCACTTTTTGGGGTCTTATCGCAATTGGCACCGCTGCTGGTCATACTGCCTCACACCTGCAGCCTGCAGGGCGAGTTACTGCAAGAGTGGGTGATGTTAGCGGCTGGCTGACTGAGCCCCTCGTCCGCCCCTATCCACCCCCACGCAGACGGAGAATAAGAAAGCTTCCATAGGTCTTTCAGGGGCGTCTTCAAGATCCCATTTCTCCGTTCTTCAACATTTAATCCGTTCTTTCTCGACTTTTACGCTACTGATCACCTCGACTATCATATTTCACAAATACATGTCGTAGTTGCCAAGTTAGATTCGCAACGGGCATGCAAATTTTCACGCGAAAAAACAAAATTACGGTTGAGACATAGTTCCTCAAGGTGACGTCCAACGGGGTTAGGCTTCCGATGGGCGGGGACGCAAGGGGTCTAGAGCGATGAGGGGACGGTCACGTGTAAAGGAAGTGTGAAGCAAAGCGACATTTGGCGCGAAAATTTGAACTGAGTTCCTCTCGCCGGCAGCTGTTCAGAAGTTGCTGGGCAGGATTTCATAAGAATATTGCTAGTATTGCATTTTTTCAGTTTCTCAACAGAAAAATTTTTTCACTGATTCCTAATTGGGTTCTGCATAGGACTAAAATTGCACGGTTCCCTTGAGGAGATCACAGACGGTGAAACGTTTCGTTTGCAGGGAACTTAAACGTTCGTTTCTTGTTTATATGAGATCAAGACCAGCATTAACACGTTGGCGACCACGCTTTTTTTCGCGTGTCTGCCACGTGGAACATCGCGCGCTCGCCTATGCCGAGAATTGCGTCCCAGCATTTGGATTTTTGATATTAACATTCCAACCGTTGAATTTCGCGCGTACCTTGAGCGTTAATACAAAGTAGTGAGCGCTGCGAAACTTTAGATACCCCTCGAGAACTTGAATAAGGGATTACTGCATGGTAGTTAAAGGAAGTACTTAACCAGGTGATGGGCATGTTAAAAATTCGACGTCTTGCGAGTATAATGATCTTGACCAAGAATTAGATAGCAACAAATCTCCTAACTGACTATTGATTCCTGCGACAACTTCACAGAGCTGAATGCTAGTTTTAACGACCTGTTGATCGACGGCGATGATAACATACCTGTGCTGGATGACGATACAAAGCATGAAAAAAAAAACTTGTCGAAAAGGTATAAGTGTACCGTGTTAACCCCAGATACCCTTATGTTGATCAAAATAATTAGTTGTGAATTCCAAATCAGTTGGAAAAAGTAATTTTTTGTGCTGCGTCCCACCATTGGGACGCATTGTCCCACGTGGCAGAAAACGTGCGTCCCAGCATTGGGACGCAATGTCGCCAACGTGTTAACCAGTCATGCTCTAGTGGGCCAGTAGACTGCCTACATACGTTTTGAAGAAACCATCAAGGGTAGCGAAGTAAATCATAACTGGGAAGCCATGTTTTATGTAGAAGAAAAGGAGAGTTCCTAGAGATTATTTGTGGCGAAACTTGCGCTAAAACTGTGCCTTAAAGGAATCGTCCACGGGAAATGAGTTTTTGTGTTACCCATATGTTTATGTTGTATTTGCCTAAAGTGGACCTCATGCAAAATTTCACGCGAAAAAATGTGAATCTGGCTGTGATACAGCACCACAAAGTACGTCCGGGTGGGCGGGGCCTCCGAGTAAAAGCCTCGTCCCGTCGTCCGCCGTGGTCGGAGACGCATTGTAGGAACAGAAGGTTGCGTAAACACTCCCACTCTCCGTTCCCAACGGCGGCGGACGACGGGACGAGGCTTTTACTCGGAGGCCCCGCCCACCCGGACGTTCTTTGTGGTGCTGTATCACAGCCAGATTCACATTTTTTCGCGTGAATTTTGCATGAGGTCCACTTTAGGCAAATACAACATAAACATATAGGTAACACGGAAACTCCTTTTCCGTGGACGATTCCTTTGAATATTTACGACAGGTTCGTTTGCTTGCATTTCGTTTGTGCGTTTGGTATTGGTAGGGGTGAAACACCCGTAAAGATAGAGGAAACCGAGTTTGCAGAAAGATGAAACGGTACGTTAGACACTGACCTGTACTGCATCAACTTGAAAGACCTTATCAGCACTCCATCGCTCAGTTAATGAGTTCATATGAAGATGAAAGACCGATGAACCAATAGCCGAACAGGCAAATGCATGGTTACATTCTGGATTGTGCAGAAAGCTGCAACAGGTAAGCTATCAAATACTAACTGTCCAGTTCTAGTTGGGAAATTTGGATTTCATAATGCCGCATTTCACTGCTAAACAATATGCATACAACTAACCGTACAGTGGTAGTGAGGCATCCATCAAATGGACCAAGTTCGATGCTCTCTTTTAATTTACAAGGAGAAATCTGCCAAACATGTAGTTGACTTCCAAATGATTCCGAAACTGGAAAACTTCGACTTCCAACTAATAGCATATGGTAATCCAAAGGAAACTAATACGAGCCCAGAACTGTAAGAATTTGCAAAAGTTGCCACAGCACTGACTACAACAAAGTAAAATCTGATCTGATCAGGGACATGATGCCCAAATCAACCGCGCGCACGCCGCTCCACGCCGCGCCAGTTGTGTAGCGGTAACTTCTCGAATTAGCTACGAACTTCGTTTTACAAAAACTAGCTAAATCTGTCGCATGACTTGATGCTACGCGTTCACCAAACCAGCACATAGGTAGGAGTGGACCAGCACAGGACTTACTGCTCACGTTATAATGAGAGTAAGAGATCAACTAGTGAGCAGCGGTGGCAGTGTGTACCTAAAGGCACAGCCAAAAACAAGATCCGAAGTGATAATCTGTGACGACGCTTCCACTGAAAAAGCAAGCCTTGAAGTCTTTATTGCGATGTACCCATTTGTCAGAATTTCGGGCGCCGTGTTGTTAGGTCCCAAAGCGATTACTGGTTGTCTGTGTATGGCTCCTTTAGCATTACCGTGTAATTGCTATCAGACCCAACTCTATCGGCGCGCATAGCTCGCACAAGCCGCGTCGGACGCCGCTTTTCGTAGTGCGAAATCCTAACATGAAGATACGCACCCGCAATACGGCAGCGCTGCTAGTCTCACTGCCTCACATGCACAGGGCGAGTTATTGCGAGGGCGGGCAACGCTTGCAGCTGGCTGTCATAGCCCCTCCTACGCCCGAATCTACCCCCACGGGCTAGTGATGCAGACGGAGCCAAAGGAAAGAAGTGAGAAGAGTTTCCGGGTTCCTCTTTTTCGCCTTTACTACCGTTTCATTTCGTTCAACCTCTACTTCCATACTACTGATCATGTCGAACTTCATATTCCATAATTATCCCGCAGTCTGCCAAAATCATCCCTAACAGTGCTTTCAAACTCAGGTGGACACTTAAAGCATAAGAATTCACATAGAGAGAACGAATATTCGAATAAATCTTTTTTAAAAGCGTAAAACAGTTTTGTTAACTTGAGGCTTCCTGCGAATGATTCCAAAACGTAAATATCATCAATGAATTTCAATTCACACAAAAATTAACAACTGAGTAACCCTTCATCCAACCTGCAGGGTTTCGAAACCCACCATTCTCGATGTCGCTTCGTGTAAAACCGTTACGGAACAATCGTGGATGTCCCCATTCACAGGTTATCAACAGATTCCGTCTCGTTTGAAATGAAAAGTCACCACCGAAACCGTAGAATCCGCCGCGATTGTGACGCTCGCGAATCTCGAACGAGTTCCGATCAATCAACAAGAAATCACCTGAAAATCGCATCTCAAATACTGCAATACAACGGATTCGAAGCACTATATTTAGCATTCAACATAACCTCACTGTTTCTATAACTATTCAACAACAACGAATGATTGCTGAGATTGCGGTTATACTCTTAATGAGACTGCGATTTGCATGACTAAGCGAATGCATGTGTTGTCGGGCACACTCTTACTTGAGTGTGCTACTTTCTCCCGGCAAAACGCTGTCCATGTGTTTTGAAGACACCGGGAGGAGGGCAATTTTGATTTACGATATGGGAGGACGGTGACCGCAATGCACACACGGCACCTTGCCAAGTCGTCGAAAGCGAATTTTAGGTTTTAGTAGTAACCACACTCCTTGGGCGGAGGTGGTGTAGTGACAGGTGGCGCGCACCCCACTCTCATGGTGCGGGGATCAAATCTCGCATCAACGCCCGCCCATGCCAACCAAGCCTTCCATCCTTCCGGGGTCGGTAAATTGGTACCAGACTCGTCTGGGAGGATAAAAGCACTGACTTGTACATCGGCTGGCCACCGCAAGTCATTGTATAGGCCACATCACATTCACCAGCCATCACGATTCTGAATGGAACTAGAATGCGTAGCGCATCCCACAGAAGGGATTGATTAACGCCAAAAACTTTATCCTTTTTTTATTCACACTTCTTTCCTTACGCTTTCGCTTTCTTCACTTAACTGATTTACTTGTTTGTTGTTCTGTGTTGTTTCACTTATTTCACATCATCGCCAATGAAGGAAATACACACTGCGAGACAACAAAGCACATCTCTACAGCGGACAACTCGGAAAGTCAGTGTGTGGATGCGAATATGGTGCGAAAACACACCACAGCGCCGCGCTCTGGTTGTGGCGAAATCTGGCGAAGCATTAACAAACTGGAAGCATTAAAAATTTTATTATTATCATTAGGCTGCAGAAAATTTTTGTGACACTCTTTCTGAAAAAAAAAAATTTCGGATCCATCTTTTGCACTCTGAACCAGGTCTTAATTTTGAAAATGTTGTGGCTTATATTTATTCATATAAATATGTCGAGATATGTATGATCGATATCTGAGAATTTAGAAAAAAAATTTATATATAATGATTTCGAAACCAAGAGAAAAATAGGACAGAATACATATTTGTAGTCAGCTCACTCCTTATTTACGAGATGTGATGATAATTTCCTTGGGCTAGCTGGAGCCCGGGTGACACTTGAGCAGAAGAAGCAACTGAAGTTTTTCTCAAGAGATCGTCTTTTTTCTTTTCTTTTTTAAAATTTTTTTCAAAGTTTTTGACAATTTTACACCTGCAATAGGAAGTGTTGAATTGGAAAAATCTGAGTATTGCTGAACTGTACTAAATGCCCTCTCGATGAGCGCTATCCACGGAAATTTTTGGAGATTTTCACAAGTTGCGGGACAATGTCGCAAAAATTATCCTGCACCTCATATATTTGAAACATTTCATATAATATGAAAAAACAAATCAGTTTAGTACTGCAGATATCAAAATGACAATGAACCTTTCCCGTGGCCATGATTATCACCAATAGTAGCTATATGAACTGGAGCACCTTTGAGTGGCAAAACATGAACAGCATACGGACAAGACATATCATAATGTTTCAAACGTTCCGGATCAATTGTCTGAAATAAGAACGAATCGATGCAAGAACATTCTATCAATGTGGAACTTACTTTTACTATTTTCATGTCTACATTATCGATTTCCACGATATAGACACGATCACTATTCATACATGGCACCACCATATGAGTACGGGGTACCTACAAAAGAGCACCATTTCAATGACATTACTTCATGAGGTTTTTGTCGAGTAGTAAGGTATTGAGTGAATGTACCGACGTTAGAAACTGCTTGCAGATTAGCAGCCGATCTTGTCCAGTTGATGCGTCCTGGCTCATCGCCAACATCAGGGAAACTCAAAGTTGAGACCACCTGTACAAAGAAATATATGATACATGAAAAGATTTAAATGACTTTCAAGGAAAAGGCAGATTTGGTTGGACTACATGAGAGATGGCCGTATACTCGGCTTCGCTTCACATTCTTAGACTGGTTCTCAATTGAGGCATCTTTAGGGGGAGTGTTCTAACCGATCAGTTGTAGGATGGAAGCAGCCGATATAACTAACTCAAGAGCTGTTTACAACGGAGCTGAAGAGATGTGAGACAGAATACTCGACTTGTGTCAGTTCACGCCATCAATACCGCTCTTTGGCTCGCGGCTGCACATTTACAACAGAATTTTGAGACACTTGTCGCTCGCAGCGGCATAGTGACATAGTTCGAGTGTCTCGTCGCGCAGCCTTAGTTGAAGCAGGGTGATCGTGCTGAGTTGAGTAACACGAGGGGGTGAGGGGAGCAAGTGCGAGGTTAGGCTACAACGCTGATTTTCAGGGGTTTTCACGAGCCTCTAATTTTTTATGCAGCACGCCCTTCCATTTTTTCGGATAATTCGGTCCTACGATAACTCCTCTAGTGGGTCCTGTCCAGTTTTTCTCGATACGATGTTTGACTTTACGCCCCGCAGAGGTAACGTATGAAAGGTAATTCAACCTCTGTGAAGGTTTCTCAGGACAGCGTGCAAAATGAGTTGGGTGTGTGGGTGTGTACCCTTATGTCAGGATTTCGCACCGCGCCATGTCGCAAGCGAAGCAATGCGGACGAGCTAAAGGCGCTGTTGGGTCCCGAAGCGACTACGCTTGTTGGGTCCCGAAGCGATCACAAGTCAACTGCGTATCGCGCCCCTAGCATTACCGTGTGACTACCGCGACGCACATAGCTCGCACACACACGCTCGCACGCCGCATGTCCTCGAGCGAAATCATGACATAAGGGTACACGGCCAATTTAGACACTGCTTTTGCCGAAACATATAGGTCAATCACCGAAACACCTAGAGCAGGAATTCATAGTGTCATGGATGGGGGATCCGATCTCTCGTACACTGCTGGCTGAGAATGACGCCTGTGGTCACTGAACCGACTTCCTCATGGTAATTGTAATTCCAAAAAATGGGCTTTCCGCTTTTTAAGCCATTTCCTACCAACATGAGGGAAACTTGGACGTAGATAATATGAAAATCCTACTTTACAAAAAGTATCACTGCCTTCTTCGAGATCAACAATGACGAGGCGATCTGCATGGAAACCGACCGAGTGAGGACAGTTGAGCACGGCTAATTTTTCTTGAACTTGTTTCGTCTAAAGACACTGCTATGAATTGATCAGCCATAAATTGCACGGAAAATCGAGAATCACTCACAAATTCATAATTATAGGAGGAATGTTCTGGTGCAATCTTTTCCACCACTTTACGCTTCTCGTTGTCTTCGTAATTGGGAGGCATGTTCAACGTCATCTGCCGGAATTGCTGCTCATGGCTCTGAAACTCATATAGCAGGAAAAGGAAAAAGGCGTTAGTGGCTAGTTTAGAGGTTGGGACGCACAAATTTTGACCTCGGTCTGCGACCGTGTGACATCTTGTGGCTTTTGGCTCTGTGATATACAGTAGCGCTTGAAAGCCTTCGGCTAAAACTTTTCTGTCACAACTTTTTTCGGTCCAGTCGCAAAAAAGTTACATGTGAAAAACCCAAGTGAACAACCATTTGGCTGAATACTTTTGAGCGCTACTGGATGTATTCAGATAATCTGTTCAAGTGAATCCCAACCTTCTAACAAGTCTGCTACGTTCTATTCATGACTGAATGATTTTACCGCAGCATTATTCATAGAAAAAGGTGAATTTTCTAAAATAAGAGTGAATTAAAATAAAGCCCCTGTACCTCAGAGAAGACCCAACTTGTTAAAGTGAAATGTCACATCCACTTCTCATTTCAGTATTCGTACAATGGTTTATGTGCTTCTCAAGAAAAATGCTGCTACAGAGAACACGTGAAAGGGATGGGTATGGCATAGTCACCGCGTAACCTGGCACCCCTAACGACCGTGTGTCCCGACCGTCACTCGCACTTTATTGGTGAATCACACCTTTTAGAAGAGCGAAGTATGAATTGATTAGTAAGAAAAAATATCAGCATAATTAAAATAAGTAAAGAAAAAGACGAAAATAAGATTAAATAATATCCAATTTCAGCTGAATCTTATTTTTTGCTATTTATTAGGCTGCTTAACTATTCCCAATCTTTTTGACAGAGCCTTCAACGGACTAATAATTATTGTATTTTGTTTGATCAAGATCAATGTGTGTAATCAATTATAATAAATAAATACTTGTTTTCAAATTATGTGTATATGGTTAGGTTGGATATGAAAGTAGCTTAACTGGGCCCTTTAGTGAAAGAAAACTGGGATGAATGTGTTTTATAGTATTTTTAACTTGTGGAGAATGAGTAATCTATAAACCAACTATCACCAGAAAAAACAAACAAACTTCGAATTAAAATCGGAACCCAATGGCAAATACCTACCATGCAGACTCCCATGGAGACGGAATATGGATGGATCCTGTGGTCGACCGCGCTTATCCTCACCCACCGTGGCACTAAGCCGCGTAAAGTACAGCTCAGCCTTCAACTTACCTCACCCCATTATCTAATGAAATCGCATATAACCTGTAATTATTGTGACTTTCTAGAAGAATCTTCACGAAGGAGGATTGAAAAAAGGCATAGGAGCAGCGTTATTCATCGATTCGGGATGCGCCACGTATTCTACTCCTATGAATGATGGTAGGGACAGCGGAAGAAGTCTGGCCTATACACTGGAGAACTCCTTACAAACAGAAAATATGTCTTCCACACAATTGGCGACATTTGATACATTTTAGCAGTACTTCAACAGATAGAAGATTTTGAACACCTGAATCCTATTATACTTGAGCTACCCCGATGAAAGCGACATTGTAGACGTCACAAGAAAATACTACTGCCCCCGATGAAAGTGGCCCCATACGCAGTAGTTCTCAATTGAAAACAAGTGACGAGGGCACCGAGGTGTTTTCATACTCCGTCGCCGAATGAATTGGTAGTAGTTATTGCGCGCGCTTTATTTACAACTTGTGACCCAATCGCGTTTCATTCGATGAGATGCTAGCAGACGCTACTTTTTTGTTTTCTTTTCTGTTCCGCTTTTTGAACTTGCTTATCTTCCTAATGGGACTTCTTCTCCGATGATTAAAAATATTTGACGGGATGATATGTGTTGTGCACCCTTACGTCAGAATGCCGTACTGCGGCATGTCGCGAGCGAAGGAATGCGGACGAGCTCAAGGCGCCATGTTATTGGGCCGAAGCGATCAGAAACCAACTGCGTATCGCACCCCTAGCATTACGTTGTAATCGTTCTGAGACCCAACTACCGTGACGCGCATAGCTCGCACACACTATGTCGCACGCCGCTCGTCGTCGTGCGGCTGATGTAAGGGTACACACCCGATGATGTGGAAGTTGTCCAGGTCACATGGTGTAAATAGAGCGCATCCGGCAGCCGTCGACCATTTTTCGTCGACTTTGAAAGCCATCTAAGGCCCACTATGTTGCTCCTTCCCACACACAGCTGTGCACGAGTGCTCCTCAGTCGGAATGAAAATAAAATAACTCTACACTGAAGATAGTACGACATATCTGGTCACTCCACACCAACTCTAACACCGTCAAGTAAGTCGCTCTCGAAACTGAATATTGGGGTAAAAGAAGATCCCTAGAACTGCATAGCTCTCTCCATTTCATCTCTTGAGCTCATGGCTTATTCGTTACAGTGAGTCTTTTTAAGCAATGATTTACGGATTAGCGTTTGTTGTTATGTTTCACAAAGGCAAGCTTCCTTCGACAGCGTTGTCGTCATTTATGCTGTCTGGCGTGAATGTCCTCTGGTGCATTCTATTCGGCGCCTAAAGTTTTTTGAAGCTGCAGCTTTATTTCAGATACATCGATACTTGTCTGTTATCGCCTCGATACTTGTCTGTTATTTCGCTTCGTTGACAAGTTTTTCGAATTTTGTCAAAGACTTCTCACCTTAAGCCTACAGCATAGGTAACATTCCCATATCAAAATGTCCATGCAAGTGGATAGATCGCAACGCTCAGTATTTGGTAAGAAGCATCTACTTTTCTAGAGATGATTTCCTAGTTAGTTTAGCTCTTATTTAGTGGGAAACATATCATATGAAGTGCCTGAGGATACAATCCGCCAGATTTTTTCGAAGGTAGGATATTTTTTGTTTGTATCTATTCATTAGCTTTACTTGTCCACCCAGACCTATATACATATAGGTAGGACATGTCGTACATATTAAAATGGTTCATGATCGTGAAACTGGTAAGCCTAAAGGCTATGGCTTCATCGAATTTCTCGACGTACAGACTGCTGAACTGGCCATCAGGAATTTGAATGGGTGAGCACCAGTTCCGTTTTTGGCTTGGAACCAAGTTTCTGTCTTAGAGATTATCGAGATAATCTATTTGCGCGATTTCAAGATATGAGGTGAACGGTCGCCAACTGCGAGTTGACAGTGCTGCAGGAGGGGATCGAAGTGCTGATGAGATTCAACAGTTGCAAGCAGCTTTGAGCGCGGCTCAGGTAGAGGAAAGCCCCTATGGACCAGAGCCAGAAGAAGGTCGTGCTCCCGAGGTACGTGCATAGATTTATTTTCTCTCTGAATTGGTGGTTCTTCGCTGTCTTTGGAAGAACTTGTAAATCTTAGGCGATTTCTCGTACGGTAGCCTCTCTTCCTCCTGAGAAAATGTTTGAGCTGATGAAACAAATGAAGGACGTTGTTCGTTCAAATCCGAGCGAGGCAAAGCAAATGCTTGTGCAGAATCCGCAGCTTGCTTACGCACTCCTCCAGGTATGTTCTTGGCTACTGAATGTCTGACTTTTCAGCGAATTCGCTTCAACTACTGTTTAAGGCTCAAGTTGTTATGCGCATTGTCGATCCTCAAGTTGCTATTGCTATGCTTCACAGAGAACCAGCTGCATCAACCGTGCCATTCCATCAAGTCCCCTTTCCAGCTCAACGTTGGTTTCAATTTTTATTTATCTCCCCGTATTTATTCCTTTTCACCCTACATTTTGTGGAGTGCTCAGTATGTGCAAGCTTAAGACCAGTTTTTCGCTAGAAATTCTTAAGTGTGGGAACAGCTTTGGTTGAGTGAGTAAAATGGGTTTTTAAATAGGGACAGTCGTAGGAAAACTAGCTTGATGACATTTGAGAATGCTCTTGGTTTGTGCATTCATTTCACGTGAATCGGTGTATTATCTGGTATACGTAATGGGCAGTTCTTTTTCCAGCCGGTAAAAATGAGAAGTTCTCTCATAAGTGGAATAAATGATTACTGAATTCCATTGTATATCAATTTGGAAAATTATTCTTGTAAAAATATAAGATTTGTTGCTAAAAATGCTGAACTTGAACTCATCCGTGATTCCAATCAGAGTATTATTTTTTAACGCTTTGTATTCCGTTCAGCTATGGCTCCTATGCCTGCCGTTTCACAACCTGGCTATGGAGCTCCACCACAACAGATGTATCCTCGCCCTGGACCTCCACAGGTGATATCAATCTCTCTATTCATAATAATATCAGTGATACTGTGAACTGGTGGGGTGAGCGGTGAATTTTCGGGTTTTCATTTCAAGTGTTGATTGCGCTGGGACATTTTTGTTGATGAGTCCTTCCAGAACGTTGTTGCGTAATTGTTGTTAATGTCTTTATCGATTGTTGCTGAAAAAAAGTCGCGCTAGGAGTAAGGGTGCATTGTAGAAGACGGGCTTATCACTGTGCTGCGAGTACGCAAAGAAAGTACCAGTATTTCCTGTAACTTGGTTTTTTTCAGCCACCACCGCAGCCAGAAATCACTCCTGATGAGCAACATAACGCGGAGTTGTTAGTACAAGTGATGAGGCTCACAGAGGCAGAAATCGCCATGCTGCCGCCGGGCGACAGGGAGAAAGTGATTGAACTTCGTAATCAGCTGCGGCAAAGTGTATGAATTTTCATTATTTCCCGTGTACATTCTTTGTTTTTGTTGTTGTCTATATGATGGTCTAGTGGCGTCTGTTTGCAATTAGGGTTTTCCCATTTGCGATAATTGTGTTGAAAATGCAATGAATCATCTATAATACTTGGAATTGATTGCACGATTTGGAGGTTCGAATAGATGTGAACTATGAAAGGAGCTTGGGGATGATTTGGTTTGTTGTTGAACATATAAGTAAAGATGCAGAATGGAATTACCGAAACGAATACCCCAACCCTCTCGTCAATCTCCGTCATGAACGAGTTTTCCGCGCCCTTGGTCTCTGACGAGCCATGTGTGGTGGTCATTCACAGCATCCTTCACACCGTGACCCTTTCTTGTTGGAGCGCGGTCATCGAGGCGTCCACAGGCCGTAGGATTGTCAAGAGCTCTATGCAGCCAACAAAGAACCCTTAAGACTCGTTATTTCTTTAAAACGGATTCCTCTTTTCCATTCACTGATATTTCCATCGCATTCCTCTCAAAAGCTTTATCTTTGATGAGGAAAAAATGAGAGCTCGGAAGACAAGCTTTTGTAACAAACATTTCACTTCAGAATAGGTGGTGTGGCGAACCTGGCTATGAAGAAACGTGGCTCCGATCCCGTAACACTGCGTGTCGCGCTGCCCTTCATCCACCGAAGATGCCGCGAGGGTGGAGCAACGTTCGCAGTCAGCTGATTTAGCCCCTTGCCCGTCTGACATCTACTTCACCGGCTACCGATGCAAAGGAGCAGAAGGCTAAATCCAGACAAGGGTTTCGCGATCATAATTCTTGGGTTTTTTGCCCTTTTATGTCGCTCTTTTTTACACTGTTGAGCACCCTTACTTTCATGCTCGCAGATTATTGTAGTCTGTCAAATTTACCCCTACCGGTGTCTTTAAGGAGGATACCGTGAATAGGATGCTAAAGCACAGAAAAGTGACGAAAATCTTTTTCACTGAATTCAAACTGAGTGCGAGTTCCAGTCAAAGCTTTGACGCTAACAACATTTACACTGCTACGCAGTAGGCACAACAAATGAAACTAATAGCTTATTGAACGTGAGGTGTATCCCGCGCAGATTTACTCTTTATTTAAATATAGTTAAGCAGACCACAGGTTAAAATTAGGGCCAAAGCAAAGTCATCAGCACAATCAATTATTTGTAGAACTCGAAGTCGTTCTGGTCCTTCTTAATCACATTTTTGTACGCCTTCTCGAAATCTTTAGTGAGTACAACGTAGCGGTTTTCTCTTACGGCGTGCATGCCAGCCTGAAGCGAAAAAATAGGTCCAAGTCATAGATTGTCCCGAAAATCCACATACCTCTTGGCAGATGGCGTTGATATCAGCTCCAGATATCTTATCCGGACGAGCGACATAATCTTCCAAGTCGACATCATCCGAAAGATTCATTTTTGATGTGATTGTGGTGAACACGAGACGCTTTTGACGCCTGCAGAAGCAGACTTGAATCAGATGACAGAGAAACCAACACAGCTTGGTCTCTCTCAAAAACTTTTGCAGTGATTTTCAACAACTTATGATCGCTAAAATTCCACAGCAACATTTTTCCGATACACCCAGAGGAACAAACGAAAAGTGAAACTTCAGTTGCGAACAAGACATATCGAAGTGGGTGGGATATCAACGCCAACCTACCTATCTGGAAGCGGAAACTCGATCTTCCTATCCAATCTTCCGGGTCGTAGCAGGGCAGGATCCAATGTATCGTGTCTATTGGTGGCCATTATTACCTAGAAAAAGTGCTGCAATGAACAATCATCATGATGTGATAATTAATGACCAACCTTAACATTGGTACTTTGATCGAATCCATCCATCTGATTCAGAAGTTCAAGAAGAATTCTTTGAACCTAAATGGTTATAGGGCATATACTTTAAAATTAAGTCAAGCAGAAAACGTGGAAACTACTTTGTTCAGCAGTGAACAGTGAAAAAACATTTGACTGAACCACCATCGTTTTCCAAACACGAATGTTTAATCATTGACAATATTCAAAAAGCGGCACCAATTCTGAGGCCAGTGTTTTCAGCAGCAGAATCTCATAACCATGACCTATTACTACTACGTATCAACATTTTGCTAACCTCCCTATCTGCTCCTGTCTGGGCATCAAAACGTTTCGTTGCAATTGCATCTATCTCGTCGATGAAGATTATGGAGGGTGCATTTTCCTTGGCGAGACGGAACACATCACGTACCATTCTAGGTCCTGTGAAGAAGCAGTAGTAGCAAAAACAAGTAGGTGCCACACATGGTCACGTACCTTCTCCAAGATACTTCTGTACAAACTCCGAACCAACGACTCGTATGAAGGATGCAGCTGTATTAGCAGCAACGGCTTTAGCAAGCATAGTCTTTCCACAACCAGGAGGACCGTACATAAGAACTCCACGTGGAGGATCGATACCAATCTAAAAGAGCAGAAACAACAGAATTTTATACCATTTGATTAGTCCCGTAATGAAAAAATGGACGAGAAACTGACCTGCTTATAGAGCTCACCGTGAGTAAGCGGCAACTCAACAGCCTCACGAACTTCCTGCTTCTGCATATCCAGACCTCCAATATCAGCGTACGAAACATCAGGTTTCTCATCAGGGCGCAACATCTGCAAGAGAACAAAAACAATCGAAAAATCTATTCAGAAATGTCTAATCACATAAGTAAAGATGTTGCATAGCGTTTTTCAAAAAGGAATGGCAGGCCGCCTCGACACAACAGCACCACGAGGCTCACGTGCTGCATCATTCACAAGGACAGAAATATTTCCCAATATTTCCTCAAATTTGATGGTACAATGAAGCTTACTTTTAACCATAAGAACTTGAGATTGCTGGCGATGGAAAAGCGAAGGTTCACATTTAACTTTGATGGTGTTTAATGATAAATGCCGGAGCATATTACGATTCAAAAACTACTATTAATAGTGACATGTCGCTGTGTGGACTAATGAAAAATCCTACCTGAATAGAGCTGTCAG
Organism: Trichostrongylus colubriformis; assembly: GCA_963978905.1. Lineage (NCBI taxonomy): Eukaryota > Metazoa > Nematoda > Chromadorea > Rhabditida > Trichostrongylidae > Trichostrongylus > Trichostrongylus colubriformis. Next base: position 9,615,660 of record OZ022256.1, read on the forward strand.
CTTCTGGAGGTAATACATCAACAAGCGCATTCGAATATTTGTGTAAAGCAACTGAGCAGCCAGGCTTCAGAAGCTCCCGATCCAAGATTGACAGCACACGAACGTAGTAGTTGGAGCCTAGGATATCGTAATGAGATGGGCAGATCTTTCATCGGGAAAACCAAAGAGATTCTACTGATCTCGATAGATACATTCATATCAGTACTTCCTCATTACTCTACGAAATTACAGAGCATCTTACATCAACTGGAATCAATCAAATAACCTGTTGTGCTGCCAACAATGGCGTGGTCCTGATCCACAGCTTCCAAGAACTGACCAATGACCAACGGCACCGACTGAATACGTTTCACCTGCAAAGCAAAACTCCTATTTATCCATAAGTTGATCGTTTTCGTTTTACTATTATCACTAACTTCTTCTTGCGCGTGGAGGAGCTCCTTTTCCAGATTTCTCGTTTCCAGTTTGATGTAGTCTTCCATAACTTGCAAATGATCGAGCTCATTTTCGAGTTTCTTCAACCTTAATAACCTTTGATCAGATCGCACCCTTAGGTACATAAGAGGCGCTGCAAAGACATTTTCATGATGAGTACTTAAAAGATGAGCGCAGAGAATCAAATAATAAAATAATCATGAGTGCACATGAAATATTTGAAAAAAAAAGCGAGCCTAGGTGCCTTGGTGGTTGGGTGGACAGCAGCTGAGCGTATGGTGAAAGAGCTTCTAGGAGGGTATCCCACACCTAGGAGGGTATCCCACGGAGCTATGATAATGAGGGGCTGGGATGATACTCCTACTATGCTCTTCGATTTTCCTACTATGCTCTTCGGTTTTACTTATGGTTGCGCACTAGGAAGATTGGCAAAAATATAAAAATAAATAAATATACAGTAACATGTGTGCTTTGCAACAGGGGGGGGGGGGGGATTAGGGGGGAATTTAAGAGAAAGTTGCTCTTCCAATTAACTCCTAAAGTTGCAGATTGACATGTTGGTGATGCCTGTTTATAGTTTGCGATTCTGGCGATCGCGCGAATCGCGCAATTCGGGCGGAAAGATGAGATGCGTATCGATTAGGTGAATGATACGCTTAAACCGCGCGAGCCGTGCATTCGTCTAAATCACTTGGTTGATACGTATTCTTCCTTCCGCCTAAACCGCGCAATCGCCTGAATCGCAAAGTATACACACAGCCTTATGAGTTCCGAATTCCATGAGATACCTCGCACTGGAATGTACCTAAGCCAAGGAACAATACCGTTGAGTTTTCCCGGCCTCAGCGAATAATCCGCGCCGTCGAGCTAAGGCAGGGTTCATAGTTCACGATTCAGGCGATCACTCGATCAGGCGGAAGGAAAAAGATACATATTGATTGGGTGATTCAGGCGATCACGCGATCGCGGAAAGCACGCGATCGCGTGGATCACTCGATCAGGCGGAAAAGAAAAGATATATATTGATTACGTGATTCAGGCGATCACGCGATCGCGTAAAGCACGCGATCGCGTAAAGCACGCGATCGCGTGCTTTACGCGATCGCGTGATCCACGCGATCGCGTGATCGCCTGAATCGTGAACTATGAACACTGCCTAATATCCCTCGACTCATCGCAAAAGGACGTGTTCCCTCCTGTTTTCTTCTTTTTCACCCTTTTTGCACTGTTGAGAAAGAGGTGTAACTTCACGTTGACCGGCGTCCGCACTTCAGTTCTCACAGAGTCTTTCCATAATCGTTGATGACAATTTGACTTACTTAAGATAGTCGTCACTTTCCGAATCCAATCCATCTTTAGGTTGTTGATCACCAGCGGAAACTTGAGCGATAACACTGTCCAGATTGTCCTAAATTTGCTCAGTAAGTATACCGGAAATTTCCACGAGCTATTACTCACAAAAATCCCGATCTGATGGAGGGCAGCCGTAGCCATGATGTGGTCCTCTGAAATGATCGTCACTACAAACAAATGGAGCTGATACAAAAATCTAGACGGAATCAAACACAAACATAGACATTCGCTAGAGAAAGAGAGAATAAAATTAAGTGAAGGCAAGTGCAAGGGCATGTAACTGAATTCCTTGTAAAGAAAGACAACAAGGAGATCTTTAAAACGTCGAAAAGAAACAGGAGAACCGCCTTTTCTTCGGATATGCCTACTGGTTATTTTTCTAAATCCTCAAAACTCGAATATATCCAAATACCTGAAGGCCTAGAAAGCAAAGAGACTGTCGGATACACGAAAGCCAGACAAAGTCCGAAAATGATGACAAAGCGCCGCAGACGTCTATCACAAAAGAAAACGTATGGGTGAAAATATTCATTCGCTACTACAAGGTTTTCTTGACATACTGAATCTACCCCATTTAAAGGAACATTTGCAAAGAAAAAAAAACAGTAAATGCGAGAAGGAAGAGGATGCAATGTTATTATGGAAGGCGAATTTGTTATACGCGTAAAGTGGGCGCAGTGTACGTGATTACGGGGAACACCTTTCAGAGCACCTTCAAAGAACATCATTTAGACTTCAAAGAACATTTGATACTCGAAGGATTGTGAAGGGATGCAGATGGGGTAATTGATGGAATAAAGAGCGAGAAAGGAAGTTTAGGAATGGCTTTTTTTGAACGAAAGATTCCAGTTCCATAATTCCAAAGGAACGTGAGTACTGATGATGTGGAATGATGTTTCAGAACTTGTTTTCAGAAGAATCAAGCGAAGCAGTGAAATGGAAAACAGATTTTTGTGTGGACTGACCATGCATTCATACCGTGCGACAACGCTGCGATGGTCGCGGTCGTGCGAACGGGTGTGACCGGACAAAGAATCTTGTAGAAGAGGCACCTCTAAGTGCGAGTCAACTCTGGATTTTGGATATTCCGCACAGGGAACAGTACCAGACCCCGAAGCCCATTTCCGTTGAAATGATGACCCTCATAGAGCAAATATACACTTGAAATTCATAGTCGCGGCTCGGAACTTCTGATTCATAGATTTTAATCCATGATCTCTCTCAAATGCTTGGATCGTACTCCTAATCCAAATTCAAATCAAGCTGTCCATGCGTAGCGAATGGCTTACCAACAATGTACCAGACGTAATCCAGGAAGCGTTCGCCGACGACCAAAGGTTGCTCGGAGTTTACTGGCCGAGCACCGCCAACCCTACTTTATACGCAGGTGATTGAGCGGCTCAAAGAGAGATAAAAAGGCCATGCTGCGGTCACAAAGTATTCATTTCTCTTTATTCTCTTTAACACAACAAGGCACGGCGGGCGGCAATGAGTAGTCTGGTGCTTGGACTGTCTCACAGCCTATCGCTGCTAATGCACCTACCACATCGCTTCTACTCTGGCGTAATAATGCTCTCAGTGTATCCTCTCTTCTAGATATGAACCAAAGACGCAAGGACGTGGTAGTGATGGGCGCCTTTCCGATGTTATTTCTGGTCGACATTAGCTTCTGTCTTTCGGACAAAGGAAAAATGGCACTGGAAAAGGTTTGGACCGAAAATCTATACTTGGTAGTTATACAATAGAGATAATAATGGGTGTGCATAATTAGGACAGAATTTCACAATGAAGCTTGCAATGCACGCGAGCAAGAAGTGTCATATGTACATATTTAATTGGGTGTCAAGGCGATACTGTATCCTGTGCCTCATTCTGGGAATGAGACATGGACCCAACTACAAACGGCACCTCTACTTTGCACGCATCGCATACGCGTTGCGCAATACTGTCTCAACTGTCCAACTGATAACAAAGAGGCATCATACAGCTAACCTTCACCAGAAGGCTCACTGAAATTTGGGAGTAGCGGTATAATTCAGCACTAAACAAAAAACTCGAGAAGTGAATGCCATTACTCAAACTCAACGCAATAAGCCTTCCAAGGCATTTTTTTAGTATTCATTAGAGCGTTTTGTGGCAGGTGAGCGCTATCTCCCTAAAAGGACCTATTCCAGGCACTTCCAGGCGTTGATCTCGCAAGGCGAAGAGAGAGGTTGAAGAAGCTCGGCGGACACAATGAAAATGCTGAATTACCGAATGTTAAAGCAAATCACCTCAATATGACTAATGATGTGAGTCTATGATCTTATTAGGGAAAAACATTATTACAACATCTGACTGGGTAGGAAAAATGCCCAGACCAATTCGTGGGTAGCAAATTCTGGTTCCGGGTAAAAATGTGTTACGGAGAAGTACTTCCGATGTCTTGCGCACAATCTATTCTCAAATTCTCGGCCAAACCCTTCCTATCCGATCGAGCTTTCCATTCTTCCATGTCAATAAATTACCACTATGTTTTTTAATTACGACCAAATTACACGCGGTGCAAAATCACTTCCTTTTCTATTTAAGGGATTACAGTATAAGGATGACGAAAGAAGTGATGGCGGAGCTTCTATTGTGGAAGTGAATCGTAAGGAAGGTATTGATGAATATTTGTTCGAAGGTGACATTCTCCTCACAGAGTACGTTTCCTACTACTCCATTCGGAGGGGCCTTTTGGGACATTTGAAATAAAAGGCACACCTTACGACTATCAGACTTGTCGACTTATATTGCTGGAGCAGTAGTTACTCGAGTCACTACGTTGCATACTTGTTGCCGCGCCACGTGCGTCATCATGGCGCAACACCTGTTCGATCCGATCTAGCCACACCCAGTTACCTCACATGGGCGTGGTCTGCGTGGGTCTAGTTCCGGGTTCGGGCTGGTGTAGGCCATGATGACTCACCGTGGCGGCGCAACGAGGGTGCAACATGGGCAGTTACTCCAGAATCTGCTGCCATAGAGAGTATTTGTCTGGTATGATTATCGTTAGGTGTACTTTTGAGCCTTTTCGCACCAAAACATTTATTCCAGTGATCAGCTGAGTGCATTGGAAAGCCCTATGGGGAACAATACGAGACAAAAGCGTCAAATCTCTTACGGTGTTACCAAATGGACGAACAACATAGTTTACTACTACTTTGACCTGAGTATACGTATGTTTAACAACTTAATCTGCTGTGGCTAACTCAGGGTGCCCGCGAAACCTTTCAGGCCCGGTCAATCAAACATACATTAGAACGATACTGAGGTATCTAATGGCTCGCGTAGACATTGATTTTGTGGAGAATGAGAACGTTCCGAATCGTATAAGAGTGTTCGACGGTGCTGGCTGTTATTCAGCCATTGGAATGCAAGGTGGAGAGCAATCCTTGTCACTATCGCCTGATTGTCTAGTTGTGAGTTTCTGTTTCTGTGTTGTGTTGAAGGAGTTGTCCGAAAAAAATATGACTCTTCGCCTATTCTCATTCAAGCATATTATGTCTGTACCCTCAGGGCAAGAGAAAGGTTCACGAGAGAAAGTCATAACTAGGCAGATATGAATTTCCTCAAAGTTTCGTCCGTGCGGGTCAGGTAGACTTCGTTGTGGTGCTGCCGGCGACACGGCGTGACTCCGTAACATGCAGTGAGGCAGAGTGGCGCGGACGGAGCCGCAGCTAAGACGCAGGCACGCCGAGCCGCCTGCACTGCAGAGTATGAAGGTGGCGAGCGCGTATTCAAGTCGTGATGTAGGGAAGAAACCAGGATTAGTCACCTCAAGCGATTCGAATACCGCCGCTCCGTTGCTTTCCTCTGCTTTGTTCAAGCCTTGATGCTTTGTTCTCGTGTGCTCGTCCACGTTACCTCATTCTACGAAACTTTGAAGGGGAAGGGATGTATCTCCAGAGAATTTCGATTTTTCTCGCGTGGAGCCTTGAATGTAGCCCCTAATGATAGAATAAAACATAACTGTATGAGAATAAGAAAACCTCAAACTCCCATGGATGACTTCTTTGACTGCATTCTAAAATACTAAGATGGAGCCTCAACGGATTTGTTCGACGATATCAGAAGTCCTTCAAAAGCTAGAAAAAACACTGCCTCGATGAACACCTTCCAAGAGACCATAGGTCCCTGAAGTCATCGGCGAATGACATTGAAGGGCGGTAAAGGGCTATGGGTGTGGCACGAAAGCTTATTCCTTCCTACCACCAATGGCTTTCAAGAGCCTGCAAGACTCAAATGATAGGAACCGGAAGGGGTCCGAAGAAAGAGGGAAATGCAAAGAGCTGGCCATTTCGTCACCAACATTCAAGGTAGAACCGATAATCGGTGGAAAAATCCGGGTTCAAAAGCGCGACGCGTGGTGCGCATTCGATCACATTCGCATCACTTCGAACTGCACACACTGTCTTCCCGAGTTGTCCGTTTCAGAGATGTCATTTGTTCTCTCGTAGAGTGTAATTTGTTCAGTCGTGATGATGTGAAATAAGTGAAACAACACACCGCAACAATCAGCAAAACAAGCCAAATTGTGATTTTAATTAAACCCTGATGATTCACTATCGACGTTTTGCAAGGTGTTGGCAAGCCACCGTCATCCCACACGTAAGCCAAAATTACCAACTCCCGTTTCTTTAAGCATGGATTGTGCTTTGAAATGACCTGCAACGCTGCTGGAACTAGAGTTCCTCGTAAGTTCAAGAGCACGAGAGCAAGTACCTGGTCCATATGTATATTTATTACACGAGGTAGAGCTCATGTGTGATGTGAGTTAAGCAGAACCGTAGTACTAACTATCCAATATAATCTGTTCAAGGCCAGAAGGTGTTTTTCTATCGGAGAACTCCGACCCTGATTGGGTTGATGGAGTACACTGTTTGGTCAAAAGATAAGTAGACTCGGTTACTTAGCCTATCATGAAATGTTATATGCTCCATGTGCTGACTTCACATCTTCCTGTAAGTTTATATTCAACAGCTTAATTATGCTCATCCGCATCCTTTTATACCCGCGTGACACCGCCGTCAGACTCGCGATTTTGCGGTGTCACGGCTCCACACGGGAACTGACGACGATGCAAGATTTCGAAGTCGCTGTATCGCGTGCGAAAGTGCGACGCCGTAAAGTCGCAGAAGCGCAAGGTCGCGAAGTCCGACGGCGGCCTTAATTGGGCAACTGTGGTCCAGTACTTTGGATTAGTGCAGGATCAAGAATTTGTGGAGGAACATTGACAATGAAGAGTGAATAACTCAAGAGGGAAGGAAAAACTAGAAAAAAAAAACTGTGTCCTACCTTCAAAGTATCGACGCTCTGATCACATCACGTTTTCGTATTTTTCTGGTCCTTTTTTGTATGATTAACAATGTCTATTTCGAGGTCGGAACTGTGGCGCACGAATTCATGCACGCACTCGGTATCCTACACATGCACGTGCGAGATGACAGAGACGAAAATATCATCGTTGATCTGACAAATGTGCCGGTAAGCTCAAGCAATCTTCGAAATAATCACGCACACAAAAAATGCAAAATGTATTCTTTGAAGTAAGTGAGCACGATAAGAGAATGGATGGAGTGACAACAGGCACTGCTCCTTCCTCATTCGTGTACCCTTTGACATGCCGACACGGGTGTGTACACTTATGTCAAATTTTCGCTTTGCCACGTCACACTCGCTACGCCATCAGCACAACTTGCCGCGATCGGCTGGAATTCCGCTCAGGACGCAAGGGTCTGGTACCATGGAGACCCTTGAGAAATAGCTGTGCATCTCATCATTATCTAAAAACAATACCTTTTGTGTCCTTAAAAGGCAAAATAGTAACATAAAAAGTAAAAGGAACAATAACATTACATGATAACAATCCTAATCAAGAAATAGTTAATTTGGGCGTAAAACTCGGAGGGACTATTGCAGTGCATGCAATCACATGCGAAGAAATCCGCGGCCTCACTCGCCGCGTGCGGCTACGCGAATTCAACATAAGTGCACATGCCCGTAACAGACCATACCCACTGTCACTCCACCTTTACTCTCACCATATAAATCGCTTTCCGTCTTGGAGATGTGAAAACGCAATGGCCCGTGTTTTATGAGAAAATTATGTTTGTTTGCCATGTTACCCAAATGCGTTCTAGGCGGACAAACAACAAACCTTTAACAAACAAACGCTTACAATCGACTATACACCGTATGAGTACGGCAGCTGCCTACATTATCCCAGTGATCTGTCAGTGATAATCTGTTTTTCATTGCTATCAACTTCAATAGTAACATTGCTTCCAAGGCAGTGGTAGGGGTAGTTCGATTGTATCATTCACTCCAATCTTTGGCTTCGGCAAAGGCAACCCTGGGACGCGGTTTCGAATAAAAAAGGCGGTAGAGGTCAAGAAGGATGACTTCTCCCCAGTCAGAGGCGCGCTCTTCACGTAAAATTCCGTCGCAGGAAATTTCCTCCGGGCCTTGGTTTATGTGTGACTTGGTCACTTTAGCAATTACTCACTATTCGCATCACCCTATCACTGTCGTAAGCCTATGCTTTGGTACTGAATTGATTTGATAGTGGAAAATGTCAGATCTATTCGCTCAAACGGGGTAACAGGAAAGATTAGAATTCCCAGTGATTGATCAAAATGGAAGCTACAGACGGGTGCAGGTCACTATATGTGAGAAATTTTTTCGATGAGGAAGCGTCTTCAGGCTTCGTAAGAGCAGTCATTTTCAGCAGCTGCTACGTGTATTAACAGTGCCCACCCCTTTCGCGAACGAGCCCCGCCTCCTTCCGGGGTCGATGACGGGAAGAGGGTCTTATTTCTCGTGTTTCTGGCCGTTTCGTGCCGTTTTTTTACAATCGTACTAGTGAATAGCTCTACTTTCGTATTCAGTAATGTTTTGTTTTCGACCCTGATTATCCCTACCACTGCGTTGAAGTGAGATCATATTCGTGTTTCACGGGTCAAAGACCTTAGGTTACGTCTTTCTAACCAAATCGAAATCTCGCAAATAATTTTTCTTTAGCCAAACGGGACACTTTCATCAACAGCCTACTTTCATGAACGCAGTAAATCAAAAAGCATCATAATTTTCTGGGTCATGACAAGCCTGGGAGCAGAAAAAAAAGAAAGGAGGAAGAGGCCCTAAAATAGAAACTTGTGGCAGTGAACAGTCAAATGAGGATGAATGATTTCGCATTTTCAGATTTGCCACTACTGGAAATTCAATGACTCCTTTGTATCAAAAAAGATATCTTCGTACTCTTGGCGCCAAAACAATTTCCTTTTATGACATACACATGATAAATATTTTCTACCAATGTTACGGTGGGTTTTTGGAATGAATTTCTCCAAAGATAGGAGTCTGAACTGAATGATGAAGTTTTGATCGTTAATGGAGGATAAAGTGTTGGTATTTTTTTATTCTAATACACCGTATGTAGATCTTCCATAAAGCAATTGATACGGATCGGTTGGAAATCACGTTTTCCGCTGTTTCAGCCAAATGTAGCGGAATAAAATCAAAATGTGTGAATGGAGGTGTTCCTAATCCCAGACACTGCCCCACCAACTGTATTTGCCCAGCTGGATACGGTGGAGCGCTCTGCAATACACGTGTGAGTCATTTAAGAGAGTATATAAGAAACCTTGAATGCAGTTGACACGGTAAGTGGGCGGATTGACGTCAACCGCTGCGCACTGGTCATTGATTGTTCCTTCAGGATGCTCCAAACAAAGCCAGGGTGCAAATCGCGATGAAATCTCCCCAACGTCACAACGAAAACCTACGATGACCTTCGTCCCTGCTTGCCTAGTCCCTTCCCTAAATAAGCGTACCGCTTACCAGCCATGATCGCTACACATCACAGATCCACTTGGCTCCGATCGATAGATCAGTAGGTCGTCCTCACCGAGGAGAGAAGAGTTTCTTAGGCTCCTTCAGGCTATTCACCTTTGATTGTTCTTCAGTGGTACCACTCGTGATGCGTTGAAACCTACTGATCCATCTCGGGAGGACACATCACAGATCCACTTGGCTCCAATCGATAGATCAGTAGGTCGTAGTCACCGAGGAGAGTAGAGTTTCCTAGGTTTCTTCAGATTTCTGGCCATTCACTTTTTATTGTTCTTCTGCGGTGGTACTCGTGATGCCCTGAAACCTACTGATCCATCTCGGGAGGGGCGATTACAGTTTCACTAGTAACGACCGCGTCGCAGCGGTGCAATATCAGTACTCATATAGCAACGCTAGCTCGCACGGATCGCGTAGGCCGACACTACGCGAATTCCTGCCCTTTAACAAACACCCAGCTAATCTTTTTGCGGCAACCGTTGCGTACTGAATACCGAGCAGGTGCCAGAGCCCTAAGAAAAGCCTCAGTTTCGCTCAAGCAAATGCTACACCATATTCTAAGTTTTCAGCCGCCCGCATGTGGGGCAACTTTGACTGCCAACACCACATGGACAACTAAAAAAGTCACAGTTGGTGACCCTGCTATCACAAAACCTGCTGACGTTTACAAATCATGCACTGACTGGATAAGCGTAAGCGCTGAATTCCGCGAAACATTGGACTCATCTCAAATATGTATGCTTTGCAGGCACCAGCTGGGAAGAAAGTTCAGATTCGTGTGACAGCATTGCAGGGCGTGAACTGCACTAATGGATGCTGGGTACACGCTATTGAGCCAAAGATCGACACCGATAAAAGATTGACCAACTCGAGGTGATTATCACTGATAAAGGAGATTTATGCGTCTAGTGAAGGCTCTTACAGACTTTCCCGTGGAGGTAGTCAGACCCTCTGAGCGCAATTATCAAATCCGTTTCGTGCTACAATGCCTCGCTCGTGCCCTATAGGCGCTGACAGTGTTGAAAAACTGCTCTGCCAAATTTACCGGAGAATGGTAATGGGGAGTAGCCTGACACTCTTAAAGGCAGCATTAGGGGAAAGTAGGCCGAAAAGTCAAAGAAGTAGTGAATGTGAAAGGAGAGATGCCTAGTAACAGAACAGTGAAGAAACAACGGATGGAATTAGCAAAACCCAAAAAAAGGACCCCCTTTTCACTGTTGATTATCGACGCGGACGACCTGTCCGTCAAGAGGGGAGTCTGATCTAGTTTTCCATTGGCATGTTGCCAAGTAAACACAAGGGAATGTTTGGAAATACGACAGCATCTATTTTTTTAGAGTGAGTTTCAAGCTAAAACTGCGGAAGCGCGCTGCAAAAGCTTCGATTTTGCCGCATCTCCTTGGCCGCTCCCACTCCAGTCAATCGGGAATAACGTCATCGGGAGGCGGAACCGTTGCATCAAGAGGCGGGACAGATGGACGGTTGCGGCGTTTTGCAGCGCTTCTACAGTTCGGAGGGGCGCTTTTTAACCGGGATTCGCCACAGATAGCCTTCATAGGCCCAGGACTACCATATGAGTGACTTCTTGTAGAGATATCTACATTACCACATTACCCCTAATGCTGTCTTTAAAGTGAACAATGCCTACAATTTTCATATTCAAGGGTATACGAACCCAGAAACTGAAAATTCAAATCTCGCAAAAATTTGTCCTCAAGTGGCCTGACACTCTAAAAGTGAACAATGCACATAATTTTCATATTCAAGTGCATACGAACCCCGAAACTAAAATCTAAGTTTTGCAAAAATTTGTCCTGTGTTGATCCAACCATTAACCCTTTTTTGGCATTGGTAAGGCAGCTCAGCAGAAATGGACATCAGTCATATGTTTGATGTGTTTAATGCAAGTAGCCCCACACGCAAAAAACCGCTTTCACAAAGCTTGTAATGGCCTGAAAGGCCTTCCTTCTTAGGAAAGTGGACGTTTCCACAACCTGAACCGCCTCCAGCAGCATTTTCTTCAACTCAGAGCGAGATTCAGTTGTTACGGTAATTTCGCTGTTCCAAAAAAGGAAATGAGCTCATCACAGGTGAAGACCTTTTGCGCAGCTCATAGAATATGAGGGCATTTGTGGTGGATCATAAGTCCGATACGACATAACAAGGCCCAGCGCAGGTAAGCTGCTTCCCTTTGAGCATGATCTGCCTCCAAATGAACGCATCCTATCGCCGCCCCGTCTCACAGGTACGCCTGATTCCAATCGATGACAGCTCACAATTAAATACATTCACAGGCAAAACTAGCGCAGAATAGGTGTTCCATGTCGCGGGTTCTAACCAATCCTCTTGCTTTTCCACTGGCTCATCCCCATCCTTTCCTTGTTCATTCTGTACGGTCGAGGAGATTATTCTGCTCAGTGCGTATGACGGACCCGATCCCGTTTCCCGCAGAAGGTTCATCTAATAGAGTTCTTATGTCTAGTATGAACCACCACTTTTTTACAGAGTATGCTGTCCAGAACAACTCAAGCAACTCCTTCCGAGCCGCATCAATCCAACACCGATTGTCTCTTACAGTATTCGTCGTGCACCTACTTTCACCTACCAATACAGATATGTAACTCAGTGATATTTATTTCCGATTATTTATTTCTGAATAAATTCCTCATGTTGTATGCTGTTCCTCGTTTGGAGTATTGCAGTTGCTGATTTGGGTATAAAGTTACAGTTTTGGATGGATGCCAGCTAGTTTCAAAACCACTACCTTTTTCCGTCGTTCCTCATTGACTGATTTTGATCCGTTTTGCAGTTGTAGGATACTTTCTCAGCATATCAAGGCAGTTGGTAGAGAGAACAGAAGAATTCCATGGTCAGACTGTGAAGGTCATGAAGACTGGAATAGCGATTCTGAAGGTACATCCCTGTTGGGGGTCTAATGTAAAGCCGAAAATCAAGTATGACCCCTTGGAATGGCCGAGGTTGGACGAAACTTCACACCTTTGCAATTCTGATAAAAAAAACACTCGAAGAGAATGATTCTCCCCAGAACAGTGTAGACATGTAATGGAGACACGGGCCGATATCATACCCCTCAACTTGATTCCACATCAAAATCAGCAGCGCCAACGCCAAGAGACCTGAAAGCTTGTGGACCTGAAAAAACTCATATCAAACTTAGGAAGATCACAAAACCTCTCTTTACCAAGGAGCCGGAGGCTGGGGTGGAAAGTCATGCGTGGATTACGGCAGCCACTGCATATACGCAATTACACAAAGCACCAAAAGTTCAACGTGACGTCCTCTTCTTACAAGAACCGAAAATCAGATCGATCACTCGTCTCCCACCGTAACCCTGACGTAAATTAAAATGTTTCGGACCGCAGGCAGCTGTAGAACATTGAATTAGACGACATACTGATGAATCCTTAACACTTTCATCGCTTCCCTTTATAATATTATGCTGTTCCGGAGTCTCATGATTATCTGAATGTTCAACAATCAAGACTCCGAAATATCTATTCAAAAAACTGAAGCGTAGCATATCGTATCGTATAGCAATAGCTTACGGTGCCGTTCGAGCCTTTTGAGGGGTCTTTTGAATTTTTTGAATAAATATTTTGGAGTCTCAATTGTGGTTTAACGTTCCCTTTCTGTCGCTCAAATCATTTATGTGATGATCTCGGAGTAGGTCGATATTGACAAGCATCACAGACTACCGTACTGATTTATATTGGGCTATAACGAATATGAGCTTCATATTGACTTGAACACATCCTACTAAGACTGAAAATACTACGGAATATACTGTTTTGAGTCAAATAAAGTCAGGGGCAGACGCAACTGCGTCGACGTGGAAGCTCCTTTCCCTCCCTAAGCTTAGGCTAAAACTGAAATCCTTTCCTCCCACATGAAAAAGCATCTGTCAAAGCATAGGCCTCATCTGCTTAAGCCTAAGCCTAGAAAGCCAAACTAACTTACTTTGATACTTTGATGGTCCGTCGACCGGTGTTGCCACGTCTTCGCCATTTCGCTCGATTTTTGACAACTTGCATCCAATGTGACAGACTGCCTCTTTGAATGATGTTGAGAATACGTCGGCCCACCTTGATGGCGGTCTTCCCAGTGGTCTCTTCTTGCTCGCAAACTCCATTGGTCGTCCTTTCTTCTGAAAGTGGCCGGCTCAACGATGTTTCATTCTCTCATGTGTTGTGACGGGTCTTGCAATCACGACTTCTCCCTTGGATCGCCACTTTGTAACCTGAGTCGCTGTTGTCGATACTGGTTGATCTTCAAGAAGGGTCTTCCCGGAGCACGATGAATTGACTGTATGGCTCTGGATACTGTCTTCTTGTCAGGCTAGGTTTCCGTTGCGTAGCATAGTGCCGGCTGTACTGAGACGTTCCATATCGATGCCTTCAAATCTGCATCTCTTCGCTGGTCGGTCTTTCACGGATCGAGTTGAAATCTGCCCATGACGCGCGTTTCTGTGGGACATTTCGGTTGTCAGATCGTTTGCCATGTTAGTTTTAACGTTTTATCATTTTATTTTACTTTTTTTTATTTTTTTATTTTAAGGATCGAATTTATGTGTAGCTATTAGGTACTGAGTTATGGGCAAAAGCTTTGGTCTCGGACGGGACTCGAAACCCACATTCCATGCAAATGTGCTAATCCATTACACTACCGAGACTCCTTGTATTTTAACTCAGCTTCTGAATGGTATGTTTACCACAGCTCATCAGCACTCATACGTATAATCGCAGGTTGCGGCCGGCGAAAATCAGTAGCTATCAAAAATTAAAAATTTATGTGTAGTATTCTTTGGCTCTGCCTTCCCATGGTAACAGGTACACAGTCGGGAAATACAGCTGCACGATATGAAGGAAGCCATGGGCATATAGTGTTAGAAGATGAGTTTGCAAAGCGTCGTGTAGCGTGTGTGCACTAACCTAAGGCACTAGCAAGCCCCATGCCTAAATAAGGCGTAAAATACGGTAATCGCTATAGGACCCAACTACATACGGCGCCTCTACCCCGCATACATTGTAGCACGCGTTACGGGATTCTCTTTTATCAGTGCACACATGGAATCATCTCCAGTATTTGATCTGAATGCATATCTCCTTTTCGACATGGGATGCACATCCATATTGAAGACAAAGTCACTGTCCAAAACACCTGGAAAACTATATGAAGTGTCTATAGTGAAGGGAGAAGAGTGAAAGTGGAGATTCCACAGAGGAAACGGCACTCAACCCCCAAGCCCATATACGTTGAAAACGATGACCTTCATAGAACACATATACACATTAAAATTCACAGTCGTAAAAAAATCGAGCTGTCCATGCGTACCGAATGACTTACCAACAATGTACCAGACGTAATCCAGGAAGCGTTCGCAAACGACCAAAGGTTGCTCGGAGTTTGCTGGCCGAGGACCGGCACCCTACTTTATACGCAGGGAATTGAGCGGCTCAAAAGAGATAAAAAGGCCATGCTGCACGGTCACATTGTGTTCATTTCCCTTTATTTCTTTTAACCCATCAAGGTATGGCAGGCGGCAATGAATAGTCTGGTGCTTGGACTGTCTCACAGCCTGTCGTCGCTTATGCATTTACCACATCGCTTTTACTCTGATGTAATAATGCTCTCAGTGTATCCAAAGACCCTCTTCTAGGTATGAACCAAAGACACAAGGACGTGGTAGTGATGGTCGCCTTCCTGATGCTATTTCTGGTCGACATTAGCTTCTGTTTTTCAGACAAGGGAAAAGTGGCACTGGAAAAGGTTTGGACCGAAAAGATACACTGAATAGCCGAAAAAATACACTTAGTAGTTATTGTAAAGAGGTGACGCGTAACCTTGCTTATTCATTATTTTATCTGTTCTTTTCAGTCTCCGGCATCTCGTCCACAAGGTCACGGGCTTCGTCTTCCAAAAACCCAACGAGCGTGTTGACCTTAAGTTGTCCGGCATCGGTGGGCTAACCATCCTCACCATATCCTCGAACCTGCGTAGCCATGAGCTAAAATCTTGGCTCTCCGAGCCGCTGAAAGATACTGGAGGTTTAGGTTTGAACTGCCCGAAGGCCAGCTCAAGAGAGTATGCACCAGAGTTCTGGGGCATACGATGAAGCATAGGTAAGTCAGGAGGCTTGCGGTCTGTCGTCGGCGTCCCAGCACCGTCGGTGCTAGGCTGAGCCGAGGCAGAGCGAGAACGAGCTTGGCGCCATAATAGCTGAATGACTTCCGGCTCTATGAGCGTGCTTATATACGGCCGCCCGACCGCTATCGTCCACACGGCTCATGTTGTGCCTCCCGCATCCCCCGCAGGCGATAAGCTGGGAACCGCGCTTGGAATGTGGCAGTTCCCTCGCGCCTGAGCGTCGACCGAAGCTGCAACTCAAAGGAATGAAAATGTCAGGTGTGGGTGCTCGGTCCCGAAGTGGCAACTGAGCAAACGAGATTCATGTCCATCAACACCAGGCGAAACTTCGACGTACAATGAGCTTCCAAACATCGCAGTAAAGGCCTGAACTAAGGAAACCACCTTGTAGTCACTGGAATTGTAGCATCGGACTGCAAGTGGCCAGACAAGGTCCGGTAGTTGGCTGCAACCCCGAGAACACGAGAGATGTCCGGGTGAGGTCTTCCCGGAAAAGAAAGAAAAGATTACCTAAGGGCGAGAAGCTGCCGACCACCTGGGTGGTCAGCAACCACTCGCTGCTACCAGTAAAAAGGTGCCGCCGTCGCCTTCGGTCGGCCCTTTCTTAGAAGCTAACTAGGCCATATACAAGACCCCAAGAGCTCTCGACAACTTTACCTTCCACTGACATTACACAGTACAACCAAGACACCGCGGTAAGTATAGAGAATTTACCTGTACGATAGAGGACATGATAACGAGAATGAGAGATCACAACGACGCGACGATGATAACGGTATTGGTAGGAGTCCCCATGGGGCAAGTCCTTGACGTCGTCCTCTCTCCCCCCAGCCAGCGTTCTCGGTCCTTTTATTGGCTTCCTGCCAGCGCGTCGCTCCCATCATATCTTCTCGGGATCTGAAAGCATAAAGCCAGAGCAAAGTATTGTTTACATATAATTCTAAGATAAAAAGTAAAGATAAAATAATGAATAAGCAAGGTTACGCGTCACCTCTTTACATTATGCGCACCCATTAATATCTCAATGCTATAATTAGGACAGAACTTCAAAATGCTGCTTGCGATGTGCGCGAGTTAGAGGCGTGCAGATTGAGTCCTAAGGCGATACTGTGAATCCTGTGCCTCATTCTGGAAATAAGACATGGTGTAAAGATGATCTATAGCCTATCATGATAATCACGTGCTTATCCTATTACCTGATATGTAATTATATCTATTGTTGTTATGCTTACATGTATCCGGTATCTCATATGTCCATCTTAGCCAATCGATACAAAGTGCAAGTGCCTGTCACCCCTCCTCCCGCCCTTTTTGAACTCAACTTTTCTTTGTACCTCCATATATCCATACTGTATCACTTTGCCTTATTGATCCGATCTCCCGAAGGACCGCCTTATTTCTGAGTAAGCCTGTAGAAGAGTTCGTCTCTGCTAAGACCGCGAGCGGTCCACTCGTCTGCTGATCTCACCTATTCGATTGAAGCAAATAAAAGGTTAGTAACTGACTTGTTCAATTACTATAAGGGATTCCAACCCTTGGATATCTGACTGGAGCCGACCAGCTCCACTACAATGGATGTCCCCTCAGGACCCAACTACAAACGGTGCCCCTACCTTGCACGCATCGCACACGCGTCGCAAAATACTGTCTCAACTGCCCGACTGATATCAAAGAGAACCATGTTGCTAACCTCCTCCAGGAGGACTCACTGAAATTTGGGAATAGTACGTAAATTCTAATCCATTATTCAGCAATAAACAAAAAACTCGAGAAGTGAATGCTATTACTCAAATTCAACGCAATAAGCCTTTGAAAGCATTTTAAAGTGTTCCTTGAAGCGTTTTGTGGCAGGTGAGCGCTATCTTCCGAAAAGGACCTATTCCAGGCACTTCCAGGCGTTAATCTCGCAAAGCGAAGGGAGAGGCTGAGGAAGCTTGGCGGACACAACGAAAATGCTGAATTACCGAATGTTAAAGCAAATCATCTCAATATGACCAATGATGTGAGTCTATGATCTTACTGGGGAGAAACATTATTACAACATGTGACTGGGTAAGAAAAATGCCCAGAACAATTGGAAGGTTGGTTCCGGACAAAAATGTCTTACGGAGAAGTAATGGGCACAATCTATTAGGTTGATCGGAAAGTTTTGATAGGGTTGACATTTTTTTCTATTACTCGGCAAGTAATGCAGGCTAATCAACAATATAATAACCATCGTTAGTTATAACATTGTCCCACCTAAAGAGCAGGTCAGCGATTTTCTTCTCCCAGAATTAGGAGGATTAGGAGTCAAAGAAGTCACCGACCACTTGTTCAAGGTGACGAATTTTTTTTGCTAGGAAAGGCTTGAGGGGCCGGAACAAGTGGTAATCTGACGGGGCAATATCAGATGAATAGGGTGGATGTGGAACCGTGTCCCAAGCTGACTCCTCCAATTTTGCACGGGTCTTTTTACCTATGAGAGGGACCCGTGCAAAATTGGAAGAGCTAGGTTGGGACAAGGTCCCACATCCGTCCTATTCCCCTGACACTGCCCCTTCAGATTACCGCTTGTTCCGGCCCCCTAAGGCTTTCCTAGCAAAAAAAATTCGTCAGCTATGACCACCTTGGACAAGTGGTCGGTGACTTCTTTGACCCTAATCCTCCTAATTCTGGGAGAAGAGAATCGCTGACCTGCCCGTTGGGTGGGGCAATGTTATAACTAACGATGTTTATTATATTGTTGATTAGCCTGCATTACTTGCTGAGTTGTAAAATAAAATAGAAGAAAATCTCAACCCTATCAAAACTTCCCGATCAACCTAATAGTTTCAAATTCTCGGCCAAACCCTTCATAACAAATCGGGCTTTCCATTCTTCCATGTCAATAGATTAGCACCATGTGTGATTAATTTGAAATTACACACGGTGCAAGGGTGAGGGTCGATTGGTCGTATTTTCGCTTCGCGGCGTCGCACTCGCGGCGCCGTCAGCACGACCTGCTGCAGTCGGTCAGACGCTCAGTATCAGTGGGCTGGAATCGTGAAGGATCTTCAAAGATTGCAGAATGGAAGCTTCAGAAATTTTTATATCTTGTGGTTGTTGCTGTTTCAACGGATAAAACTACAAATAACTCGCACTCGCCGCGGGCGACCGGCGAAAATTCGACCAATCGACCCCACCCGCGATGTAAAATCACTTCCCCTCTATTTCAGGGATTTCAGTACGAGGATGACGAAAGGAAAGGTGGCGGAACTTCTATCGTGGAAGTTAATCGTATGGAAGGTCTCGATGAATATTTGTTCGAAGGTGACATCCTCCTCACAGAGTACGTTTCCTACTACTCCATTCAGAGGGGCCTTTTGGGACATTTGAAATCAGAGGCACACTTTACGATTATCAGACTAGTCGACTTATATTGTTGGAGCAGTTACTGAGTCACTGTTTTGCGCGCTTGTTGCCGCGCCACGTGCGTCTCATGGCGCAACACCTGCTTCACCCGAACTAACCACACCCAGTTACCTTACGTGGGCGTACTCTGTGTAGGTTCGGGCTAGTGTAGCGCTATATAACTCATCGTGGCGGCGCAACGAAGGTGCAACATGGATAGTTCTCCAAGAATCTGCTGCCTAAGAGAGTATTTTGACTAATCTGATTATCGCTAGGTGTGGTTTTGAGCCTTTTCGCACCCAAACATTTATTCCAGTGATCAGCTCAGTGCATTGGAAAGCTCCATGGGGAACAGTACGCGACAAAAGCGTCAAATCTCTTACGGTGTCACTAAATGGGAGAACAACAAAGTTTTCTACTACTTTGACGCAAGTATACGTAGGTTTAGCAACTTATTTCTGCTGTGTCTAACTCAGGATGCCTTCGAAACCTTTCAGCCACGGTTAATCGAGCATACATTAGAACGATACTAAATTATCTAATGGCTCGTGTATGCATTGATTTTGTGGAGAATGCTGCAGCTACGAATCGTATAAAAGTGTTTGATGGAGCTGGCTGTTATTCAGCCATTGGGATGCAAGGCGGCGAACAATCCTTGTCACTATCGCCTGATTGTGTAGTTGTGAGTTTCTGTTTCTGTGTCATATTCCCATTCAGGCATAGTTTATCTGTTTTCAAGGGAAAGGTCCAACGAAAGGAAATTAGAACTAGGCAGATATACATTTCCTCAAAGTTGTGTCCGCGCGCGTTAGGCCGCGGTCATACTTTGCACACTGGCACCAGTGTCTGCGCCAATTGACGCCGGTGTCGGCTTCAAACTGACGCAGGTCTCCGCGTCAAACTGGTAACGCGCTCCGTCTGCAAAATTCTTGACCTAATCACACTACAGTCTGATGATCGTGGCGAGAGCCCAGGAATTCAAATTCGAATATGGCATAATATGGCACTAAGCCAAGATCCGAATTCGACACCGGCGTCAATTGGCGCAGACACCGGCATCATTTGATGGTTACAGCGGCGTTAATTGACGCAGACACCGGCGTCATTTTGTGCCGACACCGGCGTCAAATGACGTGTGCGCAAAGTATGACCGCGGCCTTATGCAAACTTCATAATTCGCAGTGGTGCTGCCGGCGGCAAGGCGTGTCTCTGTCACATGCAGTGAGGCAGAGTGGCGCGGACGGAGCCGCAGCGAAGACGCAGGCACGCCGCGCCGCCGGCACTGCGGAGTAAGAAGGCGCCGGGCGCGCATTCAAGACGTTATGTAGAAAGGAAACCAGAGTTAGTCAGTCAGCTTGAGGGGAATCGAATACCGCCGCTCCTTTGCATTGTTCAACACGTGTGCTTTCGATACCCCGTCCACATCACCTCATTCGACGGAACTTTGAATGATGTCTCTACAGAATTCCGATTTTCCTCCGTAAAACTTTGGATCTGGCCCTTGATGAAAAAATAAACCATAATGGTATGAGAATAAAAAATCAAAGTCCCATGGATGGCTTCTTTGACTACAACTTAAAGTACTAGGATGGAACCTTCACGGATTCGTTTAACGATATTAGAAGTACTTTGAAAGCTAGAAAAAACACTGCTTTGATGAACACTTCCCTCGAGCCCATGAGTGGGGATCGAGTGGTCAAATTTTCGCGCGGCCGCCCGCGGCGAGTGCGAGTCGTTGGGAATTCCGCCCAAGACGGCATGGGCTAGTACCCTAAAGGACCTTCAAAGATAAACGAACTCCCGAAGCCTTCGACTTGCGATCTTCAAAGGTCACTTACGCTACAGCCCATTGCGTCTTGAGCGGGATTCCAAATGACTCGTACTGACGGCGCCACGAGTGCGACGCTGCGAAGCGAAAACTTGACCAATCGACCCTCACGCCGAGCCCATAGGTCCCTGAAGTCATCAGCGAATGACACTGAAGGGCGGTGAGGTCACAACTCCTAGAACGGCTATAGGTGTGGCACAAAAGCTTATCCCTTCTTACCACCAATGGCTATCAAGAGCCTGCATGAATCAAATTAAGCATGGATGCTTTGAAATGACCTGCAACGTTGCTGGGACTTGAGTTCCTCGTAAGTTGAAGGGCATGAAAACCAGTACCCGGTTCATATAATCTGTCCAAGGCTAGCAGGTTTTTGCTTTCTTTCAGAGAACTCCGCCGCGAACTAGAGAACTCTGCTAGAACTGATGAAGTACTCTGTTTGGTTGCCAAAGATAAGTAGACCTGATCTCCTAGCTACCATGAAGTGGTATATGGGCCATTTGGTGACGTTACTTTTTCCTGGAGCTGATATCCAACAGCTTAATTATGCTCATCCGCCGCCGTCACATAGCGATTTTGCGGTGTCGAGGCTGCGCACGGGAAGTTCCGGCGGTGCAAGATCCCAAGATAGCAGTATCGCGTGCGAAAGTGCGACGCCGTAAAGTCGCAGAATCGCAAAGTCGCAAAATTTGACGGCGGCTTAATTGGGCAAATGCGGTCCAGTACTTCTGATCAGTCAAAATCAAGATTTTTTGGAGGGACGGTGACAATGAGGAGTGAATAAGGAAAACTTTGAGAGGGAAAGGAAAACTCAAAAACTGTGTTCTATAATATCTCCAAAAACACCGATGCTCTAGTCGCATTACGTTTTCAAATTTTTTTTCTGGCCCTTTCTTGTATGCAACAATGTCTATTTTGAGGTCGGAACTGTGGCGCACGAATTTATGCACGCACTCGGTATCCTACACATGCACGTGCGAGACGACAGAGACGAAAACATCATCGTTGACCTGACAAATGTGCCGGTAAGCTCAAGCAATCTTCGAAATAATCACGCACACGAAAAATGCAAAATGTATCCCTCGAAGCAAATGAGTACGTTAAGAGAATGGGTGGAGTGACGGCAGGCACTGCTCCCTCCTCATTAGTGAACCTTTTAACATGCCGACACCATACCCACTGTCACTTCACCTTTACTCTCACCTTGTGAGTCGCTTTGCGTCCTGGTAAGGTGAAATGCAATGGCACACGTTTTATGAGAAAATTATGTTTGTTTGCAGTGTTACCCAAATGCGTTCTAGGCGGACAAACAACAAACCTTCAACAAGCAAACGCTGACAATCGACTATACACCATATGAATACGGCAGCTGCCTACATTATCCCAGTAATCTGTCAGTGATAATCTGTTTTTCATTGCTATCAGCTTCAATGGTAATATCTAATTTACATGAAAATTGCTCTAAAGGCAGTGGGGATGTGTGGCTTTATGTCGATTTTTCGCTTTACGGCGTTGCAATCGGCACCATCAGCACGATTTGCCGCGGTCGATTGAAATTCCGCTCATGGCGGACGGGTCTGGTACCATGGAGGTCCTTTGTAGAAGTAGCTGTTTATCTTATCATTATCTGAACAATGAATTTTGTACCTTAAAAAGATAAAACAGTAACATAAAAAGTGAAAGAAACGGTAATACCACACGATAACAATCCTGATCAAGAAATAACTACTTTGGGCCTAAAACTTTGAAGGGAATGTACGCAATGTACGCAATCACAGGCGATGATATCCGCTGTGCGAAAACTTGACTTAAGGCTACACACCCAGGCAGTGGTAGGGGTATTCGATTGTTTCGCGCGTTCCGATCTTTGATACCGACCGGTAGACGTTTTCACCACGAAAACTTACTTCAAGCACCACGCCATTAAAATTACTTTATCAATCAATTAAAAAATAAAAATTAGAAGTCAATCAATTTCATTATCAATACGGCTTTGATACGATACGATAAGTTTATTCTGCTATAATGCCCCTTATACTATACCTCAATCATTCTTCAGCAAAGTCGACCACAGGAGGCGGGCTCGAATAAAAAAGGCGGTAGAGGCCAAGAAGGACGAGTTCTCCGCAGCTCAGAGGCGCGCTCTACACGTAGAATTCCGCTGCAGGAAGTTTCCCCAGGGCCTGGTTTTACTGTGACTGGGTGCTTTGGTACTGAATTAGTTCATTGGTCAAACATCCAACTCTGTTTTCCCAAAGCATCTCTCCCACCTTATTTTCGAAAGGAAGATTTATTATATGTATCGGTTCATAAATTCTGTTCCACTTAATGTTCTCACTTTTTTCAAATATCTCCAAACTTGCTCTTGTAGATTTCGAGCAATTTCGAGCTAGAAACCTGTGGAAGCTCAGCCCCATGGGTTAAAAGTGTTCAAAGCCACATTGCTTTCAAAAAGGACCAACGCTAACTTTGAGCCATCTACCTTTACCTGCAAGAACTCGACACCAATTCTCAAGACACGGCTGCCAGGGTCAACGCTGCATCGGCCCGGGCACGGATGCCGAGCATCGTTCGCTGCTGGTTCAGTCCTTTTAAGGAACCGGAAGAGGTTCGAAACAAGAGGAAGATGCAAAGAAATGAGCATTTTGTAACGAACACTCAAGGTTTGAAGCGATAATAGGCGAGAAAACGCGGACTTAGAAGCGCGACGCTGCGGTGTGTATTCGCATCCCGTTCGCATCCAACACACTGACTTCCGAGTTGTCTGCTGTAGGAGACGGGCCGCGGGCCAACGTTATTTGTAGCACCTGACTCCCAGCGCAATGGAGTGGCCATTCCCAACTACATTAGCATCCATGTAAGTGCATCTAGAAACAATCTGAGAAAGAACAAAGGAAAAAGTAAAAGGAAAACAAATTTATTGTAGAAACATCTCCTCTTCGCACCAATGCCAAGGCGTCAAATTGGCGAGCTTGTGCAATGGCGGCCACTCAAACTCGTCAGATTTACGTCTGTCCTACTGTAGGCCAAAATTACCCTTTTCCAGTGTCTTTAAAGACGAAGATCGATACGCGTTGCGCCACGGGTGCGATTCCACCACTCGTAAGTTAGAACCCTTCTTTTTCAAGCAGGGGCATTGAGGCCCTGACCGTCAAATGGCAGCATTGCAGGCAATGATGGCGATTGTATTGTTGAACCACATTGGTATCAAAGGGGTTACCCCTACCACTGCCTTTAAGCATGTGCCATATTCGTGTTTCACGCGTCAAAGACCTCACGTTACGCGTTTCTTACCAAATCGAAATTTCGCAAGTAATCACTCCTTCAGCCGAATTGGGTCTTTCATCAACAGCCTACTTGCATGGATGCAGTAAGTCAAAAAGCATCATTATTCGCTAGTCATGACAAGGTGGGAGCAGAAAAGAAGAGGAAGAGGCCCTAAAATGGAACCTTGTGGCAATAAACAGTCAAATAAGGAAGAAGGATTTCGCATTTTCAGATATGCCACCACGGGAAATTCAATGACTCCTTTGTATCAAAAAAGGTATCTCCGTACTCTTGGCGCCAAAACTATTTCCTTCTATGATATACACATGATAAATATTTTCCATCAATGTTACGGTGAGTCTTTGGAATTGAGTTTCTCCAAAGATTGAAGACAGAATTAAATAAGCTCTTCAATGGAGGATGAGAAAATATACCGTATGTAGATCCCCATAAAGCAATTGATGCGGAAAAGTGAAATGACGTTTTCCGCTGTTTCAGCCAGATGTAGTGGAATAGCAGCAAAATGTGTGAATGGAGGTGTTTCTAATCCCAGACACTGCTCAACTAACTGTATTTGTCCAGCTGGATACGGTGGAGCGCTTTGCAATACACGTGTAAGTTTTGCAATACACGTGTAAGTCATTTGAGCGAGTACATAAGAAATCCTTGAATGTAATTGGTACGCTGAGTAAGGCCGCTTCCATACTTTGCGCACCGACGCCGTCACGCGCGTGCCTGCGTCACGCGCGTGACGGCGTCGGTGCGCAAAGTATGGAAGCGGCCTAAGCGGGCGGATTGACGTCAACAACTCTGGTCATTGACTGCTGCATCAGGATGCTCCAAACAAAGCCGGGATGCAAGAGGCGGGTGCGCCAATCACGGTGAAAAGCGGAAACCAACCCTCCAACGAAGTCCTACAATAGCCTTCGTCCCTGCTTGCCTAGCTCCTCCCCTACCTACCGCGCGCCGCGCATGACCGCTACACATCACAGAGCCGTTTGGTTCCTATCGATGGATCAGTGCGTCGTACTCTATAATACATTCGAGGAGAGTAGAGATCCTGTTATTCGCCTTTCTGGCCATTCACCCTCGTTTCCTCTACGCTGGTACCACTGGTGTGGCTTCGAAACCTCCTGATCCACCTTGGGAGGGACGAAT
Organism: Trichostrongylus colubriformis; assembly: GCA_963978905.1. Classification (NCBI taxonomy): domain Eukaryota; kingdom Metazoa; phylum Nematoda; class Chromadorea; order Rhabditida; family Trichostrongylidae; genus Trichostrongylus; species Trichostrongylus colubriformis. The sequence continues at coordinate 9,641,107 of OZ022256.1, forward strand.
ACGGTATTGTTGGTAACGGTCTTCATTGTATCATTGTATCATCAGGCTAGAAAATTCGCGTCGAAACATATAGCAGTCAGTAACAGTAGCAATCGCTCAAGGTCCCATACACATACTAGCTACCTTAGCTCGCACGCAGTGTATCGCGTAGGCCGCCATTACGCGATTACCTGTCCATGACAAACACCGAGCTGTTTTTTCACGGCGAAACTACAGTCGTTGCGCGAACTGAGTGCTGAGCAGGTGCTAGAGCCCTAAGAGAAGCGTTAGTTTTTGCTCGAGAAGTGCTACATCATATACTAAGTTTTCAGCCGCCTGCATGTGGGGCAACTTTGGCTGCTACAACCTCATGGACAACAAAAAAAGTCACAGTTGGTGACCCTGCTATCACACAGACTGCTAACGTTTACAAATCATGCACTGACTGGATAAGGGTAAGCTTGAATTCCGCAAAACTTTCGACAAATCCCAAGTATGTATGCTTTGCAGGCTCCAGCTGGAAAGATAGTTGAGATTCGTGTGACAGCATTGCAGGGCGTGAACTGCAGTAACGGATGCTGGGTACACGCTATTGAGCCAAAGATCGACACCGATAAAAGATTGACCAACTCGAGGTGATTATTACTGATAAAGGAGATGTATGGGTCTAGTGAAATCTTTTACAGACTTGTCCTGAAGGTATTCGGACCGCTAAGTACGATTATCAAATCCGTTTCGCGCAAAAATGCTCCGCTCGTGCGCTACAGGCGCTGACAGGCTCGAAAAATTGGTCTGCCAAATTAATCGGAAAATGGTAATAGAGAATAGCCTGACACGTCTCAAAGTGAACAATGCACATAATTTTCACATTCAAAAACATACGAATCCAGCCATCGAAACATCGAATTTCGCAAAAATTGTCCTCAGTGAGGACTGAAACATCAACCTGTCTTTTTTAGCGTTGGTGGGGCTGCTCAGCAAAAATGGACATCAGTCATATGTTCAATGTACGTACCCCCACACGATGCAAAAAACCGCTTTCAAAAAGCGTGCCATAACCTGAAGTAACAGTAACATCGCCTTTCACCCAAGGTTATTTCAGGGCAATTCGTACGATAAGAAGGCTGTTTTTAAAAAGGAAATGAGTTCATCGAAAACCTGGTGCAAACGCACAGAATTTGAGAGCATTTGTAGTGAAACACAAGTTCGATACGACATGAGGGGCTCAGCGCCAGTACGCTCTTCCCTCTGAATATGAATCTGCCTCCAAATGAACGCATCCTATTGCCGCCCCGTATAACAGGTACGCCTGACTCTGATCGATGATACAGCTCACAATTAATGACTTCACAGATAAAACTAGCGCACAGAATAGGCATGTCGCGGGTTCTATCCAATGCTCTCGCTTTCTCACTGGCTCATCCCCATCCTTTCCTTGTTCATTCTGTACGGTCGAGGAGATTATTCTGCTATGTGCGCATGACGGACCCGATCCCGTTTCCCTCAGAAGGTTCATTCGATAGAGTACGTATGTCAAGTATGAACAGCAATTTTTTTTTTTTGCAGGGTTTGCTGTCCAGGACAACTCAATCAAATCCTTCCGAGCCGCATCAATCCAACACCGATTGTCTCGTATAGCATTCGTCGTGCGGCTACTTTCACCTACCAATACAGATATGTGTCTCCATGATGTTTATTTTCGAGTATTTATTTCTGAATAAATTCCTCACGTTGTATGCTGTCCCTTGTTTGTAGTATTGCAGTTGCCGATTTAGTATAAAGTTAAAGTTGCGGATTGATGCTAGCAAGTATCAATACTGCTACCTCTTTCCGTCATCCATTACATTGGATTCTCATTCGTTTTGCAGCTGGATACTTTTCTCAGCATATCAGTTGGTAGTGAGAATACCAGAATTCCATGACCAGACTTTGAAGGTCATGAAGAATTGAAATGGCAATTCTGAAGGTACATCCCTGTTGAGGGTCTGTGATGTAAAGCCCGAAGATCAAGTATGACCTCATTGGAGTGGCCGAAGTTGGACGATACTTCTCACCTTTGCAATTCTGCTAAAAAAAACAACACGAGGAGGATAATTCTCCTAAGAACAGTATAGGCATGTAGTGGGGACACGGGCTGATGTCATACTTCTCGAGTTGATTCCACATCAAAATCAGCAGCGATAATGCCAAGAGATAGTCGATCATATTCTTCAGCACGATTTTCTTTCAAGGAAGTACTTTTGCAGCAGGGTCAATCTTGGACGGACGAATCCTTGGTAAGGTTTGTATTCTGGTTGTTCTGGGTAACCACCGGTTTACACATCCACCTCATCGATAAGCGAGTCGTTTGTTTCGGCTCTTCTTGTAGGGACACACATGGAGGGGAGGATGTTGTTTGACATTGCAGATGGAACCATTAATGGATGCAGACTCTAACAAGGGAAGGTATTTTACTTCCCATGGAACTTTGAAATGAGACCCGGGGGAATCGATAGAGCTTCGAACGCTGATTATAACTGTGAAAACCAGAATTGCTACCTGACATTCTGAAGCGAGTTACGATGGGTCAAAGTTTGCCTGTGACTTACCTGTGACATCTCATTGGCGAGGCACTTTGCCATCAGCAAGGCCGTTGGATAGCCAGAATTGACCACGGTGGCTTACTGGTAATGTTCCAGATCTGCGGGGTTGGGTTCGTGGGTGATTGGGCTTGGCAACAGCCTTGCTGATGGCAAAGTGCCTCGCCAATGAGGTGTCACAGGCAAACTTTGACCCATCGTAACTCGCTTCAGAATCCCACGTAGCAATTTTAGTTTTCACAGTTATAATCAGCGTTCGAAGCTCTATCGATCCCCCCTGGTCTCATTTTAAAGTCCCATGGGAAGCAAAATACCCTCCCTTGTAAGTAATACTAGGTCGTTTAGAAAATTTTTGCAGATTTGCCATTTTTGGTAGCGTATGACTTTGAATGATCGCAAATCTGCTCAAAAACAATTAATTGGAAATAGTCAAAAATAATTAGAATCATCACATATTTGCCAACAATCAATGAGGAAATCTAATCCTTCCATTCGAGAACATGTTTTCTCAAAAGAGTGTTGCAAGGCGGTTTTGACATCGTTCTTCTTGTAGAATGATCTCTCTTCTAGGAATTCTTCGACAAAGAAGTGGTGATCTGTTTTGGATAAATCCAAAATTCACGTAGGATAATGCAGAACTATGTCATCGTTTTTGCAAGTTCTCTGGATAGCTCATCTTTCGACATGGAAGTTGGCGTCATTGCGGAGAAGGTCGGACTTTGCCATTTGTTGAAGGAGAGCCTATTTTAGGTGAAATCATCAGTTATCATTTTAACGTTCTGCAATGTAACGAACAGGCTCATAGACTCAGAGAGATCCCATTTGTTTGAGTCAAATGTCCGACCCACTTGTCATTTCAGTATCCGCACAATGGTCTACTCGTTTTTTTTTTAATTTTGGAGAAAATGTTGCAGAGAATACCTTAAAGACACCATAAGGGAGTAATTTTGGCTTACGGTAGAACAGACGTAGTGTGGACGAGTTCAAGTGACCGCCATTGCACAAACTCGCCAATTTGACGCCTTGGCATGGTGCCAAGAGAAGATGTTTCCATTATAAAGTTGTTCATTCCTTTTACCTTCTCCTTTGTTCTTTCTTATATTGTTTCTAGATGTACTTACATGAATGTTAATGTAGTTGGGAATGGCCACTCCACTGCGTTGGGAGTCAGGTGCTACAACTAAAGTTGGCCCGCGGCCGTCTCCTACAGCGGACAACTCGGAACGCCAGTGCGATGATGCGAATGAGGCGCGAATACACACCGCAGCGATGCACTTTTGAGTTCGGGTTTTTTCACCGATTATCGCTTCTAACCTTCTGCGTTCGTTGAAATGCTCATTTCTTTGTATGTTTCTCTTGTTTCGGACCCCCTTCCGGTTCCTTTAAAGGAACGGGGCATGGCTGTCGCGTGACCTGGCGACTCCACTGACCGTGTGTCTCAACCGCCAGCCGAATTTATAGTAGACTACTAAGCTAAGCTGCTTTCCTACCATCCATGGCTTGGCAACATCCCTTCCAAAACTAGTCGTCATACTCCGAGCCAATAACTCCGACGTATTCCCTGGAAATTCCGGCGCCGGTAGTACCTTCAGCCAGAATACTGTGTTTCCGCTCCCTGACAGCGGCTAAAACAGTTTCCCTTCTGGGAAGGGCTTCGTGTGTAGAGAAAGAGCAAGTTTTCCTCTGAAAAGTTGTTATCATAAAAATCATGAAAGATACTACAGAAAAAACACGAGGGAATAAATAGTCAATGCTAAAAACAGTGGGAACTTTCGTCTCACCCAATATCTACACCGCAATATCAGAACGCAACATCGCGATTTATCTATTGACGGGGCAGTAGTCGTATTGTTAGGAAGACTTGTGAACCTGAAAGGATTCATGTCCCACTGAAGAGTATTACAAAAACTCGCTTGACTAAGGAGGCGGGGGCGGGGTGGAACGGGCACCCACTAGATCTCATGCATCGGCTGCCGTGCATTTGCGTACTGTTGGCAGGTACCGTAACCTTACGCCTAGTCATAATCGTCTCGGAGCAGAATCTGGAGAGTTGTATTTATTTCAAAACTGCTTAACATCTGATGTTCTCCGTTTAGTTATAATCGCCTTACAATTAGTGCACAGCTTGAGATGGCACCTTGCCATTGCACAGCACTGTTCTATGTTCCCACTTGTTATATGCTTTCATATCTTCCGCTGCTGGGGTCTATTAGATCAGAGTAGTTTTCCGCCCTATTCAAGGCTGCAATTGTGCCTCGGGTTTATGCTTTAAAGGTTTATGCTGCTGTGCAACAAACATGTAGGTGACATGCACTTTTTGCCACATGCATGGCAGCACAACTATTTGAGCGAACTTTTCCGTGAAGTATTATAGACTCCGTCAAGGTGCGGGTAGATGCAAGAGAGGGGTGCTATATAGGGCTATAAGAGTTAATTAATAGGAGAAGGCCCTCATTTTGCGTTGTTCTTTTACTCTGCTATTCTACAAGCATCAGTCTGAACACTCGAACTGTATTCTTGCCTGGCCTTGGAGAACGGAGCGGGGTTCAATTTTAATGGGTAAAAAATAACGCCGAACGCTGAGCACAGTGAATTCTCCCTCCTCACTACGTTTACCTGATTGCGAAGTATCGCGGCTCCAACCACCAACGAACTAGACTGTGATTCACATGAGGTAGTTTCTGGAACGCCCTTATGTTCGAAGCGTCATGTTGATCGAGCTGTGCACTGTGAACTGTACATCCACAGTTCTCGATATAAGGAGGAGTGGTTAGGGAAGTGCCATCCATTGAGCTCTTCTTCGCTGACGCTTTTGTAAGGGTAGAGCACAAGATGGATGGGTACCGACTGAATCTGCTGGAATCATGCAAAAACCCGGTTCTGATGTAGTAGACAAATGCGAAGGGATATCAGATCGGTGCAGGTGGGAGCACTTATCTCTATGTTGTCGCTCCTCACCTGATACTGTCCTATAATCATCTACTTTCATCTGTTTGTACACTAAAGTGTGTATTTCACCTAAACCTTATCGAGGGCAGACACGAATTTCCCCTCAACTAAGGCTTAAGCAAAAATAGCGCCGGACATCAGAGCAGTGTAGTGACTCTCTAACTACATGAGCACCATAAATTTCTTCACATGATAACGTCTAGGACGGAGAACATCACATGTTAAACAGTTATGAAGTAATTACATCTCCCCAGATTCTGCTCCAAAACGATGATAACTAGGCGTAAGGTGACGGTATCCGTCAACAGTACGCAAATGCACGGCAGCCAATGCATGAGATTCAGTGGGCGCCGGGTGGAACGTCATGCATGTGATTGCGGTAGTCACCTCTTATACGCAATTACACAGAGCACCAAAAGAACGTGACGTCTTCTTCTTACATGTGAAGCATTGAGTATTATTTTCTAACTTATTCTGAATTGTAATTCTAAAAAGCGAGCTTCCTGATATCAGTTTGCTTATCATTGATTTGAGCAAACGGGATCTGCTTGTGCAATGCCTATCATTGATTTGAGCACACGAGATCTGGTACTTGTGAAATTCATAAAGTTATGCGTATGTTTTAATGCTAAGCTTTCCTTTTTCCTGTCTTGTCTCAATCTTGAACAGCCTACATATATGTTTGGGAGTGACGAAAGTTCTACTTCCTTGTTGTAGCTGAATCAAACGCGATGAAGTAATTAACTCTTGTCAGTTTTCCGCCGCTTGAAGTTTATTCGAATATAGCTTGTTCTTTTTCCTCAAAAATCATGCAAATATCATTGAATCGAACCCTATCTACAGTTAGGTCCCATGATTCATTTTGAAGTTATGAAACGAAACGGAAAGCGTCACCTGTTGCATGAGTCATCATTCATGATTCCTTGCTGACATTGACTCAAGACAATTTTCTCTCGAATCATTCGATAACGCCTTTCTGTTCCATACCGCTGTTCCGTAATTCTCTGTCTAAACGGCTGATCATGGCTCATATGGTCATTCTAATTTTTTGCTTTCTGTTGTTGTTTCGCTTTTTTCACTCTCTCGCGCGACTTCATCACGACGTTTTCTGAAGTTGACGGCTCATGCGACTAGGCAAACTGAATACGATAGAATGAGATACGTATTGATCGTGTCGACTTCACCATTTTGACGATTGGTGAATAGGTATCAATCGATAATTGCTCATTCTTTCCGCCTCTTCGCCTAAACCGTCCGAACGGCGAAGTCAGCGGCGACCAGGCCACTCCAGGGTGTCGACGAAAGTAGCTGCTTTAGTACGACTCCCCTCCTCTACGGATACCAGTTACCACCTCTCTTTTTTGACCTCTACCATACAAGTAACTGTTGCCTTATTGTATATTTGTTTGCAATATGTACGTATTCTTACTTGAAGCAAAAAGATTCTTATTTCACATTTCCTCTCACGAGTTCGCAGCGATATGCCCTTCGCTTCTCATCTGTTTATTGAAAGTTCGAATTCTGGCGCTTATCGCAGGCCTCTGCAGGGACAACCCCTTCTCTCTCTCCCCCCCCCCCCCCCCCCTTCCGTTCGGTCAAATATGACGCCCCTGTCGTGAATCGTCGGCTCTCGGTTGGGTATGTTCTTTTCTCCTAATCATAGTATGGCGTTAGCTGTGAGCATTACGTTTCGTTCTCAACGTTTTTGCTCTTAATATCGTGCCCAATGGCTTTCAGTAGTACTTTCGAATGCGTTCACAATATTTTACGCACTATTTCCACTTCCATGGTAAATGTTACACTTTGCTTTATTGATTAGCGTTACACTATATTCTTACAGTGATATGTTTGCACAGAGTAGATAAGTAGCTTTTGTTGTGATACGATGTGACATTTGGAGCTATTGCGGAGTAAATGTGAAATCGATACACCCTAAGGTATCAAGAGGAGGGGGTGGGCAGACTGCTCTATCAATTCACCACTCTGCTTTCTTCCTTTGGCATGCGTAATCTTGCGCATTTTTAAAGACACCGGAAGGGGGTAATTTTGGCTTACGGTAGAACAGACGTAGTGTGGACGAGTTCAAGTGGCCGCCATTGCACAAACTCGCCAATTTGACGTCTTGGCTGGTGCCAAAAGGAGATGTTTCTATTATAAATTTGTTTCTTTCTGTTTTTTTCCTTTGGTCCTTTCTTATATTGTTTCTAGATGTACTTACATGAATGCTAATGTAGTTGGGAATGGCCACTCCACTGCGCTGGGAGACAGGTGCTACAACTAACGTTGGCCCGCGGCCGTCTCCTACAGCGGACATCTCGGAAAGTCAGTGTGTTGGATGCGAATGGGTGCGAATACACACCGCAGCGTCGCGCTTTTGAGTCCGGGTTTTTTCGCCGATTATCGCTTCTAGCCTTGAGTGTTCGTTACAAAATGCTCATTTCTTTGCATCTTCCTCTTGTTTCGGACCCCTTCCGGTTCCTTTAAACGGCATTGGTTGACGCACGCGCAAGACCGCCGTCACTCTTCGCGATTTTGCGATGCCGTGACTCCGCACGCGTAGCTGCGGCAATGCCAGGTCTCAAGGTCGCAGTATCGCGTGCGAAAATGCTACATCGCGAAATCTTTAAATTTGACGGCAGCCTTATGTTTCTGAATGATTCGTTGGAAGCGTTCAAGTGGTAAGGAAAGTAGCACCCGTGACAATCCGACTTTGTACTATGTTCACTTTGGCCATTGCTTATACCCGTGACGGGCCTGATAAGGAGTCATGGAATGATTGCTGATGCATGTGTAAGTGAATCATAGTGAAATTTCATTGAAAAGACCTGTTGAAACACTCACCTACCTTCTTCGATTATTCAATTTCTGTAGCTACCACACGTGGCTAATCGAAACCGGTCTAGTGTATGTGGTCAGCATGACCACCAAGTTTCCGCACTTACCTGTTGACGAACGCAACGTGTCTCTTAAGACATAACTTGAGTTGAACTTCACTGTTCGTTTTTTCGCGTAGCATCTCTGCATTTGCTTCTAGTTGCTGAGTTTCTTGATGTTTCTGTGTTGAGCTGGTAGTGCAGGTTTGAGAACGTAGTTTTGCCTACCAAGTTCGTGTTTTATGTTAAGAAAGGCTTCTTTCTCCACACTCCAACTTTTCCTCTAAACTGCACCTTCCATGGGAGCGGTTTCTCATTATATTCCTCTCCTTGACTGCGATACATCCACTGATACCTGATGATTTCCTGAACCCGCAGTTAGCCTTCAGTCCACATGGTACACTGAGAATTGGTGCAGGGTACGGTTGCGATTCGTTATCGCTTCCAATATTTCGTGTTTTTTCTATAGTTTTTGAAAAACTCGGGAAATTTGGGGAATTCATTTGTATGGAATATACTTTCTCAAAACCTTCATTAGTGTAAATACCTGTCATATTGTGAAAGCACACATCAGGCAATCGATTTGCTTCTGAGATGGGTTTCCAGGCGATGACTCATGATGTGAAAGTATAGAATCATTGCCATGGGTGGTGGTGGTTCTGCTGATCTTTGTCACTCTGATAACGTCATGTGTTTCGTTGTTTTTTATTTTCTGCGAGAAATGACGTGAATATCGCGCTGTAGCAAAGCAAAGTTCTCATTGGTAATCGCTATCGTGCTGTATCTGAGCTTCAATAGAGGAAGGCACGAGTAATGGTAGCTCGTCGGCTGTGGCCGTGTTGATATTCTGTGAAGAGATTTCTCATAATCGTCACCTTTTGCTGGATATATCCGTTGCATAAGATGTGAAAACATCCAGAAATGTCATCTACATCTTTTGTTAGTGGTGCTCATAAGAGCGTGATTATATTTCGCGAAAATTGGCCCTGGTTGTGGTGTGCTATGCTATATATCCTACTGATCTCAAAAGTTCAGGATGTCTGTGTCCGGTGATAACGATAAAGGAGACGAGAAAACATTGAGAACACATAATTATCAAGACGACAGCTTGTGTACGGATGAATTCGAGATCATTTCCTGCGACACATTAGGTACGCATCTGTTTGTTTGTGTGAAGCTTTGTTGCTGTGTTAAATACCGAAAGTTACTCAGTGAGTGATTAGGGCCGACTTTCTATAAATTGATTTAATGTTTGTGCGAAGAAACAGGTTTTCGTTAGGTGGAGCAGTCGTGGCGAAGGAGTTCGAGTCGATATGAAAATTTGGTCATGCATATGTTTCCATAGTAATCTTATCCTTCAAAAGCGTCAGCCCTGAACTTTTCAAGTAGAAGAAGTGAAAATTCATGTGTGCAATGTCAAAATGAGTGGTTGAATAGAGAAGCTTTTGAAAAACAATGGGGAGTTTTCTCTAGAGCTTCTGAAGCTTTTTGAAGCTTTGAAGCTTTCTTTAGAGCCGGTAGGAAGCTGCTGTGGTTCTTAGTTATTTACGAAATTTTTCTCTCAGTACTTGTTGTTTAGGTAATGGTGCTGCTGAGAAGGATGAGAAGGAAGACGATACAATGTCTCAGTGGTCTACCAAACACAGTATCAAAGTCGAGTCGACTATTCCAATGAACAATCTTGCCCATATGTTGTGCTCAACACATTCTGAGGTTCCAACCCTCACTTCAGGGTGAGTCGGATCTTTGAAATAACATGGGACGAACATGTAATATTTATATAGCTTTAATAGTTTGCACTGCTGTTGAAATATAGATTTCAAACGCTTTTCGTGAGTTTTGGTTGTTGCAGCTCTTCGTTCAAGTCTGTTGGAGAGGTTTTCGAGAGCGAGAAAAAAGAAATGAAGGGCGATCAAAGTAAAACGCTGGGAGGCACAGATGAGACTGCTATTCTTGTCGGTACTGTAAGGTCTACACGGTCGTCAGTGGAGGATTCCACATTAATCGATGCTCGTAAGTGAATATGCTAAAGTGAGCTACAACCTTAATTAGGTGAATTCGCTTTTTAGCTTCTCTGACGGGATCCTATACTACTCTGGACCATGTGATTCGTTCTCAAAGCGAAACTCGCGAGATACTCGAAAAAGCAATAGAATCTTTGGATTCGATGAACAAGGAAAGAACGGAGGTACCGTTTCCATCCCCTCGCTTGTTGTTCTCTTCAATCGCTGTTTCCGTCAGAGACTTGACAGTCTCTTTCACGACTTTTAATCCATTTTTTGTGGCTGGAAGTATTTTCTGATATTTCATTTATAATTTTTATATATGCCTGTATCTTATTTTATCTTTTACTGCTTTAATCTTTTGTACCAATTCTAACCTGCTTTATTTCATTCGACCTAAAGTACCGTAGCAGACAACAATTCTCATACTGGAGAATTATTGACCGTTTCCGTATTTTCCAGTTTGCATCAAAGTTCGCATCTCTCACCAATCTTGAGGAGGAGATTTCGTCCCTGAAATCCCGTGTTGCCGAACTCGAGCAGGAAAATAAGATGCTCAAACAACGAGATTTGGTATATCGTTTTTCCATTGGATTGTTATTTTTACAAATATGGACTAAGTGCATTGGTTTAGAAAGTTGGTCAAGTTCTTGTGTGCGAACAAAAAGCGAAAGAAAGCAACGCAGAGGATGATAAGATAGCTTCCCTAAAGGAGCAGTTAAGCGTGGTACAGCAGCAACTTTACGCTAGAGGCTTAGAGGTTTGTATTCTTCTGCGAAGATGAAGTGGGTCATTGGGTTAGCTCTAGAAAGGGCTTAAGGTTAGACATTTATCCAGTGGGTTAATGGGAGAAGGGTTGTATTCGTATGGAATCGATTGACACATTTACACTCCCCTCTTTTCATATCCATGACGTCATTTCTTCCTGTTTCATGTCTTCCGCGGTTTACCGATCCTTGTCGTCGCTCCTGTCGATGCTTCTCTATTTCGTGGGCTCTCGCTCTCCTTTAAAATAATAACCGTTAACAGTGTTCTTTCAGAGCCTGCGATTTTTTTCGTTTAATGTGGTATGGTTTTGTGGTGATTTAGAAACTGTACACAAGGTGTTGAGCGCAAGGTTTTCCCATTTTTTGCACCTTTTTTCGGATCTTTAGAGAAAATAGTAATCAATCAGATAAATTAATGCAGGATGTGACGGCTGTGTTATGCATGGTATCCAATAGCATCTACGAGTTGGTGGTATAGCTCAGTAAGCAAAGGCGAGCTCGCTAATTTGCATATTTCAGGTCGACAGTCGAACGAAAGCTTTGACAGATGCTACTAATGAACTTGAGGCCGCATACCGGAAAATAACTGATTTAACTGAAAATCTTAAAATTGCTGAGGAGAAAGGCAAGCAACTGAGGTACGTCCTATACCCACTCGTTCACCGTCCACCATCCCTTTGAGCATGGTCTTTAACTTTGCTGTTCTCATTCACCTTTTGCAAACTCCTTCCCTAATCCCCTTGCACAGGCTTTTGCAGTTTATTTCTTGTGGTACCTGAGAATAATCTTGACCAATTTTAGTGAGAAACTTGACGAAACCTTTGCTTTGCTTGTGGCGGAAAGAGAGCGTGTGTCTGTTGCTGAGGAAGAAATTCGCTGTCTCCGTGCTGCAGGTATACTTGCAGTAATTTGTGCCATCTAATCACGGATACGCACAGGTGTAGCGATCGTTCTCACTGTAATCTCACTAAATAGGTTCCTGAATTCAGGAGGTGAAGGCTTCAGCTTCCCTATCACGAATGAGCAAATGGTGGCAAGAGAAATGCGGGAAAAGGCGGTCTACGCACAGAAATTAGAGCAAGAGGTATTCTCCTTGTCGGATTCTCATTTCGTGCGTCAGTTTATTGTCCTTCGCATCTGCAACGCATCCTCACCAGGCCTATCAGCATATCGTACAGCCTTGAAGTGTAGGCAAAACATAGGGTTTCGAGTGTCTTCTGGTCTCTTACGAGTTCCTCATCAATTAATGGCTTGAATGACCAGAATAATTGTTGAAACTGGTTTTGATCCGTTCGGTCGTAGTTGATCGGTGGAAGTTCATCGTATTGTGGTGGCGCTAATGAATAGAGAAACTCATAGTAATGTCCGGTAGTCGAAATTAGGGCAAAAAAGAGGTGCAATCACGTGCAGTGGTTAAACGTACCGGAATGAATGCTCTAAAGTGCCTTCCGGGCGGAGCAACTCAGCCCAGGAATTCATTGATAAAGTTTGCTGGTTTTGTGGTCTTGTGAGCTATTATAGCCGCACTAGTATTTATCTAAGACGCTTTTCTTTCATTATCGATTGTAGCAGTTTGGAATATGTGTGTTCTATTAGTCAGTCTTTAACTGTTCTAGCTTGAAAGTACAAGAAAACAGCTGGATGACCTTACTAAACGTTGTGCTGGAAAAGATGATGAACTGAGGACGCATATGGAGATAATCAACGTATTGAAGGAGGTGCGTTCGTTCCCCGTGATAAAAATTGTATGTCTCAAAAGCGAAATTCCAGGAAGATGGAGAAGGAAGACGAGAAATTGCTGAAAGGGATCGAAGAATAAAAGAGTTGGAGGAAATAATGCACAGTTACCTGGAACGTGCAGAGGTGAACAACTGCTAAGTAAACAACCTTTCGATTCATCTTTCCACTCTTGACTTTCTTCTTCCTCTTGCTATGGATTTCGGCTTAACATGTTTTTTTTATCCGCATTTTGCTTTTTTGAAATTACAGTTTGGTTAATTATAGAATTTAAGCGTGGTACCCCAGCAGGTATCCGAATATTTCAAGTAGGTGAACTGCATCTGAGGGTCTGACGTTTCTTAGAGGAAGCATGGCGTTTCGGTACTGTAGGTGTGATCGGTTTTGGAAAGATTGGCCACGATGTGATCGCTCTCATTGTTAGGGATGTACCATAGGCGTTCGTTCATAGGAAAGAACATTAATGGCAGTTCCCAGCCCGTCTCAGCTTCGGCAGGTCCTGGACCCAGGCTTGCGTCTCTTTCTTAATTAGAAAGCCAAAGTTGTGATCTTCAAGAAGATTCTCCAAATATTGTTCGCTCCTAACTCTTCATTTTTCTGCTTAGGGAAACCACCGTCGTTCGCGTATTACTAGGCTGAGCGACAACGAAACCAACTTGACCCTTTCGCATCTTTGCTTTGGAGATGATTGTAGTTCAGCAAAGTATTTTGAAACATTTCCAGAAGTGAGGAACCCGAAAGTAAGTGCAGCTACCCGTAACCAAAGTGCCTATGTTGAAAGGCGTCGTTGCTGTTACATGTTGTCTGCGTATTTCTTCGTTCCTTACTTTTCACCCTTCAGTTCGCATTATATCCCGAAGCAAACTCTATTTGTGCATAACCTGTCATTTCTCTTTGATAAATGACTCAAGGTTAATGATTTGCGCTATATGTCTTTAGTATTTTCTTGAAATAGTCCTTGTGTGATCAATAAAATCGGTGTAGAGGTGGTTTGAAAATCTGCGGTATGAGTGTGGATTCTGTACGAAGTGTTAAGCTCTTTGTTCTTTTTCTGCTGTTTTTCATATACTCCTCGCACATCCGGTTGCTGAACTGTAGATAACTCTTTGTTATTTGTGTACTCCATTGATATTTTTATAGTCTTACCATTGTTGAGCCACTAAAACCGGTGCACGTATGGTTGTATAGCATGTATAGCCTTGTAAGATATGCCCAAATAAAAGTAGTTCCAAGATATTTGTATTGTTGTGCATGTTCAATCAGAAGCTTCTAGTAAAGGCGGCTGTTAATATTGTTGATGCCAGAGGTACACAGACGGCACTATTTTGCATCGCTTGCAAAAATGAGTAATATCGATATTGAAAACTACGAGTGTAATGTTGAATTTTAAGGTTTAGCTCCCTTGTTCCTAGATCATGGCATGGTCCACCATAAAGGCGCAATCCACATTCGCCGAAGAGCGCGAGCATTCCATGAATCATCGATGGTAGGGGTGGTCGAGAGAACATTTATCTCTTCTACATGCCACTCTGTGTATGTATGTGGAGGGGCGGGGGGGGTGCTCCCAATGACCTACCAACAGCGACGCTCCGAACACCTCCTCACGATGAGCACGGAATGTTAGAAAGGGAATGTGGAATGAGTGATTTTTGGCTAGAATGATTTATGAAACTTCTGCTTACATTTAGACACCCCTTTTTTGAAGCGAACAAAGGTGAATATGGAAACGGAATTTATGGCACTGACTTTGCAAGTGCGGCCAAATGTTTGTTACCTGTACTTGATAGGCCACACCCCTACTCTTATGATGCAGGAATCAATCCTGCATCACTGCCAGGCCAGGTTAAGTTTCCTTCCATGCCTTTGGGGTTGGTGAATTGGTAACGACTCGTCTGCTAGGATGAATGCACTGACTTGGTCATGGTCCCCACATGTCACTGTATATGCCAAATCACCACCACGATTTTGAATGGAACTAGAATACGTGGCGCATCCCAATAAGGAATTGATTAGATAAAACCTTATAAAATCTTTTTTGAATCATGGCTCAACCATGTTGGAGCAGGTGTTTCTCCCTACCACAAATGCTCAGGACAAATTAATCCAGACGCTATGATCTGATGTGAAATGTTGGAAGAATCGTCCACGGAAATTCGAGTTCTTTTGGTGCTCTAATATTTATGTAGTATTAGCTTACTAAGAGCCACATACACATACACATACAAGGGAGCTGAGATACAACCACTCAAAGTAAAGTCCGGCGGATGGAACTGTCCATAGGGCGGGGTCACGGAGGCTCCATATGCCAAGAGGCGACGGTCAACTGGTCAGGGGTGCAGAGTGGGAAGCAATTCAAAACGGCACATAAAAATTTGAACCGCGTTTTCCTGTCGACGACCGTTCAATGGTTGCTCGGCGGGAATTCAAATGAGTTGCTTTTCTTCCAGTTTTTCGATTTCTGCCTTGGAATTAACAAGGGAAGATGAATAGGTCAGCCTTGCTACTCTTAATGGGGTTTACATCACTGTATGCGCCTTAAAACGTGTACAAGTCTGATTTTCAATTATGCGGAACTAATGAGCTCTACTATTGAACAGTATGCGCAGGTGCCTATAGCGGGCGAGCCAGGACTTCTCGCTACCATCTGTAACAGGGATATTTGATACATACCTAAACAGGGGCCTTTCACAGCAATGGCCAAAGAAGAGCTTTCCCTTGGCAAGGGTCAACAACAATCCCTTTGTTCAATGTGTTGTCATTCAGTCGACAAAGGATTCTTCCAAAAATTTGCCAAAATCTCGATTGGGCCTGTTAAAACCTCTCTTCGAGGGTGTTTCGACCTTCTACACACGAAAACAACATAGGTTCTGCGTGAAAATGCCTGCATCGCGCGCTACGGGTGTCCACACTTACTATGTACTATGTAATAGTATTGCTCATTCACAAAAACCTTCATAACTTCATTCGCAGAGTGGTTCGGCAAACTTGGAAAACAGATTCGAGTTCGGCGCCTAAAGATGTGGTTCTCATTAATGATGGTCAGTTTGACCTTACCTTGTAAGAAAATTTCTCCCTCTTTTCTTTTTTCTGTGCATGCACTGTGGAATGATTCAAAGAAAAGTTGAAACCATGAAATATCTTCGGATGATGTCTTTTCCCAAAGTGTGATTCGATCTTGCAGTCTACCACAACGCGAAGCAACCCCTCTAATTGTAAGCACGAGGCTGCCCCTTCTTACCCTAAAAAGACCAGTTAGAAATAATCCGAAAGTAGTATTGTAATGTACTTGTATATACTAATACATATATTGAATTCACTGCCTCATTCTCCACTAGTTCCGGCATATCACTGATTTTTGACGGCGACCTTGCGTTTTTAGGTATTCAATCAAGGTACCCCTTGATAAGACGATGACAGGCACCATGCGGAGATTGTGGCGTGTCTCTTCTTTGCTTCGAAATCACGCCAATCGCAAACGAGGTCCTTTTTTGCCTACGAAAAGTCTTCATTTCTAAAAACTTGATTTTTTTGAGGCTGTTTTCTGATGTTTCTTCCTGTATAACTATCTTTACTTTATGATCGTAACGTCCACTTGGCAGTTTGACCACATACTTCCTTTAGATCTCAACGTTCATCCCAGAAGGGAAATGGTGTCAAAACCTCCCGCGCAATACACGACCACAGTGGCGAATTCGTCTCAGTACATTGACATGAGATCGGACACGGTAATTAGGTGTTAGATTCGATTATTTTTTAAAATATTTGGAAAAAAATACTTACTGCTCATCAATGATACTTAGGTCACTCTTCCGTCTGAAGAAATGAAACAAGCCATGGTGAACGCATTGCTGGGAGATGATGTTTACGGTGAGGATTGGACGGTCAATGAATTAGAAGCCAGGTGGTGCTTTGACACTGATAGTTTTTTTTTGATTATTTACTACAATATCTTCCTCGAGACAGTCCGTTCAAGTGCAAACTACACTACTGATTTAAAGGCACCATTAGGGGTAAGGGAAAACTGAGATCTGGGAGTACATCTTCTCCGAATACGAACCTTCTACTTCAGAAGAGGCCATATGTGGCGAAAATCGCATTGAAAAAGCGCGGGTTGGGGTTTTACAGCGACCCCGCAGCTCTGCATGTCGTTATGCGGTTATGCGACCGGGGGAGTCGCCGTGGAGGGGCGGGACAAAGATCGTGGCCGGCTGGTTCAGACTCTGGCCTGTCTTCAGTCCACTCCGGCTAGAGACGCAGAGGACAAGAAGGAGAAGGGGGATTTTCGGGTTCCTATTTCTCGGTTTTTTCGCCGTTTTATGTCGTTCTTTCTCTACTGTTATATTGCTGAGCACCACTACTTTCGTAATCACCCATTTACCCCTAACGGTGTCTTTAAGTCTACGACTATTTCATCAACTAGGGGCGGGGCTTGCGTACTGGTCGGGGTTGACAAAATGAACCAAAGTTTTTTGAATGCATTGACTATGACTTGATCGGAAGCGCGCCTAGACTATAAGAGCTGTCAAGATTCAGAAAATTTTTAAGGTCCGCTTTCCACTTGACTTTCGGTTGTTTTGGATTTAGTTGAGGGCAATGGCTTTTTATCATTCTCATAACAGCTCATTGAAATAACGTGCACAGAAAAGAGAGGTGGTCGAAAGGGCGGAGCCTCCGCCCCAATGTTACGTAAACACCCCCACTCCCCGTCTCCAACCACGGCGGACGACGGGGCGGGGCGCTTACTCGGAGGCGGCCCCCCTCCCTTCCTCCATCTTGAGGAGCTGTATCTTAGCCGAATTCGTACTATTTTGCGTGAAACTTTGCATGCAATCTTTATTGGGAAAATCAACATAAATATATGGGTAACAGAAAACCAATTGTCTGTGCATTCCTTCAACAAACACCCTCTGCGGCATCATCACTTCGTGAAAGTCACGTTGTCCTATCGTCATCGTGCCTTTCTTCCTTATCATGCATATCTTATGAGACGTACATTTTTCATGTTCACCCTCTCACCGAAGGTAAAGGTAGTAGGAGCAATAATTAGGTCGGTTATACTGCGTATAATAACAGAGGTGCTGATTATTCAAACGAAATGCATTAGTCAAAACTTCGAAAATGAGACTCTTCTGACTTCTGCATGGACGAGCTTTCCGGCGCCTCGCGTCACATCGATAAGAGGCACATGGGCGTGCTACGCAGTTAAAGGTTTCGTCCACGAGGATTTGAGTTCTTCTATTACCCACATACTTATGTTGTATTTGCTTACTGAGGGCCGTATGCTAAGTTTCACACAAAAAAACATGAAGATGAATATGAGATAGAGCTCTTCAAAGTGACGGCCGATAGGGAGGCAAAGCGGTGGCGGTCAGAGACGCAAAGTGGGAAGCAGTTCAACATTGGGCGTAAAAAGCTGAGCTACAATGTGCCAGCCGACGACAAGTGTTCAAATGTTGCTCGGCGGGAATGCGGAAGAGCTGTTCTTGTCCGGTTTTTCAATTTCTGCTTTCAAACAAAGAAATTTCTCGGTTCTTCTTGTGCTTCTTCTCATGTAGTGCATGTAGTAAAGCGATCTCAAGAGGAATTAGACTCATGATATATCCGTGGACGATCCCTCTAAAGACACTATTAGGAGGTAACGCTGGTCTATTGTGGAATAAATATGGGATATGAAAGTTTCAATAGTCAAAGTTGCTCAATATTGGAAGGGAGAAAGAACTGAATGAAACGGTTGAGAGCCTTCTTTCTCACTCCTGCCTTCCGTCTCCTCTGCATCACTAGCCGGTGGAGGTAGGCGCAGACAGGCAAGTGGCTAAGTAAGCCAGCCGCGAACGTTGCCTTGTTCGTAGAAGCTCATCTCGTAGATTGGAAACAGCGTGAACGACAACACACGAGATTGCGATAAAAGCCCTTTGGCACGCTTTTTCAGTTTTACCACAGATTATCTATTTTGAACTTTAATGTTCCTTCACGAGGAACATCTCTTCTGTCCTCATTGTCTCCTTACCCTTAGCGGTGCCTTAAAAAACGCTCGTTGATAGCAGGGGAAGTCTGCACACATCAGGCTACCACGCACCGTGAAGCATGCAAAAGGCAGTGGTAGAGGTAGATCGGGCCGAGTCTGAAAAAAATAATTGGATGTAAAACTCGAGGCGGTTAAAGATACTAGAGTGAAAAAGGAATGAGGTCAAAAATCAGAAGATTAATACCCCTTTCTCCGCTTCGATTGCGAAACGGAGCGGACCAGATTAAAAAAGTGCGTGCTGGGATAAGAGGAAGTATAGCTGTTGAAAAAGGCGCTTTCTCCATGTAGCGGGGGCGTCCCTTTCACCGAGGATTTACGCCGTATATAGTATTTCCAAATCTTTGGCTTTTATCTGGGTAGCTCGCTTCATTACCTTCGTTCCGTGTTTTCATTACCCACGTTCCCTCACTCACTCTTTTGAGAACTTAGGACACACCTTTCGCTGCCAACTGTTCATTGGGATCTCCTCCGCAGTTTACCAATTTTCCTTTCCTGAAAGGCTCCTAGTGCCTTTAAGTGAGAGACGCTCGATTCTATCGTGACCCAGATCGCGATGCCGCGCAGTGCGACGCGTGCGGCACACTGCGCGGCAGGTAACGCGTCGAGTCACATTTAGACGAGGATTTACTTGTACATCATTCAACAGTTTCAAGAGATATCACAAATTTCATAGAAAAAATGGAGAAAATGAAAAGAAAAAAGGTTTCAATAATGATTTGACTGAAAGGAGCGACAGCTTCTAGCGCTTCAGCTATTGTTGATAGATGTTGTAAGTAGAAGGTCAAAAGTTACTTCATGTATTTTACCGCCCGAACTAATTGGTGAAACATCTCATATACATTAAGTGGCACGGAACAAGTTTATCGGACTGCATCATTTTGTTCTTGCATAATTTTCTTTCATTTTCACTTTCTTCTAATTCTAGCACTTCACTGGGCTTCAACTAAATCCATACCACCCTCCATCAACGTGGAAAAGCATTGGCCGTTACCTGCTGCAAAGGGACGCTCGCTCTGTCGTGACCCGGCAGCCCAGCGTCGCGCAGTGCGCCGCACACGGCGCACTGCGCGGCATCCCGATCTGGGTCACTATAGAATCGACATACACCCCCTTTAACCCATAACGGACGGTGCGCCACATGGTTACTCCCAACATTTAAATCTAGTTTTGTAATATTTCCAAAAAACCAATTATACACGTATACACTACAAGTATCGAAGAATAACATATATTTCCAGGACCGGTGCAGCGCAAATTTTCAACAAACATTATGCGAGTAACTTCAAATGCAATCCTTTCTAGTTGTACAAACAAATGACAACAATTGTTTTTAGTTACAATCAATAATCCATTAGAATCCGTAGACTCCGTTTCCCATTTGGGAACCCTCGCGCTCATCTTACTACTCGAAACATAACTTTTTTGCAGTAATAGGTAGAGAGAAGTACCGCGTATAACAGCATGAGGTGATACCACTACACAGTGATGACCTTTTTATCAGTAGCAACTGCATAAAAAGGTTACAAAAATGACTCAATTTAAAAATTGGTGAAAAATTTGATTAAAAAACGGCGCAAAAACGCCGCCGTCCGTTATGGGTTGCGTGGCCATGTGGCGCATCGTCCGTTATGGATTAAGTTTATGAACCTTGGGAGCTAGGAAATGAGGGGATGAGCTTGAGGAATGGGCTATAATGATTTGAGGAGATCAAATGCAAAGTCCTGTACTGAATGAGGAAGTTGATACTTATTGTGTGTACATACTTGTGGAACTCGCCTTTCAGATGTGCAGAATTGTTTGGAAAAGAAGCGGGCCTTTTCGTTGTCAGCGGAACCATGGGCAATTTGTTGGCCATCATGGCACATTGCCAACGTGGTGATGAGATCATCGTTGGCAAACACAACCATATCCATCGCTGGGAGCAGGGTAACTATGCGCAGCTTGCAGGTGGGAGTCTGCTCTTCATGAAGCCTTTTGTGTGGTGTGGTAGGAGCGTGCTATCAGCCGGCAGATAATGGCTTTTTTTGCTAATCATCCGGATTTGCGTCATCGTTTTTAATTTGATGGTTCTAGGAGTAAGTGCCACAACGATAGATGTGGATACCGATGGCAAGATGAAACTGGAAGATATCGAGGATGCAATTCGTGTACGCGATATCCACATGCCCAGTACACGACTGATTTGTCTCGAAACCACTCACAATTATTCTGGAGGACGAGCTTTGCCTGTGGAATATATCGAGTAATCACATATTCCTTACGTAATAAACTACTATTATACATTATGGTCCCGATGACTCCTTGCAAGGAGCCCTACTTAAGGTCAGTGCGGGAGTTAGCCTCCAGACATGGTATCAATATTCACATCGATGGAGCTCGCATCTACAACGCCGCAATAGCACTTGGAGTAAAGGTGTGGAGGCTTTTTTCTTCTTGAAGATCTTATAGACACTGATAGTGGTAATGTGGGTGATAAGGAATCCCTGAAAGGAGTCATTCCCTTAAAAACTAAAGGTCTAGGAAGTCTATCTGCGCCGAAATCCTTGCGAAAGCCTCTGAGCTGTGGCGGAGGCGGCCTTTTAGCTCCAGCCACCTTCCTTGACTCGGTCCGCCTTCTAGCGACGAGCATTCCTGATTGGCTGCGGTGGCAGTGGCCAATGAGCTGCGGTGGGGTTGGAGTGATCGCGGCGCGCTTTCATAAACAGGCATGTCGCAGACCCTCTTATAAATAACTGATTATCTTTTTCAAAATTTCTGATTCCTGAGGGTTACCTCTGGAGTTTGCGTCTTTTTCTTTTCTATTCCTTTTTCTTTTCCATTTTCCTCACTTGCTGTCTTCGCTCGTCTGCAGTTAACGATGGATTTTCTAAGTTTTTGTATTCTTTCCGCGCTGTTTTCGCCCATTGATTACTTGGCTACATGCTAATGAAAGAGTCCTCCTCTTCACGGAATGGTCGTCCGCGTCGAGGATCAATGGTGAGAAAGGGGTCCTATTTCTTGAGTTTCTGGTCAGTTCCGTTTTCTCTTCACCGTCGTATACTGATTATATCCACCGTCATATTCTCCACTTTCTAACATTTCGTCTAAATATCAACTATCACTGCCTTTGAGGGAATGGTTCTACGCATGAAGCGAGTTGCAAGGCGATCTGACTGTTCAGTATAGGACAATACATATGTTAGCAATAAAAGCGCATTAAGCTCGTGAGTAGAATTCATGGATAAAACGCGTGCTGGAAATGACTCAGCGAGGTTTACGGAGGCCGGCAAACACCTACTAGGCGGACCGAGCCTTCAAGCGACTGCATCATGCACTGCTTATGACTGCCACATATCACTAATCCGCGTGGCAACATTTCTCTAGTTTTAGGTCATTCGATTCGTTTTTTTTGTACTGAAGCAATACTCAGCATCTCTACTCTCATAATGAATAGTCGTATTCCATCTCTGGATGTCTCCTACCTCCTTCCTCATGTCAGTTCCCTGAGTTTGAAGCGTTCATTTTTTGCTACACTAGCTTCGTGGGCTTTTCGCTCCTCAGGCGCTTCCTTTTGGGTACAGATATTGGTTTTACGCGCGTGCAATAAAGCTCTTCATTTCTACGAGTGTCTCGGTGCTCTAGTGTAATACTATTATATCAACTTAAAAGTTAGCGCATACGTACTTTAGCTTTCTACGGATCTTATTTTTTTCATCTTGATAATTCTCTTCTATCGTACTTTTTATTTTTTTAGGTTTCCGACATCGCCCAATATGCGGATTCGGTAATGATGTGCTTCTCCAAAGGACTCGGTGCACCTATTGGTTCCATCCTCGTCGGATCAAAAGCATTTATCGATAAGGCGCGTCGGAGTCGAAAGGTTAGGTGTACTTTTGTTCCCGACTTGAAGCCATGTACATACACGTGTAGCTGCAAATCGGGGTTTGTTTGCTTGGAAAATTGTGGCCTGTCGATCAATTTCTACTTGCGAGATGAAGCTTTCATCATTTGAGCCCAGTCTCGGCTGTGCATGACGGAATGCGTGAGAACAGGGACCAGTTACGGAAAATGTAATCTTACAGAGCATAGTAGCTCCCGGCACATTGTCTAGAGTCTGCTGAACGCAACTTGAATCAGGCTTCAAAGACGTCGTCTACGGAATTATGTGATTTCCTCATTAAACCACTCTACGTACATGATGAGAAAAATGAAATGACTGAGAAATTTCCTCTCTTCCGAAGCAGAAATCGAAAAACTGGAAGAAGTACAATTTGCGTGAATTCCCGCCCAATAACATGAGCAGCGTCGCCTAGCAGAGCGCACTTCAATCTTTCACGCCCAATATTGATTTCCTTACCACTCTGCGTCCCTTTTCACGTGAACGTCGCCTCTTTGCTGCTAGAGCCTTAGTAACGCGCCCACCCAGACGCCCCACTTCGTCGGACGTCACTCTGGGGAGCTCTATCTCAGATCTTATTTTTTTGTGAAACTTTGTATGTGGCCCTTAGTAAGCAAATACAATATAAATAAGGATACATTAAATTCATCGTTAAATTTATTGAATTATTAAATTTGAAATTTCTCATTTTCAAAAATTGATTATTAAGTTTATTATTATTATATTATTACATAAATATAACATAAATATATATAAATTATCCATATGTAAATTTCCGTCAACTCTCCTTCGAAGTACCTTATCTGTGACACGCTTTCTTTCGTCAGATTTTGCACGTTGCCCACTGCAATAGAGGTGTACGAGTGATCAGTGATGGACGGATGTGTACAAGTTTCTTGGTGCAAATTACCGTATTCCGAAGCATTGTCCATGTTCTTATTAATAACAATGAAAAGCTGAAATGATTACTTATTTTGGAAGTGTGGATCAGGAGTCAGCCTTCGTGGCTGCGCGTCACATCACGCGTGCGACGCGTTAATTCATCAGCGCATCCATGGAGCATACACAGCGTGCGGCGCCTTTTGCGATGGCTCAATTGCCGCATTCGGCCCGACTGGTTGTCATGCTGTTTCCTATGAAGTTCCATTCAATTTTAGGCAGTGGGTGGTGGCTGGCGACAAGCTGGTGTGCTAGCGGCTGCAGCGCATATTGCGCTCAACAACGCAGAGGAAACCATCAAAAGAGATCATGCCAACGCACACAAACTCGCCTCTGGTATTAATGCAATTACACCGGAACATCTGAAAACTGTATGTCAGCATAGTTTATGCTGTCAATTTGCAAACGAACACGAATGTTTCAGACGATCCATGCTTCAGATATCGATATCACAAACATGGTGATATTGCAATGTAACAACGGTGTTACCCCTGTACAAGTAAGTTATCGCTAGGAAAACCATAAGCTTTGACCTGTCCTTACAAAAACCATTTCTTTTGAAGGGCTAAGATAGTGATGGATAGAATCGCTGCACACGTTATGGATTTTTTATGTGATCAAATACTTTTAAAGTCTTCAACCTATGAAGGTCCAAATTAAGTGAAGCTAGGGTAAAGCACAGTATGAACGCGGCTTAGCCCATAACGGACGGCGTGCGCCACCCGTGGCGCACCCTAGAACTGGACCTGGGGACGGCGTGCGCCACCTGGCGGCGCACGACATTTAAAAAAATTTTTCTTCTAATTTTCCAATATTTCCAAGGATATAATTATACACCTATACACTGCTAGTATTGGAGAATAGCATATGTTCTCAGGACCGGTGCAGCAAAAAGTTCACCAGAGATACAACAAATCAGACAAATAGATGACAATAACCGTTTTTAGTTACAATATGCAATTTGTAGAATGTATGGTAAACTTGCAAACATGTCAAGCAATAGAAACCCCTACATGAGGAATGTTTTGTGGTTACCCGTTGGCATGGAACTCCGTTGGTGTGTGCCGTAACAAAACCTGCGTTAGGTGCCGGCGTTTATCACAGTGTCGCGCGCCAACACCCTAGGCACGTTTTATTCCGGCATAATGAACGACAATGGAAGCCCGAAACAGCAAAAATGGTGAAACGAAGGATTAACCTAAAGTCAAACCAACAGAAAAATCAAGAAGAGCTTGAGAACAGTCCAATGCATGTCAAATGTAGCAGAAGTGATATTTGGGCGTTCAGGAATACGAAAAAAGCGAATAGGGTCGAGTGTGACAGAAAGTCAGAGAGCAATTCGTGCTGAAAAGCGAAGTGTATGCTGACAAGGTCCTACGATAAATAGATTGCGTGTAGTGAAAACAAGAAGTGATAAGTGTAGTGAAAATGTGAAGTAACAAGAAATCGCTGAAGAGTTTGAGTGCGAACTGTGTTACTTTGGCACGCGCCAACATTTGTATTCCCGTCTGCACCCTTTTGACGAGATACCCGTCTGCGTATGCTGGAACAAAACCTGTCCTGGGTGGCGGCGTGCGCCACCGGTGGCGCACGCCCGCGAGACAAAAAAACGCGCCCGTCGCAGGGGCCATCCCGCGCAAAAAACGCCGCCGTCCGTTATGGGTTAAACTCTCAAGATGGGTATCATCGCCAGCACGGCGATGATCCTTCCATTCATACGTCTGGCGGGGGCGGGGCTTATATTGTGCTGGAGATAGCGAGGTTGAGGCAACGTCTTGCTACCTAGATCATTCTACTCCTGTCGTTCACAGAGCACTGTGGCAATAAATACTTCCTTGCTCTTATTCTACAAAACCACTGAACCATCTACTACATTTTTGGTGCATCGGCCAAAATCCTTCAAACTTTTCTAGTGTCTAAGCGTAAAAACTTGGACCCTTGAGAAGTAATAGCTCGTAAGAAGAGCTTATAAGACGGTGATTAATAAACCGCATCTCGATCTAATCGATTCCTCCTCAGGAGAAGAAAGGAAGAGCTTCCGTATCCATAAGCCACCTTTTTCGCAAAAAAAAAAGCGAGTTCCCTCCAGACAGGAGAAGAAAGGAAGTGCCGCCGTATTCAATACTTGCAGCCAACCTTTTTCGCAAAAAAAAGCGAGTTCCCTCCAGACAGGAGAAGAAAGGAAGTGCCGCCGTATTCAATACTTGCAGCCAACCTTTTTCGCATACAACCGCGAAACTACGTTAGTAAAGAACTAACAGACTTCGTAAAAAGAAGTTACTACCTTTGAAAACAACAAGGTAATAAAAAAAACAATAGAGATGGCTCTGCATTTTTATAAGAGACCAATCATATCAAGCGCAATGACGCTAAACAATTTAGTTAACAGATACAAAGAGTATACTGTCAGCATAGAATACGCAACCGCAGACGAGGAGAACTATGATAAATGTCGCTCCGCTATAGCACTGTTAGAAAGCGGAATTCGACAAATCAGAGAAGGAAGGGAGAACCTCCAGAAACTGTACAATGAAATAAGGGATGAATATAGAAATTGCAAGAACAAGTCAGAGAGAAAAGATTTGATAGCCGAAATTGAGCAAATTGAAGAAGAATCACAGTTGCATAAAGCAACAGCCGACTCAAGCGAGCTAATATTCATGCTCACAGCACGCCTTGATGAATCAAGATCCGTTCAGAATAGAATAGGCATTAAATTAGGGTACATAACCCAGAAAAACTGTATAAATGAGCCAAACGAGACTGAATCTCAAAACGGTCAAGAGCAATACTGTGAGCAAGTTAGCAACAGCAACGAAACTGATGATAATTCAGATGAAACTGATCACGGTCACAGATTGACAGGACAAAATCATCGTAGTGGGCTATTGAGGCGTTCCATAAAGCCTCCGCAAGCCTCGTTACCCAAGTTTTTTGGCAAGTCAGAGGAATTCCCTGAGTATTGGGCCATTTTTGAGACGCTAGTACATAAAAATGAGGAACTAGACGTCGTGGAAAAAATCATACTCTTGAGAGAAAGTCTCAGAGGGAGAGCTAAGGCAGCCATACAAGGAATACAACCCTTGCCACAAAACTATGGGTGGATTATAAAGACTCTAAAAGAGACTTACTGCGACTATTCTGCAAATAGGTCGCAGATTGTTCAGAAACTCGTGAACATGAAAGAAGCAAGTATGTTTGCTGATAGTTGCCTCTTTACTTTTGAGCAAATCCAGGTTTTAATAAACCAAATGGTTTCAGCCGGATACGATGTCCGAAATACTTGCGATCCAATGTGGTCAGAAACTATTCTCACGAAGTTTCCTCAGGATATTATCAAGCCCGTGTTGATATTAGGCAAGGCGCAATGCAATCAACCAATTGAGGACTTCATGGGTCACCTCAAGAAAGAGATTGCCGCCAAGGCTTACGTCGAAAACAGACTTGGCAATAAAGTCAACAATAAGGTCACCACTCCCAAGGATAAGTATATCAATCCGCGACACACTTACAATGAAGGATGTCTATTTTGCCATAAGGACGGCCATCTGTCGATGACATGCCGGTCAACACAAGATAAGGCAACTCGAAGGAAAATTCTCAAAGAACAAAATAGATGCTGGAAATGTTGTTCCTCGAACCATAACAGCTTTGACTGCCAGAAACCGGACTGCGCACAATGTGGACAAAAACACCATGTCTCTGTATGTTACAAAGATAACGCAAATACTAGTAGAGACAATACTGGGTATCAAAACAGACCATGGAATCCTTCTCAACAAAGAAATAATCAAAATGGGCAAAACCATCAGAGACCATATAACCAAAGAACTGCTGGAAATCGCAATGAAAACAGAAGATTCATCGCGAACAATTCTCAAACATGTTCTGAAAACAAGCAATCCAATGACACTGGAACCTCACAGCTGATTTTAATGACAGCTGAGGGTAATATATGGAATCACAGGAAAGGTGAATACCAAAAAATTCTGTTCTTCTTTGATTCGGGAGCACAAAGAACAGTGATCCAAGAATCTCTAGCCACAAGTCTGGGGCTACCAAGACAGACAACAGAAGTATGTACTATGTCTGGAATTGGTGGCCATATCGAAAAATTCGAAAGCCACACTGTAAACGTCAAGATCGGAACAGCTTTCGGAGAGGAAATGGAGCTTACCTTCCAAACAAAACCAATTATAACTAATGGATTTCCCAGTGTGAATTTGACACCATCCGACATTACATTCTTGAAGGCAAACAAAATATGCCTAGCAAACACAAAACTTCGCGGAGAACATCAGACCCCGCATGTCCTCGTAGGACTAGACTACTTCCATGAGTTGGTTACCAGTCCAACTTACGGTACGAAGACACCTACAGGCTTACACATATCAAATACGGTTTTTGGGCCTACCATATACGGTAAAGGAAGCATCTCCTCAGAGATCGCAGAAAACCGCGTATGTTACGGACTAACTGCAGTAATCGAGCCTACAGAGAAGGAAATTCTCCAAAAAATGTTTGAATTGGAAGGGCTCGGAATCAATAGCGAAGAGTACATGTCAGACGAGAAAGTCTATAAATACCTCGAGCAGTATTCTAAGAAAATATCTGTCGACGGCGGTTTTGCAACCGCACCGTTCCCACTAAAACAGAACATCGCGGAGCTGGAAGACAACTACTCCATAGCAATAAGGAGACTGGAATCACTTCAAAACTCTCTATTGCAAAACCCTCAGCAAAGTATGTGGTACTGCAAAATACTACAGAATTACCATAAAGATGGGATGATAGAGACCTTTTCCTATCCAGAGGAAGATGCTGTGGGGACCTATTACATGCCTCACTCCGGTGTGTGGAAACCGTCAAAAAAGACACCACTACGAATTGTATTCGACGCATCTTCTAAAAGAAAAGGAAAACTCTCTTTGAATGATGCAATCCTCAAAGGAGAAGCATTTGTCAATAAAATCCACGACATTTTGCTGGCATCCAGAACCAGCAAAATTGTTCTCATATGCGACATAGAAGCAGCATTCACGCAAATCCGCTTAGTAAACTCACACAAAGACTTATGTCGATTCTTATGGTTGAAAGACGTAGAGTTACCCCCTACAAGGGACAACCTCGTCCATTACAGATTCAAAAGACTTCCGTTTGGAGTGACTGCATCTCCAAGTGTGTTGAACATGGTTCTTTCTGCATTTCTAAGCAGCAAAAACACTGAACTAGCCAGTGAAATTGCTAGAAACCTATACGTTGATAATATACTCCTGCAGGCCGAGTCAGTAGAAGAAGCCTTGCAAAAATACGAAGATTCCAAGCAGTTATTCGCTCAAATTGGCATGAACCTTAGGGAATACATTTCAAACTCAAGTGAAGTCAATCTGCGAATTCCAAAAGAGGACAGACTAGATTCAAACTGCATCAAGATACTCGGCGTTGAATACAAAGTGGAAGACGACGCATTTGAAGTCGCCACAAACTTCAATAAATCGAGCACCTTGACCAAAAAGGATGTTGTAAGCCAGATAAACTCGGTTTACGATCCCATAGGGATGGCAGGCCCTCTATTAGTTCACTTGAAATCAACTATGAGAGAAATATTTGAGTCCGGAGTCGACTGGAAAACGAAACTCGATCTTAAATTGTTGCATAAATGGAATCACTTGTGTAGTGTCGTCAACGGTGCGAGAATATCGTTGCCGCGACAAGTTAATCCAGTGCAAGGTGCCAAGTTGCGCCTGTGGACATTCGCAGATGCGAGCAATGAAGCTATTGCCACCTGTGCCTACGGGCAAGACGTCGCATCAAGGTCAATATCTAGCCTCATTAGTGGAAAAACGCGTCTTACGCCAAGAAAATGTCGTCAAACGATTCCAAGGCTTGAACTTGTCGGAATATTAATGGCAATGCGTCTTACTAACTCAATTATCACGAGTTTCGAAAAGTCAAACATCGAAGTTGACACAATATCACTCGTAACAGACAGCGAAATCGCATTATGGTGGTTGAAATCAGCCAAAAAACTGCCGGTTTTCGTTACCAATACGAGAGATCGAATTTTGAGACTCAAGGCAACCATAGAAGCAAAAGGAATAAATTTATCCTTCTTCCATGTAATCACTTCTCACAATACGGCGGATGCGGGCACAAGAGGCTTAACTGCCGAAAATATCAGCAATGATGATTGGGTGCAAGGTCCAAAATGGTTGGAAGCAAACCCTGCCACATGGCCAATCAAATCTATAGAGTACATCTCAGAAATGCCCTCAGAGAACGATGAAACTGAGTTGCCAATATTGGTCAGCAACCTAACCCAAACTTGTGAAAAAGACTCCAGCGTCATCGAACTTAAGAGATTTTCGAGCTTGGAAAAAGCGCAACGAGTCATATGTATATTGGGCAAAATACTGTCAAAATGGACTGCATTAACGAACAGGAAACGTGATCTCAAAATCGAGCTCACGAATATAGCAAAATTTGGTGCAACTCAAGAAATATTGCCGGCAGATCTTGATCTGGCAGAACAAATCATACTACTGCAAGAGCAACGACATGAGAGTATAAAAGCACTACAAAAGAGATTCCCAGACAAAAATCTCATCAAAGACGAGAACGGTGTAATAAGGCATCAATCACGCTTACAAAATGCGACAGTCCCTCGGGACACAAAATCGCCCATCTACATTCCCAACGAATCAGAACTCATTCGCCTAATCGTGCAGCAAATTCATAAAGAAAATGCTCACTGCGGAAAGGAACAAACACTTTCGATCGCAAGACAAAGATTCTGGATACCACGTCTTTCGGGCGCGTTCAAGAAGTATCTCAAAAACTGCGTCACATGTAGAAGGTACCAAGGCTTACCACTGGGTGCACCAGGAATGCCAAATCTACCTCAAGACCGAGTCGTTGTATCAAAACCCTTTGAAAATACAGGCTGTGATTTTATGGGTCCGTTTACATCGACAACAAATGAAAAAATGTACGTAGGCCTCTATACTTGCTTAACATCACGAGCTGTTCACCTCGAAGTGGTAGAAAACCTATCAACAGGTGCATTCTTGAACAGCTTTGTACGATTTATATCGAGAAGAGGCGTACCGAAAATCGTGCGCACTGACTGCGGTACGAATTTCAAGCACGGCCAGCAAATTATAGCCACGATGTTTGAAAATAACGAAGCAACAGGACATTCCCTAATGTCTTACTGCGCTTCGAAGAGAATAAAGTGGATTTTTAACCCACCAGCTGCACCTTGGATGGGCGGTGTATGGGAAAGATTAGTGGCCTCAGTTAAAAAGGCACTAAATAAATCCATAGGACGCAAAAAGTTAAACTTTGTAGAGATGGCTACAGTTATCACAAGAATCGAAGCCATTCTTAATACGAGACCGCTCACTAAACTTAATATGGATGATATAGCGGAAATTCCTCTTCGTCCAATCGATTTTCTTCAAGGAAATCTCAAATTTTCTCTACCAGAAGGAGAAAATCTAGCAAGTGATGATGATCCCACATATGATCCAGAACTTATTCAGTCCAGAGAACAAGCAATGGAAGCCATTCGCTTTTCTGAAACCATAGCAAACAAATTTTGGGATTGCTGGAAGTCAGAATACCTAGTGTCTTTAAGAGAAATGCAGAAGCAACAGCTGAAGCAACCTAGGCATTTACAAAGATCTTGTCCGGAAGTTGGTGAGATAGTATTGATCGAACAGGACCTAATCCCCAGAGGAAGTTGGTCATACGGCAAAATTACAGATATAATCACTTCAAGTGATGGTCTGGTTAGATCAGCAAAAATACTGATGCCAAACCAAAACACTATTCACGGACCACTGAATAAAATTTATCCTCTCGAAATCCGCAGTGTATCCAAAATTCCCGATACTGACGAAGAATGCGAACAAAGAAGTTGCCAGAATCTGCCGAGTGAAGGCAGAACCAATAAAGGAGCCAAATATGTCACGGCAGAAACAAGACGAAATCCTCCTCGCGTCTCAAAAGCCCGTGCCCATGACTTCTTTCGGAGCATGGACGATGATGTGAATGATGTTAGCCATACTAGTGTATTAGCACCTATGTCATCATCTTTGTTATTTTTGGCAATGCTATCCGTTATCATTAGCCCAGCCATGGCAATTAGTAACTCTTCCATTATATCGTGCTCTAACGGCATAATCAACGTGCCACCGATGAAGGGTTGGTTCGAAGTATGCATCGATGATGATTGTCAGTCTAGGAACAATACGACACGGTATCTCAAATTCGTACTGCCCATATCTCCTACAGAAAAAGGAGTCACAGTGCGCTTACGTACACTAGGTATCGATAGCGTGCTAGAACATAAGCGGCTTTGTGATAGACCACAATTTTGTGACCACCAATACTTCCCCTCGAAAAGTCTGCTGGGTAATCCCCACTGTTAACCAGCTGGAGCCATTGGCACTGCAACTGTGTTGCTATATCTGGCCATTACAGTTATCATGAGTGCAGTGTGGTTAACCGTCAAAATCGCAAACAAGATACATTCGAGTGAAACAGATGTGCCAACAGAACGAAACGAACAACTGGCACCTACAGCACCCGTTTGCCATTTTGAGTTATCACCACTACCGACTACAATGCTAGTTCTATGTGCATTGGTATTTCTAAGCTCCACTGCAATTGCATGCCAACACGGCACCATGCGCCATTCTGCTGACCTTGTTTGCAATGAAAATAACAGATGCCATCTAGAGTACAGCAGGGAACTTCTATTCAACAGGCTCCAACCAGAGCTCTGTATCGAAATCTGGCATGCCAACCGATCAGTCGGTGTAGCGAAATTCGTAAAAAAGACCATAGCATTCAAATGCTCCAAGGTCACCGAATTTTATACCAGACCGTCCACAATAGAAGTGCATCATGACAAGCGCTGTGTCAATGCAGGCTCATGCATCGACGACAAATGTGATAAAATGAACCCTAATGAAACAGTTGCCGAACTGAATCATACCTTGAAGTACCCGGGTTACTCCGGTTGCTTGAGCAGCTGCGGAGGAGTATTTTGCGGATGTTTCCTTCCTTACCTAGCTGCTGGTTCTACAGAGTCGCTCACAGACCGATATCAAAACGGATCTTCGAGATAGTACGGTGCCCTCATTGGAGCCCAACTATAACTCTCGATATTGAGATATCAATAGCAAACCAAACAAC
The DNA here is from genome assembly GCA_963978905.1 of Trichostrongylus colubriformis. NCBI lineage: Eukaryota > Metazoa > Nematoda > Chromadorea > Rhabditida > Trichostrongylidae > Trichostrongylus > Trichostrongylus colubriformis. The sequence goes on from OZ022256.1 coordinate 9,674,039, forward strand.
AAAATCCACCCAGACATTCGAACCATATGTAACGCGGAGTCTTTTGAATTTCAATATAACGGTGGTTTCGATCCAAAAGTCAACGGGCTCATTGGAAAGCAACCGATTTGCCATTTCTTCTGATAAAGCTTATGCTTTACCAATCCACTACCAATTGCCGGTAGCCTGTGATTCCCATAGCCAAGCACTCAACAACTTCGCTTCCTGCTCAAATCTTATTGAGTGTCATTGCGGTTCACCTCTTAACTGCCTATGTCCGGACTTTTCTATCCAAAGGCTTCGCGATAACCCGCAAAGCGAACTGCCTCTACAAACGCCTCATGCAATAATAGCTGCCGAAGCGAACGACATCGTTGCATCGTCCAACGAGGAGGAAATGGTCATCCGAATTGAATCCAGGATGTTGCGTAACGCAGCCGAGTTAGTGGTTAATCAAGATTGTTCCTTGCAAATTTCCGAGATAACTGGATGTTATAATTGTGCGATCGGCGCACACCTTACAGCGACTTGTACATCCTTGGAGCACGCCTCAGTGACCGTTATGTGCGACTTTCACCACTTTTCCGTTAACTGCGGACCATCAGGCGAAATCAATAACGTAGTCCTCAGCTTCGGTCATCCAGTTGTACGAGAGCGCTGCAACGCTCATTGCTCAGGAAATCCTACCCAATTTCAGTTGAACGGGTCCTTGCACTACCATATAGAAACCCCTCGAAGTACCTCAGCCTTCGAGCGGGACACCCATGGCGTACCACTTAAACATCAGTGGTTCGCGGACATTTCACTCCCAAGTCTTGACCCATTAATCAATGTAGTCAAGAAACACTGGAAGGTAGCCTTAGGGTGTATTACAGTCACACTCGGCCTAGCTACTCTCACTTACTTAGCGGGTCCACTAGTCCTATGTGTCATCTTTAAAGCAGGTGTCTCAATGATTACGACCTTACTCCCATGGTTATGGAGAGCTGTACAAGGCTTACTATTACTATGCAAAAACTCCGAAAAACGGAACGCAGGAAGTACGTAATACACACCATGGGCAGCATGGGCGCGTAAGCCCTCACGCCTCTGCGTTTAACAAAAAAAAAAGCCTATTTACTAATCAGTTACGTTTAGTCTATCCACTATCACTGTATCCCTATTACAACATGGACTAAAGCATGCAAAACCAAAAAACAAAAACCAAAGGCCGGCACAACATCTCAACTGCCAATCATAATATAATTATAATACCCCCCTTTCAAGCCAAAAGGTGGACATATGTCGTGCCTACCTTCCAAAAATTGGACCACCCACCTTACCGGGGCAACGGCCCCGTGTAGAACCGGACCGGCTTGTGGCGGCTGGTCGCGGGTCCAGGCGGCTGCCAACGTCCATCGGCTCAGTGGACATTCGAGACGACCAAAAGCAGCAAAATAATATAAGCGGCAATAGGGCATTTCGAGGCATCTTATCTCATGCGGGTTTGCAGATAAGTGTTAACATAGCCTATTTGATCAATAGTCCAGCAAACCAAGTCCTCGACGTGACCTACCACGTTGACTACAACTTTTAACGTGATCTATCACGTTAACTACAACTTCTACTCTCAACGTCAACTTCATCGCCGCCGACTACCTCCACGCCGACTTCCTCCACGCCGTCTTCCTCAACGTCATGCTCAACGATCCTGCCCCTCTCGTCGCCACGCTGCCTTTCTCCTCATCAACCGTACGATAGCCGCCGCCAACGACAGCTCCACCGATCGACAATCGACAAGAAGAAACAGTGATATGTATCATAGTTATGTTAATCATATTTGTGTTGTAACCTCGCCGCCCGGCCGGAGTATCATCGCCAGCACGGCGATGATCCTTCCATTCATACGTCTGGCGGGGGCGGGGCTTATATTGTGCTGGAGATAGCGAGGTTGAGGCAACGTCTTGCTACCTAGATCATTCTACTCCTGTCGTTCACAGAGCACTGTGGCAATAAATACTTCCTTGCTCTTATTCTACAAAACCACTGAACCATCTACTACAATGGGTGTTTAAGGCGCGTTCATACTTCGCGTCGGCTGGGCGTGGATTGTTATGCTTACTTTCATTTTTGGCGACTAACGATCGGTAGCCCCAGCGATGACACTGTTGTGCGGTTCCTTATTCATCTAATGTCTCTCTCTCTATGTATGTAGCGGCCGTCGACACCGGTGCTGCAAACTATGAACGCGGCCTCGACAAGGCCCTACGCACCAATTGTCGCGTTGCTGTCCCTCACTCAGAACCGTTACACAGTTATTAGTTTGCACAAGCGTATATTTTCACCAAAGCCATACTTCATGGGGTAGCAGCTGCCCCCTTAATTGATGGTTAGGCCGAAAAGCCGGGCAGAAACAGCGCCAGAACGCTGAGCACGGTTGAGTGTTCCCCAACTACATTAGCACCCGTCAAACTCCCTCGACAGAGCTTCTGCCACGAACGAACGCTTCATTTAACTGCGTATCGGCCATGCATGGCTTGCACGTATCTCCGATGGATACTGTGCGGTGCGCCACGAAATATGCTCATGGCGAAAAGCTACTCGAAAAAGGATTCCGTTTTGTTATTTTGCCCTTTTATTTCGCTCTGTTTTCTTTGCAGCACTACTTGTGCATAAATTTTCATCGAAGGGCAACGACAATGCTACTCCTGCTATCTTTGAACAATTGATAAACAGTCCATTTACTACTTTCAGGTGCAAAAATTCTTCGAAAGCCGAGGAGTTCTGATGATGGTGTTTGATGCCACGCGAGTGCGCATTGTGTTAAACTGGGGCATAACCTATGAGAATGTGGAATGTGTGTTGAATCATTACAAAGATTTTATTCGTTCTTTGAGCAGTTCTTAGCTTATTGTTAGTAGCCCATGTATGACCGTAAATATTGTAACATATATTGGAGTAACTTCTAATTTGCTCTATTTACAATGAACCTGACTTCGAATGATGTTAGAATATTTCATATTATGATAATGTTATTGCCATAAATGTTATGCACCTCATATATGTCGAGAAAACCCTATGACACTGTGCCACTCCTCTCACCATGGAAGGGTTTTGACAAGGATACCTAAGCAGATCTACAGAGTCTCGAATGCTGATTGCACTTATGCAAACCAAAATTGCAAACGGCGTTCTGAAGCGAGTTAGGACGAGTCAAAGTTGCCTGCGATAACACTTCGGGGGGGGGGGGGCAGAGTCTCGTTGGCGGGGCTAACCCTCATTAACACATTCCGGACCGCATGACACCCATGCGCAGTCATACACTTTTTGCTCTCTGTGGCCGCGTGACACCCATGGGGTGTCATGATTTTCTTGGGCTAATTTTTTTCAGGGTTTTGATTTTTTGACATGCTTTTTCTGCTGTTATATATCTCTTTGAGGGTCTGAATTTAGATATATATCTGGGCCATACCAGACTCATCATTGAGTTGAGATGATGATCGTAAAGCAACTATCTAAAATAACTCCGAATAATACAAACAATAAAAGACAATAAGACTAACTAATAATAATAACAAAAATAACTAGTCTTCGCTTGAAGATCAAGGACATGACTTGTGATTTTCTTGAAAGCATCCCAGACAGAAGAACTTGAGACATTTGCTGCAATATGTGTCCGTACGCTTACATCGCCCTGCCGCATACTTCGAATCATACTGGTCCGAAACACTTCGGTAACAACCTGTGCATCTTCTTTTGGTTTGTCGTTTTGGACCTTGTACTTGTACCAGTACGTGTTGTCGAACAGGAAGTCCACGATGGTGTGTTTCCGTCAAAAAAGATTCGATCAGCTGGCATTTGAACTCGTGCAGGGAAATCTTGGTCTTGAGGATGTTGAAGAGCTTCCATGCATTGATCAGAGTTGTCTGAGTGATCAAATGAAACATCAATCTCAGATACCACTTTGTAGTTTTACGAATGAAAGGCGTATAGGCCGCCATCTGATCCGACAAGTCGACATAACCCTTCACTTGGTTGTAGTCCTCGATAACACGTAGTTTGTTGTTGGCCGTGTGAGTATCATCATGCTTGGTCGACAGCATCAATACGTCCCTTTTGTCTTTCCATTTCAAGATAGTGACGCCTGTTCCGTTTTGCCGACCAATTTGTTCGCCTCTTTTCAATCTTTTGCAGACAACCTCCCTTGGTAGGCCGGCTCTGTTCTTCCGAAGTGTGCCAATGAGGTGAGTATTCTGAGCAACCAGTTTTTCAGCCAAAGGAATTGAAGTGTAAAAATTGTCTGTATAAAGGCTCCGTCCATTGTCCAGCAGTCCACTCATCAGCTTCAGCACAATGTCTTCTGCAAGTGATCCTTGCCGGCTGACGTCCTTACCAGCATACACGATGAATCGGCATGTGTATCCACCTTGCATGCAGAGTTTGAAAAGCTTGATGCCGTACTTGTGTCTTTTTCCCTTCACATATTGTCTGAACAGTACTCGACCTCTGAACGGAACAATGCTTTCATCAACACAAACGTCTCTGCCAGGGGTGTAAGCATCATAGAAGGATTGGTTCAAGAGCTCGACAATCCTGGCAACTTTGTAGAGCCTGTTTGTTCTATCTGCAGCTTCATTATCGGCAAAATGCAGTGAATTGAGAATCTCGACGAATCTTGCTCTTGAAATGTATTGAGCACAGAATGATTTGCTATAGACTGCCCTAGTTGACCAGTACTCCTTCAGGTGTGCTCTGCGTTCGATACCCATGTGCAGACAAATGGCAAAAAACTTCCAGAACTCTGTTTCATCGAGAGGTTCAAACGTATCTTTCTTAGCCTTTCCATATCTGTTGGTCTCGGTCAGAATCAAATCAATAAGATTTTCATTGAGGAAATAGCGGAAAAATTCTGCAGGCTCCTTCAATCGAAATAACAACTCATCTTTCACGCCATGATCGCCAGTAAATGGAATGTGGTCGTGGGGAATAATCATGCTGCTCCAAACATCATCCTCCTCTTCTTCTTTATCGCTTTCCTCTTCGTCTTCGACATCCTCCTCTTCAATGTCTACCATCGGCAAAACGGGAATATCAGCTTCACCGGCTTCCTCTACTTCTTCATCGCTATCCAGAAGCAATCGTTCAAAGCTTTCGTCTAGATCACTCATGGCCACTAAATGTTACCTATTAGTCGGAAATGAAAAAGTCTCGCTAAAATACGGATAAACACAAATGTTGACCAAAAGCCGCCCTGTGTGGCCGCTTGACTGCGCATGGGTGTCATGCCGCGCACATTTGAAAAAACGCCGCGGGCACAGGCGGCAACCGCGCGAAATAGGCCTCGGTCCGCAATGTGTTAACAGTTGGCCTTGCTCAGCAATAGTGCTCTCGTCTAGCGAGTGATAGGTCGTGGGCTCTCCCCCCCCCCCCCCCCCCCCCACCCCTTTAGGGTGGCGTACAAGTGTTTCGACCAGTGTTCCAGAAGGTCAGGCTACCAGTGTTGTGTGGGAGGTAATCCACCATAAAAACGACGAAACGACGACAAAATTTCTTGTAAGTCTAAAACATTGTATTGTAGACTGTTACAGTAACTAGCTTCCGCATTCATCACAGATTGTACCTGGTTTTAGTTAGGAACTGTATTTAATGGAAGATGCCCTAACTTGATCATTAAGTAACGAACAATGGTAACTTTACTGCATATATAACTTCAGAAATATCTGCCTTCATTCTTCGTCCCTTATCTTTTACGTATTAGACCAACTCGTAGCCAAGATCTTGAAAATGGTAGTAAATCAATCGTCTCGTAAAGTAAACCCACTCATGGGTGACCTGACCCACATTAATCACCGGAACACTTGCAACACACCCTTTCTAGTAAGCTCCTCTATTTTTCATTGTTGATAGCATAAAGATTTATGGGTAGAAGATTCAGCCTAAATAGAAAGACACATACACTTACGTCAGTCCCTACTACAAAGAAACGTCAAAAATCGAAAATGATGCACTTGTTAATGCTGAAGGGAAAAACGCAAAAATTTGGGTGGCAGCGGGTAAGGATTGAAGTACGTATATGTATCTTTCTTTTCAGGCTGAATCTTCTACTTATAAATTTATGCTATCAACATTGAAAAAAGAGAAGAACACTACAAATTGTCTGTATCAAAACCACGTCTTATCGCGTGTGTTCTGCAGGTCATCAGCCAGGTTTCATGGACGCGTCAGGTTTTCTAGAAAATTAGTAAAGGTTAGACCTTCACTTATTTCCTGCGTTCTTCATGAAAAAAAAAATGCAAAGGAATGTAGAATCGAGAAATCTTCACATTTGAAAACCGGTTTCCGTCATTTGCGTCTTTAAATACACCAGAAGGGTATTTTTTACAGACTATGGAAAATGAAAGATAGAGTGCTCAGAAGTGTAAGAGTAGAGAAAAACGAATTAGAACGATAAAAAAAAAAACCGAGGAAAAGGAATCCACAAGCCCCTTTCCCTTTATCTTTCGCGCCCCTCTGCATTACTAGCCGATGGGGAGATGCGGACGGGCGAGGGGTCAAGTCCTAAATCAGCTGGCCGCAAACGCTATCCTGCCCTTGCTGGCAATATCGTGATCAGACCCCAAGCCGCGCGAAAATGGATGTGCATTAATTTATAACTCATCTTCGTGAGAAATTTCTTGCATGTCAATATACATGTCAACAAAATAATTTGATATTCCACTCTGCTTTCGCATTTCTCCAAAAACCAATTCTAAACAATTCAAAACGGACCATGACAACGGTACATGGCTTTCCGTAGTCGTTGCGCTTCTTTGACCATGAGACAATGCAGCGCGTATTTTACAGCATCTCTGCAGCAGCAATTTTGGAACGTTGATGCTCTTAATGGCGCTAGAGACTAAAGAGTTAATTTACCTATTCCGTCAGAGGGTGGTTCAGTGGATTTGTTAAGGGTAATGAAGAACAGAGAGAGAAAGAGAGATTTAACGTTCCCCCGCCAGAGTAGGAGTCATGATGGATCATCGCCTCATTGGCGATGGTAGATGCTGTTCATCGCCAATGAGGCGATGATCCATCATGACTCCTACTCTGGCGGGGCGCTTCACGCAAAAACAACGCTAGTGCAGGCTCCTGTGAATGCGATATCGAAAATTGAGAGTCGATCTGTTCAGGTGGGTTACGGTGGTTAAGGAAGGTACGCAATTGCACTGTGACCGGTGATTTCACCATATTACCGTGAAGTAATGCGGTAATTGTGTAGCACAGAGTAGGCAAACAACTTTACGGTGCCAACAGTGTGCCTTGTAGACGTCTTCCTCACACACGGTGTTATCTGGTGCGATATATGAGGAGATGGATCGCAAGTTGGATTCCTCGTGATATTCGTCACAGAATCACTGTATAGGTATGTGGTTTCCATCTGAGTGTGGATTATAACTACAGGATATTGCTCGTTCATTTTATTTAGCTATTTCAGAAGCTGAGCTGCATGTTTGATGTGAACGAATACGGTCCAGCAACGGTACGCTTCGTCAGCGTCAAGAACCGTCTAGGGTCGGTCGGTAAAACTATTCAGTGCTGACTGAGTTGGAGGCAATCATTTTTCAGGAGAGGCGCGGTGAACTGGCCCTGTCCAACTAAATTAGATCCTATTATTCGTTCATTAATCTTTGCTTGCAAGTTTGCAATGTTAACGTATAAGAATTACAGGGTCAATCGAAGTGGGGAGGGGGGGGGGAGACGCAACTTTCACCGACGTTGGTTCTTTCCTTCTCTAGACTTGGGCTAGAGCAGATGAGCAAGATGTTTTTGCAGAAGCTTTTTCATGTGAGAGACAGCAATATGAATTTTAGCCTAAGCCTAGAGGGGGAGGGAAGAAGCGTCGACGTCGGTAGAAAGTTGCATCTCCCTCGCACTTTAATTGACCCGAATCTCGATTAGACTTTCTCTCTCGAACTAGTTGCTGTGTACAAGGATGTACATTTCAAGAAATCCGCATCCCGGCTCAATCAAGCAAGCCGCTAAAGTTGTGGTTTCGAGACAAAAACTGTGGATTCTACCCAATATTGATAGGAAAAAAGCTACGGTTGGGAAGAATCGCTCGTGCCGTTCCCTCTCCCAAACACCGCACTACCCACATAGCACCCACATTTATTCCTACAGGGGTTGTGAAACCTAATTACTTGCAACTGAAAATTTCTACTATGATTCCAATGTTAGTGTACTGTACTACTCCGAATATAATTTAAGGACTAAACGTGTTCGAGTCAACATAATATATGAAAGAGGTTTTGAAAGAGATTCATCCAGTCCAGCTGAGACCTCAAATTGGCTCACTGATGCACCTCCTTCAATTGATCTCGAAGGATACGTCGATGATGTGAGCACCATTCCTTTGAATTTCCCATAAAACTTCATTACTTATTTGTTTGTACGGGTTTGTGTTCAGGCACCCGAATGGGGAGGAATCGAGCAAGAAGTTTCTTCAGCTGATCCAATTTGGGACGACAGTGATGCTAACGAAAATGAGGTTTGGTGCTGTTTACCTGTCTTTTCAAACATAATATTATACCAATAGCAGATAATTGGGTTTGTGAAGGCATCTGAAGAAGATGTCTCTGTTCCCGATCTATGGGACAATGGAAGTCTTGCTCGGAGTGATGGTCTTATTTCAAGAAGTCATTCTTCCACTCGAAAAAGAAGGGCACTCAAGTCAGATGCTTGCTCTAGGTAATCCTTGTCCATTCATTTGCAAAGCTAAGGGGCTTCTGCTACGGGTAGGCGGGTGTGCCGGGTAGCCTACAGACATGGGTCGCATAATAGCTTTGTATCGGGCCCGCACGTTTGTTGGCTTGTTTTTATTCGTTGACCTAGAATTCCACTGCAAAGTAAACTTCAAAACTCACGTTTGCATCCATTTAACAACATGAAGTTACGTGAAGTCATCGTGACGTCTGTCTTACGGAACTTACGGACCATACGCCTTACATCCAGGTATACTGCTGAGAATAGTGACTTATCTAGAAGGAACGCAACTGTGGCAGCTCACAATAACTCGGAACAGCATGGTAAGATGACGGATTTATTGTGTACGGGAAATGAGCATTACTATTCATGATCAAGGAACTTGGGATCTACACGCCTCCTGTCTTGATGAGGACGAGATGGGTAACGACGTGAATGGAGGACGATGTGCTGCGGTGCGATTTTTGTTTTCTACGGAATCCTGCTTATTGGAGATTGATATTCTTAGGACTAGCTTGACATTGATTTTGTTGTGTCTTCTAATCTTTCTATTACCCTATTGTAATCGTATGCCTCAAGTAATTATCATTCTACTTATCTGAATTTATCTTAATTACATTCAGGGATTGGAGTTCCGATCTGGAAGAACAGCATTTTGCCGTATTTGCGAAATCCATGTTAAGTCTACTCTGAGAAGAATGCATATCTACTCGTATGTCTCGTTTTCCAACTAGACGTCGTAGTATCATGCCTTGATCCGCTTTTCTTTCTTCACATGCCGGTTTAATTACCTTTATTTTCGGTGCTTAAAAGATAAAAGTGGTTTTAAGGTGTCATCTTCGGCGGCCAATGTACAGGTGTCCTATTTGCGATCTCTCGTCTACATATCACCTTTCTAACATTCGGGTCCATATAAGGAAGGTCCACAATGTCATGGTTGGGATAGTTTTATAACTTTTGAAAGCTTTTTTTCCGTTTTTTACCTTGCTCAACAGTTTCGCATTACAGACCGAGCCGATTTGTCTTAAAGAAGAATACGAAAACGAGGTGAATGCTTTCTTGTACAGGTAAATTCCGCTAATTTTGGCCTACTTCAAATGTATCGTATGCATTGCAAAATGGGATGAATACCTTCGTGAGCCATGTGTATCGAAAAGACTTTGTGTTCAGTTGTTTCGGAGACCATCAGATTCTCCGTCGACAAGATCCCGATGTTGTAGCTTGCGTCATCGATATTCTGAACTGTGTCAGTAATGGCCTACCAGCTCCCATGGGGTCTGTGTCAGGTAATCTATTTTTTTTGTAAATTCTTACGCTTGCCAATACAGCATCCTTGCTGCTTTATCTTGTTTCATATAATCCCTTGTTCGTACTATTTCCTTGCTCTACATTCGCTCCGTTCGTCTGGGAAAGCTTCCCTTGTCGTTTATCCCCTTACACAACCTAAATACGGGTCAGTTGTAGCTTTACATTCAACAATGCCTGGGTTATCCTGTGTGACCTACAATTCAGTGAATAGCCAACACTGGTTCAAACCTTATGACGATGCCAAGAACGTTCCCGTTATTTCCCTGTCGATAAGTATTCTCATTTTCAAAAACTCTCAGTCTAAAGACTAGTTATATATTAGGTTGTAAGGAAAGTTTTGACCGGTTTTTGAAATTTCAACTTTGAGAGATCATAACTCGGCTCAGAGTGCATCTTTTCTCACAGAATGAGCAACATTAGATTCGCTACACTCTTGGCAACACTATGCATACCTACAAATCTCAATTTGATGAAGGACTGATAATTTATATTGCGCGAAATGAAAAAAAGTCGACTCCAAATCGCCACTATTTCTGAACATACTGCTACTGAAGGAGCCGGCCAGATGTTTTGGGAAGTGCGGCATAGTTAGCGCTAGATCTGATGAACATGATAGGCGAGTAAGGGCCTTACCCTGCAACTGCTTCAATTACTAGAAGAGGATTTGTGAAAAATGCGCTTGCGCATGGCTGCCGTGAGGGGTCCCGCGGCACCCATTTTTTTGAATTTTTCCAAATCAAGGGCACTTGAGGTGATCAACTAAGGTTGCTTGTTGAGGGCCAATACTTTTGGATATCCCCTGCAAATATGGACGCTTATCGCCTTCTGCCGTTTTAGTTAAAGCGATTTGATCAATTGTAAATCCGAGCAGCTCGTTCTCATTCCTGCACTTCTGAAACCAAGGACAAAGTGTTCCATCCAGTGATTCACCCCCTCCTCTTGCAGTATTCACATTTGTGGTCACCTTCGCTGGGACTCGGCTAAACAAGAACTCTTGAAGTGAGTCATCTTAAAAGTGCCATTTTTGCAGCACTTTGAAATTTCCCTAATAATTCGAAAACCTTGTGGCATTCAAAATAGAGCATATATTCTGAAAGAGCAACTTTTTGCCTATTTAACGAGCACAATATGTCAGCTGATTCATGTTGACACGCTCTGATATTTGAATTTATCTTGTGAACGCGAAAAAGCGGCCAGAACTTTCCTTACAACCTAATACTTCTGCTGTGATGTGGTAGAATATACCATAATAATCGTTGTGCACGGAATCCCCTAAAGATGTCTCCATTTGTTTCAGATTTCTGCTCTCGAAATAGTGGTCAAGTGCGAAGGGATGTACTTGCTGTCGAAGGTTCTGCTTTTAATGAACAGTCGGCAATATTGGCTCGAACCCAGTCCCGAAACACATGTCGATTGTGTTTTGAATCCAATGTGAAACACCTTGAACGTCATGTTCTGCAAGTGAGCTCCCTGCCATAGTGTTTCGCCTGTCTCTATTATAATTTCGTTATTTCAGCACCACATAAAGCAGCCAATGTTCTTATGTCCTTGTTGCAGTTTTAGCAGCTGTTATTCGCCGACATCAGTCAAAGATCATATAAAGGTGAGTGCCAGTGTTTTCATGAACGTCCAGATGTAAAGGCACATGAATGGCAGACTTGATTCAGACTCGACATAGTATCTTTGATCCTGTTCCTCTGGATGTAAGGGATGAATACGCAGAGCTCATTTCGACTGTTTATAATCAGTGTTTCGTGGATGATACGAGCGTGCTAACCAGCAAGGTTGCTTTCAAACAGGTGCGTTTTTACTGGGTGGGTCTGCTTACGACAAAATATCGCGTGACCTCCCGCGAAGAGCGGCGCGGCGGGTGCAAGTGCCAGTGGCAGGGCATGGCAGCCTTCAAGCGAGGGAGTGTGGCATGGGTGGAGGAGGCAATGTTGCATGGGTGGAAATGCAGAGGTGACGCAGCCGGGCTCCTAAGGGCAATCGATTCGGCAGGCGCTGCCGCGGAGCGATTTCCTGTCCTAAGTATACCCCCTTCTTTACTGGTATCTGTTCAAATGATGGTTTATACCTGGTTCCTTCCTCTTTGTAACATTAAATTCCTCAGCGGGGATTTGATCGGCACAGTAGAGAGTGATGTGTTTGCGGGATTCTAAGAGTTTTGGCTGATGAGATCTCGTAGATTAGAGCTAGATATCCCATTATATTATTCCTACAACACTAATATTGTCTACATTAGCTACGATGCGTCACTATAATCGCAACACGCATTGGTTAGTCAGGGCTAAGCAATGTCCAGGTAATTTTCGACATCGCACACCTTCGCCATTGTACGTTCCCTCTTACCAAGAAAGGTTTTGACTCTCCAATGAAGTTCGAAATGAGTGAAATGAGACCATTGTGGATATGAAAGGTCCCGAATGCTTATTACAACATTGAAAACCAAAATTGCAAATTGCCGCTCCGATGCCAGTTGGGAAGGGTCAAATTTCGCTTGCGAAGTCTCATTTTTGTTTAGAGTAAGGACCTTTTGGCGAGTCATGCTAATTGTAGGCAAAGTTTTCAGTCGTCATCACAAGCAAATTTCTACCCCTCCTAACTCACTTCTATCCGATTGGCATTTTCCCATTTTAGTTTCTCTCATATTTTTAATCAGCATTCCATGCCCCCTTGACTCGCCTGGGTCTCATTTCAGAGTTCATAAAAAGTTGAAACCTTTTACTGATTAGTACTTTTAGCAATAAGCCTTGGGCCAAAGTAGGAGAAGAGTGGGAGAGTAAAAATAATGTAAATATTATGTAATAATTACAACGGCATCCTTTCCAAACGCACTTACGACCCCTTCCTAACTAGCCAAGGTGTGACCCTTTATTGATATTTGTGAGAGCCTTTTTCGTCGACTCAATCATTGCCCTTACGCCCTAATGCATCTTATGAGGGAAAAAAGGCTCCACCTTGTGGAAGTAAAAAATACCACGCCCCTAAGTGAATTTTAAAGGCGCTTCAACAAGCTGGAGCCTTTGTGGCTCATAAGATGCATTACAGCGTAAAGGCAATAAGGCAATGAACTTCAAAGGCACACCTCGCGGTAAAATGTGAGCGTTGTCCCTCTGCCTTTTGAAAGCAGAGGCGCTAATTTACTCACAGATGAAGGAATGAAGGGAAACGTAAAGAAACTCGAGGGTGCCAAAAAATTGCCCTCGACCACAGTTCAGGTACGGGACTGCAGCCTAGAAGAGTCCTTGCTCAGTGGTGTCATGCAAAGCTCAAGGATTCACATGTTGCTAACATTGCCAGTGTTTTTATTCGGTTCACACTATTTTGATGCCATAAAAAATGGGCGCTAATGATCGCTCTCACTAATGACAGTAGGGCGCCACTTACTCTCTAATAATCAAAAACTAGAGGAATCCCCTATGAGCGTTAAATAGTGCGATGGATCGGTCGCAAGCCTCCTTTGCTACGACGTCACGTTGCAATGAGCAACTTTCAATGCCAGATGTGGCTAGCTTGGATGGGCGTGGTGAGCTTGGGTTGGAGCAGGTGTATCGCCGCGATGGCGCACCGTGACACAAGAAGATCTATCTAGCCAGAGAAAGTGATTGACCGATTAGATTATCGCGAGATTGAAGCAGTCTCAAGGTCTTTCAACTGTTATTTATTTTTCAGCACTCTTGAATGGCAAGCAGAAGCCTGATGTTGCCTTATCTTGACAAGGAATTTCTTGTTATTAAGTCGCCACTACGATATAGAAAAGAATCCTGAAGTAAATCTATTTTGATTCACTATTGCTTCAAGCCGTTAACTGCAACAACTACTAGCATTTGTCTTAGTTTGCATGTTTTTATCAAGGAGTTGTTGACATTGCAAGTGCCAGCATACACTTGGACTACCTCAACGAATCCTTTAGGAGTAAGAGAGAGTGTTCAGTTGGAGTTGTGTATCATTCAAGCTTTGTCTGCCTTGCTTTGATACATCTATCAAGTTTGTTCGATTGTCCCTATTTGAGAAGTTTATTCGAATAGTAAACTATTTTGAACTGTGACTGGTAAAGTCGTGTCTGATGACGCTTCCGGCAGATCTTGAAATTCCCATTACAGGGTTTTGACGGTTTTGCCTGAATTCCACATTAGTATTGCAGGTTCGCATGGTTGCTTGCGAAATACTAATACTGTGATATGTTCCATTCCGTTATCTTCAATCCCTTCACTTATATCCGAAATTCGCTACCACAGAAACAGCGAATATTTGTGTGCGCTTTGAATCCGTTTTTGGCGCTATAAAAAGATATGCAGCGACCTCAGTCACTATCTCAACAAATTTCGGGCTTACCATGAGAGACGTTTATCATCCAAGGCTTCCATGAAGTATGTTCAATGTAATAAATAAATAACAAAACTAGATCTAATCACGAGAAACACTCATGATCGATGAAATTGAAGGTATGAAGTTTCTTACAAGCGTATATCCGAAACAGACTCTTGACATAGATGGCATTGCGAATGATCATGTACATTGGTTTTCAATTGGCACACGAGAATAGATCTATTCCTATCCTTTCAAAACATCTACTGCTTAAGTTATGAAGCTCTAGATACTTAAGTTCTGGAGCTCTAGATTTCAAAACCGTGCGACGGCATTTTCCCTATTGTGTTTAAGAAGTGCGCCAATTGAATAGGCGAAGTTTAAGCTCATATTTACCATTTCAATTTCGTTCATGTTGATGAAGTACTAAAGGTCTTGTAGGAGGTCTTGATTAAACCTTTTCCCGAAATTTGTCAAGCTCGATCCGTATTCAGAGTTCAGATAAGTAACTCTTAAGTGGTATCCCTCTAAAAACATGCCGTGTAGTGAGAAAATTAGTTGTCTATATTCACTCATGTTTAAAGGCTTCTGCTTATAAAGACTAGGTAGTCGATCAAGCCTACGCCGCCTCTTTCAACATTTTCGTAGCCCTTCATTGCGACAAGCCCGAAAACTCTTACGTTTTCACAGAACATATGGCTTGCCCCATTTAGAATATTGCTCTCAGATTTAGTTAAAAAAGACATACTGATGAGTTTTGCTACTGACATACTGACATGACTACTGATGAGGAGGCTTAACGAATAGCGACTAGCATAATGTTGTGAGGGATAAACAAAGGTCTACGCGAGCATAAATTTTTCAGCTGTAGTGATCAGTTGAAGATGCTCGGCATCAAAGTTTGCTATATAGAAAAATCGTTTCTGACCTGGTATTTCAATTCCGTATGCTGCGCGTTGAGATTAAACTGAGTCCAAGAGATTGAAGAGATCGAAAATCTCTTGGACTCAGTTTTTGCGGGTATTCAGACCTTGCAGTGAGAGATGCAGTCGTTATACACAAGTTCGAGATAGGGATTCTTTCCTTCTCCTCAACTTTCTCCTTTACCCTGCCGTCCGTTGATTCCAAATAGTGTTGCGGGTTCCAAGAATAGCCTGGCTTCCGAACCGGAACTAAAGCGAATGGACTTGTTTCGCTGTCTTTGTTTCATGCAGATACTCTACACCGTTATCGAACTACGACAGTCTGCTTGTGTGCCTTCTGCGATGCAAAGAAGACGTGAGAGAGAGCATGGTTCTGTTTCACGTCCTGTTTCCTGCATTTCATGATGTCGCTTAATCGCTACCATCTTCGATGCCCAGTGATTTCGTGCTTTCTCTTCTTTGTGCACGACATATGGGAAATTTTCACCTTAATTTGCCTTCGATGGTCACAAAGTCATTTTAAGTCATTCTTTGTTAGCGTGAAACTTTTTAAAGAAAGGAAAACAAACAAGCAGAGGCTTCCACACCTTTCGTGTTCCTCCTTGCAAAAGTTCCCCACTCCAATCATTAGATAAGTAGGTGTAAGCGCGATGCATACACTGCGTCACAACCAATGATATTTCCAACTCAATTCGTCTAGGGTTGTTATGAAGCTTTATTAGGAAAACAAAAGGTTCCGAACAATTTGCACTTTTCCAGGATCTGAATGAGTTCAGCATTCTTTCTTGCTTACGGCCCTTTCTATGAAAAGAAACCAAAGAAACAAAGGTTCCAACATCTTTCGTGGTCTTACTAGCGAAAGTTCCCCAATTCAATCATTAGATAACTAGGTGTAACCGAGACACAGACAGTGTGTCACAATCTATACAAAGTAATGAAATGCGGGAAATTTATAAGGCTGCGTTCATACTTTGCGCCGGCAAGACGTGGCTGCGAGGCAGAGTGGCACGACAGAGGTGCAGGTGCATAGACGACGCAACAACGAGACAGAGTGGCACAGGCGGAGACGCAGGGACAAGCAATCACGCCCTGCCGCCGACACCACAAAGTATAAACGTGGCCCAACGTTCCCCCACCCAAACGCTTATACATTTGTGAAGATACTCACACAGGGATATTCAAATTCATTTAACTGATTACAACTAAGTCGGAGTGGCGTTGTTCCACTCGTACGGTGGTGGATTGGGCCTTCGAGGAAGACGATCCTGTCGAAACGTCAGGCCGTAAATAAATATTCCACCTAACAACCTCGTTGGCACAGCAGAAGAACTTCTAATTCACACAAGGAATTTTTTTCACATTAGGCTTCCTTTTCAGTGGTGCTCTTATGCTTCATAAAAGATAGCACGTCATGGTGAATTTCAAAACATGAAATCTCACATAAGCATTAAAGGAGTCGCGTACGGAACATGAGTTCCTCTGTTATCTCTGTATCCATGTTGTATTTGCCTAATAAGGACCGCATGTAAAGTTTCTCGCGTGAAAAAGTGAGGATCCGGCAAAGGTGAAGCTCCTCAAATTGGTGGCAGAGGGCGCGGGACCTTGAAGTAGATGCCCGCCCGCCGTACGCTGCGGTCAGAGACGCATAATGGAATTAGAAAGTTACGGTAACAGTTCCACTCCAACCGCGGAGGGCGATGGTGCGATCTTTGCTTTGAGGCCCCACCCCTTTGTGCCACCACTTTGAGAAGCTGTATCTTTGCCGATCCTCACTTTTTCGCGCGGAACTTTGCATGCGGCTCTTATTAAACAATTACAACATAAATGTATGAACGACAGAGAAACTCATTTTTCCGTGCGCGATTCCTTTAAAGGCACACCACGCAATAATCAGATTATTGGCTTACTCTCCTGGAGCGGATAGGTCCTCAAATGACTGCTAATAATAGGTTTGCATCTTTGTTGCGGCTACACGGTGTTGTGCCTGTTTGCACACAACCAAGTCACGCACACACAGCAAAATCACATCTAGCCTTAGACGAACGAATTTTGCCTTCATCGTTTCATTGAATTATCTTCTCTTACCACCTCTTCTCCATGGGATAGCCACTTCGGAAATTCATTCGTCTGAGGCCAAATGTGACTTAGTTGGGTGAAGGTTCACCGTGCACGCAACAAAGGTGTAGCCAGAGCAGTTATCCTAAGATCTACTTGCCCCAAGGAAATAAGCCACTAATCTGGTTATCGCGTTGTGTGTCTCCAAGCACATGGTCCCATGTGGCATTATCCTGAATCTATCAAACACATCAATCAACGTTATAAGTCTGTCGGCGTACAAGAAGCGTGAGTTATGTATTAGTCGAAAGTGATAGGAAAAAACAACCAGAAATTGGTGTGAACTGGAATTTTCTGCCTCAGAGATCATAGAATAGTGGTGCCGATGGTGCCGATCCTCTTGCTTACCCCTTTTTTGAAACGTCCAATCGGGAGATGGCTATCGAATATGCCTCGATATAATGTGCTGAAAATTTCACATGTCAAGTGTTGTTTCGCACATAGAATATAGTATAGAAGCTCCTTCGTATTGCTAAAAGTTTCGCTACGAGTTTCACGAGTCTTCGCTGTTATCATATTGCTTGTCAACAGTTTGTGATAGTGAATCCTTTGAGCATCGACTTGGAATGTGCCCATCCTTGCATAGCGGGTTACCTTCGGAGCCGCCATATGCACACCACCTTTTTTGGTTCATTTTACCTACGCTCCGTCGTCTCCGTTGGTGGCTTTATCGTATCAAGCAAAACCATGTTTTTTTTCGCAAGGGAAGCTATGCACTGCTCTGTTCGGGGTTTCATATTTTTTTCTGCGAATTCGACAAGAATTATCTGCTTATTGAGTTTTCGTTACCGAGCATGAGAAGTGCGCGGTCCGTAGTCATTTCGGAGTTTTGCATGCCCTTTGCTGGTGCTTGGGGCTTACTTGAGAACATCTTCAAGCAGATGCTCCAATTCAGAACAGGGTCTTCAAACAGCTTAATATGTTGCTAGCCTGCCGCTCTTTCTTTTTCTCCAAAGAAGGTATTGCCCCAATATTCACTCACGTCCCCACAGCACTATACATAGCCTCATATTTTTTTGGTGTAGGTGAACTTTTTGAATTAGGTAAAATGTATGAACAAACATTTGACGCTTTCTATGCTTTAAAATATTATCATACTAAGAACTAAATAGATGAAGAGGTCCCCTCATCAATTTATTGCATACGCACTGTTTCAGAAACATTTCTGCTCGTTATTCTGTACTTATACGTCATGTTTTGAAAGTTACGAATTACGCTCCAAAGTTATGATGTGTCCCATATATGTATACAGACTACGTAGAAGAAGATACGCTGAATCCGATTTCTGTAAACAGCACTAACCTGATGCCATAGTACACGAAAAAGTTGGTTGTAGTCGCGAAGGTAACCAGAAGTCCCGCAAGAAGTCCGGGTTGGAAAACTCGGAAGTTCAGATAGGAAAGAGCTACAGCGAACAGCGTAGCACCAAACCAACCGAATACCATTGTGAGACTGATTATGATGAGAGATCGATAAATGTGCTTCATGCTATCTCGACCTTAATTTGTGCATTCTTATATGAATATGTCAGCAGGATCCAAAGTACAACCCCCACTGAATCGAAGACGGGACCATGCCTTCGGCTATCGTGCTGCGCACAGCACGACCTAAAACGTTTCCTCCTTAAGCGAATTATCAGCCATCATGCGGACAGTGAAGGGCTGCGGTTGATAAGGACAAGAGCCATGAAACGTCAGGAGAAGGCACGTACTGTAGCAAGCTATATTTCACTGACGATGAGTGTCAATAGGTCGATCAGAATTGTTCTTTGCTAGGAACTTTACTCGCTACCCATTACCATCAGCTTTAACACGTTGTCTATAGAATTTTCACCAGCATTGCCCACCTCTCGGAGTGACCCTTGCCTATTTACAGCCCTGTATCCAAAACCGATAATTTTGATCAATAGTGCTCATCCATCATCAAGCTTCGCCCAAAATCGAAGAAGCTCCACTTATCGCTGAATCCTGTCTTCCTTTCACAGCTCCAGCTACATATCCTACTTTTCTCACTCTCCTGGTCCATTTTTCTGTGGTTGCTAAACCACCTTTAGATAAAATGAAATTTTTGCAGTGCGTACCGTCCGATTAAGAATACGTTACACCCATTTTGGGTAGAGCTCCGCTCACTAGAAGTATGTTCAACAAAGCTTTGACCTATGTCAAAATGCAAAATGACAAAGAGGGTGAGGGAAAGCATATGTCGTGGGTTCCGGATTGTTGCAGGCACAAGTTGTCGCATGCTCTCGTAGGAATAGTCTTATAAGCAGTTACTAAACTGTGAGGTGTAGCGCAGGCTTTGTGCTTCGAGATGTTCGAAACGGACAGCTCAGCATTTGAGCAGTTTGGAGGCGCGTTGCTGTTAAACGGTGCGGCGGAGCACCGAAATCTCGCAAATCCGACGATATTCGGATAAAAACCAAGCAGAGGAACTAACTAAACGATGTCATCAGGAGACAGGCCCATTCCTAGATAATACCTCACCTCGGACCCAATCGGATGACTTCCAGCAGAAAGTACTAGCGACCTGCAAGGCGTGATTGCAGCAACAGTGGTCTCAGGGCAGCCTCATCGACTTCATCATGCCGCAGCAATGACCACCAAATAGCATGAATTTTAATCCGCTCGACATTCCCCATATATTTGATTGTCCCAGAAGTCTTGTAGGATTTTCCCAAAAAAATCAATAACTCTTGTTTACTCCGAGACAGGTCTAGGCGGTTAAGGAATATGGTAGAAGGTTCTCCGAGCTTTCTAACAAAAATATATCGACCCAGCACATTTCGTGGAGAGAGCTACAATGCCCGTAGTCGATACCCACCCAACACGCGGTGTCATCTACTATGAGTAGTCTTGCGGTACCAAAACGATGGAAGCTTGCCACTCCATCAACGCATTGGGCAAGAGATGTGTGAGCTACGAGACCGTGCGCCGGTGGCTCATTAGCTTCAGCAACGGCAAGATTGACATGGAAGACAAAGCACGCTCTGGACTTTGTACCTCTGCGACGCGGAAGGAATGCTTTTCCAAGAGGTGCTGGTACAAGGCGGGGCCGTCACCGCTACCGTATGCACCCACCAACTCCAGCAGCTCGCCGTCCCTGTTCGAGAAAAGCGTCAGAAAAGGTCCGCGATTACCCTACTCCATGACGACGCCCGCTCCCATTCCCCGAAATGTACGCAGGCCAAGCTACAGGAACTCGGATGGGATGTGCTGCCCTACCCGCCGTACTCTCCAGACATTGCCCTTTCTGACTTTCACCTTACCCATTCTCTTGGATCATTCCTGGCCAAGAGAAAAATCATGGATTATGACTTCCCTGCAAAGGCGATCGCTGACTTCTTCGACTCTCAGAACCCGGAGTTCTGGGAGAGAGGAATCAGCGATTTACCGATGTGGTGGCAGAGTGTTGTCGATAACAATGGTGAATGCGTTGTGTCCTAATTGTTGTTTGTCGGAAGAAAAAATAACAAAAAGTGATAAACGAAAAAAATCCTACAAGACTTTTGGGACAATCTAATAGGATCTTGGAAAGCGAGCGTGCACTACTCCTCGAAATTTATTCGATTCATTTAAGTTTGCTATGACGAAAGTTCGGGTCGATTTGTACGACGGTCACCTACGTTCGACGACAACTGTTCGCCCTCGCTGTATTCATGGGAATATATGGGCCAGAGTCAATCCTAACTATTCCAAAGACACACTGTGAAATCTTAATCATCTATACTTTGATCAAAATTCATCCCTTTTTCTAGTTCAACTGGAAATACTTTGTTAAGCGATCAAGACTTTTGCCGCTTTGTGGTAAGGATGCTGGTTATGGAATGCTGAAATTGAAGCAACAGGCATCATGGAAGTCATAGATTACTCTAGTATCTCAATAAAAGCAAAACTTACTCATTGTGAGTTTCTTTATTGAACATAGAAGTAGGACATAACAAACAAATGTCAAGGCCAAAATTGTCATCAGAGCCTTCATGAAGAATTCACGAGCTGCACCTCTGACTGGTGTCAAAATTCCACAGAGTACGTATCTGGAAGACCAGAAATTGAGGTAACGAAGTGAAGAGGTATTGAAGAAAACCACAGATAAGGAGATTTTCGTCGACACAATGTTCAAGGCAACGTTTGTGAAATGGACTAAGCATTCTGACCGCTCTGCGAGCCACGTTACTCAGATTACGCACAGTCTCAATCCTCCCTGGTACTGAAATGAACACATGTCTCGAAGTTCCTCACACTTTCACAAGTGTTTATTAAGAACGGTGGGTGATAATTTGGTCGCACATTGAAAATGAAAATGCGAGAAAGCAGAGCGAAATGAACTGGGTAAAAAGCCCAGGAATGAAGATTCTCCTCCTCATTGGCGTGTTAGCTGTGGACTCTTCATTCTACATCCTTAATGCGCCGGTCTCGATGACGGCGGCAGGCAGAGCCGGTAAAGGTGCAGAGTATGAATACAGTGTGAAGATGACTAACCCGTCGAGGCCATCGCATTCCTTTGTTGTGTGGCAGTCATACGCAGCACATGACATGAAAGGTGATTGAAGAGTCTTCGTGGACTTTGCTAAGACGTTTTTACGCGTCGAGCTGGAGGGAAACAAGCTCCGGTGGATAGGTATCACGCGGTTTTGCGAATAACTGTAATTACACCTCCTACCATCATCGGCTTTGGCTGACTTTAAGAGATATTAAATCTACTCATAACTCGTGCCCACTAAAACGGCAAGTTTTTTTTTTGGGTTAGTAGGGATCGTTGGAAGGAATATGAAAAGGAAGTCGAAGTGCTTAGTAGTACATAAGTGAAGTAAAACGGAGCGGAACGGTCAAAAACCCGAGAAATAAGGCGCTCTTTCCACCGCTGATCCCAGAAGCCCCATGGTAGAAGAGGGGCGAGCCACATTAAAACGGGTGGCAGCTGTTGGAAAGGAATCTCATGCGATGCTGACAAGGAAGGCCCATCAGGTCATGGTGGGCTTTTTCAAAAAAAAATTTTTTGCATTTTACAGGGTCACATACACGAAGCAAAAACTGGTCTCAAGTTCGACTAAATGGTTTTTGGGGGCCCACAAAATGGTTGGTGGTTCGGTCCCCACTGAGGGCAAATTTTTACTTTTTTTTAGTTTTCATACACTTGTGCTCATGTACGACCGCACATGCAAAATGTGTGCAAAATCCATTTCAGGGAACCAATATCTTTAGTATTTTTGTGCACCAGGCGAATGATTCGCTTGGACCTGCCAACGCTCATAACAAGAAAAGTAGCACATAGCAAGGACAGTCACAAGGTGTTTTCCCACAAAGCACGGATGATATTTATGCTCAGGTGGTCGAACTTTACTCTAGATAACATGTTTTTAGCCTAATCGTGATTTTGACACAAGCTCAAAAAATTGGGCGACCACTAGTACTAATATTACCATAGTAAAAAATACTCAAGAAAGGAGGTCGGTAGCCGATATAAGGAAACATTTACTATCTTTCGCCGTCACATGGTCTTACTAGGTGCAGTTCGCTTGGAATTCGTTGATCCTGCACATGCTTCATCGAATTTAGTTGAGGCTGCTAGCTGTTCGTTTGTACAAGTAGAGCAGTGACTATGTGGCCATGTCCATCCCATTGTCTCGAGTTTGGGCCAAAATCTCAATAAGGATAATATTCTGTATCTAGAGCTAAAAGGGTATGCTGAGCACGAATATCACACTAGTTTCTCAGGAAACGTCTGGCACGCGTGCTAGTGTTGCCGAAGGTCCAAACACGTTAACCACTGAAGGCTTGTACATTGGGTCACTTTGGTGCACCAACAAAATTGCAGCTATTTTGTATGTGCGCAAATAGTATATCGCTGGACAAAGAAATCAAGAATATAGAAAATCACAGATATTGAGAGGAGTTGAACCATTGCTGGCCTTGACCCAACTTTCCATCACTTCTGGATTTTGAAACTAAGTTAGAAATTTTTACTTGAGTAGTAAATATTTCAGCGCATGTCCCCCGCCCACAGTGGGAGAGCTGAGCTCTGCTTGAGTGCGCTACTTACTTTTGCACCCATACTTACTATCCTACACTTTGCCTCCGAATTTTGCGACGGACAGACAGATGGTTGGACAGAAAGACAGACTAGGCCAATTAGATGCCCACATCCCAACTTCCCCACGCGACGGGAGACGGGCCTTTGGCTCGTCCGGGCTGGCACGCGACATTTGCGCGGCAAACTGCGCGACGCCGCGTCCCTCCGCAGCAACTTTGACTGGAGCGCGAATTCGCAGTCGTGCTGATTCAGAGCAAGATACTGAGGGGTCTTGTCGAGAGAAGGGCTCTACTTTCTCCCATGCGTGTTTATATGTTGAAACTTTCGAGTATTGTGTTCTTATTCGTGCAACACATTTTTATTACCACTCAGATTACATATTTTCTCTTTATGAACTTAATTTTGAAGAGTTTGAGCCTATTAGACCAATCCTACTGGGGACTGAACAGACTGCACCGACTCTATAATTGGAGAGAAGCTTGAAGAAAGCTGTTAGTCCGCATTGGAAATGAGTTGTTCGCGGTAATCACCAAATCTTGAATTCACTGTCTTTTATAGCTTACGCCTCTACTATTGATGATATGTATATCCTTTGGTCATCTGACACCGCTCTTAATTTCGATTCCTTTGTGCAGAATCGAAAATTTCGATCAGTATTGGTCGGTAGCTTAGCCCCTTGCTGTCTGCATCTCTAATCGAAAGAAACTAATTTCTTATCAGTGACTGCTGCATGATCTTTTGGCGGGAATTGAAGCGGACTGCATCTTCTTCATATTTTCAAATTTTTAATCAGAACAAAAGGAATTTTTTCACTCTTTTCGTGTTTTCCTTGAAGTATTTTATTTAATACACTGATTCTGAAGGGAATGAGAATAACGGGATTTTCGTGGACGATTCCTTTAAGGATTTGGTTCAGTAACCGTTACCCCTTTTGCAAAAGAACCAATAATTTCGCTGTTCTACCCGGCTTAAGGACTATTCTGGAAAGGAATTGCTATTTCTGTAGTAAGCATCGCTCATCTGAAATACGCCCAGTTCTCTGTGGGCAGATCTCCTCTAACTGCTCCATTAAATAACGGCTTACCTTGACTTATCTTTTCCTGCGACACGTGGGTTTCTTTTGGAGTCTAATCGAGGACTTAAATCTGAGGGTCACACTATAGCACAAGCCCCGCCCGTGGTAGGCGTAGCTACCCTTGACTTTATATGCTTCGTACATTTTGGTCTGCCTCTACTAACCCTATCTTTGAATCCTGAGCGATGACTTAGATTTGAGCCCTAGCACTCTAGCGTGAGCCCCACCCCCCCCCCCCTCCCCGTATAGTGGACGGAGCCCCGCTTAGTTCTTATGTGCTCCGAAATTTTGGCCTGAACAGACAGACAAATAGACATCCAAACAAATGCACCAAGCTTCTGACTTATTTTTGAGGCCCAAGCGAGGACTTAGATTCGAGTACCGAGCATTCCAGCTCAAGCTCCACCCTCGGTGGGAGGAGCTACGCTTAATTCTTATGTAATCCGTACACTTTAGTCAGAACCTACCGAATACTAACGGATTTCGCCAAGCTGCAGTTCAGTTAATAATGGATATGCGACAAACAGACAGGCAGATAGACACACAAACAACCATACCAAACTTTTGGTTTATATATACAGTGGTCTGCATAATTATACAGCCACCCACAAGTTGTCCGAAAACTCCCGCAAGTTTGTACACCTTTGTCCTACTGTTTTTTTCTCTAGTTTGCTCTTTCTAATGAATCCCGTTCTGCACGACGTCCCGGACGCACTGTTGGCTAGGGACAGACTTAAGTTTTCAAAAAGAACTTCAAAGTAGGAGGTGTTATGGTGTGAGATTGAATAATCTTTCGAATTTTTGTCCCGTTCTTCGAAAGGATGAACTAACCGATTACTGAGTCTTCGTACGTCGTACCCTTCTCTCGTCCTACGTTCCGAAGTCTTCAGCAAAAACTTGGTTTTATGCAAGTTAATGGGCCATTTCATGTCAGCCGGAGCACTCGTTCATGGTGAAGCCGTCACCGAACGCACCTTCCCGGATGACGAACGGCCACGACATCTATCTGATGGAAGATCACTTGGATTTTCATGAAAGAACTTGGGCCGAGAGATGCCATTCGGAACGAGTAAGAGAGTTTAAAGAGACTGTCATCGAAGCGTGGCAGCAAGTGGACTGAAAACATTCTGAAAAATCTCATATGCACCTAAATCATCAAAATTTGTGGCTATTCAAAGCAATGGAGGGTCAGACGATCGCAGAATCAGCATTCATCCTTTTTTCGTTGTTTCTCGGTTGACAAATGTCTCAATCTATTCAGTGGCTGTATAATTTTGCAGAGTAGTGAAAGTATCATTTTCAAAACAAATGAGAAGAAAAATTTTCCTGATTCTTTAGCTAGATATCTGTTGGTGGACGAATGCACCTCGACACTGGCGACTCTTTTTACCTTGAGAGTTTCCCCGAATCACTCTGTAAACAAAGTTTTCAGAAAATTTATAGGTGGCTGTATAATATGCAGGGCACTGTATATATTAGGTTGATCAGAAAGTTTTGATAGGGGTGAGATTTTTTCCATTACTCAGCTAGTAGCTAATCAACAATATAATAATTGTCGTTAGTTATAACATTGTCCCACCTAAAGAGCAGGTCAGCGATTTTCTTCTCCCAGAATTAGGAGGATTGCGAGTCAAGGAAGTCACCGACCACTTGTTCAAGGTGGCGAATTTGGTAGGAAAGCCTCAAGGGGCCGGAACAAGTGGTAATCTGAGGGGCAGTTTCAGGTGAATAGGGTGCATGTGGAACCGTGTCCCAACCTAGCTCCTCCAATTTTGGGTCTCTTTACCTATGTGAGGGACCCGTGCAAAACTGGAAGAGCTAGGTTGGGACAAGGTTCCACATCCGTCCTATTCCCCTTATATTGCCCCTTCAGATTACCACTTGTTCCGGCCCCCTGAAGCTATCCTAGCAAAAAAAAATTCGTCACCTTGAACATGTGGTCGGTGACTTCTTTGACTCCTAATCCTCCTAATTCTGGGAGAAGAGAATCGCTGACCTGCTCGTTGGGTGGAACAATGTTATAACTAACGATGTTTACTATATTGTTGATAAGCCTGCATTACTTGCTGAGTTGTAAAATAAAATAGAAAAAAATCTCAACCCTATCAAAACTTTCCGTTTATCCTAATAGTATAATACGGCTTGATATCATTGTTCTGTGCTTTGAGCAGGTTCACTTGGTTTCAGTAGCTCGAGTCCTGATGGGATAGATCTCAAGTCCTGAACTCAAGATGCATCTAGGCCTGTGTCAAAGAACGATCGAAAACTCAAAGCTGCTAAATAAGAAGACACTAATTTGAGGAATCAGTTTTAGTCACCAACAATTTTTCGATCGGTCCTTTTATATTCCAATACCATTTTTGATGTAATAATATCTGAGAAATCCACAGCTTACTCGCTCGGCCTGCGGTCAATAAAAATCCATGCTTCCATGAATAGTGAGAAAATAAGCGCGGAGAGGATGTGCATACATGT
The DNA here is from genome assembly GCA_963978905.1 of Trichostrongylus colubriformis. Lineage (NCBI taxonomy): Eukaryota > Metazoa > Nematoda > Chromadorea > Rhabditida > Trichostrongylidae > Trichostrongylus > Trichostrongylus colubriformis. Next base: position 9,700,976 of record OZ022256.1, read on the forward strand.
GTATGGCCCAAAATGATCTCCGGCAAGAGATTTGCTGAAACACTATGAAATCAGGCACGATGAAATGATTATTCAATACTAAACACAGTTTAGGCCAAAATTAAATCTGCGCAAAGGAAAAAGACGACTAGGAGATCAGGTTCACGCTATTGCGTAACTTTGGTGCTTTGATACCCTCTTTACTCCGGTATGCTTTATGTACCATACGACACCATATGATCGTACAATTACCGAGTCTCAGGTTAAGAAAAAAATCGAACAATTGAAGTTCAGTAGATAACACTTTGGCTTTTTTATCATCGAAATTTCAAGCATCCATGTCGCTGTTGGGAGATCTGCTTGAAATTATACCTAGAGAATACAAAAAAAAATGCTTGCAGACACGTGTACTATGAGCTTTGCAAGTATTCTTAGTGTGTTGAACTCTTGGAAGATTGTGGTTCTGCCTGTTACCTCTGAAAATGCAACCACTGCCAAATAACTCACTAGAACGTTCGAGTAGACATCAAACGATCAAGCGCAACATTGAAGAGCAGTTCAAATGAAAAAAACAGGCCTGTTGTCGGAATCGCTTGCCAAAAACAGCAAATATCATGCTGCAGCTGATGATCTTCAACACTGGAATAAGTAGGTTTAATTTGATCTCATAAAGCTTAAAAATACAGCTGCAGTTTCATCGTTGACATGGGCAACATATGAGTGCTCAATGATGTTGGTTTTGTTCACTTTTTGCTATGAGAATGCAAGCATTCTGAAAAAGCGGTCAGAGTGTTTCCGAATAAATGTTTTCTATAAGTAAGCTGAGTTATGGGCAAAAGCTTCGGTGTCGGACGGGACTAACCCCCACTCCATGCTTTACGGGCATTTGTGCTAATCCATTACACTACCGAAACTCCTTTGCCCTCAACTCAGCTTCTGAATGGTATATTTACCATAGCTTATCAGCACACACACGTATAACGTGTTGAGCCGGTTGGCCAATATCGGCATCTAGCCGTGAAGCTGAAAGCTTAAGTAAATATTGATTTTGATATTTTTGAATGTTGCTTGCTGCTGATTTTCCGAACGCGATGCGAAAGGTGTTACAAGTATGCTGAGTTATAGGCATGTGAAAGGGGTGTCGTTAGTGTAATGGATTAGCACATATGCCCGGAAAGCATGGAGTGCGGGTTCGAGTCCCGTCTGACACCGAAGCTTTTGCCCATAATTCAGCATACTTGTAACAACTTTCGCATCGTGGGCTACGGCAAAAATCAGCAGCCAATATTCAAATATATCAAAACGTTTTTTATACGTTCTACATCCTTTTCTCATCTTCCCGGTAGTTTGATAATGGCGTCGCAATAAAACTACAAATTTTTTCAGGCAATAAATCACTATCTCATTTTTGCTTCTCTTTGACTTTTCGAAAAAACGGATGGTTCGTATATAGCACCATGTACGCCAACGATAACACTGATTTGAAGTTTCTAGTTCAAGCTGCGAGTGTTTTCTTGACAAATTTCTGCAACATGCGGTAGAGAATCACTATGCGATTGGATGAATTCACCTCTGTTACTTAGTGCAGTTGGCCCTTTTTGAAACCACTTCATATATTTAATTTTCGTAAGTGGCTGCAGACATCGCCAGATATCTCTCCCATTTTATCCCTTCAAAGACACCGGTAGGGGGAACTTTGGTTTACGGTGAGCACTTGTACTTCGTTCAGATTTCCGCAACGGTACACGACACTTCGCATCGTACCGAGCGTAATTTGTACTGTCGTAATTTGTGATTCATTCTGCATGTTTTTAACTGGATTTTCTCAGTATAAAACCTTTTTTATTCTTATATTTTCGCTTATTCACCCTTTCATTGTTTGACGTGTTTGTTGTTGTGTTTGTGTTTCTCCGGTTTCACATCAACATGGATGAATGTAATACCCCAAATTTCAAACAAATAACTAATCACAGTAACGTCAGCCCGTCTCCTGCAGCGATCAGGTCGAAAACGTGATGTGTGCAGTTTGCAATGATGCGCGGGAGATTACGAATAAGGATCACATTGTCGCGCTTTTCATTCGAGTTTATTACCGATTTCCCATCCTAACCTAGAATAATCGTTTTGAGTAATTAGTAATAACATTATATATAATAATATATATCATAATGATATTATTAATAATATAATATTAATATAATAATATTATATAACAATATCCCTGCTGTATATAAAACTTCCGTCTATTTGTACGTCCGTCCGTCCGTTCCTCCGCCCCTGCGTCCTTCTTTCACGAAATTAGGCATTACCTGAAAAACACCTCTGGAGATGGGGACAAGTTTGGGATGGGTGAGGCATGAAATGAGAAGTAAAGAGCCCACACGGACGAAGTTAAGTTCTGGCCACGGCGAGCAGAGCGGGCACTGGAATGTTCCTTTTCTGACCGAAAATTGTTAATTGGGTTCGAATGTGCCCCAAGTGTGGAGAAGATGGATACAGGTCAGCGATGAATTTGTGAAGGTCACGAAAGAATCCTAGGCACACGAATCGGGCACTTGTGGTGTGGGCGAAGCTTGGTCGTAAAAAAACAACCTTTGGGATGGGTAAGGCATGGGACAAGAGGTAAAGAGCACACATAGATGAAGTTGAGCTCCACCCACGGTGAGCGGAGCGTGAGTTGGTAATTTGTGCTGAGTAAGGTTTATAGGAAAAGGAATTCCAATCGATCCACTGTCGCCCATGATATTACGCGCGCAGTAATGTGCGCTAGTATATTAATAATCAAACATTTCTTTCCATTTCCCTTTTCTCCCTTCCCTTTCTCGTGTCTTTAAAGGCAGTGATAGGGGTAATTCAGGCCGAATACGGAAGGATAATTAAATATGAGGGTCAAGATGCTCAGGATACGGAAGTGAAGAAATAACCGAATGAAACGGTCAAAAACCCGAGAAATAAAACCCTCTTTCCGCCGTTCATTCTCAAAAGGGGTGGGCCGCCCTGAAAAAAGGGGAGGGCTGCCATAAAGAAAGTGGTAGCTGTTGAAGAAGGCGGCTCTCATAAAGCCCGGAGGCGCTCTTTCTCATCGGAAATTTCGCCATATGTAATCTTTTTAGATCTCTAGATTTCTTTTGCGTGACCCACCTCAGGGGTTCTCATTATCCACATTACCCATATCACTGTTTGAAATGCACTTTCAATGTACTTTCAATGCAATTCACTTTCAATGCACTCACCTTACTTCAAGCTCCCAAGTATTGCGTGCTATAGTTTTTGCTGCAGCTTTGATGCTTGTTCTGAACCCACGACTTCTCGGTGTGGAGGCGCTACGGTGAATTGTGACTAATTCACAATACAAAAGAGGATGATTTTGTAGGTATATGAGGCATGTAAACAGTGGATGGAGTCGTGAACAATTTTTTTTTGGTAAACATTATTCATTCTTTTGGATCTCCCCTGTGGCATGCAAACATTTCAGCACTCAGTTCAGCCACTTCCGGCTTGCCTTACATCCAATAAAGTTGTAGTTCAGTTGTTGATTTTTCCCGTTCGTCCTTGGCAGTATCAATAATCAAAGGCGAGACCAGTACCTCTAACCCGTCCAAACTGATATTGACAAATTAGGAAGGATGGTGTCTGATCTCCGTGAATCTTATAATGGCTACATGAGCCATGAGTTTATCTTCGAGTAACGGCAGAAGAGCTTATGGTCGAAAACGCAATTTTGTGCATCTCATCGGTAGCGTGATGTGAAAAATGAATGAATCATCAAACGTGGAGATATTCGGTTGATGTAGAGAGCCTATGTCAAAACTATCCGCTGTAACTGTTTTCAGCAAGACTTACACCAAGAAACCCTTGTTTTTAGGAAAAACATCACTGATTAAAATCGGAATCTGGTACCCAGCAATACAGACATTCACTTTGTCTTTTAGTCGCATACCAACAAATTTTCTAAAGGTCTTCGAAGTATATCTATGAAAACCGGTAAACACAGTTCGCTGTAGTAAGTTTCTTCTAAAAAGCCTATAATGTGGCCAACCTAGTTCAGAGATGCATACACTTATTCTGCTATGCTTCCTCCAAGTTACTCGCAACAAAAAACGCCGAGGAAATTCAGAGAGAGAGAGAGTCCTTGAATTGCTACATCAATCTTGCAACTTTTAATGATGCAATAGAAACAAATTTCTGTGAGCGGCTCTGCAAGAAATGGTGAAATGCAAAAGCTTGTTTGCGTAAGTACTAAATCGACCGCAGCTTGCGGGTTGCCTGGTTGACTGTGTGGGAAAGTTACCTTTATACTTCCCGTTTATCTCCGATAGAGTTAACGGTGCAATACACCGCGATATTATACGAGCACAATTACAAAATGAAATTGTATTAGTGAACAACCCTAATGACAACGCGTCAACTTGTCCACAACAGACTGTACAATAGTCAGTGCATAACGCCAAACTGCATTACTTGCCCTTACGACAAACCAGGAGGTTGTGAAAAGATTGGTGTAAATCATGAGCTTAAGTGCAGGATTTGCAATGGCACGGAGAGACGGGGAGGATTATGGCTATCTGCATCACCGACGGAAATTACGATACGAAATTCTTCAAGGAACGTTTTGGAATCATTCCGAATTTAAGGAATTCCGAGGAAGCCACGAATGAACAACCGAAATAAGTGTACTTCGATTAGCAGTGATCTCCTGCCTTTTGTATCACAATGCGAGCCACAGGAGGGCGACATGCACGGCAGCAGTTTCTGCCATATATGGATATCGAGTCAAGTTTGATGCATTTTCCCGTGCTGACCCTAGTAGCTGGAGTGTGTGCGACGGCCCCTTGGTGGAATCCTTGGAGTATTTCATTACTAAGATGTCTGCGAGCGATCTCGAAACGACGCCGGAAACGGCTTAAAAAGAAGAGGCGCTTGTTTGGATACTTTTCATATCAGAAAGCTTTGAGTCACCTCCAGGCCTCTGAGGGAGACGAAAGGGTTGAAACGTGAGGTGAATCAAAATTCCACTGCTAAACTTGTATTGGCATTGTCAAGGTTACAAGAGGGAGAACATAAAGACTATTAGCGGAATAGCAAATTTGATGAGCGGTTAAGCATCCTGGACGACCTTTGTTTAGGAAGCTGCCTAGAAATGACGATTGTTCGCTTATCTCAAAAGCCAATGAAAATGAATTTGCACCTTTTCTCTTAAAAGCACACTTCAGAATTACTGGAGTACTGCAGCTCCCTCCAAGGTCAACTAGTTCGACACACAGCCACGTAGACAATACCGTCACAGAGGCGTAAGCGTACTTTTCTGGCGTATGCAGAGCCGAAAAGCCAAGATAATTCCACGATGTACACCTGGCCTGCCAATCCTAGACGTGATTGCTGACAACGACAGTGGCAGCGATGGCAACAACGTGGTAAACGGGACGTGCAATTCGTACGATAAGATAAGAATGAATAAAAGTCAACGTGGGGAACCAGGTGACATGGCGAAGTTTTTCGTGATCATCATGATACCATCCAGTGGGAGTAGATTCGAAGGCTTACTTTGACGCGGTAATCTCACATGCCTGAGGCATTTCTTTTGTCATTTTGGGCCTTTTGAGATATTCTTTAATGGCGTATTCCTCAGCACCTCTTATTTCATAATCTCGCGGTTTGAATCAAAATAATCCTTAGACATGCCTTCAAATACATTGGCACTATTGAAAAACAAATTTGTGATCCATTCGGAAAATGTCTTATTGCAAACATAGGGATCACAATGTCCGCATTTTAATACATGATTTGCTTTTCACGATTTGAGTTGCTACTTTGTAATGCAAAAGGCGGTGTCTATCGGCTTTGTCACAACTGATCAGAATCACCTGACTGAAACTGAGCAAATGGGACAGGCTGATGGTGTATGTATCAAGGGGTATTCCCGGTGATGCTGTGATATTTGCAATTGACTCACATGTTATAGGAAACAATCATGATATAGTGGCCAAACATATGCAATATGTCACCAAAAGATATTAATGCAATGAGTATAGCACAAGGACTTCGTAACAGCCTTAAGAACATGATTTAGTTGTCTATTAAGTGTTAGTGACGCTGACATAGATTTGAGTATCTGAAGAGGCATCTCTTACGTTGACTCACTTTGAACATATTGTGACGTAAACAATTAGCGAATTCCCAATTATGCTAATTGTTGGTACAACAATGTAAAATAGCTGATAATGGAAAGGTACACTCTCCACAGGCATCCTGAAAATATGGATTTCTCGTACAGACGGTGAGATCATCTACAGCTTCGCAATAATGCTATGGTTATTATGGTTAAAGAAACGTGGGATTAGGAAGAACAACATATGTGAAGCAAGAGAACATTGTGAGGAGGGTGAACAAATATTAAGCAGACAATTGAACCACCGAATAATTGAAAGCTCACCTCGCAATAATCACATCAGCGGCATACCTTTTTAAAGCGGTACATCTTTGGTTGAGAATTCAAGCCTCTTTTTGTACCGCCACGACGTAATCACTAGCGCCACACTCGGCCTGCCCCACTTGGCCACACCCTTAACTTAGATGGGCGTGGATAACTCAGGTTCGACGAAAGGTAGCGTTGTGATGGTCGTGACTGTATAACAAGGATGAGGCTTGGATTAATTGAGGATCTTCTGCTCCAAGAAGATGGAGCAACCGATTTGATTATCGCGAAGTAACGCCTTTATGTGGAATGGCATCCTCACTGCTTGCTCATGAGTCAAAATCCGTGTAGGTCTGACTGATTATCCATCCACATGTATGCCTGCATGCCCACGAAATATATGAATGGAAGAGAGAAAATACAAGAAAAAAAAAACGCCCACGAAACTGTGGAAAGTTAATGCTGGAACATCGATTCAAGAAAGTATTTGACTGTTAATGTATATGAGCAAGAGCTATTTCTGAAAAAAAACATACGTACGGGTCCCGGTTTTTATTCATGCCCGTGAGTCGTGTCATTTTATGTGACATATGTACGATATTAAATTGTACTAACTTCACGTTCTTTGGAGAGGGACAGTGACGTTTTTTTACAGACAAATTTTTACAGTAATATTCTAATCAAATTATTCAAATTGCTTTCACAATAATATACGGCTATTGGCAAACATATAAATCGTTTTTATGGAGCTGTTTTCAGAGAAGCTTTTGTGCGTTATGCATTTACTGCTTTTGCGACATCCGCAATAACCAAGTAGGAAATTAATTGGAGCCGGCTATTAGATGATCAGTTTCCAGAACCAACTACATGGCTCACACGTAGAAGCGCTGCATCTATGCTTCAGCCTTGTCGATTATGAAGTTCAGCAGAAAGGCGCAGTATCAAGTAAGAATCTCAACATAGCGAAGTACGACGCACCACCCCTCACTGGTTACACCACGCCCCGCTTGATGAATAAAAAAAAAGGAAAAATAAGTTTACAAACGACTTTTTGCTCACAATATTTTGCTACGAGGTTCATAAGTGGAAACTTGTTATGATCAACGCTTTCGCCTTTTCGTTGTTGCCGAAAGCCTGAGTATTGCACAAGGCTCAGGAAATGCCCACCATCCCATCAAACGCCTCCTCCCCTCAAGCATCTCTAACATTATGTTAAGAACATTGGATGAACACCAAGAATCCAAAAAATATGCTCACCGTGGATTTTACCACGGAAGGTTAACTATACCGCGTTTAGATGATACATAGGAGATGGATATTAATCACTCCTCCCTGAGAACAATGCTGAGACCATGCACGTTCGCTTGTCATAGAACATACCCTCAAATGAAGTAGCGGTTTCTGGGTTTTGAGCTACGGTTCGAGGCAGGGTCAAGCGTCCAGTTGAGGAAAATTTTCAAAAAATACGACCCCCCCCCCCCAAAAAGGGGGTCTCAATACGACCCCCCCTCTTTTACGTCTGTTATTGTTATTTTTCAATTTGGTTCAAGTTCACGTATAAAGAATCTTTAAAAAACAGAAATAAACAAAATAAATAAAAATGACGGATAATCAAGATGGTTAAATCCTGGACAAATTTAAATTGGTCGGTAGCACTTGACAATACTGTTTCCTGAGGAGAATAAAACAATCAGGAAACAACATTCGGACAAACTATCAAGCATTAGACCTCGCTACGATGGGAATACATAGAGATGGGCATTGGAAGAGATAAATGGAAAAGTACGAAGAACTATAAAAATTATAGGGTCAGTTCAAGTCGGGGGGAGACGCAACTTTGCGTCAAATTTTCACCCACGTCAAAGCTTCTTTCCCTCCCTAGGCTTAGGCTAAAGCAGATGAGATCTATGCTTTGAGAAATGCTCTTTCATGGGGAAGGAGGGTATCTCAATTTTAGCCTAAGCCTAGGGAGGGAAAGGAGCTTCAACGTCGACGCAAACTTAAAGGGGAGTAAAAGGGAGACGATGAAATAATCGAAAAAAACGGAACACCATCAAAATCTGGAACGAGACATAAAAGCACACATGATTTAAAAAAAAAGAAATCGGACAGCTCATTGTCATGATTATCCTGCAACTTAGTGAACCTATCGTATAGTGCAGTTGTCCTTACCTGATATATCAAAGGAAAAGAAGGAGCTTTACTTGAAGCATGAGAAAATTTACTTGTTGTTTATTAACCAGTCCTAAAAAGGGAGACGTAGGATGCCCCCGTACTACGGGAGCATCCTACGTCTCCCTTTTTAGGACTGGTTAATAAAAGAAGGGGTAAAGGGTTATCTAATCCATATGTGCATAGTAATGTCTACGGGGCCCGTAGACATTACTATGCACATATGGATTAGAGCTGTAAGAACAGGAGTTCCTCACGAGTCGCTTGACGTAAGGTAATGACGAAATGCATGTAAACAGCAAGTGACGGGATTTTGTTTGGCGGCGTTGACCGAATAGTCAAAAAATGCGCAACATACAATTTGGATGAAATAAGTAAATTACATCGAATTCTTTTTTCGGCCATGCGCTCAACTCGAGGTAAATTTTGAATGAAAACAACTTTCATGACACTTCTGCGGTAAATAGCGAGAAAAAGGATGCCTACCTAAATTGACGACCTCACTCTTGGAGTATTCACGATGCTGGTATGACATAAAAAGTTTCAGTGACAACATGAACGTTGTAAGAAACATTAAGTGTGATTGTAGACAACTGAGCAAACAACCTTTCATTGTCAACACCTTGCGTCCATTGCGAAAGCAACTCTTGCCGTGATAACGCCTACTGATAAAATGTTCAGTGAAACTATGATATGACGAGCAAAAGGACAGCATACGTATGCTAAGACAACTTAATTCCACACCTTCTACTACAATATTGTCATGTCATGCAAATATTGTCATATTATCGTCGTACGCGACGTGCGACGCGGCGATCACGATGGAGCGCGGTATCTTCCCCGTACTAAATTCCAGCATTTTGAAAATACGTCAAACTTTACCTAGAGCCCATCTTTCAAGCAGCTGTAAATTGTTTTCCTAATAACTTCTTTAGACCTATCTATTGGCCGCTTGCTTTTCCTAATGGTTGCTTAGTTCTCGATATGGGTTTCCAGTTGAGGGTTAGTTGAGGGGAATTTCGGAGTGTTTCACTTCAAATGACCATAACTTCCTTCAAACTTAACTACATGAGTTCGTTTGGATGAAGCAGAGTCTGCGAGGTTTTTGCTTTCGAATGACTACCTGAGCTATGCCATACCTCTGAAAGGAAGCAAGTTATTTTGAGGGAAGCCAGTTGAGGGCCAGTTGAGGGGAATTTCGGAGTGTTTTACTTCAAATGACCATAACTTCCTTCAAACTTAACTATATGAGTTCGTTTGGGTGAAGCAGAGTCTGCGAGGTTTTTGCTTTCGAACGACTACCTGAGCTATGCCACACCTCTGAAACGAAGCAAGAAAAATTCAGAAAAGCTAGTTGAGGGGACCTTTTTTTCGTCGAATTTGCGAGATCTTCCCACGAATCTTCCCTAAAATCGATTCATTGTTGCTGAAATTTTTCCAGTATGCATCCTTCGCTCTCGGAGGCCTAGTGGGAAGGCGAGAAGCGTCGGTCAGCTTTTCTGTAGGATGCGCCATGCATGAGGATTTCATCCACTTTCTCAATGGATACAAACGTTTTTCCGGTCCACATAGTGGCCGCCAACACTAGGTTACGTACTTACGGTCGTAGTAAGGTATGGAAGAAGTTCATATCAGCTAATTTTCCTTTTTCAACTTATAGTTTTTGGAGTATTCATCCACGGCGATACCCGTGGATAGATGCCGCTTCCCACGGCTAATCGGTCAATTTCGAAGGTGTCTCTGTACGTGAATTCTGTGCCGGCGGACCAATGAAAGGTTCATTTACACTGGTTGGCTTCGTTGCGGATTGCGCCATGCATGAAGTTTCCATGATGATCGAGTTAAACTAGTTTCGGGTTCGAACCCAGTTAATCAGTTTTATCATTTCTCACCTTACAATTTAGACCCTCAGTCTGAGAAATTCTGTTGGTCACTGTCTACCTCAACGATTACGACCCCCCCCCTCCTAGCGGACCAAATACGACCCCCCCCTGTTCAGGATTCCTCAACGGAGGCTTGACCCTGGTTCGAGGTCCGCGATCAGGCCTCATTACCGGCACCGGCGGAATGAAAAAAGTGGGAACTGTAATTACATGTCCTCTGAAAACATACCTCCCACTCCGTACAGAGTTGATGTACAGCGAATCACAATGAGAAAGCGTATCTTGGGGTTTGTCACAATTTCACAGCAGAGTGTATCGTGTTGCAGTTTATCAGCCAGGCGAGTTGCAAGCAGGGGCGGGTACAACGCTCGAGGTCGGTTGATTCAGCCTCTCCGCCCGTCGGAAGTCTGTCCGGCCTGTGACGCAGAGGGAAGCGGAAGAGGGAAGAGGTGTTGAATTCCTCTTTCTCGGTTTCTCCTTTTTCTGTCGTTCCTTCTTTACTGTTACACTGCTGAGCACCCTACTTTCATATTACACAATCTGCCATATCGACCCCTACCGGTGCCTTTAAAGGAGTATTGTGAATGGAAGTAATAGGGGTAATGTGAACTGTTCAAATGAGAGCCACTCTTCTAAGAAAACTGTATGTGGTGAATTTCCCGGTGACTAGGAGGCTTTGTGGATTGCTAGAACCGTCTCTTCGAGAACTGCCACCTACTCTGCTATAACCCGCCGCCATAGCTACCACGGCCCGCCCACTTCCTGCATCAGTGATGAAAAGGGGTCTCACATTTTCGGCGGATTTATCCCATTTTTCTTCACTTTTATGTGCTGAGCGCATCGGTTTTCATGTTCAACAATCTTTTCAGTATTGCCCAAACTATCCGTATCGGTCGTTGGAGTGGGGGAAGGACGGTCTCGTCAAGGCTTGTCCCCCCAAACAGAGAAAGATGGGGCCGATCCCATGTGATACCGATGAGCACAACACAACAGGCTTTCTCGATTTCCCAGCAACAAAAATTCATGTCGGACATTGATAATCCTGTTTTAGGAGTTTACTTCAATCCAAAACAGAACTGGCAATCCAAAACAGAACTGGATGGAATAGCGAAGTCGCATGTTAGTGAAACACTTGAATGCCACTGTTCTGGAAATGCATGCGAAGTGGTATTCGCATCTGGAATTATGGTCAGACTCCCATCGTTTATTCTTTTTCCTAACCCTGAGCAGTTACGAATTCAGAAAGTACTAGACCCTTCTTCGCACAGCATACTCAAAGAGGATATCAAGTGCATCAAGCAGCAAGTCATAGCGCAGATTCCACAACCACGTAGCCGCCGTAGCCACAGGAAACTCGACCACCACCCTACCACCACACCCAAGATTAGAACGCCACCAACCACAGTGCCAGGACGGAGTGTGACGACATGGAAGACACCTACCACTATGAGACAAACACCAAAGGGCACCTCCAGTAGCACTGTTGGTAAGGTGTAGGTATTCAGTAGCGAGCTGGCAAAACGCCGAACCTTTCGATCTGAAGTCGATCACCCTACCGTTACGCCAAGCGGTCACGGCAGCAAAATTACCGACACTCTTTTCAAAGTAACCGCGTACTTGTTGTTCAGCAGTCTTCCACAATTCGATTCTACACTGTCAGATAAGGTTCTGCGGAGTTGGCAAAAATGTGACTGTTGTGATCAGTTGTAGATGCTCAGGATCAGTTGTAGATGCTTCAAAGTTTGCTGCATAGAAAAATCATTTCTGACCTAGAATTTCAGTTCCGTATACTGCGTGAGCAGATTAAGTTAAATCCAGGTAGATCTTGGATGTTCAGACCTTGTATGGGAGATGCAGTCGTTATACGAAAATTGAAAGTATGGATTCTTCCCTTCTTTTCAACTTCCCCCTTTACCGCGTGATCCGTTGGTTCCAACCCCTTCCAAGTAGTGTTGTGGATACCGAGAATAGCCTGGCTTCCGAACCCAAACTGAAGTAAATGGATTTGCCTCGCCACCTTTGTTTTATGCAGGTACTCTACACCGCCAGCGAACTACGACAGTGTGCTTGTGAGCTTTTTGCGATGCAAAGAAGACATGAAATTACATAGCTCCGTCTCACGTCCTCTTTTTTCTTTTACGTGATGTCGCTTAACCGCTACCATTTTCAATGCCCGGTGATTTCATGCTTTCCCTTCATTGAGCACGGCACATTAGATATTTTCACCACAGTTAGCCTTGGGTTATTACAAAGTCATTTCGGAGTAATTTTTGATAGCTTGAAACCTTTTTTGAAAAGAAAGCAAACACAGGACTCCCACACCTTTCGTGTTCCTACTGGCGACATTAGCCCTCCCTCCCCTTTCCGCCCCTCCCTTCAATCATTAGATAATTAGGTGGAAGCGAGATACATACCCTGCGTCACAATCAATGGTATTTTTACCTCAATTTGCCTTGTTATGAAGCTTTATCAGAGTAACAAAACGCTCCGAACACTTTGCACTCCCCCAAGATCTGAATAAATCAGCATTCTTCCTCAGCTCACGGCCCTTTCTAAGAAAAGAAAACAAATAAACAAAGGTTTCCACACCTTTCGTGGTCCTACTAAAGGTCCCTATTTCAAACATTAGGTAATTAGGTGTACGAATCGAGATACATACACTGCGTCACAATCTGTACAAAGTAATGAAAAGCGGGAAATCTGTAACGTTCCCCCACCCGAAGCTTCTACATTTTCGAAGGTGTTCACACAAGGTGTTTTTCCCACATTAGGCTTCCTTTCAAAGATGGTCTTTTCTTCATGAGCGATAGCACCGCCATGGTTTATTTCGAAACAAGAGATCTAATATAAGCATTAAAGGAGTTGTGCGCGGAAAACTGAGCTTCCCGTTATCCATATATCCATGTTGTATTTGCCTAATAAGGGCCGCAAGCAAAGTTTCACGCGAAAAGTGAGGATCCGGCAAAGATACAGCTCCTCAGAGTGGTGGCCGAGGAACGGTGTCTCAGAGTAGATGACCGCCCCGTAGTCCGCCGCGTTCGGAGACGCATAGTGGGAACAGAAAGTTACGTAAACGGTTCCACTTTAACCACGGAAGACGACGATGCGGTCTCTCTTTGAGGTCCTATCCCCTTGGCCAACATTTTGAGAAGCTGTATCTTTGCCCGGTCCTCACTCTTTCGAGCAAAAATTTACATGCGGGCCTCATTTAGCAAATACAACATGAATGTATGGATAACAGAGAAACCCTCTGTGCACGATTTCTTCAAAGGCACACCACGCACTAATCAGATTGTTGGCTGACCCTCTTGGAGCGAGTAGGTCCTCAAATAAATGCTAAGTCTGCATCTTTGTTGCGGCTACACGGTGTTTCGCTTGCTCGAACACAACCAAGTCTAGCTCACACAACGAAATCGCATCTGGCCTTAGACGAACGAATTTCAAACGTGGAAGCTGCCTTCATCATCGAAATGGCTGAATTTATTTAAATTATTTTCTCTTATCACAAGTTGCCTCCTCCACGAAAAAGCCACGTCGGAATTTGTTCGTCTAAGGCACGAAGTGACTTGGTTGGGTGGGCGTGGCTTGGTTGTGTTGAGCAGGCTCAACTCCGTGAGGGTTCACTGTTGTCTGCGTCTTTCGTCCGGCTCACGGTTGAACATGCTCACACGTGGTGGACGCGCGGGTCCCAACCTGCCAATCGAACGTTCTGGAAGAGGCGAGAAGACGCCTTTATAAGGTGTTATAGTTCGTCAGTGTGTGTGTGTGTGCTCCGTTCCGACAGTAGTCAGTCGCCGCCGTCGTTCTCCATAGTGAGCCGTGCCCAGCCAACCGGCCGTAGCCGGTATTTGGCCTGCTCACTCAGGTCTGCAGCACGACGTCTATATTCGTGCCCGTGTTCTAATGTGTCGCCGCTGTCAACGCCATCAAAGGCACCGCACATGGACGTGCAGCCGAGGGATGGATTCTTGTCAGTCTCCCGTGATATATGAGATCCTGCGACCCGTGAGTCTTTAAGCTTTTATTTGTTACAATTTCGTGTTAACTCCTTGAAACGTTTTATTGCATTGTTGCCATTGATCTCATTGCGTAGAACATGAACACTTACTAATTCTAAATGGTATTGATCTATGACAAGGTTGCCTTGCCAGTACTTGATGATTAGTTGCTATGTTCCTCATAGTAACCGGTCGGTCAAGATATCGTAGACGTAACGTGGGTCCACTATCGATGTGCTCATAAGTGCAGGTTGAGTTGAAGTGAAAGGGAAACCTCTCCGAGAGGACCGGTGTCTCATGATCCTATGGCCTGCCAGTGTACCTGCGTAGGCATTGGCGAGAGAGAGAGCAACGAACCCTGTAATAAGCCTCACGCCGACACTGGCGCTACCTCGCCGGGGGAGCCCCGATGCACACTGCCCCATGAGGCATGTGATATTGCCAGGTAGAAGCCCCCGTGCCAGCGCTAAACCGTGCACGCACCGAGTGCAGCCAGAGCAATTATCCGCGGACCTACGTTCCCTGAGAAAGCACGTGATCTCACGTGACATTATCCTGAATCTATCGGAACGCATTAATCAACTTGGAGATCTGTCGGCGTACAAAAAACGTGAGTCATACATTAGTCGAATATGTGATAGGAAAGCAACCAGAAATTGATGTGAACTGGAATTTTCTGTCGTAGAGATCACATGGTAGTTGTGCCGATCCCCTTGCTGATTCTCTTGCCAATCTCTTTTTTGAAGCGTCCAATTAGGAGATGACTGTCGAATATGCGTCGATATAGTGTGCTGAAAATTGTAACATATCAAGTGTTGTTTTCGAAAAAGGCTTTGGAAGCCGATCGCATGGAAGTATTCCATTGCAGATCAAAGTGGTTTGAACCTTTCTTGAGTTAATCCAGCCTACAGGCAAGGAATAGTGCAGGACTGCTATGGCTGGTTTTGCGACCTCACGTCTACACTGTGCTCTCAAATTTTTTCATAGCTGAAGGAATCATGCGTGGAGAAATGTATTTCTCTGTCTCCCATATATTTATGTTGTATTTGCTTGATAAGGGACGCATGCATAGTTTCACGCGAAAAAGTGGGAATCCGGCTGAGATGCAGCTCCTCAAAGTGGCGGCCGAGGGGAGGGGGGAGGGGCGGGGCCTCAGAGTAAATACTCGCAACGTTGTCCGCTGCGGTCGTAGACGGAGTTATCCAGGCACCTTTAGAAATCTCGGAAGTATGTTGTGCTTGCGAATGTTATCAAATGTATTATCGTGAGCAAACATATGCAGAGTGAAGCGTCCGGGGAGATGGGACAGTCGGGTCTCTAGGAGCTAGGGGCGGTGGTCATGTGGTGAGGGAAGCAGGGTAAGAAGCACATTGGCATCGAACATGAAAATTTAAAGTGCGCTCTTCTCTCTGAAAGCACATGTTGCTCGGCGGGAATTGAAACGATTTGCATCCCTCCCAGTTCTTCTATTTCTGCTTTGGTACTGAAGAAATTCCTGGGTCCATTTCGTATATTACATTGTATTTCATAATGTACTGTATATATAATGATTTTGGAAGGAATTAAAATCATGGAACTTCCTTCAGAAGAGATATCAACGGGAACCAATATTTCAACGAGAGTACTGCTCCAGTGAGCACTCCTCTAATAATCTCAGTGATGCACTCCTCTAGTGATCACAGTTGTAGGCTTTTCAGTTTTGCATGACTATAGCGTGTGTCATTAAAGGTACAGTTCACGATAATATGAGTACCTCGGTACCATTAGCGAGTAGATAGACCCTTCCACAGGAGCAAGCCTGCCATCATCACGGCGCAAGGGTGGGTGCTTAACGTGTGAGGAACATGTAAATAAGATGACGGCCACCGCCTCAAGATGGCCCACACCCGTCTTCGATTCAACCAGCTGGTAAGCGGTGGCTTTTACGTGTGGGAGAGGCATGATATCGACTGCGATAAGAAATGATAAGAATTGTTGAAACAACCTTATCGGATATTATCACGTAAAAACTTGTCCATATATAACTTCCTTTGAAGCCGCAAACTCGTCGAATCCAAAGGTCAGAAACACTTCATTTTCAAGGTTTTTGAAAAGTTTCATCGTTTCCTCCCTAAACTTGTGTTCTTCAGCACTCTTACAGTCTTTATGGAGCACGACGAGGCACGATTATTATCGTGAACTGTGCCTATAAGGATCGGGTGCTATCGCAGTGAGGACATCCCGTTGAGGCCGCATTCATACTTAGCGCCGGCAGCGTGTGGCTGTTTTCACATACGAGGTAGAATGGAACGGGGGAGGTCCACGCAGACAATGAGGTAGATAACACCAGGATTACTCTGTAGTGCTCTCTATTAGACCAATCAAAGAAGTTTTTCAAATTTGATCCGAGCATCAAACCTCATGCTTCCGTTGAGTTCAACAATGTTTTTTTTATAATTCTTTTGATCACTATCAAACAACTGCTCGTCATTGGTCAACAACTGCTTAATTGTGAGGGCTCGGTATGTTTTGAGTTTGAACCGTGTTAATGGTGATTTAGGTGCTGCCGATCATCATATGTGGCCCTTCAAAAATATGGTAGCGAAAGGGCGTGTGATTATTCATCGGAGAAAGATCCGGCAGATATATTATACATAGTTTATGGCGAAAACTGCAGAGCCAAGTCAAGTAAAAAGATCGCAAATTCCCTTTGTTATATTTGGGTGCTTGTTAATATAAAGAAGAAACTTTCTTCCTCTGGCATAATTTCGAGTGTCAATGCACTATCAAGGTCAACGTGTTCCGTCGTGTCGCTTAGGACTGTTTCCCCTTTTCCTTTTCCCTTCACCCCTTTTCCTTAGTAATCTGAAAAAGGTAAACAACGTTCCAGTTTGAATGTTTTTCACCTTTGCGGGCTCTAGAGAGGGCGACTTGTCAAAACTTCAGCCGTATAATAAATATGATCAAATCTCGGAGGCTCAGCTCAACACTACTTGCTTCTGCTAAACAATGTCGAGCTTAATGGAGGGTTGCACATAGAGTCTATAGAGCCCCCTTCGTCTTGCTAGAAATTTCACTATAAGTCCTCGAGCCTTCGTTGTAAGCTTCACGTTTGGGCGTCGATGTTGCTTGGCAACATTTTGTGGTTGGTAACCTTTCAGCATCGACTCGGAATGCGCCCTCCCTTGCAAAGCGGGCTGGCTTTAGCTTAATTCGCCATATACTACCTTCCATCCCTTTTTGGCTCATATTACCTACGCTCTGTCGTCTTCATTGATAGCTCAAGGGAAGCTATGCACTGCACTGTACATAGTCTCATATTTTTTTTTGCGAATTCGAGAATGATTATCTGAGTTCACTACTGAGATTTTGTTTCCGAGTGTGGAAGTACGCGGTCTGTAGTTATTTCCGAGCTTTGTATATCCTTCACTGGTGCCATACTTGAGGATATCTTCAAGCAGATGCACCAACTGATCGAAAGGGAGTCTACAGCCCTCAAAGATACATTTTTGAATTTGTTGTATCCTTCGCAGTGTTCCTTAAACAGCTCAGTATGTTGCTAGTCGACCAATCCTTCATTTCTCTCAAAGGAGGTACTGCCTAAATATTCACTCACTGAGTGTCCCCAGTGAAACTTTTTAATACTTTTGAGTGAGGTAAAATGTATGCACAAATTAACGCTTTCTATATCTCAGAATCTCATTATACTGAGATTGGATGAGACGAAGGCGTTCCCTCGTCGGTCCGCACTGTTCCAGAAACTTTTCTTCTCGTTATTTTACTTGTAAGTGTTTTGAAAATTACGAATTACGCTCTGAAGTTATGATGCGGCCCATATAAGTAAACAGACTACGTGGAGGAAGATACGTTGAATTCAATTTCTGTAAACAGCACTAACCTGATGCCATAGTACACGAAAAAATTGGTTGTAGTCGCGAGCGAAACTAGAATTGTCGAAAGAAGTCCGGGATGGATAAGTTGAATATTTAGATAGGAACTAGCTACAGCATACATCGTAGCACCAAACCAACCCAATACCATTGTGAGACTGATTATAATAAGAGATCGATAAATGTGCTTCATGTTGTCCCGACCTTAATTTGTGCATTTCTAGATGAATATGTTGGGTGAATCCATTACATAAATATTAACATAAGCGGCTAACACATGAGCGAAATACAACACCCCAGTGATTCGAAAATGGACCCATGCCTTCGGCCAGCGTGCTGTGCATAGCACAACGTAAAAAATTCCCTCTTGTAGCGATTAATCAGCCATCATGCGGACAACATTAAGAGCTGCAGCCGATAACCACAAGGAGCCATGCAACTTCGGGAGAAGCTTGTGCTGTAGCAAGTTATGTTTCACTCACGGACACTACTGCGCGCATGCACGATGAGTGTAAATAGGTCGATCGGAATTCTTCTTCGCTGTGTACTTTACTTGCGACCCATTACCATCAGCTTTAGCACGTTGTCTATACAATTTTCACCAGCATTGCCCTCTTCTCGGAGTGTTCCATTACCCATTTACAGCCCTTTACCCCGAACCCGATGATTTTGATCAATAGTTTTAATCTATAAAACTTGTCTTATGCTTTCGTGTTCACCTGTTGCTGTGGTGCAATAGTCGTTACTACCCTTTCATTAATAACAGGGTTTTTGCAGTCTCAGCACTATCTCACATCGTGCCGCGCATTCTCGATTTTGGCTGCGCCCATCTCAACGTCGGTCCATTCCTCATGAGCAGCATTTGCCTTTCACACTCATGCATCTTCAAGCTCCGCTCAAAACCGAAAAAGTTTCGCTCTCTGTAAATCCTGTCTTTCTTTCACAGCTCCACTTACTTACCCTACTTTTCCACCCCTCCCCCACCCCCCTTGTCCACTTTTCTCCGGTTTCAAACCACCTTCGAGATAAAATGACATTTTCGCAGTGCATACCATCCCATTAATATTACGTTTCGCCCATTTTGCATAGAGCTCCGCTCGCATGAAGTATGTTCAACATAGATTTGACACTTGTCACCTCTACCAATTTTTTTCACTCTATGCCGCTCTGGTACAAAGTTATAAATTCTTATTGTGGGCACCTACCATTCGGGATAACTCCTTCCACTGTGCATGGTCCTCCTTCATGCCTCCCACAAATTCATCACTGACTTAACTCGTCTTCTACCCATATTTGAGTCATTCTGAAGACCAATTGACCATGTTCGGTCTGACAATAATGATCGAACATTTTATTGCAGGCCTTGCTCGCCATGAGCACAGGTGTTAGCCTAGCTCATATGCGGCCCTTACTTCTTATCCCATGCCATACCCTCTCTAAGCTTATCTCTGTCTCTACAGGCTGTTTTTCCTGTGATGTCTAATTTCATGACACACGGAGGGATGGAAGGGAGGATGGACGGAGGTACAGAAACGTACAGAGAGACAGACGAAGCGATTTGTAATATATACAGGATGCGGAAAGAGTATTGACCGCCTCACAGAGACTTACCATACTAAAAAGAAAAGGGGTATCAACATGATTATCACAGGTATATGTGGTTAACAAACATCCTGAACGATCGTATCATAGTATGGATCCAGAATTCAGAAGAATCTTCTTTGGATCAATCACAGTAATAAAGAGAGTGAGGGAAAGCACTTGCTGTGGGTCGCAGGTAGTCAGGCTTAAACCGTTGCATGCTCTCGTAGGAGTAGTATTAGGCACCTACTAAACTGTGATGTGTAGCGCAGGCATTGTGCTTCAAGAACAACAGCGGAATGGGCGAGCAGCTCAACACTGGAGCAGTCTGGAGGGGTGCCGCGGTGAAACGGTGCGGCGGAGTACCGAAAGTTCTCAAATCCGACGATATCCGAATAAAGCAATCAGAATAACTAACCCAAGATGTCAGAAGGAGACGCCCATTCCCTGAAACTTCATATCAACCCAATTTGTATGAGTTATAGCAGAAATACGTCATGACCCGCAAGGCGTGACTGCAGCTACATTGGTTTCAGAGCAGCCACAACGACTCATCATGCCACAGCAATCACCACCAAACGGCATGAATCTTCATCCGCTCGACATTCCTCATAAAGTATCTCAGGAAGCAAAGCGTGCTCTACTCCTCACCGTTTATTCGTTTCTCTTAAAGACACCATTAAGGGTAAATTCGGTGAATGGGGGGATTACGAAAGTAGAGGTGCTCAGCAATATAACAGCAGAGAAAGAACGACACAAAACGGCGAAAAAACCGAGAAATAGGAACGCGAAAATCCCTCTTCTCTTTCACGTCCTCTGCGTCTCTAGCCGAAATGGACTGAAGACAGGCCAGGGTCTTCCGCCCCTCCACGGCGACTTCCCCGGTCGCATAACCGCATAACGACATGCCGTGCTCCGGGGTCGTCATAAGACCCCGAGCCGCTATTTTTCAATGCGATTTTCGCCACATACGACCTCTTCTAAAGTAGAAGGTTCGTTTTCAGGGAACATGTACTACCACATCTCAGTTTTCCCTTACCCCTAATGGTGCCTTTAAGTTGGCTGTGATGAAAGTTTAGGATGATTTATACACCTACTTTCAACGACAACCGCTCCTCCTCGCTGTGTTCAAGAGAGTGTATGGACCAGAGTCAGTACCATCCAGCTTTTAGGATACGTTATCAAATATCTAATTATCATCTATACTTTGATCAAAGTTCATCCTTTTCTCCTAGTTGAGATGGAAGTATTTTGTCAAGCGGTCAGTACTTTTGCAGCAGTTTGTGGTTGGGATGCTCGTTATGGAATGCTAAAACTGAACCGACAGGCATCATGGGAGTCGGATTGTTCTTGTATCTCAGTAAAAGCAAACACTTACTCATTTCGAGTTTCTTCATTGAACATAGAAGTAGGGTATAACAAACAACTGTCAAGGCGATGATTACCATCATAGCAATCTTGAGGAATTCCCGGACTGCACCTGTGATGGGTGCCCAAGTTCCACAGAGGACGTATCTGTAAGATCAGAAATTGTAGTAACGAAGTGAAGAGGTATTGAAAAAAGACCACAGATAAGGTGATTCTCTTCGACACAATGTGCAAAGCAACGTTTGCGAAATGGAGCAAGCATTCTAACCATTCTGCGAGCTACGTGACGCAGATTACGAACAATCGAAGACCAAATTCCTATGCTCCGAATACTGCCCGCGGAATTTATCGAGAACAATGGGTGTGATAATTTGATCGCATGTTAATTATGATTATGAGAGAGGCAAAGTGCGGAAAACCGAAATGAACTGGGTAAAGGAGGGCCCAGAAGTGAAGATTCTCCTCCTCATATGCGTGTTAGCCGTGGAATGTCCTTCTACATCACTAATGCCTTACTACTCCGTGGGAGTGCTGGAGTCACAGCCGATGTCGATGACGGTGACAGGCAGAGCCGGCAAAGGTGCAGAGTATGAATACAGTAAAAAGATGACAAACCCTAAAAGGACGCAGTCCTTTGTTGTATGTCCTTCATAAGCAGCACATGACATCCCTGCGTGGAAGGTGATCAAAGGGTCTCCGTGGACCTTGTTAGTACGCTTCTTACGCGTCGAGCTGGAGGGAAAGAAGCTCTGATGAATAGATACTCGGTGTTGCGAATAATTGTAATTCAACCTCCGCACATCACCGGCTTTGGCTGACACCAAGAGAATCAAATCTGTTTGTAACCCCTGCCCACCGAGACGGGCCGCCTTTTCTAAGTTGAGGGATTGTTGGGACAGATAGACACACAAACAAGCACATCAAACTTAGTTTATATATAAATAATAGAGTCAGATGTCATGTCATTGTTGTGCTTGAGGAGGGTTCACCTGGTTTCAATAGATGCGGTCATGATAGAATGGACCTCAAGTCCTGGACTCAAGATGCATCCAGGCCTTTGTAGAACGATCGAAAACTCGAAGCTGCTAAGTGAAAAGACACTCAATTGAGGAACAGCTGTAGTCACCAACTATTTTTCGCTCGGTCCCTTTTTGGTACATTACCACTGTTGATGTAGGAATCTCAAAGCTTACTCGCTCGATGTGCGCTCAGTAAAAATCCAGGCTGCCGTAAATAGTGCGTAAATGAGAGCGGAGAGGACGTGAGTGCATGTATATGGTCCAAAGTAGTCTCCGGTAAGAGATTTACTGAAACAATATGAAATTAGGCACAGTGGAATGATTATTCAATATTAAACACAGTTTGAGTCATATTGCCCATGCGCAAAGGAAAAAGGGGACTAGAAGACGAGGTTAATGCTATGGCGTAACTTTGGTTTACCCTCATACCTCCTTTATTCTGGTATGCTATTTCTTCCGTACGATACCATATGATCGTGCTATTATCGAGTTTTAGTTTCAAAAAAATCAAGTTGTCGAGTTACAGTATATAACAGTGGCTCTTTTATCATTGCGAATAACTTACTAGAACGTCCGAGTGGACATCAAGCGATCAAGCGCAACACTGAAGAGCAGTTCAAATGAAACTGACACGCCTATTATCGGAATCGTTTGCCAATAACAGCAAATATCGTGCCGCAGCTGATGGTCTTCAACACTGGAATAAGTAGGTTCAACTGTCTCAAGAAACTTGAATATATAGCTGCACGTTGACATGCGCAATATATGAGTGGTCATTGATGGTGGTTTTGTTCACTTCTTGCTAAATGCAATCGTTCTTAAGAATCGGTCAGAGTGTTTCCAAGTGAATGTTTTCTTAAAATGTTTTCTACATCCTTTTCTCCTTTTCCCAGAGGTTTGGTAATGGCGTCGCAATAAAACTTTGCGAGTTCCGAGGCAATGAATCACTACTTCTTTTTGGCTTCTCTTTGTCTTCAAATACTTGTCTGTGGTAACAGGATGTGCTACATTAATCGAAGCGGATGGTTTTCATATAGCACCAGGTATGCTGAGGATAACGCTGATTTGAGGTTTCCCGTTGAAGCTGCACGAGTGTTTTCTTGACGATTTTTGCAACGCCCTTTCTGCAACCACTTCTCACATATATTCGAGGGTGGCTGCAGACATCGTCAGAAATCTCTCCCACTTCATCCCCTTAAAGACAACGGTAAGGACAATTTTGGTTTACGGCAAGCACCTGCGATTTGTTCAGATTGCCGCAATGGCACACACGACACTTGGCATCGTGCAAAGAGCAATTTGTAATGTCGATTTGTAATCCACTCTGAGTGTTTTATCCAGAATGGATTTCCTCAAAATGAGCTTTTTATTCCTGTTTTTTTTAGCTTATTTACCCCTTCAATATTTCACTTGTACGTTGTTGTTTGTGTTCCTCTCGTTTCACATCAAGATGAACGAATGTAATTCGTCAAATGACAAAAAATAACTAATGCCAGCTACGTCAACCCGTCTCCTGCAGCGAGCAAGGAGAAAAGGTGTTGTGTGCCATTTGCAATGATGCGCGGGAGATCTCGAATAAGTCGCGCTCATTCGAGTTTCGTTACCGATTACCCATCCTAACCTCGAATAATCTCTGTGAGCTCTTAATGGCTTCATGAGCTTAACCGGCTTTATTTTCGAGTAGAACAGTAGGAAAGCTGATGGTCAAATACGCAATTTTGTACGTTTCGTCGGTAGCGTGATATGAAAAATAAATGAATCATCAACCGTGGAGAGAATTGGATGGTGTATAGAAGCTATGTCAAAACTAACCGCTGTAACTCTTCAGCAAGACTTACACCAAAAGCCTTTGTTTTTATGAATAAATACATATCACTGATCAAAATTGAATCTGGTTACTAGCAATACACACTCTCTGTCTTCCAGCCGCAAACCAACAAATTTTTCAAAGTCTTTCGAAGTATATCTGAGAAATTCAGTAAACTCAGTTCACTATAGTGAGTTCCTTTTAGAACGCTTATAAAGTGGCCAGTTCAGAGATGTATATGCATATTCTGCTCACCCTCCAAATAATTCGTTACAAAAAAGCCGATCAATTTTAGAGGGAGACCTTGAATTGCTACATCATTCGAGCATTTTTTCATGCTGCAGTAAAGAAATTTTCTATGAGCGGCTCCGCAAAGGAAAAGCTCGTTCACTCGAAGTAGTTCGGTCGTAGTTTGCGGGTTGCTTGGTTGACTGTGTGAAAATGTTACTTTTATGCCTCCTTATTATCTCCGATACGCTGCAATACAGCGCGGTATTGTTCGAGCACAGTTACAGAATGATGTTGTATCATGGAGCACCCCTAATGACAACATCAGGCGTCAACTTGTCCACAACAGACTGTACAATAGTCGGAAAATAGTCGGAAAATCCTCACTACTTCCCTTGTTTAGCGCTTGGTAGGTAGAGATATAGCGATAGGCATTCGTGCTGTGCATATTCCATTGATTTTCATCGATTTTGTTAGTTATTAACCTCTGTAAATATTATAGAAGGGGCACCCATGACCAAACCATACTTCCTCGAGTAGAAGTCAAAATTTGTAATTGGCTAGAAATGTGTCTCCAAGGGTAGTTTGACTCTCTGAACACGAATATGGCACTAATTTTGTGGGGACCGCGATTTCGAGCGCTTGTCGAAAAAAGTCAGGTCGCTAAATTCACTAAAAGTTCGTAAATAGAGCCAACCTGGCACCCTGTGAACAAAATTCATTGTCATTTGGCAAAAACAGACATATTTGAAGATGAAAAAGCGAAGGCAAAAAGAGCAAACGTTTGGTATTGCCGGGATCCAAACCAATAACCTTGCTCTTCGTCCGTTTGAGAGTCCGTCGTTGTGTCCAGTAATCCGTCGGATCGCTTCACCACCAAAGCGTCGGGGAAAGTTATAAAACCGCCACGGACTTTTAGTACACGGTGGAAATAAGTTTTTTTTCCTTTTGCATAAGTCTTTGTTTTGGATGTGAATAAACGAACGCCTTTGGATCTGCACATGCTCAAAGCTAGAGGGAGTTTGTGGGTTCAAATCACACTTTTGAAAATTTTTTTGCTCTTTTTTTGATATTCGTGGGGCCGCTCAGCAAAAGCATACTGATAAACAAGGTAATCACCATCTTGCTCTACCACTCTTTGCCTCTCAAGCAAACCTGCCATGCCATCCCCGTAGAACTGACCTGGCTTTGACTTGAAGAAGTTGTACAACCACCGTCTCATGTCATCTTCATTATCGAAGATTTTTCTTTGAATGGTGCTAGATAGGGAAAGGAAAAGGTAATAATCCGATGGAGCAAGATCAGGGCTATAAGGTGGATGGGACAGCCCATCCCATTCAAGCTTGAGCATTTCTTTGGTGAGTCACTTTTTCAATATGTGGGCGAGCATTATCGTGCAGGAAACGAATCGTGTCATGTTTCGGAAGTTTCTCTGTGTTTTTCGCGGTCAGTCCATCCAGCTCTTCACAGTGTAGGTCTGCTTAAGATAGTGTTGCGAGCCAGCACCAGCAATCGTTCGTTGTCGACCTCCGATGGGCGTCCTGATCGTTCAGCTTCTTTGACATTGTAGTTGTCTTCTCAAAGGCGTTTAAACCTAAGTTGTGCCACAAGTTCAGGCATCGAACCTTCCCCAAATGCAGCGTTTATACGACTAGATTCGGTTGCTGAAAGGCCATATTTGAAATCATATAGTAGAATGCTCCAAAAGTACTCCTTTGATATATTTATTTCGCCGCAAAAGGTTATCCGGGAATGAAAGACAATAATACCTATAGATGCGCGTGAACTTGTACTGCATGTATATATACGGAAGACATTGCTGGAAAGCAGCTTGGCGGGAAAAGCACGTTTTTATAAAATGAAAGAGCTCTCGCGACAACCTAATATTAGGTTGAACCATAATTTCTGTTCATTTTGACGAAAAATTTCAAATTTTTTTTTCTTAATTTGTGTCTAACTTCAGTCAACAAAATATGTACCATTATAATCAACAATATAATGCCAGCGAATAGGAAGATGACAGATGCCTTGCTTATAGAAGTCTGGGGATTTCTGGTTGAAGAAAGTCTGGAGATCGATTTTGAGATCATCCTCATCATTGAACTGCCGTCCGTCGGGGAAGTGCGTCAGAGATAGGAATAGGTGGTAGTCAGTTGGGGCCATGCCCGGAGATTACGGTGGACGGGGGAGCTTCGTTTAACCAAGGTCCTGGATCCTTTGACACGCCAACTTTGCCACATGTGGTTGAGCGTTGTCGTGGAAGAAGAAGTCTTGGTCCATTTTTCCGGCAAGTTTTGCCGCTCCGGTGTCCATTTGCCTGCAGTAGAGATCGGCAGTGGCTGTCGTGTTGAATGGTAACAGTTTCCTATTTTTTGAGAATTTTCAAAAAAGTTTTTTCTCAATGCAATTTTTTGAAATTTTTCTTGTTCCAATTTGAGCCGATCGAGCCATCGGGCTGCCGCCATATGAGAGACAGTACCTGGGTCCATCGACTGGTTAATTTTGTTAGTGGCCTCGCATGCTGAGGAACCGAGGCGGTGTTCGTGAATTCCGCACCTTTCGCGATATTGCCGTAAATTCACTGCTAGTTGAAGCCATAGAGAATATGAATGTGTTAATCAGTAGTCCTTTTACTCGCTTTATATACCCCTCACTACCAAATGTTCCAGAAGCTTCCACAGTTTTCCACAAGAAAAATAAAAAGTGTAACAGAAATTATGGTTCAACCTAATATTATCGTGAGCAAACATGTTATGCCCAGAGTTATGTTACTTGAATGAATCGTTCACGGCAGTTTGAGCTCCCTTGTCACCCACACATTTATGATCTATTCGCATATTGGGAGTCACCTGCAAAAAAAAAAAACACGAGAATCCGGTTGAATTCTCAGAGACGCTGAGAAAAAAGCACATTAAGATCGAACATGAAAGTTTAAAGCCCGCTCTTCCCTCCGATTGCTGTTCACAAGCTGCTCGGCGGGAATGGAAAAGAGTTGGACCCCTCCCTTTTTTCCATTTCTGTTTTGGAACAAAAGGAATTTCTTGGTTCTCTTTGTGTATTTGATCATGTAGTGTAATATAATGATTTCGAAAGAAATCATAATCATGGAACTTCCTAGATATCAAAGAAACTAATATTTCAACGAGAGTACTGCTCCATTAAGTGCTCCCATAATGATCTCAGTAATCCTCTAATCTAGTGATCCCAGTAGTAGGCTTTGCAGTTTTCCGCTACTACAGCGTGTGTCATCAAGGATTGGGTGCTATAGCAGTTAGTTGGACATCCCGCTGACGTCGCATTCATACTTAACACCGGCAGGGCGTGACTGCAATCACAGGCAAGGCAGAATGGCACGGGAGAGGTGCAGGGACCACGCGGGCAACGAATCAGTGTGGCATTTGCGGAAACGCAGAGACATGCAGCAAAGCCCTGCCGCTGGCACCGCGAGTAAGAACGCAGCGTAAGGACGTTGTCCTTGCCTGACTGCTTATTTCTAGGAAGGAGATGAAACCTCTGTCACTCTCCGCTAAGACTTGCGCAAAATTAACGCTTGAGCAGAGTTTGAGATGCCCCCTCCTTTATTGCGATAGCACCAGGATTGCTCTGTAGTGCTCTCTATAAGGCCAATAGAAGAGATTCTATAATTTGATCCAAACATCAAACCTCATGCTTCCGTTTAATTTCAAAAGTGTTTTTTTTTTTATAATTCTCTCAATCACTATCAAACACAGCTGCTCGATACTGGTCAACAACTGCTTATTTGCGAATGCTCGGTATATTTTGAGTAAAAACAATGTGAATGGTGACTTAGGTTCTGCCGACCATTATTCGTGATCCTTCGAAAACGTGATCCTTAAAATTATGGCAGCGAAAGGGCGTGTGACAATCCATTGGAGAAAGATACGGCAGATATACATAGTTAATGGTGAAAACTGCAGAGCCAAGTTTATTAAAACGGTCGCAAATTCTCCTTGCTATATTTGGGTGCTTGTTAATATATAGAAGAGCTCTTTTCATCTGGCATAGTTTGAATATCAATTCACTATCGATGTCAGCGTTTTCCGTTGTATCGCTTAGGACTGTTTCATCCTTGGTTTTCCTCAGCAATTTGGGAAAGGTAAACAACGTTGTAGTTCACGAATATTTTCCGTCTTTGCAGGTTCTGAAGAGGGCGATTTGTTGAAACTTCAGCCGTATAATAAATATGATTAATCTCGGAGGCTCAGCACAAGACTATCACTAATTTTGCTAAACAATGCCGAGCTCAATGGAGCGTTGCACATGGCATCTATAGAGCCCCCTTCGTCTTGCTAAAAGTTTCGCTATGAGTCCTGCAAGTATTCGTTGTCAGCATCACTTTTGATCGTCGATGTTGCTTGACAACATTTTGTGATGGTGAAAGCTTTGAGCATCGGCTTGGAATACGCCCTCCCTTTCATGGCTGGCTGGCTGGCTCCAGACGAATTCGCCATATACCTTCCACCTCATTTTGGCTCATTTTATCTACGCTCTGTCGTCTCCATTAGTGACTTTATCAGATCAAGCAAAACCAGGTTTCTTGTAAAGAAAGCTATGCACTGCTCTGTACATAGTATCATATTTTTCTGCGAATCCGAGAAGAATTATCCGCCTAATGAGTTTTCGTTTCCGAGCATGGAAGTGCGTGGCCTGTTGTTATTTTCCAGCTTTGTATATCCTTCGCTGATGCATGGGGCAAACTTAGGGACATCTCATTTGAGAACACCTTCTAGCAGATGCTCCATTTAATCGAAAAGGGGCATTCAAAGATACATTTTTGAATTTGTAATATCCTTCGCAGAGTTCTTCAAACAGCTCAGTATGTTGAACGTCTGCCGCTCCTTCACTTCTCTCGAAGGAGATACTGCCTCAATATTCACTCACTAAGTGTCCCAGCGAAACTTCTGAGTAAGGTGAAATGTATGCACAAACATTTGATGCTTTCCATACTTTAAAATATCATTATACTAAGAGCTGATCAGGTGAGGGAGTTCCCTCGTCAGTACACTACGTACGCACTGTTTCAGAAACTTTTCTGCTCGTTTTTTTTTTGTATTTATACGTCATGTTCTGAAAGTTACGAATTACGCTTGAAAGTTATGTTGCGGCCCATGTAAGTATACAGACTACGTAGAGAAGGATACGTTGAATTCGATTTCTGTAAACAGCACTAACCTGATGCCATAGTACACGAAAAAATTGGTTGTAGTCGCGAAGGTAACCAGAAGTGCCGAAAGAAGTCCGGGTTGAATAAATTGAATATTGAGATAGGAACCAGCCACAGCAAACAGCGTAGCACCGAACCAACCAATTACCATTGTGAGACTGATTACAATGAGAGATCGATAAATGTGCTTCATGTTATCTCGACCTTAATTAGTGCATTCTTATAAGAACATCCCTCTACGAATATTCCGTCCTACTATATATAATCGGCTGAGTGTGTCTGTTGGTGTGTTGTCTGTGTGTGTTTGACCGGATATTCATATCTCCCGTCGCAGCAAAGCTGGAACTCCGAATTTTTAAAGTGATAAGGGGGAAGGTAAGGGGATCCGTAGTGATAGCAACTGACAAGGACTGATAAGGAGCCTCGAAAGTAGCGAAGATAGGATCCTGGATTTTAGCAGTTGGACTGGCGCACACTACTGGCGCGTCACACATGGATGCAAAATGAGCTTTATCGATATCGACTGATGAGAAAGGACGGGATTGATGGGAAAAGTTTCGTTTTCTGTTTCCGTTTTCGCGAAGACCCTGCTTCTGCCAACCGTTCGAACGATGATACTAATCCATTGGTACGATCAAGCCAATCAGCACGCATCCATGTATGGCGCGCGCAGTAGTGTGCGCCAGCCCAACAGGTGTTAGGTGAACCCTCTACATAAATACTAACTAAGCGGCTAACACGCGAGCGAAATACAAATCCCAGTGATTCAAAGCCATGCCTTCGGCTAGCGTGTTGTGCACAGCACAACGTGAGACGTTTCCTCCAAAAGCGAATTATCAGCTCTCATGCGGACAGCATGAAGCGCTGGAGCCGATAACGACAAGGAGCCGTAAAACTACAGGAGATGGCACGTGCTGTAACAAGCTATTTTTCACCAGCTATGAGCGTGAGTAGGTCGATCAGAATTGTTCATTGCTAGGAACTTTACTCGCTACCCATTACTATCAGCTTCAGCACGTTGTCTATAAAATTTTCACCAGCATTGCCCTCCCCTCGTAGTGTTAGATTACCCATTTACGGACCTGTACCCAAAAGCCAAAGTATTGATCAGTAGTTTCAATCTATAAAACTTGTCTTATGCTTTTGTGTTCACCTGTTGCTGTGGTGCAATAATCGTTATTTCCCTCTCATATATGGCAGGATATTCTCAGTCTCAATGCTCTCTCACATCGAGCTGCGCATCCTCGATTTTGGCTCCGCTCTCCTCGACGTCAGCCCATTACCCATGAGCAGCATTCGCTCCCTGACACTCATTCATATACAAGCTTCGCCCAAAACCGAAAAAGCTTCGCTCACTGCTAAATCCTGTTTTCCTTTAACTTCAGCTTCATCTATCTATCCTACTTTTCCCACTCCCTTGTCCACTTTTCTCTGGTTTCTAAATTCTAATTTTTCTCTCTTCTAAAAAATTTTGCAGTGCGCACCATCCGATTAATAATACGTTTCGCCCATTTTGGGTAGAGCTCTGCTCACATGAAGTACGTGCAACGTAGCTTTGACTCTCTCTACCTATTTTTTCACTCTACACCGCTCTTGGACTTAGTTTGGGCACTTCCCATTCGGGGGACACTCCTCCCACTGTGCACGGACCTCTTTCATGACTTTCACAAACTCATCACTGACCTCATCTCATCTTTTACTCCAATTGACAATTTACGGTCTGACAATAACGATCGGACATTTTATTGCAGGCCCTGCTCGCCACGGACAGAGGCTGACCTAGCTTATATGTGGTCCTTACTTCTTATCCCACCTCCTACCCATTCCAAGCTTATCTCTGTCTCTACAGGCTGTTTTTCCTAAGATCTCTAATTTCATGACACACGATGGGATGGAGGGGAAAAAGGACGGACGTATAGTAACGTAAAGAAAGGCAGACAAAGCGCTTTATATATACAGTGTACGGCAAAAGTATTGACCTCCTCACAAAGATACCATACTAGGAAGGAGAGGGGTATCGCCGTAAGTTTCACAGGCATATGTCAACAAACAGCTCGAACGATCATATCATAAAATGCTCCCAGAATTCGAAAGTATCTCCCTTGAATTAGGCACAATGACAAATAGGGAGAGGAAAAGCACCTGCCGTGGGTCGCAGCCTGTCTAGGGACAAATCGTCGCATGCTCTCGTAGGAATAGCCTTATAAGCAGCTACTGAATTGTGAGGTGCACCGAAGGCTTTGTGCTCCAAGAGTGACAACGGAATGGGCGAGTAGCTTAACACTGGAGCAGTCAGGGGGGAGGGCGCTGCTGTGAAACGCTGCGGCAGAGTACCGGAACTGCTCAAATCCGGCGATATTCGAATAGAAACCAGTCTGAAGAACTAACTCAACGATGTCATCAGGAGGCGCCCATTCCTAGACAATACTTCACATCGGTACCCAGTTCGGATGAGTTGTAGCACAAAGACGTCGCGACCCGCAAGGCGTGATTGCACCAACAGTGGTCCCAGAGCAGTCTCAACGACTTCATCATGCTGCAGCAATTACCACCAAACAGCATGAATCTTAAGCCGCTTGACACTCCTCATAAAGTATCTCAGAAAGCGAAGCTTGCTCTACTCCTCACCGCTTATTCGTTTCTCTTAAGTTGGCTGTGATGAAAGTTAAGGACGATTTATACACCTGCTTTCGACGACAACCGCTCTCCCTCACGGAATACATGGGAATGTACGAGCCAGAGTCGATCCTGTCAAGCTTTTAGGATACATTATGAAGTTTTTGTTTATCGTCTATACTTTAATCAAAATTCATCCTTTGTTTTTTTTTCTGGTCGAAATGGTGACACTTTGTCTACGGTCAATAATTTTACCATAGTCTTTGGTAGGGATGCTGGTCATGGAACGCTGAAATGAAGCACTGGCATTATGGGAGTCGTAGATTGCTCTCTTATCTCAAAAGAAGCAAAAACTTACTCATTGCGAGTTTCTTCATTGAGCATAGAAGAAGGGTATAACAAACAACTGTCAAGGCGATGATTACCATCATAGCGTTCTGGAGGAATTCCCGGACTGCACCTGTGATGGGTGTCCAAGTTCCACAGAGGACGTATCTGTAAGATCAGAAATTGCAGTGACGAAGTGAAGAGGTGCCGATGAAAGACCACAGATAAAGTGATTTTCGTCGACACGATGTACAAAGCAACGTTTGCGAAATGGAGCAAGCATGCTGATCGTTCTGCGAGCAAAGTTACGCAGATTACGAACAGTCTTATTCTCCCTGGTACTGGAATGAACAGCCTCGAAGTCCCTCACATTTTCACAAGTGTTTATCGGGAACAATGGCTGTGATAATTTGGTCGTATGTTGATTATGAAAAAGCGCAAGTGCTGAAAACCGAAATGAACTGGGAAAAGAGCTCAGAAGTGAATTTCTTCCCCTCATATGCATGTTAGCCGTAGAATCTTCCTCTGTCATAACTATTGCCTACGTACTCCATGGAAGTCTGGCGTCACAGCCGCTGTCGATGACGACGGAAGGCAGAGCCGCCAAGGGTGCAGAATACGAATACAGTAAGAAGATGATCGAGGCCACGCATTTCTTTGTTGTGTGTCCTTCATACGCAGCACATTGCTGCGTGAAATGTTATAAAAGAGCCTTCGTGGACATTGTTAGGTTGCTTCTCACGCGTCAAGCTGGAGGGAAAGGAGCTTCGGTGGATAGGTAATACTCGGTATTGCGAATAGTTGTTGTTAAGCCTCCGAACATCATCGTCTGACACTTAGAGATTCAAATCTGCTTATAATCTCTGCCCACTGAAACGGGATGCCTTTTTAAATTAGGGATTGTTGGGATAAATATGAAAAGGAAATCGAAGTGCTCAGTAGTACATAGTGAAGAAAAAAGGAGCGAAACGGTCGAAAATCAGAGAAATAAGATCCTGTTCCCACCGTTGATCCCGGAAGCCAGTCACGATGAAAAAGGGGCGAGCCACATTGAGACGGGTGGCAGCTGCTGAAAAAGGCATCTCCTCCGAAGCTCGGAGGCGCTCCTTTCACCGTGAATTTTGCCACATATAATCTTCTTAGGCCTCTAGCCTTGATTTGCGTGGCTCATTTTGGGAAGTTTTCTTCACCACAATACCTCTATCACATTCACTTTGAAAACTTTCGTTACTCACTGTACCCAAATCACCGCCTTTAAATGTTACAATAATCGCCTATCTACCCTTCATTACCAACTCCTTATTTGTACCCCAATAGGGAACAATAACAAATGGCTGTGAGCACCCGATCTACGTCTATGCAGTGATAATCATGCTCTATAACTTCTCATTCCCTCCCTATGATCTCTTTCTTTGAGAGGGCCCAGCTTTATTTGAGCTACTTACTTTTTTACCCATGCACTAGCTGTCCCATACTTGGTCCGACCTTTGCAATTTGTTCTTCAAGTAAAAGTTCCGAATTTTGCGACGGACAGACAGACGGTTAGACAGAAAGACAGACTAAGCCGTTTAGACTAGATCCGCGATCCAACTTCTCCCCGCGTCTGCGCCATTTGGGCTAGGTTGGGTGGGGTCTTTGCTCTACAGATTACATTCATTCCTTTCATTCATTTCCTTCCGGTCTTTGTAGGTTGCCCTTCAAGTAGTTCTGAATATCGTAACAGATAGACAAACAATCAGACAGAAAGGTAGACAGACTAAAACTACCTATTGGGGACTAAACCGGCTGGACTGACTCCGTAAGGGAAGACAGAGCTACTTTACTGAAGAATAGCTGCTTAACCAATAGGAAATGAGTCACTCGCGGTGATTACACTTCCTGGGTCCTGTAAGCTCAAATCTGCACACTCAACCGATCAATATTGATCGGTAGCCTAAGTCAAAACCATTGGGTTCAATCCCAGCCGAGGCAAAAAACGACGCCTTGCAGGAAGCTTCAGAAAATGGAGACGTTACCAGCGTCAAGCCCAGGTTGACAGGCCGGCTGATTAAAAGAGCTCGTCACATTGAATATGTCCGGAAATCGCATAAGAAAAAGCCAGAACGTCACCCGGAAGTGAAGCGCAGAACCCCTGCCCGAGTTCTGTGGTCAGTATGCGTGAGCTACCGAGGGGTGAACGATCTCGGCTGAGGAAGTCACTACAAATAGAGACTCTGAAGTAGGATCACTTAAGCCCAGAACACTTTGATACCTACAAACGCTGCAAGAGGCTTGCCAAAGCAGCTGTGGCCGAAACAAGAGGAATGCCTTGTACGAAGTTGGTTGGGGAGGCAGAAAAGTTCGTCTTAAGGCTGGTAAAGAAAGACACGAGTCACATCGGACATCGGAGTGGTGAAGGCGGTGAAGGGCAGCGAGACCATGCCGGGGAAATCAGTCTAGATCAAGAGGAAAAGGCTGGAGTACTTCGATGGGCTTCCAAACAAAGAGTTCCCTCGTAAGGAAGGCCAGTAGAAGGAGGCTACTGCTGGTCGCATCCTCCCTTGGACAGCGGAAGAAGTTCACCAAGTGGTGGTAAAAATGAGAACGGAAATATCGCCTGTCCACATGGGGTACCATTAGGGGCATGAAAGGTACCAGGAAAGTTCGGGGTAGAGTGACTTACACGCTTGGTCAACTTGGTGTCGACCAGAGGATAAATTTCGGATTCATAAAGGACCAGTACGATCAATCCCATATTCAAGCAGAAGGGGGAAGCGAAGGAATGCTCCAACATTCCCCAGGAGCAGTTCGGGTTCATTCCTGAACGGTTTACCACGAATGCCATTTTCATCCTTAGACAAGTGATGGAAAAGTACCGTGGAAAGCGTCAGTCCTTCTATCTAGCCTCCCTGAACCTTATAAAGGGCTTTGACGGTCTACCATCGGAACGCGCTTCGAAAACGCAGATACCAGAGCACCCGGTCTCCCTTATACAGGACATGTACGACAGAAGGGTCCGATTCTTTTGCATGACAACGCCCGCGCACACTTTTTACAAATCACTATTCATAAATTGTACGAATTGGGGGTTGAGTTCTACCTCACCCGTCATATTTTCCAGACTTTCCACCAACCGACTATCACCTTCTCGAATATTTTCAGAACTTCCTTACTGGAAAATACTTCATCAATCAGGATCAGGCGAAAAAGCTGTTCTGGATTTCGTGGATTCTCGACCAATCAGTTTTTTTTTGTGGATTTATCGACTGGTGTCACACTGGCAAAAGTGTGTTGATTTGAACGGTATTTAATTCGAATAAATACTGTGAATATGAAAGTTATCATCGTTTCAATGAAACACTCATGCTGGGAACTATCCGAACAACTCAATACGTTCAGATTCGTTCAGGTTCGCGGGCAGATCTCTTCTAACTGCTCTGTTAAAATACGCTTCACCACAGCTTTTTCCTGCGACACCTGGGTTACTTATGGAGTCTGATCAAGGACTCAAATCTGAGGGTTACGCTATAACGCAAGCCGCCCATGGTGGACATAGCTCCCTTGGTCTGATGCGCTCCGTGCTTTTTGGCCTGCCTCTACTCGTTCCTATTGTAGGAACGTAAGCGAGAACATAGATTTGAGCCCGGGCAATCTAGCGAGAGTTTCTCTATAGTGTACGGAGCTGCGCTCAGTTCTTATGTGCTCCGTAAATTTTGGCCTGCACAGACGGACAGTTAGACATCCAAACAAACACACCAGACACTCAATTGAAGAACCAGCTGCAGTCACCAACTATTTTCCGCTTGGTCCTTCTATATGTATCACATTACCACTATTGATGTAGAAATCTCTAAGAAATGCACAGCTTACTCGCTCGACGTGCAGTCAGTAATAATCCATGCTTCCGTGAATAGTGCGAAAATAAGCGCGGAGAGGATGTGCGTGCATGTGTATGGCCCAAAGTAATCTTCGGTAAGAGATATGCTGAAACATCGTGAAATTAGGCACAGTGAAATGATTATCCAAAAAAAAGGAAATTCAAAAACAAGGTTCATGCCATTGCGTACCTTCGATTTACTCTCATACCCCCTTTATTTCGGTATGCTATATATACCACAGGATACCATATGATCGTGCAAGTATCGAGTTACAAATTTTTATCACTGAGATCTCACGCACTTTTCCAGTCCTATTTTGTGTACTAGTGGATCCACAAACGGCAGCGCGTTCTACACTGTTTTGCGGTTTTTGCTTACGTCTCACCGTTGTGAGACCTGCTTGACTTCACTATTCCTAGAGGATACATCAAAAGTAATGCTTAAAGCCTCATGAAACTTGAATGTATAATTTGTGCTTCGCAAAAATTCTTAGTATTTTGAACTCTCTGAAGATTGTTGTTCCTCCGGTTATCTCAGAAAACGCAACAGCAAATAACTCACTAGAACGTCCGAGTGGACATCAAACGATCAAGTGCAACACTGAAGAGCAGTTCAAGTGTAAATGACACGCCTATTGTCGGAATCGTTTGCCAATAACAGCATATATCGTTCCGCAGCTGATGGTCTTCAACACTGAAATAAGTAGTCTAATTTTGTCTCAAAAAACTTAAAAATACAGCTGCGGTTCCATTGTTGACATGCGCAACATATTAGTGGTCATTCATGTTGGTTCTGTTCACTTTTTTGCTATGGGAACGCAATCGCTCTGAAAAATCAGTCAGAGCATTTCCGAATAAATAAATTTTTATCTTTCTACACCCTTTTTCCCTCTCCCCACTATTTGATAATAGCGTCGCAAGAAAACTGTGCTGGTTTCGAGGCAATAAATCACTATTCCACTTTTGCTCCTCTTTGACGTTCGATACTTGTCTGTCGCAACAGGATGCGCTACATTGATCAAAGTAGATGGTCTTAATATAGCTCATGCGCTGAGGATAACGCTGATTTGAGGTTTCCCGTTGGAGCTGCACGAGTATTTTGTCGACAGTTTTTGCAGCATGCGATGAGATCGCTATGCGATTGGATGAATTAACCTCTATTACTCAGTGCTGTTGGCCCTTTCTGCAAATACTTCTTACACTTATTTATTCATAAGTAGCTGCAGACATTGCCAGAGATCTCCCATTTTATACCCTTATAGACAGATGTCGAGGCAATTTTGGTTTACGATGAGCACTTGCGGTAGAGGATCACTGTGCAAGTTGCAGTTTGTACAGATTGCCGCAGTGGCACACTCGACACTTGGCATCGCACCAAGCGTAACCAGTAAATATGTGATTTGGAATTAATTGTCAATTTGAAGGCAATTTGTAATTCACTCAGAGTGTTTCACTCAAAATGGATTCGTTTAGCTTATGCACCCTTTCAATGTTTCACTTGTTTGTTGTTGTTTGTGTTTCTGTGGTATCACATCAACATGAATGAATGTGACAAACAAGAAGCTAATGACAGTTACGTCAGCCCTTCTCTTGCAGCCTGTTTTTTTTGCAGTGATGCGCGGGAAATCTCAAATAAGTTCACGGTGTTGCGCTCACGATTTTCATTACCAATTACCCAACCCAACCTCGATTAATCTCTATGAGCTCTTGTAGTGGCTTCATGAGCCTCATCCGACTTTATTTCCGAGTAAAACGACAGAAGAGCTGATGGTCGAACGTCTGTTTGTGCGTCTCGTCGATAGCGTGATATGAAAAATAAATAAATCGTGAAATCGTGGAAAAAATCGGGTGGTGTAAAGAACCGATATCGAAACTATTCGCTGTAACAATTTTCAGAAAAACTTCCACCAAATACCTATGTTCTTATGAATGAATATCTCTGATCAAACTTGAATGTGGTACCTCGCAATACACACATTCACTTTGTTTACCATGTCTTCCAACTGCAAACCAACAAATTTTTTAAAGGTCTCCGAGGTTATCTGAAAAAATCAGTAAATTCGGTTTGCTATAGTGAGTTCCTTCTAGAACGCCTATGAAGTGGCCAATTCAGCGATCTATATACATATTCTGCTAAGCTCCCTCCGAAATAATTCGTAACAAAAAACGCCGCGAAAATTCAGAGAGAGACCTTGAATTGCTACGTCATTCCTGCAACTTTTCATGTTGCAATAAAGACAATTTTCTATGAGCGGCTCTGCAAAAATGGTGGAATGCAAAAGCTTGTTTGCTCCATATTTCGACCGTAATTACGGGTTGCTTGAATGACCGTGTGGAAAGGCACCTTTATGCCTCCCTATTATCTCCGATAGCGTTAACGCTGCAATACACAGCGCTGTTGTTCGAGCACAGTTACAGAATGGTGTTATATTAGTGAACACCTCTAATGACAACATCAGGCGTCAACTTGTCCACAACAGACTGTACAATAGTCAATGCATAACGCCAAACTGCATTACTTGCCCTTACGAGAAACCAGGAGATTGTGAAGAGGTTGGTGTAATTTATGAGCCTAAAGGGTGGAAAGGGTGAATTTGGTAGACTTGGAATGAAAGTAGGGGTGCTCAGCAAAGGGTGGTGGAGAAAGCACAAGACAAATCGTCGAAGAGCCAGTGAAATAGGAACCCTCGAAGAGTGGTGCGGGAAGGAGGAGAGCCTTTCTCCCCTCCTTCCCGCACCACTCTGCGTAACTAGCCGGTATAGGCTGCACACGACGCAGAAGGTGAATCAGCCGGCTGCGAACGTTGTCACGCTTTCGCCAGCAACTCGTCCAGTTGGAATGGAAAGGAATGCAGGATGACACGCCGTGCTACGGGGTCGTGATAAGACTCGAAGGCGCGCTTTCCCAGTTAGAGTTTCGCCACACATCACCTTTTCTGAAGTAAAAAGCCTGTTCTGGAAAACATGTATTCACAGTTTTGAGTTACTCTTTAACCCTCTCTTTACCTTAAAGTGCAGGGCTTGTAATAGCACGTACATTGGGGAGACAGGATTAAGCTAGCTATGTGCATCATAGACGAAATACGATACGAAGTTCTTCAAGGAGAGTTTTGAAATCATTCTGCATTTAAGAAGCCACGAATGAGTAACCGGAATGAGTACATCTTGATTAGCAATGACCTCCTGCCTCTTGTATCACACTGCGGGCTAGTTGGGCGAGATGCACAGGAATGCAGCATTTCAATACATGATTCACTTTTCAGGATTTGAGTTGCTACTATACAATGCAAATGGCGGTGTCTAGCGCCTTGTCACAAACTGGACGAGAATCACCTCACTGAAGCTGAGCAAGTACTGATGATGTATTGTTTCAAAGGTTTTCTCCGGTGATGCTGTGATATATGCAACTGACTCACATGTTATAGGAAACAATCATGATATAGTGTCCGAACATATGCAATATGTCACCGAAAGATATTAATGCAATGAGTATAGCACAAGGACTTCGTAACAGCCTCAAGAACATGATTCCGTCATCAATTAAGTGTCAGGAGTGTGTAGCTTACGTCGAAAAATCGCTCCGCGACATCGCACCCGCGGCCACTCAGCGCTGTCAGCTGTGATTCCGCTCAGGACCCAAAATTACGGCACCGTGGGAGCCCTTTAAAGAAAGCCGCATTTGTTGTGGTCTGATAGCTGAGAACCATGATGCAGTGATGCATACTGTATGATTGCAGGATGCTATCGCAATGAGGGGGCATCTAATAAAATTTGCCCATCTAAGCATCTCGAGTGGATTTATGAGGGATCGATCTGCACTCTCAGGTGAATATTTTTGCTTTTTCAAAGTTTTTGTCTGTTCTTATCCCCTTCTAAGCTGAAGTAGTCAATGTCCATAGTGAGCTTTTCACAAAAGCTGCAACAAACAACAGTGAAGTGAGCAACATCAACTCGAAAGCATTCAATAAACAGCAAATAAGTACTTTGGGCGTCGAGCTTTAGAGCACTTGTACGCAACCGCACGCGAGAAACCTACCCGGTCTCACCGCGCCGCTTGCCGCCAGCGGTCACGCGATTTTTTGAAATAACTCTACACACCCAAGTGATAGTAATGCAGACATAAATTTGAGTATCGGAAGAGGCATTTTTTGGTTGACTCACTTTGAACATATTGTGACGTAAACAATGAGCGAATTCCCAATTATGCTGATTGTTGGAACAACAATGAAAAATAGCTGATAATAGAAAGGTATACTCTCTGTAGACATCCTGAAAAGGTGGATTTCTCCTACAGACGGTGAGAGCATTTACAGCTTCGCAATAATGCTATGGTTATTGTGGTTGAAGAAACGTGGAAGAAGGAAGAACAACATACATGAAGAGAGAATCTGAAAAGGGGGTGAACAAGTGGTTAAGCTAATAATTGAAGCATCTAGTAATTGAAAGCTCACCTAGCAGTAATCACATCAGCGACATACCTTTTTGGTGCGTTGGATCCTGGGAAGAAATGCAAGCCGCCTTTTTGTAGAGCCACAATGTAATCACTGACGTTAAACTCGGCCTAGCCCATGTTAGTCACACCCAGTTGACCTAGATGGTCGTGGATAGCTCACGTTCGAAGGAAGGTAGCGTTGTGATTGTCGTAGCGGTGAAACAAGGATGAGGCTCGGATTCATTAAGGATCCACTGCTTCGAGAAAATGGGGCAACTGCTTTGATTGTCGCGAGATGGGCCTTTATGTGCAATGGCATGCACCCTGTTTGCTCGTCAGAATCCTTGTAGGCCATATATGTTTGTATGCCCTTGAAAATATAATTGGAAGAGAGAAAATATAGCACAAAGTCCGCCCATGAAACTGTGGACACTCAATG
Organism: Trichostrongylus colubriformis; assembly: GCA_963978905.1. Lineage (NCBI taxonomy): Eukaryota > Metazoa > Nematoda > Chromadorea > Rhabditida > Trichostrongylidae > Trichostrongylus > Trichostrongylus colubriformis. Next base: position 9,742,150 of record OZ022256.1, read on the forward strand.
CTGGAACATCGATTTGAAAAGTATCTGATTTTAATATATGTCAGCAAGAGCTGCTGCTGAAAAAGCATACGTACGGGTTCCGGCTTTTATTCATCTCCGTAAATCGTGTCGTGTTACGTATGATATGGCCTTGTAAGCTAGCGCTTCTCTGAAGATTGACAGAGGCTTTTTTTGCAGACGGATTTCTTTACAGTAATATCCAAATTCAGGTTGTTCAAATCGCTCACAATAAGATACGGATGTGGGCGAGCATGTAAATGCTTTTTTATAAAACTGTTTTTTCAGAGAAACTTTTGCGCGTTATTATTGCCTGACATCCGCAATAATAAGGTAGGAAATTACTGGCGCCGCCTGTCAGATGATTAATTTCTGGAAACAAGAACACGGTTCACACATGGAAGCGCTGCATCTATACTTCAGCCTTGTCGATTATAAAGCTCAATAGAAGGGCATAGTATCAAGTAAGATCTCAACATAGTAAAGCGCCACAAATATAGCGCAGCACGACAGGATATGAAAAAGTGGAAAAAAGAATAAGAACGAGTTCTGTTTACGATATTTCTGCTACCAGGTTTATGGGTGGAAACTTGTTTGATTGACGTTTTTGCCTTTTCGTTGTTGCAGAAGGCTTGAACATTGCACAAGGTCCTTCTCCCCTCTAGCATCTCTAACATCATGTTCAGAATATCGGGTGAACACCAAGAATTTAAAAGTTATGCTCAGCCTGGACTCTACTACCGGAGGATAACAACATCGCGCTCAGGTGATACATTAGTAGGAGATGGACATTATCCACCCTCGTTGATGGCAATGTTGAGATCATGTACAGTCGCTTGTCACAGTACATAACCTCGAATCAGGAGGCCCTTCCTGGAATCTGAGCTAACGTTCAAGTTCCGCGATCAGGCGCTCATTATCGGCACAGGAAGAATACAAAAATGTTGAATAACATGTCCTCTTAAAAAACGTTCCACTCCGGCCAGAGGTGATGTATAGCGAAACTCGCAATGAGAAAGCGTATCTTGGGGTTTGTCACGATTCCACAGCACAGCGTGTCGTGCCGCAGTTCTTCAGCCAGGCAAGTCGCCAGCAGGGGCAGGGACAACGCCCGAGGTCGGCTGATTCAGCCTCTTCGCCCGTCTGAAGTCTGCCCCGGCCAGTGACGCAGATGGGAGCGGAAGAGAGAAGGGATGTCAGATTCCTCCTTCTCGGTTTCCCCGTTTTCTGTCGTTCCTTCTCTGCTGTTACACTGCTGAACACCCCTACTCTCATATTACACAATCTGTCATATCGACCCCTTCCGGTGACTTTGAAGGCAGTGATAGGAGTAATGTGAAAGGAAGTGATGGAGTAATGTGAACTGTTCAAATGAATGCCACGGGTCTGATGCTTTGTTGATTTTTCAGGACCATCTCTTTCAATAACTGTCACCTGCTCTGCTATGACCCGCCCCTTTCGTTACCACGGCCCGCCCACTTTCGGCACCATTGGTGAAAAAAGGGGTCTCGCATTTCTGGCGGATTCACTCCTTTTTTCTTCACTTTCATATGCTGAGCGCCTCGGCTTCCATATTCAGCAACTTTTTCGCAATCGCTCCGAACTATCCCTATCGGTCGTGGGAGGAGGAGGGGCGGTCTCACCGAGGGCTGTTCCCTCAAACAGGAGAAGATGGGTCCATCTCATGTGATACCGTTGAGCATAATACAATAGACTTCCCCGATTTCCCATAAATTAAAATTTATGTCGGACATTGGCAATCCTGTTTTAAGAGTTTACTTCGAGCCAACAGAACACGGTGGAAGCAACCAAGTTGCATGTTGGTGAAACGCTTGGATGCCACTGTTCTGGAAATGCATGCGGAGTGGTGTACGCAACTAGAATTAGTAGGGTCAGATTCCTATGTTTGTTCTTTTTCCTAATTCTGAGCAGTTACGATTTTAGAGAGTAGTCACGATTCTTCGCACAGCGTACTCAGAGAGGATATCAAGTGCATCAAGCAGCAAGTCATAGCGCAGCTTCCGCAACCATTTGGACCTTCGCCGCGGCTACAGGATACTCGACCACCGGGTGGGGGAAAATACGCCAAAAAATCGCGTGGCCGCCCGCGGCGAGCGGCGCAGCGGGCGCGAGTGCCAATGGCAGTGCTGGCAGCCTTCAAGCGAGACAGTGTGGCAAAGGTGGAGGAGGCAGGGTGGCGTGGCTCTAGAAGGCAGTGTGGTGTGGGTGGAGTGCAGCAGTGACGCAGCCACGCTCTGCCGGGCTTCCAAGAGCAAAATCGATTCGCAAGTCGTACTGGTGCCGCCGCGAGTGCGACGCCGCTGACGCGATTTTTTGACGTATTTTCCCCCACCCCTCGACCACCACACCTACCACCATACCCACCACCATACCCACCACCTTACCCATCAAGAATGGGAGACACAGACCACTATGAGACAAACCCCAAAGGCACCTCCGTAGCACTGTTGGTAAGGCATCAAAACATCAAAGTAGCAAGCTTCAGCCACTTTCAGTAGAACTGTTGGTAAGGTATAGATATTCAGTAGCGGTCAAAAATATATGTGCGGTTTTGGTTCCTAACCATATTTTTGATGGACCTTTCATTTCGCATTTACTTTTTTTCTCGTATTTTGAAGGAGTTGGTGCTGAATGAAGCAAAGCATATCAGTAGAGCGGGATGCAGGGTGGAGGGTGAAAATTATTCAATTGAAAACTCTGAAAATGACAGTGCGACGTAGCTCTGTGCTTCAGAGTGCTGTCATGATTCCAAATGACGTGTAAAAAAGTCCTAGCCTTATTATTTGTCACTTTCTGCACACCCACTCGTTTCGATAAGCTATGAGCTTGTTATTGCTAATTGAATTTTTTGAAAGGTTTGGTCATTTTCAGAGTCTTCAGTTGAATAAGCTGTTCACTTGTCACCCTGTCCCTGCCCAACTGTGATCCTTTGCTCCATTGAGTACCAATTACATTCAAAACACAAAAAGTTTAATGAAGAATGTAAACGTCGATAAGTCATGGTTCGTATCCAACCATATACTTTTTTGATCGCTACTGGATGTACATACGGGGTGATCTATAAGGAATGCAACATGGTTTTATCGTGTAACATTCCCCTGGGTGTGTATCCATACGTCAGGATTTCGCACGACGACGAGAGGCGTGCGTCGCAGTGTGTGCGATCTATGCGTGTCGCGGTAGTTGGGTCTTAGAACACGGTGATGCTAGAGGCGCGATACGCAATTGACTCGTAATTGCTTCAAGACCCAACAACATGGAGCCTTTAGCTCGTTCGCATTGTTTCGCTTGCGACATGCCGCGGTGCGAAATCCTGACATGAGGGTACACACCACACTCCCGTCAGTGGACTCAATTTCGAGCGCTTTTGCGCAAACTTTACTTGAACCATCATTTGTTACAGTCAATTACTTTCGTTGCGATTGCTAATCTCACCTTTCGAGTACATTTTTGCTGGGGTCCGCATAGCACCATGTAATATAGTTCTTTACTAGATGGCGGCTCTGGTGCCTCCGTATCTTCAATTATTCTTCTGGGAAGTAAACTGGGCTGGGAGCTGTTGAATCGCTGATCATATGTGATATGAGCGGAAAAACTTTGGCTCTGCTCAGTCAGAGGTTAGCAATTTTGTCGGGTCCTGGACCGCCGGACGACAAATGGGTAATGAAAGTTAGTGGCTATATTCCAAAACATTGTAGTAGCCTCTGATATGTCAAACCCTTGAGAATCCACAATAGTCTGGGAAAAAACAGAGTGCGTCGCACAATTTATTGCACGAATTATGGATCACCCTAGTACCTCCACGATTCCAGTGCTATCTTCCATTTCCCTACACGGCTTTCACATTAGCCAGAAATGTGGAAAACAGAATCTTATATTACTATCACGGCCCGCTCACTGACTATCTTAAGAGCTACCTCATGGAATGTGAACCGAAATTTGATTCTATCGTAAGCACAAAACGACACTTTTTGTCGCTCTTTCTTAAAGTTATGCTCCCGAGTTCCATTATCCTCGACATTCGGTGGAGCGCTATTACTCGCAGGTACGGCAGCTGACGGAAGCAAAGCTTTGCTCTTTCTACGTATCCTTTGTATTCTTCGCCCAAATATTTATAACCTTTGACGAGCGCCACTACGACCATGGATGGGTGGCACTGCTACTCGAAGAGCCACTACATTGGGCTTTGAATCTTTTAAGGACAGGGGTAGGTGTAATAAGAGCAATGAGGGACTCCTGGGGTGAGTTATCCTAATAAAAACTGGGAGTCTCCAGAAAGAGCTATATGTTGTGCAATTCCCAGTCAAATGTGCGCTCCTGCGACATAAAGGAAGCATTGTTCCAACAGACCTCACCTTTTCAACGTGGTCCGCCTCTTAGGGTGCACTTTGCACAACAATGACTGAGATGTAGAGTAATAGCTCGTAAGTTCGTATCGTTTGTTGCGGTATCTATCAGAATAACGTGATGCTTGACGTGCCTGCTTACGTGGTGATAACAATCAGCATCAAAGCTTGGGATAAATGATGGAACCGAATAATTCCTACAACAGCTTTTAAGCTAACAATAAGAGCTGGACCGCAGACGGATGGGATGCTGACGAATGTGCGTCGGTAGGATCCAAACAGGCCATAACACAGTGTTAATTGCTAAACCGCGTCCGACTCTACACTTTTGCACCGTTCTGAATAGGGCAACCCACACAGTGCCACCAAGGAAGTTGTCGCATGCGGCGATTCTATTGCTAGTAACCAGTACGGCCCTACTGAAACGCTCCTGATCATAAGCCGACTCACGCCGAACAATGTGAGGTTGCCTTCATATTCTACGACACATCCGTCAGAAGCAGCCTGTCGAAGCGGGAATTTTAGCGGACCGACACTTTTGCCAGAACAAACAGCGTAACAAAAGTACTCCCCCCTCTTACCTCCTTCAATACTGAAATGAGTTTTCAACAAACTGATTGATTGTTTAACAACGATTGAGACTCCAAAATATTTCTTCAAAAAACTCAAAAGACCCTTCAAGTCTCGAAAGTTTTCGGAATGTTTTTGAGATATTTCGATGTTTAACACCTTCTTCAGGCCCTACCAAAGACTGTTTTCTGCACCATACGTCTTCGGCGGGCCTGAAGAGGGAGTTAAACACCGGAATATTGCAAAAGCATCCCAAAAGCATTCGAGGCTTTAAGGGGTCTTTTGAGCTTTTTGAACAAATATTCTGGAGTCTCAATGGTTGCTGATTATTCACAAGAAAGGCCCACCAGGTCATGGTGAGCTTTTCCAGAACGGTTTTTTTTGCATTTTATAGAGTCACATCCATAAAGCAAAAAATCGGTGTCAAGTTTGGCTAAATAGTTTTGGGGGCCCAGAAAATAGTTGATGAATCGGTCCCCACTTATTTGGGACAAATTTTTGGTAGGACAAATTTTTGCATTTTTCTAGTTTTCATCCATTTGTGCTCATGTAAGACCATACGAGCAATGTATATCCAAAATCAACTTTTATTCTACCAAGGAACCGCTATCTCCAGTACTTCTGCGTACTAAGCGAATGATTGATTTGGACCTGCCAACGCTCATAACAGGGGAACTGGGCGTTTTCCCGCCAAGTACGTGTGATATTTATGCTCAGGGGATCGAACTTCCTAGGTAAAATTTTTCATCCTAATCGTGATTTGGACCCAAACTCGAAAAAGTGGGCTACCGCCAGTACTACTACTGCCATAGTAAAGAACGCTTAACGAATGGAGATCGGTAGCCCATATAAGGAAATATTTGCTATCTTTTACCATCGCATGGCGTTGTTAGAGGCAGTTCACTTGGAATGAGTTGATTCTGCCAATGCTCCATTGCATTTAATCGAGGCTGTAAGTTGTTCGTCTGTGCAATTAGTGTGGTGACTGTGTGCCCATGTCCACTCCACTGTTTCGAGTTTGGGTCAAAATCTCAATATGGATAGTATTTTATATCTAGGGCTAATTGAGTCTTCTGAGCACGAATATCACACTAGTTTCGCAGTAAAACGCCTGGCACGCGTGCTAGGGGCGTCGAGGGTTCAAACGCCTCAACCACTGAAAGCTTGCAAATGAGGCCACTTTCGTGCACCAGTGACGAAAATTGCAGTCATTTTGCATGTGCGCAAACAGTATAGCGCTGAACAAAGAAAATTAAGAAAATGAACCACAAACACCTCCTCTACCGTGCCGATGCCAGCCCATCCCCTATCCATTCAGCCATCCAACCACTGCAAGCGCGCCGACCTGTGCATCCCCTATTAGCCTTCTTTGCTTCGTTTAGCAGTTACCGTAAGTGATCCTACATTTCTAAACCACTCGCAGTGGTTTTGGCGTAAGTTTGAAGACAGTCAGACAGAAAATGAGTGATATGCATATTCTGAACGCCGCACTGGAAAGCACTGCAGCAAACTTGTCAAAATTGCTTTTTTTAAGCAACTTTGTCACTCATTTTCTGAGCTTCCCAAAACCATTTGGTCGAAATTGATGCCGGTTTTTTGCTTCATCATAAAACCCTATAAAATGCAAAAATTTGTTTCAAAAAAGCTCACCATGACATGAAGGGCTTCCCTTCTCAAATAATCATGAGACTCCAGAACAGCACAATATGACTGATTGTCTAAAAATAAAATGTTTTCGGCGAACTGCGTTCTACTTCAAATCGAAAGGTTGGGCGCTCTATCCGCCCAATTCAGAGATTTTGCAAGTTACCCAGAACCTCCTCTTACTGCGTAAAATGGGTTTGTGGCAGGCTGCTGGACTATAAGTACCTAAATATTTCAAAAAGAGCGCCGGTAGTTTTGCAGCTATGTATGATCGCTTGGCCAATGGTAACGCGTTTGACACCAGATCGAAAGGCTCGGCCTTCATCTTCTCAGTGGTCTGAATTTTTAGGTAGAATGTAAATGGCAAGGGTGCAGTAAATTCCAACTTCTCTCTTCATAGAACCTCGGCATCGATATTGTGTTAGAACTTCTTCTGTTGTGCCAACGGGGTTGCTAGGTGAAATATTTATTAATGGCCTGACGTTTCGACCAGATCGGGCTAGGAAGATGGGGCGTTTGACGGTGTAGTGGACAAAATCCTAGTCTTGAGCCACGTTTAGGCCTTTGAGGAAGACGATCTGGTCGAAACGTCAGGCCATCAATGAATATTCCACCTAACAGCCTCGTTGGCACAACATAAGAAGTTCTAACACAAGGGTGCAGTATAAATGTAGTACAGTCGATCATTGATATAACATCAGACACTCCCTGTTATGAACATTCTTTCTTTGCTCATTAGACACATATGTCACATGTGCTTGCCTACGAAATCACCAGAACGTGAAATGATGACAATTTTTGCGATTCACTACTACCACCAGTATGACGAAGATGAAAGACAACGTCACAATAGTGGCCGTAATGAAAACAGCCTGCTGCATGTCTGAAAAAAAATGTCCGGAAAACTGCTGCTGCAAATCCATGTCCGGAAAACTTTGCTGGGTTGAAGTTTTTTCGTAAGGTTTCATAGTGAAAGAGAGCGAAAGAAAGAACTTAAAGATAAAATTGTTTAACAAAGGCGATATCCGTGCTGCTATGAATAAAGGGACCAATAGAATACGTGCAGCCCTCTTTGAAAGTCTCTGCTTGCCTCTACAATAAGGATCGTTGCATAAAAGCAGCATATGAGGAGAGGCACCAATTTTATTGAAATCTGGCATTTTTGGTTGCTTCAATAATCGTGTTGTAGCGATAAAAATTCCAAGCCAAATTCGCATCATCCGAAAATTCAGCAGAAATTTGTCATGTACATATTCAACAAATTCTGTGATTGCAATCATATCACCAAGAAACTACAAAATATGGAGGTAATGGCAGATGTGCGTACGGGGAAGCCATTTTGCAGTAACATGGAGATGTCACCGTACGTTGCGAGAGCGGTTTTTGAAAGTATCGGTGAGTTTCTTCAATTGCGAATCTCAGCCATATCATCTATATGGGACCGCTATAGTAGCGCCAGTAATGGAGCCGGCCCTTGTAACTCTTCAATGGATCTTATTCGTGGTGTGTATTATGTGGCTTTCACAACAACCAGTCGGGTTGGCCGGCTGACGCCGGCCAACCCTCCTGGACTCGGAGCCACCCTGTAGGGGCGGCTTCGCCGCCCCGGCAGGGTGGCTTTGGGGCTTTCTGCTTTGTAGCGAGGAGCGACTCTCGGCTCGCCGCTAGCGCGGCGAGCCGACTTTCGCATGCGCGCTTCGCGCGCATTGCAGCAGGAATAGGCCCTGTGTATGAGCGCACATTGCAGCAGGGAACGGATAATATGCGACTTGTATATATTGTGAGCAAACCTCCAACGATCATCGGCTTTGGTTGAAACTAAGAGACACCACACCCATCTGTAACCCCTTCCCCACTGAAGGCAAAACCCTTTGAAGAAAGGCAGGATTCGATCCGAACACAAAAATAGAATTGAAGCACTTAGTAGTACCAAAGTAAGGAAGATGGATCGAAACGGTCAAAAAAATCCAAGAAAGAAGACCCCCTTCCCATCGTTGATCCAAGTGTGTAAGGCACAATCGCAGAGGGGCGGCCACGCTAAAAGGAGCGGCAGCAGTTGGAGGTGTCTCATCGTGAGCGCTGAGGCGCTCCGTAGTAGTTGACTTTTGAGGATTAAAAGTTTCGAGAGGACGTGCATGTATCAGTTCTATAAGAAACATTGACCTTAACTGATTGCCGAGAGATACACCTGATAATAACACACCACTCCCTAATGGTAACCGAGAACAAACAGTCACTTTGTGAGTGTGGTACCAATATTGCAATTATGGCCGGGCTAGGCTTAGAACTTATGTACTCTATACACAGGGGGTTGACGTGTACAGAGTACATAAGTTTGGTGGGTTGACTCCTACCTAATCCTAACCTGCCCGACCTCCACACACCCGTACCCAATTTGCCTCTTGTGTGCTCCCTCCATTTTGGTCAGTCCCTCCCCAGTCCTTACGTGCGCGACTTCAACAGACCCTTTCCTAACTTGCCCGATTTTCAGCACTTGAGCGAAGACCTGAATTCGTTTACTCATCGATTTCGGCGCGAGCCCAGCCCATGATGGGCGGAGGTAGGCTTAGAATTTATGTGCTCCGTACACTTATGTTTTCCTCTACGCTATTCTAACTTGCCCTACCTCTACAGGCCCGTTCCTAATTTGCTTCTTGTGTGCTCCCTATATTTTGGTCTGTCCCTATCCAGTCCTTACTCGCACGACTTCAACAGCCCTTTCCTAACTTGCCCGATTTTCGGAACCCAGGCGAGGACTTAAATTGGAGCACCCATCGGTTTCGGCGCAGGCCCCCCCATGGTGGGCGGAGTTAGGCTTAGAACTTATGTGGTCCGTACACTTGGTCCCTACACAATAATAACCTGCCCGACCTCCACAGCCCGTGCCTAATTTGCTTGTTGTGTGTTCCCTTTACTTTGATCAGTCCCTCCCCAGTCCTTACATGCGCGACTTCAACAGACTCTTTCCTAACTTGCCCGATATCCAACACCTGAGCGAGGACCTAAATTCGTTTATTCATCGATTTCGGCGCAAGACCCGCCCATGGTGGGCGGAGCTAGGCTTAGTTCTTATATGCTCTGTACGCTTAGGTCAGCCCCTACCCACTCCTAACTCGCGCGACCCCCCAGGATACAGTTGAGATGAGGCCCTACCGAGTCTTACTTGCCCGATCCCTACAGGCCCACTCTTGATTTAGCCGATTTTTTCAACCATTTCTGCGCAAGCCCCGCTCACGGTGGGCGGAGCTAGGCTTAGTCCTTAATGAGCTCCGCACACTTTGGTCAACCACTACCCATCCCCAACTTGCCCGACCTCTCCACGTTGCCAGTGAGTTGAGAGTAGATTATGTGACAAAAAACGGACACATGCACACACACACACAAACACACCAAACTTCTGGTTTTAGCTTGCCTCTCATGTGCTCCGTCCATTTTGGCTTACCCCAACCCATCCCTAACTTGCCCGACCTCTACAGGTCCATTCCTAGCCTGCCTGATTTTTGGAACCTGAGCGTGGACTTAAATTTGAACACCGGCAGTTTCCGCGCAAGCCCCGCTCACAGTGGGTGGAGCTAGGCTTAATTCTTATGTGCTCTGTGCGCTTAGGTCAGCACCTACCCAATTCTAACATGCCCGACCTTCCCAAACAGCAGTTCAGTTGAGACATCATAACAATGAGATAGGGGTGTATGTGGTGCAGACAGGTTGTAAATGGTTGACGGTGGAGTGTGGGAGTGACATGGGTACCCTCGGTGTATCCCTAGGTAATGTCTCCTTTCCTTACCGGCCCATCACAACACAGCTGCGTTGCCATTCGCCTTTCGAGGCTCCTTATCAGCCCTTATCAGTTGCTATCACTTCCGTTCCTTCACCATTAATGTCCCCTTACCACCCCTACATTACCTTAAAAATTCAGGATCCCAGCTTTGCTGCGACGCGGAAAGGAATTTCCCGCCATTCGCCTTTCGAAGCTCCTTATCAGCCCTTATCAGTTGCTATCACTTCCGTTCCTTCACCATTAATGTCCCCTTACCACCCCTACATTACCTTAAAAATTCAGGATCCCAGCTTTGCTGCGACGCGAGATATGAATTTCCCGCCATTCGCCTTTCGAGGCTCCTTATCAGCCCTTATCAGTTGCTATCACTTCCGTTCCTTCACCATTAATGTCCCCTTACCACCCCTACATTACCTTAGAAATTCAGGATCCCAGCTTTGCTGCGACGCGAGATATGAATTTCCCGCCATTCGCCTTTCGAGGCTCCTTATCAGCCCTTATCAGTGGCTATCACTTCCGTTCCTTCACCATTAATGTCCCCTTACCACCCCTACATTACCTTAAAAATTCAGGATCCCAGCTTTGCTGCGACGCGAGATATGAATTTCCCGCCATTCGCCTTTCGGGGCTCCTTATCAGCCCTTATCAGTTGCTATCACTTCCGTTCCCTCACCATTGATGTCCCCTTAACACCCCTATATTATCTTAAAAATTCAGGATCCCAGCTTTACTGCGACGCGAGATATTATGCGGTGAGCGGACAGACAGACACACATACAGACAGACAGACAGACAGACAAACAAACACACCAAACTTCTGCTTTATATATAGAGTATGATGATGATAGAGTATGATTCCATTCCTTACTTGCCTCATGTGCTCCGTACATTTTGGCCTACCCCAACCCATTCCTAACTTGCCCGACCTCTACAGGCCCAATTCTAGCTTGCCTGATTGTTGGAACCTGAGCGTGGACTCAAATTTGAGCACCGGCAGTTTCCGCGCAAGCCCCATCCACAGTGGGTGGAGCTAGGTTTAGTTCCTATGTGTTCTGTACCCTTAGGTCAGCCCCGACCCAACTCTAACTTGCGCGACCTCTCCAGACAGCAGTTCAGTTAAGAACGCATTATGCGGTGAGCGGATTTCCACGCAAGCCCCGCCCACGGTGGGCGGAGCTAGGCTTAGTTCTTATGTGCTCTGTACGCTTAGATAAGCCCCTACCCAATCCCAACTTGCCCGACCTCTCCAGACAGCAGTTTAGTTAAGAATGCATTATGAGGTGAGCGGACAGACAGACACACACACACACACACACACAGACAAACAAACACACCAAACTTCTGGATTATATATAGAGTATGATTATGAGGTGAGCGGACAGACAGACACACACACACACACACACACAGACAAACAAACACACCAAACTTCTGGATTATATATAGAGTATGATATTATGCGGTGAGCGGACAGACAGACACACATACAGACAGACAGACAGACAGACAAACAAACACACCAAACTTCTGCTTTATATATAGAGTATGATGATGATAGAGTATGATTCCATTCCTTACTTGCCTCATGTGCTCCGTACATTTTGGCCTACCCCAACCCATTCCTAACTTGCCCGACCTCTACAGGCCCAATTCTAGCTTGCCTGATTGTTGGAACCTGAGCGTGGACTCAAATTTGAGCACCGGCAGTTTCCGCGCAAGCCCCATCCACAGTGGGTGGAGCTAGGTTTAGTTCCTATGTGTTCTGTACCCTTAGGTCAGCCCCGACCCAACTCTAACTTGCGCGACCTCTCCAGACAGCAGTTCAGTTAAGAACGCATTATGCGGTGAGCGGATTTCCACGCAAGCCCCGCCCACGGTGGGCGGAGCTAGGCTTAGTTCTTATGTGCTCTGTACGCTTAGATAAGCCCCTACCCAATCCCAACTTGCCCGACCTCTCCAGACAGCAGTTTAGTTAAGAATGCATTATGAGGTGAGCGGACAGACAGACACACACACACACATACACAGACAAACAAACACACCAAACTTCTGGATTATATATAGAGTATGATTAGTGCATACAAGGGCTCCTGATCACCGCCTTCTGTGTCTGGAGCTCTGTCTACACTCTCTGTTCCTTTAAAACCTCTCGAGCAAGATGATGAGATGATCGAGATGTGTAAGCCTTCGGGAAACCGAGGAAATCAAGAGCAAGAAATGAAAACGCAAGCTACTGAAATTTTTCGGTTTGATAGTGTTATTATAGTGACAGTTTGATAGTCTTACTATGATGAATTTTCCAGTCTGCTAGTGTCACTATAGTGACAGTCTGAGCCTGAAGCGATAAGTTCGTCGATTCTCCGAGTTAAAGTCGTCTGTTGTTTTGTCTTGCTGTTGTTTCCTGCCGCTTCTCCAGTCCGCCTGTTATCGAGACGGTCAGCAGCTGGACCGAAACCTTGTTCTCTATTCCTCTGTAATTGTATGTAGATATTAGATTGGTGCATAAGTCTTTCGACGCTTTAAATTTTTTTGTGGTTTCACTGCTCGCGTACTTTAGCAACTATCGGTTACCGTATGTTGGAGCATACTCCAGTATTTTTTTTATATGATGTATTCAAGGTGGTCTGGCTACTTTGTAGCAATAATCGGCTCCAATTCATAATCCCATAAGAACCTTAAACTGGGCAGGAGTGCCAAAATCGGACTTGTACAAGGCGGTACTACTGTCTGTGCCTAACATTTACAAGAACTGGCTAACACTTGCTTTCTCCCTTTTCCAAGAGAGCATATTTGCTTCCCGGCATTGCCACGTATACGCGACATGCTTAAAATCTTAGAAGGGCAATAAGAGGGAGCTGAGCTCTATCTACCGCTTCATCCTACTAACCATTTGTCTAGAGGGCTCCAAAGATCAGTCGATCAGAGCCCTGAGCACCAAAAGGGAATAAGAATTTTTATGATCTAGCCCCAATCAGCCTGTGAATCCATAGTTTTTTTTTTCAAATCGTAGCTTGTGAGCTTCTGGACAGAGCGGCTACCCAGCCATTGGGGGTAAGTGGTGGGAGACATCGATTAGAAGAAAGCATGTGCCGACTTGAAAAGATTGTACTCTTTTAGTTGTATGGTCAGCTTCTGTGGGAGCGTATAAAAGCAGCAGAATAATGGACAACTCAGTTAGTTGTTCGTCAGCTGGAAATACGCATAAGCACGACCCATAAATGTCGCGTCATGTGGTAATGTTCGAGGAAGATGAGATTCATTCTTTGAAATCTCACCATCTCTTCATGCTGTTCTACAGTATACTTGCCACAGTCAATGCAATTACCACACTAATTGCGAGCAGAATGCGATATAAGTCGGCGAGTTGCTCTGGTGAGCTTCGCACAAATATCAAGCACGAACATCAAACGGAAAACCCTATCAACCTACATTCCTGTATTTAGTTTGCCAATAATCGGTCATATAACCACTGCGCTAGAATGACTGTACAAGATAGCGATATTCGATCCAATATGGAAGTCAGTGCGATGAGGAGAATACATGGCTCAGCATGGGATCTCAAAAGTCTTGGTGAGTTGAGCAGTTACTTGGTTGTAGCTTTCATGATGGATTAAAATTTTTAGCCTGCAAAAGGATGCAGAAGATATTCGACGGCAGAGGTCAGTTCCTCGTCCGCAATCGTTTTATTCAGAAGTTTTTTTCGGCATCGCCGCAGTGATACATAGTGGTTTCTGGAGTAGCTTGCTTTAGGTTGTAAGGGCCAATGTGGATAGGGATGGTGTGGATTAGGTGAAAGAGTGGAAGCGACTTGAGGTGGGTGAAGTCTTCTCATGCTGCACGCAGAAGTTGTTTCACCCACCTCGGAATTCCTACTAACTACCCAATTCTGAGCTGGAATTCTAACCACCGTGAGAGGTGTCGAGGAAAACTTTCGAGAAACACAACCCTCCAGTGACTGAGTCTCCGTATGGTCTCCACCCTAAAAGGGTTATGGAAAATACCAACGCCCCTCCCGGTCGACCGTGTAGGGTGTGCCTATACTACTCAAGCCGTCTTTCCAAAAAATGCTGTACATAATGGCCATTAGTCGATAACTACAACATTACCACATCATAGTATTAGGTTGATTCATAATAAATCGGACAAATGGTAGTGATGATTTCTAGAGATCATAACTCAGTAACGAATTAACGAAAATGGACGCGCGAGGTACCGTTGAAATGAGTATGAAAAGCTCTTCAAAGTACCGTAAAATAATCACTCCAAAGTAAATTCGTTCCGCCACAATGCCGCACGATTTCAAGCGGTCCAGAGACCACATCCGCAACATCATACTATTTATATCGCTATCTGGCCAGGAACCCGCGGATATCGGCAGACGTCTGATAGAAGTTCACAAGGAGCATGCCCCCGGCAGAAGTACACTGTAGTTGTAGCATTCGAAGTTTGCGTCAGGCGACTATTCCATCGAAGACGAAAACCGCGGTTGGTGGAGCGTACACGGCGTAGAGTACTGGGAGCTGCTCGATGAAGGTATCACAGTATCCGCCGACGTCTACGTTCGTCAATTACGAGAATTGAAGGCCAATGTCCAAAGTTCGCTACGGCGGCGGTCGCATGTCTACTTCCAGCACGACAACGTGTCTACTTCCACAGACCGCACTTCGCAAGATCGACCAAGGCCGAGCTGCTGTCGTACAGTTGGACCGTACTTCTATACCCACCGTACTCCCCAGACCTGGCCCCTTCAGATTTCCACCTTTTCTCCCACAGCCAACGCCACCTGGACGGCCAAAACTTCAAAACTCGCGACGAGGTCAAGGCGGCACTCGGCAACTTCTTCGAGCTCCAGCTTCCGGCCTTCTGGAGCAAGGGCATCCATGATCTGCCTATACCGTGGCAGAAGGTCATCGATAAAGATGGAGTATATTTCAAGTGAATCCCTGTTGTCGTAAAAAAGTTGTACGACAATGATTAAAATTGGTCAATTTGTCCGATTTATTATGAATCAACCTAATAATTATGATTATCGATTGACAGCTTTGCCTTCTGGTTATAATGATAGCCGCGTCGCTCGATTGCGAGACTGTAAAAAATTAGCTTTTTGATGACTTGGAAAGATTAACTCATAAAGCTCGATGAGTTGCTCTGAAAATATATACTTATAGGAAGACTGAATAAAGACGAACCGAGTCATAGTGATAAAAACGAAAAAAGGCGGGTCCGCATTTGCCGTGTTTTTTCAAAACTTACAGGGTTAAGCCTCCGTCCCCTCCGTCGAGGAATGCTTAACGGGGGAGGGGGGGTCGTACTTGGTCTGCTAGGAGGAGGGGTCGTAATCGTTGAGGTAGACAGTGATCAACAAAACTTTTCAGGCCGAGGGTCCAAAGTGTAAGGCTAATTCCACCTAATCATCATGGAAACCTCATGCACGGCCCGATCCACAACGGAACCGGTCAATGCTAGTAGCCCTTTCGTTGGTACGCCGATACCGAAGCCACGTACACAGACACCTCCGAAATTCACTGATTAACCGTGGAAAGCGATATCTATAAACGGGTACCGCCGTGGATGGACACTCCAGAAACAATGGGATGAAAACGAAAAATTAGTTGATATGGACTTCTTTCATATCTTACTACGATTGCAAGTATGTAATCTGGTGTTAGCGGCCACTATGTGGTCCGAAAAAGCGTTTGTATTCATTGATAATGTGGACGAAATCTGATTGGCTGATTGGGCGAAGGGAGGAGGGCGAAGGCGATGCGGCCGGCTGGAGCGATCGGGATGCGCTTTCGCAAACAGAGCGTCGCAGACCCTTTTCTGATTAGCTGATTGTCTTTTTCTGTGTTTTTGATTTTTGCTGCTTACCCGTGAAGTTCGCGACTGTTTCTTCTCTATTCTTCTTTTTTTCCATTATTACTCACTTGTTGTCTTCGCTCGTCTGCAGTCAACGATAGGATGCCTTTCAAGTTTTTTGTTAAGTTTGCACGCTGTTTTTGCGCATTGATTACCTGAATACATGCCAGTGGAAGAGTCGTCCGGGCCACCCGTCCATTGACGGAATGGTCGTCCACGTCGAGAATCAGTCGTGGGAGAGGGGTTCAATTTTCAAATTTTGGTCATTTACTTCTATTTTTCCTTCACCGTAGTATTACTGATCATCTCGCCCGTCATATTCGCCATTTTTTTTCGCATATCGTCCGATCTTTCTCTGAGACTGCCTTTGAGGATATCAGAAGATCGCAATTTTGGGCGGCAAGACCTGCCGTAACGCTTGTAGTTTGATAAGTTACAGACATTGCACACACGACACATTATTAAGACGTCTAGCGTGAATTCAATGGATTTTTATTACGAGCACCTTTTTCTCAGCCTTTCGCTTACTCTTTCATTCATTGTTTCACCTGTGCTACTGTATGCTGTTGCATTTGTTTCACATCATCATGAATAAATGAAATACACCCTATGAGACAACAAGTGACATCTCCCACAACGAGCAACTCGGAAAGGTGATGGAGAGATGCGCGGGAGATGCGAATACAGACCTCAGTGTCACTCTTTCGAATCTGGGTTTCTCTACTGCCGATTGTCGCTCTTAACTTCAAATGTTCGTTTCAAAACGATCACTTCTCATCTTCCTCTTTCTCGTGACCCCTCCTAGTTACAGCCCGCTTTACTGGCTAGACAGTCCTTAAAAACTGATTGAACTCTTCCCCCTCCTCGTTTCCCGGCGAACCGCAATTCCCATTTTCACCATAACCACATGTAACGTCGTCCTTTGACAAGCACGTCTGTCGTAGGGACTGTTCCTAACAAAATGCCGTTTGATATTGTAATTAGAAATAATCAAAACGCTTTTCTTGTAGGACGCTAACAATAAGACAGACATTTTCGTCAAAGCTGTTTTGTTCTTGTTGAGGACTGATTTACGCGCAGCATATCGCTTTTGGTTACAATAATCCACAGTTTGCTTACTGAGTACTGCTGCTACTTGGGCTATCACTTTCTCAATTTCTTTACATTCAAGATTTCCTTTTTAAAAGTAGAAAAACAAGATTGAAAGTCATCATTTTCAAGCAACAAACATAATGCTCTTGTTGTAAGAACATGCATAAGCAAGGGAATTTTTTAAATGTTTCTTCTATAAACAGCTTATCAGTTGACTTTTAAAGATATCTGTGAAAATGATAAAATCTTCTTTCCATTCGAGGCCTTTTCTTGCTTGGAAGTCGTCCATGATGCTGGTCTCACTTTCACTAAGGCCACGTAAAGAACGGTTGTAGTCACAATCGAGGCAGCAAGGCAGTAGAAAACATGGGACCACTGTAATAACTTGGCCTCTATCCTAAGAAGTACAAGTTTCAAAAGTTAAGTGGCTGAAGGGTTATTCCAAAAACACTGCTCTAATGCTCCGGTTTGGGATACAGATAGCGAAGGGGTTAAGAAAATAGGCTCGTCATCACTCTTACTTCCACAGGATTTGCCCCTTTTCTCGGTGCAAAGCATGCAAGGAACTTCAAGTTCGTTGAAGATGTTTGCGTTGGCTTTGGATAGGAAGGGCTACAATCACGAAATCTCGTCACGAGAAGTGTGCGAAAATTGCGCAAAAATCAACTCTGAATAACCAGACGGGGCTAACGCAAGCAGTAACACCCGGAGCTAGACATCATCAGAAATCTACATAGCATCTCGGGCCGGGAGAATGAAAATTCCATACTTTTCTCGAGCAGCTCCTAAACTATAAATTTGACGGAATACACAGTTAAAAGCCGGCACGATTACGAGTAAAAAAAGAGGTGTGGCGCATTTTACTGATGGGTTAAGAGAGGCCGAGATATTCAGGCGACTGAGGTCACATCAAAGCTAAATCGTCCCTTGTTGAAGTCCTGGTAACTTCTACTTTCAGACTCTTGTGAGCTATCCTGAACTCTTGCAATCTTTCCATGTAATCTTTTATTACGTATGGTAGGAGGGGCTGGAGAAAACGGAGAACGTACCTGCTCTTTGGTGTTATCTGGTACCATTAAGTGTATTGTTCCAGGTATGAGGATTTGAACGAAACCAGCGATGAACATATTGAAGTTTAGAGCAATGTGAGCATATTGAGCACCAATCTGATTTATGTTTGTAATACCTTTAAGCTTCATTCATGTGCCTTTATAAAGGGTAAGTTTCGCAAAATATGAATTTAAAGACGCGAGGGTTCACCCAATAGGTAGAATTGGAATTGGGCTTAAATCTACACGCTTCTTAGAAAATGAAGTTTTGACTGCCTGTGGTCTGCACGGGCGAAGGTGGTGTGGTGGCGGGTGACGAGCACTCCCACTCTCATTGTGCGGAAATCAAAACTCCCACCAACATCCGCCAAGCTTTCCATCGGGCCAGGATCAGTGAATTGGCATCAGACTCATCTGGGAGGATTGAAGCACTGACTTGTGCATCGGCTGGCCCCACAAGTCATTGTATAGGCCAAATACTTCACCTGCCACCACAGTTCTGATAGAATGCGTGGCGCATTCCATAGAAGGGATTAATTACCGCCAAAAATTCCAAAATGGTTTGCTCAATGACAGCAGTAGCAATAGTTTGCCTTGTCGAGAAGACGAAATGGGTTGAATGCGAAAGAAAGCCATGGATGCAGGGATGCGCAGTCGTTGGTTTAATTAACACCGCCCTACACTGACAGGAAAATTTCCTTTAGCTAACTGTTCCTACAAGTTGCATTTGCCATATATGTACAGGGGGTGCCAAAAAAAGTAATTCTGCCCACGGCTCACATCTCCCAATTATACAAAACATAGGGAAACGAAAGAAATGAGTATTGGGGCAAAATATTCCCGAAATGTTCCTCTAAAAGTAGGAACAAGCTGAGACTCACTACTTTCATTTTCATAAAAATATAGAACCTTTAAGCGGCGCAGTCGGGCTTCGGAGCACTTACGGTATCAAGGTCCCCTTAAAACAGTGGAGCCGGGTTCCATGGTAGGTCTTTTGTGTTAAGCTTACTAAGGATTGACCCTTCGTTCATGGAAGTTACAGAGCTCCTGCTGCTTGGACAAGGCTGCTATGATCCGAAGTATCATTTTCATGCCCAAATCCGCCTCCGGAGGGGTTTCAATGGTAAGTGCACGTTTTGGCTCTTAGAAACGAAGGGTGCTGGGAACCCGGAAAAAACGGGATCCTAAAGAACACCACCCAGTATGAATCCTCTTGGGTACCCAGAGTGAACGGACCTCAGCAAGGTTGTGAACGAGGGCGACGAAATTTCGGATTTTGCCCAGTTGAGGTGACACATCTTGTTCACTATTTCCTCGCTCCCGTTCCTGCCCGTGCAGAAGGCTGCCACGGAGTATAGTGATAGAGAGAGGTCTGCTCTTGAATCTGTGGATGTGAATACCTCGACAGAATTTGTTGTAGTTCGACTAAAGTGGGGTGAAGGTGGACGAGACAAAATTACTTTTTTTTGGCACCCCCTGTATAACCTACAGATCTCACAAATGTCTGCGTTATCCGTTCAATCGTCGGAGATGCACAGCATGGATAACACATCCACAGTGAGGACAATCACGACTTATTTTTGGCTGCTTCATTTCGTCTTTTTTATTGCCACGTTTCTCGAAACCACTAGTTTCGCTGCCGAGTGTGTATCGCATTTGCTGCCTTCAAACTCATGGGCAGTATAATCAAAAAATGCTGAGGAGGCGGTTTCCCATGAAAAACGTTAATCTTTGCAGTCTTCGTCCATTTAAATTCGTCGATTTCATTCTCTTTGAGAAAATAGAAAAGCTCGCAGCACAGATACGCGTTTCAGATTCCTAACAGCAATTTGATAGTCGAATAGACAAGATTTTGTGAATAACCAAAAAAGTACTCACGATCTGTATGGTTCTGCTGCATATGACTGGTACGAAAAAGTGTAGAGAAGCGAATAGCATGTTGAAAGCCAGCGAAACTACACGATTATCGATCTGAGATAATAAAAATTTTTGTTATAGTTGATACTACCACATCAATCAATGACTCTCAGAAGCAACTGTCTTTGAAGGGAATTTCATTAACGAACGTTTTTCGAAAAAGTCAGCCATATTCTGCAGAAGCAATCAAACATCTTACAAGAACTCGTGATGACCCCTGTAAAGGCCGACATCTGTGGCCAAACTGGCTCTATTGAGCCGCTGTTTAACAAGTATATAACGTGGCACAAGAAGCAGATGTGTAGTGACAGGTAGCGCGCACTCCCACTCCCGTGGTGCGAAGATCAATCCTGGACCAAGGCTCGCTCAAGCCAGCCAAGCTTTCAATCCCTCCGGGGTCGGCAAATTGGTACCAGACTCGTCTGGGGGATGAAAGCACTGACTTGTACATCAGCTGGTCACAGCAATTCATTGTATAGGGCAAATCGCACTCGTTTGCTAACACGATTCTGAATGAAACCAGAATGCGTGGCGCATTCCACAGTAGGAATTGATCAACGGTAAAAGTTTTATCCCTTTTCCTTTTATACATTTGAAGCATTCTTCTATAACGGAGTGAGTGCACGGAGAAGGCATTACATTGTGGACGATGTAGTACTGGGTGCTATGGGTTAATGCCCAGTCAGGGGTGGTCCACTTTTTCTGATTAGCTCTTTCAGAGATGATAGTAAGTACCACGCAACGAGGATGGAAGAAGTAGTGACGGAGCTCAGCACATGGTTCATGACGGCCCAGATCTGTGATGCTTCGTTGTTCCGTGTCATCACCGCCCCATCAGCCCCTTCTGGAGGAGAGGCATGTCGGAATATTTCTTTAAAACCATACTAGATTGCTTTGCAAGCGCCTTGTAGCAGAGAGCGGGCTACTCCGGGAGTGGAGGATTCTTGGACATGGAATGGGGTCGTATTTGACTGGACTGGACGGGAGAGGAGGTCGTATATGCAAAGGTCAGCGATAAGCACCAGAATCTAAATTTCTTTCTCAGGCGAGAAGAAAAGGAATGTCACATCAAATCCGTGTGAGGAAATGTGAAATAAATATCTCTTTGCTTCAGGAAAAATACATAGAATAAACACAATAAAATAACACAAAACAATAAAACTCTGTGCAACTATACAATCCGGCATTAGTTCGTGGTATCAAAAAGTTTATAAAGGGGTCGTGGTTGGTTCCGTAGGGAGGGGCGGTCGTCGTGAGGTGGCATTTTTCTCGACACCTGGGAGTGCCTTGCCAGAAAGTTCGCCACATTCAATTTTCAGGATTCAAATATGGTAGACATATCTCTGTCCTTTATATCATTGCGGAGACACAGAGTCTCACGGCTACGTCCTTCCGCCGGCACCGCAAACAATGAAGGCGGCGTCATGAATATCTTTTGTGGCTAGAGGCGTTCGCATACTAAGATAACAGGGGACTTTTGGGATGACCGATTCACTCCCAGATTCGAGGATAATTTCGACTTTGTGAAGGAATTATACCCATTCAGACTTACGAAGCCGACAAGAAAAATTGACAATGCACTGATACTCTCCAGTAGAACCAATGGTGCAGCAAGTCTCCATTTTTGGCTCAGACCAAACCCGTAATCTTAAATTAATTTTGTTAATGAAATGAACTCAGGAAGATGCTTTCTAATATACCTATGGACTTTCCAACGGCTACTTTCACGAAAATAGCAAAAAGCATTGGAATAGCTGAGAAGTAACCGGTTTCTCGTATGGAATAATGAAGAACCTACAAATACATAACTCATATGAAAAAATATAACTAGAATTCTGATGCAGCCAACTTTCTTGAAAATGTGATCACCCCTGCCTTTAGGGCCATCCCACCGTCTGGACAGTCCCTCTACAAAGATGTGCACAAGAGGCAGTTTCCCATGTCAATATTTTTACTTGCAATCAGCTGACAGACGCGAATTCGCACAGGATTTTTCCACTTTCGAAACGAAGATTAAATCTCTCGTAAGTCTTCTTGCACGGGCACCCATCGGGATGCGACAGCCAGTCGGCGACTTTCACTGTAAAACCCCCGTATACTCGTCCTCCATCTTTTCTCCTCTTATTGGAATGTCAACGGAGGTATTCCTATTGCTGCAAGCTGATATGCTACCAAATACAACACCGCAAGGGAACTGAAGGTCTGAAACTGTCACAGACAATCCACATGTGTTGCATCGCCTTCTAGTTCCAGGTGTGTTCCCATAGAACAGAAAAATCGTTGCGACGTCAGGCATGGGACGTGATAGTGTGAGCTGTGCACGTTCTATTGAATGGGTCCTCAAGCAATGATGGGGCTTTTTGCGTCATTCTAGGCGTAAGGCCGCCTCCTAATTGGCGCTCGCAGGGCGTAGCTGCATTCACAGACAGCGACGCAGAGCGGCACGGGGTTGTGCAGAAACGACGCAGGCACGAGAGTGAATGGCACACGCGAAGACGCAGAAACGCAGAAAGCCGCCGCCACGCTCTGCAGCCGGCACCACAAAGCATGAACGCGGTCTAATGACCGATACTCGACTAGTACGCCGCCCCTATCTCGCATCATTTCGTCGCGCGTCGAACGCGGCCACGCGATTTTTCTGTCCTAATGGCGCACACACCCTCTAGTTATTGCACCAATAAGCTGCAACTATTTGAGAGAAGTGTTCCACTGAAGAGTGCTGTGTGGTACTCCCCTTTCCGTATTATTATGTGAATCATCAGAAGCATTTTGCACTCACCTGTTTTATAAATGTTGGACTGTATAGCTGATAGATAATCATTCCGATATAATAACCAATAAACATTACTAAACTTGTCCAAATTGAGACATCGCTCAGTAGATCACGATATGGCACAGCTCCAACTTCTTCCAGCTTCTTACGTCCAGTAATGATCATTACCACCTCCTCATCAGAAACAAATCTGAACTTGAAACTTTGGTCACATGAGGATTCACGGTGTGATAAGCTTGATTAGGATGATGAAGGAAGCATCAAGCTGGTTACTATTTGCCTGATACTATGATTTTGGGAAGACAGTCGAAAAACAAGGCAGTGTTCTTACCCTCCCAGATGAGTCTGATAGCAATTTCCGCATGGATTGGCTTGAGATGCGGGAATTGTTCTCTGTACCATGAGGGTGAGGGTGTATGCCACCTGCCATTACACCATCTTCGCCCGTTCGCGCGAGCTCGACTTCATACATATATAGTGAGAGGAAATGGATAATATGAAATGATAAACTAAAAAATCTTATAGCGAACTCGGCGTGTTCCCATAGACCGCATTCATAGCCAACGTTTTGGTAATCCTAGCGAATGGCATGTTGGCGGATTCGCGATTTTGAATGGCGCCACCAGCACAAATCGTGGATGAGCCAACCCATCGAATCCCCAAATCGCAAATGTCCGATGCGCTCATTTTCTCGGCCGATACGTATCTTTAACATAACGCTGACCTTCCAAAAATCTCACTCAGTTGATATGAACGTGACCTTACGACAAAATTTCGTACCTCGGCGAGCGGTGTGCGTCGCGATGGGTGCGAGCTGGATGCATCTGTACTTGGGTCCTGTTACGAGTACACGATAATGTTGGTGGCGCCGTACGCAGTTGCTGTGGACTCTCTTTGAGGCGCAAATACAATGGATCGTCAAGGTGGAAGGTCGTGTAAAAAATATTCTGCCACATCTACTTTGCGCGAAGGGGCGAGGCACGGGGTGACTATGCACATCCCTCAATCTCGTTCTCTATAACTGTTTTCTCTGAAGACAACAGCGGAACAAACTTTCTAGGAGGATAGCAGTTATATGAACCAATTGTCTGAGTAATTTATGTCACAGGGCAAAGGCCACAGGCTCTCACAGGGTCGTAGGCCTAGGTCAAACCATGTGTCTCAACCTACACCCAGAGCGACAACTACCACATTGAATTTCCATTAATGAGAATGCATGCCTTGGCTTTCGGCAAGCGGGGATGTACCTGTGAAAAGACTGTCTAGATACAATGGTGAATTTTTGTAAACAATTTTACCTGTTGGATTTGACATCCTGAGTGTAAATAAAGGCAAATATCAGAGTGAACGTCAATGTTAGAAAAGCCAATACGTAATACGTTGCCTGAATATTAATGAATACTATTGAGTGATGGTAAAAATCATTTTTTTTTCATAAATTGTCAAGTCATGGCACCAAGCGGAGTATCTTTACTTCGCCATCACTTTGTTCTTTCGTAGTGCTATTATCGGAGCGAGAGGGTGGGAGGGAGGGGAGGGGGGAGCGGCATCTCACGATGAACATTGTTTCTACCCAAGCTCAAAAGGGAAAAAGTATCCTTTCTTTCTTCCACTACAATTCAGGAAAAAACTATGCGCCTGAATGTGCAGATTGACCCCTCGAAAATCCTTTCAAGATACTAAGATGCGCAACTTATTACGAGATGCTCCACCCCCTCCTCCAGTGCGATAGCACCCTTTATGTTGTTCTGCCAACGCTGTCTTCATATTGGGCTCCAGCAGATATTTAGATTTTCGACATAAAACTATCAGTGACGTTAAATGTTTGAAAAATTGATTGCCTACCGGGCCACCACAACAAACTTATAGAAATCGTTTTGTTTTCCATTCTCGGCTTTTTGAATTGTGAACACCAGAACACTTTAGGATTTACGCTGCATCATTTGCATTGACAGCATAAATTATGGTACACCTACACTGGAAGGCTGAAAAAGCATTTGCAGCGAGAAAATGTGAATGAAGCAGAGAAATACTTTGCTGGGAGCCGATATTCAATGCTAGCAACCCCTTTGGGTAAAGTGCACCTAATTCCACTTTAAGAAAGCAAAAGCTTCGATATTACAAGTCTTCAGGAGGTGAGAATATATTAGGGCCGTGTTCATACTTTGAGATGTCGGCGGCAGGGGGTGACTGCGTGTCTCTGCGTCACCTGTGCCACCATGCTTCATTGCTTGCGCCGTCACTGAACTTCCTCGGTGCCACTCTGCCTCGCTGCCTGTGAACACAGTCACGCCCCACCGGCGCAAAGTATGAACGGCCTAACCGTGAAAGGATACAAGAGGAATCCAAATAGGCCATGAATGGCACCACTTACATTGAAAGGTTTCTAAATTCTCAATTTCTTTCTTTCCAAGAATTTTTGAGAGGCTTGACGACAGCATCCGTCTATGGCTAAACTTTTATGTGAAGTGTGATGCGTTCGATTGCGTACCACTGCCACGTATCATATGTAGATATGTGCGACTGATGTGCCACATCATAGACCTCGTTCCTACGAAAATCAACGGAACCAATTCCATTTCTCAAATTTGTGTTTCACTTTATTTCGTTTTTCCTCACAGACTACTTGGCACCTACCCTTTTTTCAGAGCTCGGACTCAAACTATCGCTTTAAAGACAATGGTGGGGGTAACGCGAACACCGAGAACTCTCAAAGTGAGTCAATCAAATGGAAGCTACGGGTCTACGGAGACTATGTGTGGCGAAATCCCCGATGAAAAGGAAAGCCCCGCAAATGCTGCCACGTGTTTTAACGTGGCCCGCCTCTTTCTATAGCGTGGTCCTCCCTTTCGGAATCAAGTTGGAAAGGGGTCATACACCTCGGATTTTCTATCGTTTCATTTTGCTGCTTCTTCGCTTTCGTACTATTAAGCTCCTTAATTTCATCCTGAGCAATCTTTTCATAGCTGGTCCGAGCTATCAGCTACCCCTACCACTCATCTTTTATAATATCAAAATGATATTAGCAGTGGCGCGCCAGCGCGCGTTCAACTTGTTCATTCGCGTCCATCATTAACTAACCTCCCATCCAAAAGAGGATGCGCACATTTCTCCACCAAGAATTTTCGTAAATAACGGACCGAGCTGAAAAGCAGAGATTTTGACTCGCATTAAGACAACGGTGCAAGTGACGTACCTGAGATGCTGACAGTAACAGTGAGAAAAATAATGACTTCTCCTTTTCTTGTGCCCAAACAAGAACCACTTCATTAGAAAAATGAAGATGACTGGCTTGGCCAAAACCCTTGAAAAGAATGAAAGAATAATTATAATAGATGACCAAGTTTGTCAATTAATGATGGTATGCAACCGATAAGATCCCACTGCAAGAAAACGGGAAGCTAACGAAGGCCACAATCCAATGCTGTCGAATAGTGGATAGAACGCAGAGGAAAATGTGGAAATTAGTCCATAAATAAGAATAAGAATCCTGAAATTATTTATTTCAATGAGCCAAGCATGACTAGAGGAGAACTTAAGTAGTACTTGTAAATCTGTGAACTGTATGGCTGAGCTCCTTCGATGACAAGGCTCAATGCCCCCACTTTCATGATTCAGGGTTATGTCCCGGCTTGATGCCGTCAGGGCCAATCACATTTTCTTTCCTTTCAAAGAAGAGGAGTTGTTTCTACTATGAGGGGCCCAGCATGGACTTATACGTACAGTAGCGCTCAAAAGTCTTCGGCCAAATGGTTTTTTACTTGGGTTTTTCACTTGTATTTTTTTCCGACTGGACCCATCTTAGTATGTTATACTTGGAGACACTACATACTAAATATACTATTTTGGCGCTCAACGGTGTAAGTTACGTGGTCAAATGCAATTTTTTGTTTTTGGAGTGCCATTCCTATGCCGTCCCGCTGTGCCGCTGTCATCAAAAGTCGTTGTCTTTTCACAAAATAATGATGCTCCCTGAGGCCTGCTCGTTTTGATCTTGTAAAGAAAGCCGATTTCCTTGAACAAGCCTTTTACTTTTTTTTTCAGTGGTCTTGTAGTGAATTCTTGTAAAAACCATGAAAAGTGTCAAGCGGCACTCAAGTAGAAGGAAATGTTGGCAATAGGTTCAGGCACCACATGGTAAAATTTTGTCAAATTTGGTCAAGTAGAAAAAAAGTTATAACAAAAAAGTTTTGGCCGAAGACTTTTGAGCGTTACTGTACATATAACTTAGGTGGCTCAAAATGAGTCAGTGTACGGACTATTTAGTAATTTTGAGTGAGAGAGAAATACGTGGCCCACTACAGAAAGACCTGCCAACCCCGAATGCTTCACCTTTCTCTTCTTTATTCAAAAATTGTAGCAGTGACTTGTGATTCATGTACAGGTGAAGGTCTTCACAAAGTGCTGAAGTGCATATATGATGTACGGCTGTCCTTTAGAGAGTACAGGGCAAAATGCTCACAGCTTATGTTGGCACTGTCCTTTATAGAGTACAGGGCAAAATGCTCACAGCTTATGCTCCCTTATGACCAGCTCATCGAAGACCAAGCGAGGATTCGGTATCCCCTTTTTCACACATCCTCTTTTGTTATGCGCCATGCCTAATTCCAATGAAGTGTAGTGGCATTTTTTTCTGCGATATAGCATATACAAAGTTTTAAAAACTGGCCGAGGTACACCTCAGGGCTTCAATCCTCCCAGACAAGCTTGCAGTCTTGATTTTGGCTTACTTGAGCTGGTACGGGCATATGGGGACATAGTTCCTTGTCCATGCCAGGGCCGGGAGCCACACATTACCTGACCAACTCCATATTGTTGACTCATGACCGTACCTAGTGTCATACTTGTAAACCCAGTGAAGTGGAATCGGTCCCAGGCACATGCCAATTGCAGTCGCTGTAAACATCCATGCTTTTGCAACTGGTTGCGCAAGGTAGTAGTCTGCAAAGAGAATGGATCGCTCAGGTCAGAAATCAACGATTAATTGAATTCCAATATATTTCACTGATCAATGAACTGCAAAAATTGATCATAGCATAATCATTAAAATGCAAAATGCGCAAAACAAACCAGTTCTTGTGTTGTTTTCGGGAACCTGGCAGATAACAGTAAATCCGAATACAATACGATTACTGTAGATGAAGGTGATCGAAAGTGTCGATATTAATAAAATCACATAGCGAAAATAATTCATCACATATATTTGGATATAGCCGACTGGGGCTATTCCAGATTTGAATTGGGATTCTGGTTTGTCAGATGAGAAACTCGGAGGCTTTCACTGCAATGATAAAATTACACAAGAAATAATATAATCAAAGAACTCACACATCGAGAATTTCAAAATAAGCATCGAAGGTTGTTGAGTGTTGTAAAGAAACGAAGGTTACCAAGCTGCAAGGAGCTCAGGACCGAACAGTTCGTTTCAGGATGCGCCATGCACCTGTTTCCATTACCAACGAGAGCAAGCCGAAATTTCGGCCGATGTTCTGAGGACTATGTAGAAAGCATGATCACCCGTCAAATTGGCGCATAAGTTTTGCTACACTTCCAAAAATTCTTCTGGTTTCGCAACCTTCGCACTTTATTGGGCACTGTTACCTGAGTGCCCTAGAGCGTGCTCCGACGGCTCCACAAGTAGTACATGGCGTTTCCTCGCTCACTGGTAGCAGAAATCGGCGCGTATTAAAAACACTATATTGCAAAATGTGATTGTTCTGCAAGTGTCTTCATATTACGACTATTGTTGTCCACCTTCTCCACCCATGCTCTGAATAAGATGATATCTTAGGAGGTTGGTCTGTTTCACCTCCCTCCATGCGATAAAAAAGGCCAACAACTACTCTACCCATACAACAACTGGCAGAATACCAAATTTTAATTGCTCCCAGAAGTGAGAGCAGTTTGAGCGCCTCATCATCTCATTGAGTCAGACAAGCAGCAGTATGAGTGGTTCGGAATCTTTGTCGTGCTGTACTTCATTGGCAGAAGGCTTGCGAGACATAAGTACTGGTGGTAGAAGATGGGTACACTGCCCTAACCGTAAAAAAGGATGCCACTAGCAAAGTAATTAGTGGAGAACCATCTCCGCTGGTGGCAATAGATGAATTACACGACCGTCTTCTGCTCCAGGCCATCTCCAGAATGCCGCAATCAGAACTGTACCACCCAGTGCTCCTGTGATGACTATGGTTTGTGCTGAACACCTCTAACACTTGATTTCATCATTCTCCCAAAAGTAGCTTATTTGTCTTACATTATGGTCACAAACACTGGCCTGCCGCAACGATAACGCGGAAAAGATGAAAAAGCTAAGTCCTGAAGTTCGGCTTCATCTTACCTATTCTCTCATACCAGGATCTTCTATAAGCCACTTAATAGTGTTCTGAACATTATATAAAAAGTGAGAAGTTTGACTATCTGGCCCCACTCGAGTTGTGTACCTATGGAAAGGTCGAATCGTGAAAATCCGGGCAGGGTACATCGTACAGCAACCCAGTCATTGGCGGAAAGAGGTAGAAGACAGTATATTCCCTGCATGTCCAAAAGTTCAAAGTTATAAACACTGGAAAAATGTCAAATGCGTCGCAAAATTTATGCACCAACCTAAAATACTATTAAAGCAGACTTCCCATATTTTCATATACATATTGCACTACTTTATGAGAAAAGCTGACACCATTCCTTTGGTGAAAATATCTAGGGCATATGTGAATTAATCAACCTTAGCTATTATGCATGTGACCATTAGCTGCTAGCAGCATGGCGAGAACCTCAAGCATCGACCTGTGATGCTTAGCCGTGGAAACAAATTAAGATAGGGACGGTGCAGTAGTTTTTGAGCATGTTATTCTGTTCTATGTATAAACAAGATTCAAGACGGAACATTTACAACAACCCAAATGTCAGAAAACCTTATTCACTTGCAACTATAAATAATTATAGAGAGAAAAGAAGTATTTCAAAGAGCGTGCAGTAAATTGTAGTGATTGTAAAGAATTTAAGAGAGGATAGAAAAAGACATTTCATGTCATGAAAATTAAATGGAGAAAAAGTGTCTAGCACGAAAGTGACATGGCTGTTGAAGAGATTTGAAAATGAAGGGAAAATATGCACGCACTGCAGGTGATCACATTTCCACAACCACTGCAGCACATGAATAATGTGCCTCAACCTACGTGGGCACAACGGTGAAAAATGCACATAACTGAGCCTGGGCTACAGCCGAAGCGGTCGGCTACGAAACTATCGACTCGCTGGTCAGCAGGCCGCATCGTTTCTATATTCTGACTTCACAGAGACAAGGAAGGTTCTGGGGAATTGGCAGAAATCCTGACCACTGAGCGGATCGAACGCCCAACCTTTCGATCTGGAGTCGAACGCGCTACCATTGCGCCAAGCGGTGACACTCCAAAAATACCGACGCCTTTCTAAAGTAACTGTGTACTTGTTGAATAGCAACCCGCATCACTTCTACATCCCGACTCCACAGAGTAAAGGAAGGTTCTGGGGAGTTGGCAAAAATCCTGACCACTGAGCGGATCGAACGCCCAACCTTTCGATCTGGAGTCGAACGCGCTACCATTGCGCCAAGCGGTCACACTCCAAAAACACCGACGCCTTTCTAAAGTAACTGTGTACTTGTTGAATAGCAACCCGCATCACTTCTACATCCCGACTCCACAGAGTAAAGGAAGGTTCTGGGTAGTTGGCAAAAATCCTGACCACTGAGCGGATCGAACGCCCAAGCTTTCGATCTGGAGTCGAATGCGCTGCCATTGCGCCAAGCGGTCAGACTCCAAAAACACCGACGCCTTTCTAAAGTAACTGTGTACTTGTTGAATAGCAACCCGCATCACTTCTACATCCCGACTCAACAGAGTCAAGGAAGGTTCTGGGGAGTTGGCAAAAATCCTGACCACTGAGCGGATTGAACGCCCAACCTTTCGATCTGGAGTCGAACGCGCTACCATTGCGCCAAGCGGTCACACTCCAAAAACACCGACGCCTTTCTAAAGTAACTGTGTACTTGTTGAATAGCAACCCGCATCACTTCTACATCCCGACTCCACAGAGTTCCACAGAGTAAAGGAAGGTTCTGGGGAGTTGGCAAAAATCCTGACCACTGAGCGGATCGAACGCCCAACCTTTCGATCTGGAGTCGAACGCGCTACCATTGCGCCAAGCGGTCACACTCCAAAAACACCGACGCCTTTCTAAAGTAACTGTGTACTTGTTGAATAGCAACCCGCATCACTTCTACATCCCGACTCCACAGAGTCAAGGAAGGTTCTGGGGAGTTGGCAAAAATCCTGACCACTGAGCGGATCGAACGCCCAACCTTTCGATCTGGAGTCGAACGCGCTACCATTGCGCCAAGCGGTCACACTCCAAAAACACCGACGCCTTTCTAAAGTAACTGTGTACTTGTTGAATAGCAACCCGCATCACTTCTACATCCCGACTCCACAGAGTAAAGGAAGGTTTTGGGGAGTTGGCAAAAATCCTGACCACTGAGCGGATCGAACGCCCAACCTTTCGATCTGGAGTCGAACGCGCTACCATTGCGCCAAGCGGTCACACTCCAAAAACACCGACGCCTTTCTAAAGTAACTGTGTACTTGTTGAATAGCAACCCGCATCACTTCTACATCCCGACTCCACAGAGTAAAGGAAGGTTTTGGGGAGTTGGCAAAAATCCTGACCACTGAGCGGATCGACCGCCCAACCTTTCGATCTGGAGTCGAACGCGCTACCATTGCGCCAAGCGGTCACACTCCAAAAATACCGACGCTTTTCTAAAGTAACTGCGTACTTGTTGAATAGCAACCCGCATCACTTCTACATCCCTACTCCACAGAGTAAAGGAAGGTTCTGGGGAGTTGGCAAAAATCCTGACCACTGAGCGGATCGAACGCCCAACCTTTCGATCTGGAGTCGAACGCGCTACCATTGCGCCAAGCGGTCACACTCCAAAAACACCGACGCCTTTCTGAAGTAACTGTGTACTTGTTGAATAGCAACCCGCATCACTTCTACATCCCGACTCCACAGAGTCAAGGAAGGTTCTGGGGAGTTGGCAAAAATCCTGACCACTGAGCGGATCGAACGCCCAACCTTTCGATCTGAAGTCGAACGCGCTACCATTGCGCCAAGCGGTCACACTCCAAAAACACCGACGCCTTTCTAAAGTAACTGTGTACTTGTTGAATAGCAACCCGCATCACTTCTACATCCCGACTCCACAGAGTCAAGGAAGGTTCTGGGGAGTTGGCAAAAATCCTGACCACTGAGCGGATCGAACGCCCAACCTTTCGATCTGGAGTCGAACGCGCTACCATTGCGCCAAGCGGTCACACTCCAAAAATACCGACGCCATTCTAAAGTAACTGTGTACTTGTTGAATAGCAACCCGCATCACCTCTACATCCCTACTCCACAGAGTAAAGGAAGGTTCTGGGGAGTTGGCAAAAATCCTGACCACTGAGCGGATCGACCGCCCAACCTTTCGATCTGGAGTCGAACGCGCTACCATTGCGCCAAGCGGTCACACTCCAAAAACACCGACGCCTTTCTAAAGTAACTGTGTACTTGTTGAATAGCAACCCGCATCACTTCTACATCCCGACTCCACAGAGTAAAGGAAGGTTTTGGGGAGTTGGCAAAAATCCTGACCACTGAGCGGATCGAACGCCCAACCTTTCGATCTGGAGTCGAACGCGCTACCATTGCGCCAAGCGGTCACACTCCAAAAATACCGACGCCATTCTAAAGTAACTGTGTACTTGTTGAATAGCAACCCGCATCACCTCTACATCCCTACTCCACAGAGTAAAGGAAGGTTCTGGGGAGTTGGCAAAAATCCTGACCACTGAGCGGATCGAACGCCCAACCTTTCGATCTGGAGTCGAACGCGCTACCATTGCGCCAAGCGGTCACACTCCAAAAACACCGACGCCTTTCTAAAGTAACTGTGTACTTGTTGAATAGCAACCCGCATCACTTCTACATCCCGACTCCACAGAGTAAAGGAAGGTTCTGGGGAGTTGGCAAAAATCCTGACCACTGAGCGGATCGAACGCCCAACTTTTCGATCTGGAGTCGAACGCGCTACCATTGCGCCAAGCGGTCACACTCCAAAAATACCGACGCTTTTCTAAAGTAACTGCGTACTTGTTGAATAGCAACCCGCATCACTTCTACATCCCTACTCCACAGAGTAAAGGAAGGTTCTGGGGAGTTGGCAAAAATCCTGACCACTGAGCGGATCGAACGCCCAACCTTTCGATCTGGAGTCGAACGCGCTACCATTGCGCCAAGCGGTCACACTCCAAAAACACCGACGCCTTTCTAAAGTAATTGTGTACTTGTTGAATAGCAACCCGCATCACTTCTACATCCCGACTCCACAGAGTCAAGGAAGGTTCTGGGGAGTTGGCAAAAATCCTGACCACTGAGCGGATCGAACGCCCAACCTTTCGATCTGGAGTCGAACGCGCTACCATTGCGCCAAGCGGTCACACTCCAAAAACACCGACGCCTTTCTAAAGTAACTGTGTACTTGTTGAATAGCAACCCGCATCACTTCTACATCCCGACTCCACAGAGTAAAGGAAGGTTCTGGGGAGTTGGCAAAAATCCTGACCACTGAGCGGATCGAACGCCCAACCTTTCGATCTGGAGTCGAACGCGCTACCATTGCGCCAAGCGGTCACACTACAAAAATACCGACGCTTTTCTAAAGTAACTGCGTACTTGTTGAATAGCAACCCGCATCACTTCTACATCCCGACTCCACAGAGTCAAGGAAGGTTCTGGGGAGTTGGCAAAAATCCTGACCACTGAGCGGATCGAACGCCCAACCTTTCGATCTGGAGTCGAACGCGCTACCATTGCGCCAAGCGGTCACACTCCAAAAACACCGACGCCTTTCTAAAGTAATTGTGTACTTGTTGAATAGCAACCCGCATCACTTCTACATCCCGACTCCACAGAGTCAAGGAAGGTTTTGGGGAGTTGGCAAAAATCCTGACCACTGAGCGGATCGAACGCCCAACCTTTCGATCTGGAGTCGAACGCGCTACCATTGCGCCAAGCGGTCACACTCCAAAAACACCGACGCCTTTCTAAAGTAACTGTGTACTTGTTGAATAGCAACCCGCATCACTTCTACATCCCGACTCCACAGAGTAAAGGAAGGTTTTGGGGAGTTGGCAAAAATCCTGACCACTGAGCGGATCGAACGCCCAACCTTTCGATCTGGAGTCGAACGCGCTACCATTGCGCCAAGCGGTCACACTCCAAAAACACCGACGCCTTTCTAAAGTAACTGTGTACTTGTTGAATAGCAACCCGCATCACTTCTACATCCCGACTCCACAGAGTAAAGGAAGGTTCTGGGGAGTTGGCAAAAATCCTGACCACTGAGCGGATCGAACGCCCAACTTTTCGATCTGGAGTCGAACGCGCTACCATTGCGCCAAGCGGTCACACTCCAAAAATACCGACGCTTTTCTAAAGTAACTGCGTACTTGTTGAATAGCAACCCGCATCACTTCTACATCCCTACTCCACAGAGTAAAGGAAGGTTCTGGGGAGTTGGCAAAAATCCTGACCACTGAGCGGATCGAACGCCCAACCTTTCGATCTGGAGTCGAACGCGCTACCATTGCGCCAAGCGGTCACACTCCAAAAACACCGACGCCTTTCTAAAGTAATTGTGTACTTGTTGAATAGCAACCCGCATCACTTCTACATCCCGACTCCACAGAGTCAAGGAAGGTTCTGGGGAGTTGGCAAAAATCCTGACCACTGAGCGGATCGAACGCCCAACCTTTCGATCTGGAGTCGAACGCGCTACCATTGCGCCAAGCGGTCACACTCCAAAAACACCGACGCCTTTCTAAAGTAACTGTGTACTTGTTGAATAGCAACCCGCATCACTTCTACATCCCGACTCCACAGAGTAAAGGAAGGTTCTGGGGAGTTGGCAAAAATCCTGACCACTGAGCGGATCGAACGCCCAACCTTTCGATCTGGAGTCGAACGCGCTACCATTGCGCCAAGCGGTCACACTACAAAAATACCGACGCTTTTCTAAAGTAACTGCGTACTTGTTGAATAGCAACCCGCATCACTTCTACATCCCGACTCCACAGAGTCAAGGAAGGTTCTGGGGAGTTGGCAAAAATCCTGACCACTGAGCGGATCGAACGCCCAACCTTTCGATCTGGAGTCGAACGCGCTACCATTGCGCCAAGCGGTCACACTCCAAAAACACCGACGCCTTTCTAAAGTAATTGTGTACTTGTTGAATAGCAACCCGCATCACTTCTACATCCCGACTCCACAGAGTCAAGGAAGGTTTTGGGGAGTTGGCAAAAATCCTGACCACTGAGCGGATCGAACGCCCAACCTTTCGATCTGGAGTCGAACGCGCTACCATTGCGCCAAGCGGTCACACTCCAAAAACACCGACGCCTTTCTAAAGTAACTGTGTACTTGTTGAATAGCAACCCGCATCACTTCTACATCCCGACTCCGCAGAGTAAAGGAAGGTTTTGGGGAGTTGGCAAAAATCCTGACCACTGAGCGGATCGAACGCCCAACCTTTCGATCTGGAGTCGAACGCGCTACCATTGCGCCAAGCGGTCACACTCCAAAAACACCGACGCCTTTCTAAAGTAACTGTGTACTTGTTGAATAGCAACCCGCATCACTTCTACATCCCGACTCCACAGAGTAAAGGAAGGTTCTGGGGAGTTGGCAAAAATCCTGACCACTGAGCGGATCGAACGCCCAACCTTTCGATCTGGAGTCGAACGCGCTACCATTGCGCCAAGCGGTCACACTACAAAAATACCGACGCTTTTCTAAAGTAACTGCGTACTTGTTGAATAGCAACCCGCATCACTTCTACATCCCGACTCCACAGAGTCAAGGAAGGTTCTGGGGAGTTGGCAAAAATCCTGACCACTGAGCGGATCGAACGCCCAACCTTTCGATCTGGAGTCGAACGCGCTACCATTGCGCCAAGCGGTCACACTCCAAAAACACCGACGCCTTTCTAAAGTAATTGTGTACTTGTTGAATAGCAACCCGCATCACTTCTACATCCCGACTCCACAGAGTCAAGGAAGGTTCTGGGGAGTTGGCAAAAATCCTGACCACTGAGCGGATCGAACGCCCAACCTTTCGATCTGGAGTCGAACGCGCTACCATTGCGCCAAGCGGTCACACTCCAAAAACACCGACGCCTTTCTAAAGTAACTGTGTACTTGTTGAATAGCAACCCGCATCACTTCTACATCCCGACTCCACAGAGTAAAGGAAGGTTCTGGGGAGTTGGCAAAAATCCTGACCACTGAGCGGATCGAACGCCCAACCTTTCGATCTGGAGTCGAACGCGCTACCATTGCGCCAAGCGGTCACACTACAAAAATACCGACGCTTTTCTAAAGTAACTGCGTACTTGTTGAATAGCAACCCGCATCACTTCTACATCCCGACTCCACAGAGTCAAGGAAGGTTCTGGGGAGTTGGCAAAAATCCTGACCACTGAGCGGATCGAACGCCCAACCTTTCGATCTGGAGTCGAACGCGCTACCATTGCGCCAAGCGGTCACACTCCAAAAACACCGACGCCTTTCTAAAGTAATTGTGTACTTGTTGAATAGCAACCCGCATCACTTCTACATCCCGACTCCACAGAGTCAAGGAAGGTTCTGGGGAGTTGGCAAAAATCCTGACCACTGAGCGGATCGAACGCCCAACCTTTCGATCTGGAGTCGAACGCGCTACCATTGCGCCAAGCGGTCACACTCCAAAAACACCGACGCCTTTCTAAAGTAACTGTGTACTTGTTGAATAGCAACCCGCATCACTTCTACATCCCGACTCCACAGAGTAAAGGAAGGTTCTGGGGAGTTGGCAAAAATCCTGACCACTGAGCGGATCGAACGCCCAACCTTTCGATCTGGAGTCGAACGCGCTACCATTGCGCCAAGCGGTCACACTCCAAAAACACCGACGCCTTTCTAAAGTAACTGTGTACTTGTTGAATAGCAACCCGCATCACTTCTACATCCCGACTCCACAGAGTCAAGGAAGGTTCTGGGGAGTTGGCAAAAATCCTGACCACTGAGCGGATCGAACGCCCAACCTTTCGATCTGGAGTCGAACGCGCTACCATTGCGCCAAGCGGTCACACTACAAAAATACCGACGCTTTTCTAAAGTAACTGCGTACTTGTTGAATAGCAACCCGCATCACTTCTACATCCCGACTCCACAGAGTCAAGGAAGGTTCTGGGGAGTTGGCAAAAATCCTGACCACTGAGCGGATCGAACGCCCAACCTTTCGATCTGGAGTCGAACGCGCTACCATTGCGCCAAGCGGTCACACTCCAAAAATACCGACGCTTTTCTAAAGTAACTGCGTACTTGTTGAATAGCAACCCGCATCACTTCTACATCCCTACTCCACAGAGTAAAGGAAGGTTCTGGGGAGTTGGCAAAAATCCTGACCACTGAGCGGATCGAACGCCCAACCTTTCGATCTGGAGTCGAACGCGCTACCATTGCGCCAAGCGGTCACACTCCAAAAATACCGACGCCATTCTAAAGTAACTATGTACTTGTTGAATAGCAACCCGCATCACCTCTACATC
Source organism: Trichostrongylus colubriformis (assembly GCA_963978905.1). Lineage (NCBI taxonomy): Eukaryota > Metazoa > Nematoda > Chromadorea > Rhabditida > Trichostrongylidae > Trichostrongylus > Trichostrongylus colubriformis. Next base: position 9,779,864 of record OZ022256.1, read on the forward strand.
CCTACTCCACAGAGTAAAGGAAGGTTCTGGGGAGTTGGCAAAAATCCTGACCACTGAGCGGATCGAACGCCCAACCTTTCGATCTGGAGTCGAACGCGCTACCATTGCGCCAAGCGGTCACACTCCAAAAACACCGACGCCTTTCTAAAGTAACTGTGTACTTGTTGAATAGCAACCCGCATCACTTCTACATCCCGACTCCACAGAGTAAAGGAAGGTTCTGGGGAGTTGGCAAAAATCCTGACCACTGAGCGGATCAAACGCCCAACCTTTCGATCTGGAGTCGAACGCGCTACCATTGCGCCAAGCGGTCACACTCCAAGAATACCGACGCTTTTCTAGAATAACTGCGTACTTGTTGAATAGCAACACGCATCACTTCTATATCCACAGAGTCAAGGAAGGTTCTGGAGAGTTGGCAAAAATCCTGACCACTGAGCGAATCGAACGCCCAACCTTTCAATCTGGAGTCGAACGCGCTACCATTGCGCCAAGCGGTCATTCTTCAAAAAAAACCGACGCCTTTCTAAAGTAACTGCGTACTTGTTGGTGAGCAACTGGACAAACACATGATGGCTACTGATAACACTCGCCATCGCACATTTGAGACATTCCTTCTTTGAATATATCGCCATTCAATGGAGGTGTTCACTTTGAGATAGGCGGAGTTGATGCTCCCTTCGCTAATAACTCGGTATTTCGCTCTGATCTTTCATGGGTGTCGTTTCCAACTACATTCTTCATGCGGCCATCATCTTACTGTGGCTGTACTTGTTGCTGCCTTTTTTATATAATTTTTTATAAAGAAAATTGTAAACGAGCTCGAGTGACAATGCGATGTACAGAACGACAGCGTTATATCTATGGCTTGAAATAGTCTTTTGTAGGGGATGACGGAGCTGACGAAGCTGGAGACTTGGTGCTCGATGCAGGAGATTTTGATTTTAATGATCCTTTTCTTGATTTCTTCTTTGAAGGTTGCGGTGAGGGATTTCGATAAAAGTTCCTCAATTTCGTTAGCAGCGTCAGTTGACAAACCATCAGCGTTGACATCGCCGTTGAAAACATCAAAAGGTGCAGCGATAGTTTCCGTCTGTAAGGACACCTTATTATGGACAAAAAACAATCAAAGCACATCTTGCAGTGAACCGATCAGAATACTGTCTTCGGTATTCGGCATGAATAATACAGCTCATGAGAAGGCCGTGCTAATATCGCAGCTGGGGTCGAATGGAGAACAAAAAAGCATCAACAGTGTTATGTTCAGCCCCGGAGTGCAGTATCGCCCATCCTGCGGTATGGGTTGCGCGTCACTTCCTGTCATCTCTTCCTTTCGTATCTTTTACTTCTCTTTTCTTTCTGGCTCTCTCGCATAAAGCTCGATGAACAAGTGGAAGGGCGGAGATTGACGTATTTTTGTAAATTAGTCAGCATTGCAGTAAGGTCATACACAGACAGCGGAGACAAAAATATGAAATTGGTTGGCATGTACGAGCAGTTGTTAAGCTTTTCCTATTTTACTTATGATTATTATCAAAATATAGTGCGAAAGGTGGTGTAGTGCTAGGTGGGGTGCACTTTTATTCTCACGGTATGGGGATCAAATCCTGCATGAAACCTCGCCCAGACCAGCCATGCCTTCCATCCTTCAAAGGTGGGTGAATTGGTACCAGATTTTCGGGCGATGAAAACATTGATTTCTGCACCGGCTGGCCACTGCAAATCATTGCATAGGCCATATCACATTCACCTGCCACCAAGATTTTGAATGGAACTAGGATGCGCAGCGCATTCCACAGAAAGAATTGATCAGCGCCAATGCTTGATTCTTCAGCCTTTCATTATATTATAGCGTTGCCGAATGCTTGTTCGAATGCGCGAACTATTTTCAGATAAATCAAATACAAACTGAAGGTTAGTCGATTTAATCTCGCTCCCGAATGAGCGTGGGGGGGAGGGAGGCATTGTTGAATGTTGAACGTAGCGTATTCTTTCATGAATGACGAGTCATATATTCCGATATGGATGAGCAATAATGTCATGTCAGAGAGACGGCTTCCCACCTTTGTAGTCTGCCCTTGTTTACAGGTGGTACGTGGGTTTCGCCGAGTTTCGGAGTGAGTAAACCACTTCATCCCTAAGGGAATCGTCCACGGAAAAATTAGTTTCTCTCTTACCCGTAACTTACGTTGTATTTGGCTAATAAAAGCCGCATGTGAAGTCCACGAGAAAAATGTGAATCCGGCTGAGATACAGCACCACAAAGTCTCGACCGGGTAGGCGGGGCCTCTGAGCAAGTGCCCACCCCGTCGTCCACCGCATTTGGAGACGCACTGTGGGGACAGTGCGTCTCCAGATGCGGTGGACGTGAACAACCCAATTTCCGTTTCCAACGCGACGGAGGACAGGACGGGGCTTCCAGTACGAGGCCCCGCCCACCAGGCTGAGAATTGGAGGAGCTGTATTTCAGCCGAATTCTCACTTTTTTCGTGTGGAACTTTACATGTGGCTCTTATTGGGCAAATACAATGTAAATATATGGATGACGAAGAAACTCGTTTTTCCGTGGACGATCCCCTCGATCGGGGCTCCGTTCTTGCCTAGGGAATTTGCTTCACGCAGTGTACCTCCTTCTTCCCCTCCTTAACCAAGTGGCCAGTCCCCTAGTTGACGGTAAAACCATGTCAAGGCATGCAACATTTAGCATCTTTCCCATAATTGCTATAGCGTTCTTACCCATGAACGAAGGAAACAACTCACACAAGTTCATCCTCGGTCACTTCTGCAGTCTATAAGAACCTTCTTTCATTCTCTTGGTCAAAATGGTTATGAATTGAGTCAAAAACAATGGAACCCAGACTTCAATTTGTGATAATCAGAGAAATACCTGTCATGTGAATGATAATATGTGGAGCTTAGATAGTATACGATGGCCAATAAAATTATGACCCTGTAGTGTTTTGAATAGTGATTGAGATCGATGGAACTAATGAGGGCAGTACCCAGATTACAGACAGCTCAGATTCCTGCGATGTAAGAGTATCCAATCGAAGGTTAGAAATTTTGTGAAAAATTGAAGGAATCTTCCCACGGTCATGAGCTTCAACATCACGGGGCACTAAAAAAATGATGACGCGATCTGGAAGTGTGCGAAAGGCTGCGCGAGTTAAATAGACGCCTCACGCAATTTGGCAGCGGGCCGAGGAACTCCTTCGCGACATCCTCAACCTGACGCAATCGCCGCATTCTGTCGTTTACCCATCCTTGGTAGTACAGTGCAAAGCCGTCATGTGGTTAATAATAATATGTTAAGCCGCCTTTACACACTTTTTGGCCAACGACAGGACACAGCTGTGTCGTCTCTGCATCTGCTCCCGTGCCACTCTGCCTCGCTTAGGGAGTCACTCCCTCCAACCGCTACGAAGGTCGTCACATGTAAATAGGTAATGCAGGAGCAGTGAGAGAAGATGGGTGCCTACAGAGGAAGATCGAGGCCTATTCTCGTTTATATTGAGCATTCCTAGCGGTACTTTTTTTTGTTGTTCAAAATTAAAAACATAAATATTAATAGCTCACAGCGTTAGACTTCATCTCCTTTGACTTTGTCGTTGTTGCCTTAGCTGAAATATTTGTCTAAATGACGCTAATGTTAAGCTGGTAACAGTATCAGGAGCTTGGCTTTAACGTTCTTTCTCCATAGATGGATGCCAATGTGACGCATTGACTATGGGAGCTGCATCCTGTACGGTTTGTAACTTTGAATTTCAAAGGGCAAACGATGGTTGGCTTACTCCAATTCGAAGCGAGTTACGTGGTGCATGGCAAAGGGCTCAACGCTGAGTCCTTCGACCTACCTCACTGATAGAAATGCGCGACTGTGATAGAAGACACTGAGAACATACACAGTAATTAATTGTGCGGTAGCAAAGTGTAATGATTCAGCTAATCTCTAGTTAAACCACTTATTTTTGGGTGCTACGGGAGTTAGGAAGGTAGAAAAGAGGGAAGTCTTCATTTTCCGAGATGTGTTTTGTGTTCCTCGGCCGAGACAATGTCTTTTCGAGATCGTCGACCCCATTTTCAAGCGTGTCTAAGGATCGGTGTTGACCCCCCGGTCAGCCTCACCAAGCAGTTTGTTGGAAACTCACTTCAATATTAAAGAAGGTGAAGGTAATGGTACTTTTGCTACGCTGTGTTTGTTCAAAAAGTGTCGATCAACTCAAATTACAGCTTCGACAGGCTGCTTTCATACTTTTGCAGCCCTGCCGGCTGTGTCGTAGAATATGAAAGCAACCTTACATCGTTCGGCGTGAGTCGGCTCATGCTCAGGTGTATTCCAGTGAAGCCCAACTGCTTACTAGCAATTGAATCGCCGCATGCGACAACTTCTTTGGTGGTCCCGTGAGGATTGCCCAGTTCACAATGGTGCAAACGTGTGCAATCGGACGCGGTGTAGCAATTCGCACGGTGTGATGACCTAGTTGGATCCTACTGACGCACCTCCGTCTGCACCCCATCCGTCTGCGATCTAGCTTTTATTGTCAGCTTGAAGACAATGGGGTGATAGGGGTAATGTGGGTAATGAGACTCCTAATATGGGTCACGCAAACAGAAGCTAATAGTCAAAGAAAACTTATATGTGGAGAAATTTCCAATGAGAAAGAGCATGTCGGGGAGCCGCCTTCTCCAACAGCTGTCACTTGCTTACTCCAGCCTCCTTTTTGGTCATCCCGAGCCGCACCTTTTGAGAATAAACGATGGGAAGGACTTGTTCCTCGCGTTCTGACCGTTTCATCCCGTTATTTCTTCACCGTACTATTAGGTGTTTGCAGAATAAATGGCGAAAACGTAACTGGCCATAACTTCGCTCAGACACAACTTTACTTGTCGAAATAAAAACCGTTCGAATCTACAGACTTCTGCCAACGATGAAGAATATATGCCATCACGATCGAGTGAAGAATATATGCCATCACGATCAAATTCTGGAGTGCGAGAATTAATAATGTCAAGAATGGCAGTTTTACCGTGCATAGTGTCGGCGAATTTTTTCTGACGCAGGTTTGTATCGAGAACCCGGGAAAAGTGGTCATCCGTTGGGTATAGGTCTGGGGAATAAGAGGGGTGAGAGAGAGTCTCGATACCTAACTGCATCAGTTTTTGCTGAGTGCGGAAAACAACGCAAAACCCCACACTTCGCAAGCCACCCGGCAGAAACTGTTGCAGTCAAGCAACGAGACGTTCCCTCACCCCCTTATTCCCTAGACCTGAGCCTGATGGATTACCCCTTTTTCCCGGTTCTCGATGCAAACCTGCGTCAGGAGGAGTTCGCCGATACGATGCATGTTGAAAATGCGATCGTTGACTTTACTTATTTTCGCAATCTAGAATTTTATCATGATTGCATATTTTCTTTACCAGATCGTTGACAAGTTTGCGTAGATTCAAATGGTTTTTATTTCAACATATAAAGTTGCGTCTGTGCAAAGTTATAGCGTTTTGAAAAAAGTGGTCCGTTTTGGCCATTTATTCTGCACACACCTAATACTAAGCACTTCTGCCTTCACATTTGACGAACTTTCCACATTCATCCCAAATCACTCCTGTTACTGCCTCTGAGGGCAGTGGTAGGGATTATTCGATTTTATCATTTATTCCGAGCTTTGATACTGATCGTTTTCACCACGAAAGCAGCACGTCAAGCAGCACGTTAGATAGTGCAATAATACGATACGAACTTACGAACTTATTACTCTACACGTCAGTTAGTGTCGTGCAAAGTCGACGCTGAGAGGCGGACCACGTTTAAAAAGATGGAGCCTGTTAAAATCAATGCTCCCTATATATCGCAGGAGCGCGCATTTGACCGTAAATTGCACCACATATACAGTCCATTTCGGAGCGCCTGGCAGGGCGTTGCCTATGGACTTGGGTGAGCGGCGAGAGTGAGAGTACGGGCGAGAACGAGAGTGTGTGGCGGAGTGAGAGAGTTTGATACGCTCTCATCCGCTCCCGTAGGCCATGCCCTGACAGACGCTCCGAGATGAACTGTAGATTTTTCCTTGAAGTCCCTGGTTGTTCATTCGAATAATTCACAGAGATGTTATAGGAATCGTCCACGGAAAATGAGTTTTTGTGTTACTCATATATTTATGTTGTATTTGCCTAATGTTGGCCTCATGCAAAATTTCACGCGAAAAAATGTGAATCTGGCTAAGATATAGCACCACAAAGTGCGGTCCCAGTGGGCGGGGCCTCCGTGTAAAAGCCTCGTACCGCGTCCGCCGTGGTCTGAGACGCATTTTAGGAACAGAAGGTTACGTAAACAGTCCCACTCTCCGTTCCCAACGGCGGCGGAAGACGGGGCGAGGCTTTTACACGGAGGCTCCGCCCACTGGGACCGCACTTTGTGGTGCTGTATCTCAGCCAGATTCACATTTTTTCGCGTGAAATTTTGCATGAGCCCAACATTAGGCAAATACAACATAAATATATGGGTAACACAAAAACTCATTTTCCGTGGACGATTCCTTTGAGCATTGGCCGCTTCGGTGCGACCTCCTCGATCAACAAGGATCCAATTACGATCCCCCTTCCAACATCTAGATGGACTCTAGAGTATCAGTAACTACTGGCCATTGAATAGTATTACTGAGTACTTTACTGTAATTCTTGTGTTGATCACTCAGATTCAGTCATATTGTCTTATATAACCGGGTCAGCTGACGACACGTTCTGCTGATCACCTATCCTGGAACCATAGCTGACCTATTTGATTACGACCCCCTGATCCGCCCGTCAAATACGGCTCCTGTCGAAGATCCTCATCCTGAGCTCACCCCGTAAGTCCTCATAGCCCTTATTACCCCTACCACTGCGAAGTCCTAGTGGCGCTGGTGAGAGGTGATATTTGGGCGTACATGCCCACTTCCACCCTGAACCAATCTGCCAAAATGGGATATGGGGAATAAATGGCTGAGAAAAGGTGAAAAAAGGAACAGCTAAGAGTATTATATGAGGTGATAGTACCACTATGGTTACATCCTTTCCCCAACCCTATGTCACCTTCCAGGTGCGCCCACAGCTATTTTGAGAGGTGGGCAGTAGTGGGTCATCTGCACAAGCGAAGAATACGGTGCATACTAAGAAGAAGCAACGGTTGCCGTCAGTGACAGTACCCGTGTGTAATAGCGCTCTACCAAATTTCGAGATAACTCGGGACCATAAATTGGAAATGGAGCGACCAAAAGTATCCTTTCGTGCTTACGATATTATCAGATTCGGATCACATTGCATCAGGTGAGACTTAAGATAAGTCAGTGAGCGGGCCGTGATAGTAATATGAGATTTTGTTGGCCGCATTTCTGGTTACTGTAAAAGCCGTGTAGGGAAATGAAAGATATCACCGGAATCGTGGAGATACCACACTTACTACTAGGGTGATCCATAATTCATGCAACAAATTGTGCGAGACACCTTGTTTTTTTTCAGACTATTCTGGATTCTTAGGGGTTTGACATATCAGAGCCCATGACAATGCCTCTGGAATATGATCGCTGACTTTCATTACTCATTTATCATCTAGCGAATCAGAACCCGGCAAAATTGCTAATCCCTGACTGAGCGGGGCCAAAGTTTCTGCAGTCATCACATATGACCAGAGAATTAACAGCTCCCATTTTATTCTGCTTTGAAGGGAAGAATAATTGAAGATATTGAGAGGCATCTGAGCCACCATATAGTAAAAAACTATATCACAGAGTGCTATGCAAACCTCAGCAAAAACGTACTCAAATCTTGTGAGATTAGCAGTTACAACGAAAGGAGTAAAAATCAATTCCCTATGCCACTGACTGTATTAAATGAAGGTTCAACTGGAGTTTGCACGAAAAGCGCTCGAAGATACGTGCAAGGGGAAAGTCATACAGTAAAAACCATGTTGCATTCACAATGGATCACCCTGTATGTACATACAGTAGCGGTCAAAAATGTATGCGGTTTTGGGTTCGAACCATGAATTTGATCGACGCTTACATTTTTCATTAAATTTTTTTGTGCTTTAAAGGCAACTGGTACCCAATGAAGCAGAGTATCTCAGCTGGGTAGGGCGCAGAGGGAAAATTGAAAATTAATCACCTGAAGACTCTGAAAATCTATACCTTTACAAAAATTCAATTAGCAATAAAGGCTTATAAGTTATCCAAACGAGCAGATGTGCAGAAAATGACACGGTATAAGGCTAGGACTTTGTTACACGTCATTTGGAATCATGACAGCACTTTACAGCACAGAGGCACGTAATTGATCATTCTCAGGGTTTTCAGACGAATAAATTTTCACCATTCACCCTACACCCTACTCGGATGATATGCTTTGCTTCATTGACTACCAGTTGCCTTCGAAATACAAAAAAATTGAATGAGAAATGTCAACGTTGACCAAACTTATGGCTGAATCCAAAACCGCATGTTTTTGACCGCTATTCTGTATCTATACCTTACCAACAGTTCTACTGGAAATGGCTGTAGTTTGCTGCTTTGGTGCCTGTCTCCTAGTGGTCTGTATTTTCCATGTTGTCACGTTCCGTCTCCGTGCTGTTGTTCGTGGTATCCTAGTCGGAAGTGGTGGCCATGGTGGTGGGCGTGGTGGTGGTTGTGGTGGTGGTGGATGTGGTGGTAGTTGTGGTGGTCGAGTTCTCTGCGGAGGTCCAATTGGTCGTGGAAGCTGCGCTATGACTTGCTGCTTGATGCATTTGATATCCTCTTTGAGTACGCTGTGCGTAGAATCGTCGAGTGCTTTCTAAAATCGTAACTGCTCAGAATTAGGAAAAAGAACAAACAATGGGAATCTGACCATAATTCCAGTTGCGAACACCACTCCGCATGCATTTCCAAAACAGTGGCATTCAAGTATTTCACCGACATGCAACTTAGTTATTTCCAGCACGTTCTGTTTTGGCATGAAGTAAACTCCTAAAACAGGATTATTAATGTGCAGCATGCATTTCTGTCTCTGGGAGCTTGAATCGGGCATTACAGAATGGGAATATCCACAAAATAATTTCTGTGAGACCTATGACCTGGATCATCATTGGTAGAAGATCATTTGAGGGGCAGGCAGAGAAGCCTATGCGAAATCGTCCCTCCCTCTATCCAATGACCTATAGGGGTAGTTCGGACCAAGTATAAAAAGATTGTTGAATATGAAAGCCGAGGTGCTCAGCATATGGGAGTGAAAAAAACCAAATGAATCCGCTAAAAATGCCAAAAATAAGGCTTTTTTTCTCACCACTGATGTTGAAAGTGGGCGGGCCATGATAACGAAAGGGGCGGTTCATAGCGGAATAGGTGACAGTTAATGAAAAAGACCTCCTCACAAATCAACAGAGCCTTTATTCACCTGAAAATTCACCTGTATAGCCTTTCTAGACCCATGGCCTTCACTTGAATAATTCACTTTCGGAGTTCTCATTATTCACTTTACCCCCATCACTTTCATTGTCGTCACCCCTATCACTGACTTCAAAGCTACTGGAAGGGTTCGATATGGCAGATTGTGGAATATGAAAGTAGGGATGCTCAGCAGTGTAACAGCAGAGGGAAAACGAGATATGTAAAATGGGGAAAACCAAGAAAATGGAATCTAACCTTCCTCAAATCATTCGCTCGAATCTGCGTCACTAGTCGGGGTAGACTAGAGACGAGCAAAGAGGCTGAATCTGCCGGCCTTGGGCTTTGTCCCGCCTTCGCCGGCAACCCGCCCGCCTGATGAACTGCAGCACGACACGCTGTGCTGTGATGGTCGCCAAAACCTCAAAGGCCCTTTTTCATCGCGAGTTTCCATACACATCACCTCTTCTGTAGTCGAGGGTTTGTTGTTCAGAGAACATGTAATTCATTTTTCTCCTTACCCCTTCCAGTGTCATTCATGAGCGCCTGATCGCGGGCCTTGAACAATAACTCAAAATGCAGAAACTGCTACTTCATTTAAGGGTATGTGAATTGAAGTATCCTATATCCTATACATATATATAAAGCAGGAGTTTGGTGTGTGTGTGTGTGTGTCCGTCCGTCTGTTACATGCACTCTCAGTTCAACCAGATGTTTGTCGTGTTTGTGTCATCTGATTGTCACGTTGCACTTTTAGTTCAAACGTGGAGAGGTCGGGCAAGTTAGGAGCAGGGTCAAGCCTCCGTTGAGGAATCCTCAACAGGGGGGGTCGTATTTGGTCCGCTAGGAGGGGGGGTCGTAATCGTTGAGGTAGACAGTGACCAACAGAATTTCTCAGACTGAGGGTCTAAATTGTAAGGTGAGAAATGATAAAACTGATTAACTGGGTTCGAACCCGAAACTAGTTTAACTCGATCATCATGGAAACTTCATGCATGGCGCAATCCGCAACGAAGCCAACCAGTGTAAATGAACCTTTCATTGGTCCGCCGGCACAGAATTCACGTACAGAGACACCTTCGAAATTGACCGATTAGCCGTGGGAAGCGGCATCTATCCACGGGTGTCGCCGTGGATGAATACTCCAAAAACTATAAGTTGAAAAAGGAAAATTAGCTGATATGAACTTCTTCCATACCTTACTACGACCGTAAGTACGTAACCTAGTGTTGGCGGCCACTATGTGGACCGGAAAAACGTTTGTATCTATTGAGAAAGTGGATGAAATCCTCATGCATGGCGCATCCCACAGAAAAGTTGACCGACGCTTCTCGCCTTCCCACTAGGCCTCCGAGAGCGAAGGATGCATACTGGAAAAATTTCAGCAACAATGAATCGATTTTAGGGAAGATTCGTGGGAAGATCTCGCAAATTCGACGAAAAAAAGGTCCCCTCAACTAGCTTTTCTGAATTTTTCTTGCTTCGTTTCAGAGGTGTGGCATAGCTCAGGTAGTCATTCGAAAGCAAAAACCTCGCAGACTCTGCTTCACCCAAAAAAACTCATATAGTTAAGTTTGAAGGAAGTTATGGTCATTTGAAGTAAAACACTCCGAAATTCCCCTCAACTGGCCCTCAACTGGCTTCCCTCAAAATAACTTGCTTCCTTTCAGAGGTATGGCATAGCTCAGGTAGTCATTCGAAAGCAAAAACCTCGCAGACTCTGCTTCACCCAAAAGAACTCATATAGTTAAGTTTGAAGGAAGTTATGGTCATTTGAAGTGAAACACTCCGAAATTCCCCTCAACTAACCCTCAACTGGAAACCCATATCGAGAACTAAGCAACCATAAGGGAAAGCAAGTAGTCAATAGATAGGTCTAAGGAAGTTATTGGGAAAACAGGTCACAGCTGCTTGAAAGATGGGCTCTAGGTAAAGTTTGAAGTGTTTTGATAATGTCGGAATTTAGTATGAGGTGATAATAAGATAACGCGCTCCAACGCGACCGCTTCGCACGTCGCCCGAAACGGGCGGTCGCCCGTCGCCTGAAACGAAACTTCAAAGGTAACAGTCTTTTGTTTTTGTTTTTTTTGATCGAGAGCCCCTTCTGGATCATTTCTAGACTTGTCCAGTTCTCGTGCCTTCATTATTACTGATTCAGTTTTTATTCAATCACAGCCCATTGATGGACATGAGTCAATGTGTGTCCATAATATAATAGTTTGTAGAATGGTTTTTCGAGTATATGCATGGGAAGCTCATCTGGTGCTGTCACAATGAGGGGGGGGGGAGGAGGGGGCATCCCTCTGGACATTATTTTTACCTAAGCCAGGAAGGGGAATGAACCCCTTCTTTCCTCGACTGAGCCTCAGGCAAAAACATACGTCTTGGTGTGCAGAGTGACCCCTTAAAGATTCCTCCATGATGCATGAATGCATGAATAAAACAGTTTCTTAACTGAAATTTCTTTATTGTCTTCTTATCGGTGGCGGTGGCGCTTCTTCGCTTCTGATGGACACGAAGCGAATCGAGGCCGAAAGGTGGTCGGTGTCGCTGTCGTCGTGGTCGTCCGGCTCGGTCGTGTTGTCGTCGTTGGCTGCTCTCCTGCGGTCTTGTAGGAGGATGAAGACCGAGCGTTCCAGGAGACGTACGCGGTTACGGAGGCTCTCGATGGCGTCGAGGAAGGTGGCGACGAAGTCGCCAATGTCGACTTGGATGAGCCGTTCGGAGGACTGGGTGCTGTTGCCGCTGCGGTCTGCCATTGAATACCGGAGGCTTGTTCGCCAGCAATAAAACAAAGGGGGTGGGAGGGAAGGAGAGAGGGCGTTTTCTTCGCCATGCGATGCTGTTTTTTGATAAAAACTGTGTTAACATTAAAAAAACCTTTATTGATATCCAACAAATTGCAGCAAATTCAAAACTAACAATCTAACAATCGCAGACGTAAAAGGGGGGTCGTATTGGGGGCTCCTTTTTGGGGGGGTCGTATTTTTTGAAAATTTCCCTCAACTGGACGCTTGACCCTGGTTAGGAGTGGGTAGATGTTGACCAAAGTGCACGAAGATCATAAGAACTAAGCATAGCCCCGCCCATCGTGGCCGGAGATTGCACAGAAATAATGCCAAAAAGTCGGGTAAATTAAGGATGGGCCTGTAGAGGTTGGGCAAGTATGGATTCGGTAGGGGCCAACATAAGTGTACGAAGCACATAAGAACTAAGCCTAGCTTGGCACCAGAATTTTGGTCCGTTACATAATGCACTCTTAGTTCAACCGGAAGTTTGATGTATTTGTGTGAATCTGTTTTTCACATAATGCACTCTTAGTTCAACTGTAGAGAGATTTGTCCATCTATGTACCTTACAATCAAAACATGGTCGATATTTCATCTTGGATCCGAATGGCACCTCATTCATCTATGTGCGTTACAGTCAAAACATCGTCGAAATTTCATCCTGGATCCGATAAGCACCTCATTCGCTTTTCACTCATAATTGTTCCATTTGAGATGCAGTTGGTTGGGGAGGGGGGGGGGAGGGGGCTCAGCTATTCATTACCTATATATCACTCTTGAATATCAAACTCAGTAATTTAAACTTTTATATATGTACCCCGCGCCACATAATGCACTTTTAGTTCAGCTGCATCGTTGAGAGGTACGGCAAGTAGGTTGACCAAAGAGCACGAAGATCATAACTAACTAAGCCAAGCCTCGCCCACGCTGGCCGGGCTTGCGCAGAAATATTCAAAAAGTCGGGTAAAGTTCAAAAAGTCGCGTAAATTAGGGATAGGCCTGTGGAGGTCGGGCAAGCTAGGATTAGGTAGGGGCCAAGATAAGTGTACGGAGCAGATAAGAACTAAGCCCAGCTTCGCACCAGAAGTTTGGTGTATTTGTCTGTGTCTCTTTCCGTTACATAATGCACTGTTCCGCTCCCCGTATCTACAAAACATGAATCTACAACAAGAACTACCTTTAGGGTATGAACCAAATAGACTTTTTATCTTAACTTATTTTTATTATAATTAATTAACTCTAACAACCTTTTAATTTGCAATTAAATATACTTTCAACTTTATGATAATAGAGTTTTAATTTTTTGTAACTGTACTTCTTATATAAATATCAGACTGATAACTATGACCAAACACATAACTACTAAATCTATATTCTGGGCTTACATTGACAAAATTGTCTACAAATTCTAAACGATAACTAAAAAATGATTCAAATAATATGTATAAATCCGGGCAAGTTAGGATTGGGTAGGGGCCAACCCATGTGTACGAAGTACATACGTTCTAAAACTAGCTCCGTCCACCATGGGCTGGGCTTACGCCGAAATTGATGGGTGCTCGAGTTTAAGTCTTCACTTGGGATCCAAAAATCGGGAAGGTCAGGAATGGGTCTGTTGAGGTCGCGCAAGTAAGGATTGGGTAGGGACTGAGCGAAGTGTAGGGAGCACACAACAAAAAATTAGGAACGGGCCTGGAGAGGTCGGACAAGTTAGGATTGGGTAGGGTCCAACCCATGTGTACGAAGTACAAACGTTCTAAAACTAGCCCCATCCCCAGAGGCGAGGCTTGCGTCGAATTATTTGGGTGCTCGAATTCAAGCCTTCACTTGGGTTCCAAAAATCGGGAAGGTCAGGTATGGGTCTGTTGAGGTCGTACAAGTAAGGACTGGGTAGGGACTGCCAAACCGTAGGCACACAACAAAAATTAAGAACGGGTCTGATGCCGAATTTGATGGGCGCTCGCATTCAAATCTTCACATGGGTTCCAAAAATCGGGAAGGTCAGGTATGGGTCTGTTGAGGTCGTACAAGTAAGGACTGGGTAGGGACTACCAAACCGTAGGCACACAACAAAAATTAAGAACGGGTCTGATGCCGAATTTGATGGGCGCTCGCATTCAAATCTTCACATGGGTTCCAAAAATCGGGAAGGTCAGGTATGGGTCTGTTAAGGTCGTACAAGTAAGGACTGGGTAGGGACTACCAAACCGTAGGCACACAACAAAATTAAGAACGGGTCTGATGCCGAATTTGATGGGCGCTCGCATTCAAATCTTCACATGGGTTCCAAAAATCGGGAAGGTCAGGTATGGGTCTGTTGAGGTCGTACAAGTAAGGACTGGGTAGGGACTACCAAACCGTAGGCCAACAAAAATTAAGAACGGGTATGATGCCGAATTTGATGGGCGCTCGCATTCAAATCTTCACATGGGTTCCAAAATCGGGAGGGTTAGGAAAGGGTTTGTTGAGGTCATGCAAGTAAGGACTTGGTAGGGACTACCAAAGCGTAGGGAGCACACAACAAGCAAGTTAGGAACGGGTCTGATGCCGAAATTGATGGGTGCTCGAATTCAAATCTTCACATGGGTTCCCAAAATCGGGAAGGTCAGCAAAGGGTTTGTTGAGGTCATGCAAGTAAGGACTGGGTAGGGACTACCAAAGCGTAGGGAGCACACAACAAGCAAGTTAGGAACGGGTCTGATGCCGAAATTGATGGGTGCTCGAATTCAAATCTTCACATGGGTTCCCAAAATCGGGAAGGTCAGCAAAGGGTTTGTTGAGGTCATGCAAGTAAGGGCTGGGTAGGGACTACCAAAGCGTAGGGAGCACACAACAAGCAAGTTAGGAACGGGTCTGATGCCGAAACTGATGGGTGCTCGAATTCAAATCTTCACATGGGTTCCCAAAATCGGGAAGGTCAGCAAAGGGTTTGTTGAGGTCGCGCAAGTAAGGACTGGGTAGGGACTACCAAAGTGTAGGGAGCACACAACAAGCAAGTTAGGAACGAGTCTGATGCCGAAATTGATGGGTGCTCGAATTCAAATCTTCACATGGGTTCCCAAAATCGGGAAGGTCAGCAAAGGGTTTGTTGAGGTCATGCAAGTAAGGGCTGGGTAGGGACTACCAAAGCGTAGGGAGCACACAACAAGCAAGTTAGGAACGGGTCTGATGCCGAAACTGATGGGTGCTCGAATTCAAATCTTCACATGGGTTCCCAAAATCGGGAAGGTCAGCAAAGGGTTTGTTGAGGTCGCGCAAGTAAGGACTGGGTAGGGACTACCAAAGTGTAGGGAGCACACAACAAGCAAGTTAGGAACGAGTCTGATGCCGAAATTGATGGGTGCTCGAATTCAAATCTAGACATGGGTTCCAAAAATCGGGAAGGCCAGGAATGGGTCTGTTGAGGTGAGGCAAGTTGGGGTTCGATAGGGACCAACCAAAGTGTAGGGAGAACACAACAAACAAATTAGGGACGGCCTGGAGAGGTCGGGCAAGTTGGAATTGTGTGGGAGCCAACCCATGTGTACAGAGTACACAATTTCTAGGCCTAGCTCCGCCATAATTCCAGTATTACTACCATATTCACTAAGTAGCTGTTTGTCCTCGGTTAAAATTGGGAAGCGATGTGTTATAATCAGGTGTACTCTCGGCATTCAGTTAAGGCCAACCTTTCTTCTACAACTGACATGCATGTCCTCTCGAAGCTTTTAATCTCCTAAAATCGACTACTACGGAGCCCCTCCGAGTTCACGAAGAGACACATCCAACTGCTGCCGCTCTTTTTAATGTGGCTTGCCCCTCTTCGATTGTGCCTTACACACTTAGATTAATGGTGGGAAAGGGGTATTATTTCTCGGATTTTTTTGACCGTTCCGCTCCATCTTCCCTACTTTTGTACTGATAAATGCTTCAGTTTCTTTTTGTATTCGGCTCAAACCCTGCCTTTTTTTGAAGGAGATCTGCCTTCAGTGGGCAGGGGTTATAGGTGGGTGTGGTGTCTCTTGGTTTCGACCAAGCCGATGATAGTTAGAGGTTTGCTTACAAATATACAAGCCGCATACAATCCATATACCAGGGCCTATGCCTGCCGCAATGCGCGCGGAGCGCGCATGCGAAAGTCGGCTCGCCGCGCTAGCGGCTAGTCGCTCCTCGCTACAAAGCCACAAAACCGCAGAGCCTCCTGCCGGGGCGGCGAAGCCGCCTCTACGAGGATTGGCCGGCGAAGCCGGCCATTTAGGTCATCATTGGGAGTTTGGATAGTTTAGAGATGGAAAGTTTTGTATTCGATTGCATCGATTGGTAACGAATTGTTCACTTGCTGAGCATCTAATTCTTACACATTGATGGTAGATCCATATCCCGATTATCGATGTTATCGTTTTCGTAAACGTGCTTCACCATTTGGAATCTTAGCGGTCCCGATTAACGTGCTTCACCATTTGGAAACCCAACTGGTGCACCTATATTTGTGATGGCAAAGCAAGCGGAGCATAGCACGTTATCATCCATATCCCGATTATCGATGTTATCGTTTTCGTAAACGTGCTTCACCATTTGGAATCTTACATAGTCTAGCGGTCGATACCCTATTGCTGCCAGTACCACATTTAGGTCATCATTGGGAGTTTGGATAGTTTAGAGATGGAAAGTTTTGTATTCGATTGCATCGATTGGTAACGAATTGTTCACTTGCTGAGCATCTAATTCTTACACATTGATGGTAGATCCATATCCCGATTATCGATGTTATCGTTTTCGTAAACATGCTTCACCATTTGGAATCTTAGCGGTCCCGATTAACGTGCTTCACCATTTGGAAACCCAACTGGTGCACCTATATTTGTGATGGCAAAGCAAGCGGAGCATAGCACGTTATCATCCATATCCCGATTATCGATGTTATCGTTTTCGTAAACGTGCTTCACCATTTGGAATCTTACATAGTCTAGCGGTCGATACCCTATTGCTGCCAGTACCACATTGGAAAATGATTCCGAGTGAACCGCTTGCTTTGCCATCACAAATATAGGTGCACCAGTTGGGCTGGCGCACACTATTGCGCGCATCAAACGGGGGAGCACGCGAAATGAGCATGATCGATATCGATTGATATGGGGAAAGATGAAATTCACGGAATTTTGTTTCCCTTTCTCTTTCTCTGCGGAGGTCTCTCTTAGCAAACCGTTTAGAAGATTATAGCCATCAACCGATATCGATGAAGCTCATTTTGCGTGCTCGACTGTTTGATGCGCTCAGTGTTGTGCGCCAGCCCAACTGGTTAAAGTAAATGGATCAGGAAGTTCATATGTTTATCCACTAATCTTTAACCCTTCGGCTGAAGTGGCCACCATTGGAAGTTTGGATAGTTCAGGGATCGACAGTTTTGGATTCTACAGCATCAATTGGTAGCAATTTGTCAATATGTTGAGCATCTATTTCCTACATATTGGTGGTAGATCCATATGCCAGTTATCGATGCTTATCGTTTTGTAAACATGCACTACTAATTCGTATCTTACATGTCTAGCGGTCGATACACAGTGTTGTTGCTGGCACCGCATGAGAGGATGAATCGCCTGCTTCGCTACCAACAATCTAGATCGTGTCTTGATCATCCATGTAGATCGCAGTATTATCAAAAGATAGCATAATTATTTGGAACGGTAGGCAATTGAGCGGTCGATACATCGACAGCAGATATTAGAACATAAACAAACTATGTTCACCCGATAGTTCTGAGCATCAGACGCATTTACTATAGCAGTCGTATAGTAGTAGTAAGCGGTGCATCGAATTTTATCCCTTTCCCATTACCTAATAGCTCTTATCAGCCCCCGTAAGCCGTTATCAGTTTTGAAAAATCACCATTAAGCTTCTCGTACCCTGCAATACCTGTGAGTGTGAACATTCCATTGTTAGCCAGAAGAGTGAAACGGATTTGGCGACATTAGCTTTTTGACGCTCCTTATCGAATCTTATCAAGCGTTATCAGTTTGGATCACCCACCATTGATGTGCCCGTCCCACTCCCTAAAACACTCATGATTTTCGGTAGTCTAGGATCGACTCGAAAGGTGAAACGAATTAGGCTACATTCGTCTTTCGAGGCTCCTTATCGAATCTTATCAAGCGTTATCAGTTTGGATCACCCACCATTGATGTGCCCGTCCCACCCCCTAGAACACCTATGAGTTTCGGCAGTCTAGAATTGACCCAAAAGGCAAAAGGGATTTGGCGACATAAGCCTTCCAAGGCTTCTTATCAGCCCTCATCAGCTGCTATCACTTTCGGTCCACCATCGCTGAGGTTCCCTTACCACCCCCTATATCATATCTAGAATTCAGGATCCCACCTTTGCTGCGACGCTAGATATGAATTTCCGGTCAAACAGACACACAAACAAACACACAAATACACACACACACCAACAGACACACTTAGCCGATTATATAAAGTAGGATCATGATTATCAATGTAAATCGCAGTATCAAGAGAAATGCACCATTTTTTGGAACGCTAGGCTATTCAGCGGTTGATACATTGGCTAAAGGTATCAGAACAAGTAAAATATGTTCACCCAATGGCACTGAGCATCAGACGCTTTTGCTAAAGCGGTCGTACAGTAGTAGCAAGCGACGTAAAAAGATTTCATCTCATGCTAGTCCAGACGGTTCTTATCAGCCACTGTTAGTCGTTATCAGTTTCACAGAGGTCCCTGCACCTAACAATACCATTGAGATCCCATACCTGCGAATGTGAACATTTCACTGTTGGCCGCAAAAGCGAACCGGACTTGGTGACATTCCCCTTCTCACGCTCCTTATCGAATCTTATCATCCATAACACATTTGGATTACCCACCATTGATGTTCCCGTTCCACCCTTCTAGACACCTATGTGTAAGCGCTCTTGGATCAACGCGAAAGGCGAAACGAGTTTGACAACACTTGCCTTCTCATGCTCCTTATCAAATCTCATGAACCATTATTAATCTGGATTACCCACTATTAATGCCCCCCCCCCCGTCCCACCCTGCTGAACATCTGTGATTGTCAGCGCTCTTGGATGAACGTGAAACGCGAAACGAATTCGACGACATTTGCCATTTCACGCTCCTCATCGTATCTTATCAACCGTTGTGAAGTTGGATCACCCACTGTTAATGTTCCCGCCCCATCCCGCAAAACATCTATGAGTGTCAGCGCTCTAGAATTTCAACCCGGAAGGCGAAAGCGCGTATCAGCTGCTATCACTTTCAGTTCACCACCGCCTAGGTCCCCTTCCAACACCCTATATCATTTGTAAAATTTAGCGTCAGCTTTGCTGCGGCGAGATATGAATTTTGTAACAAACAGACGGACGGGCACACCCACACACACGCACAGGCATACTAAGCGAACTATGTACAGTAGGATGATTGGTGCAATGGAACATAGTGCACAATACTGCATCGCAGCACGCGTTTGCTGCCTGTTTTCCAGATTGAACCTCACTATCATTCACCTGTCATGGGGGTGAGAGAGTGCACACTATGTAAAAGTGTAGAAGGAGCGAGAGAGTAACGCAATGGGGGAGGGGCATCCCACTATGGACATGATTTTGACCTAAGCCTAGGAGGGGAGAGGAACCCCTTCTTTCTTCACCATGGCTCAGGCAAAAATATACGCATGAGTATGCAGACTGACACCGCAAAGATCCCTTCGAGATGCTCGATAAGCAGCTTTCTATGGGATGCCCCCCCCCTCATTTAGATAGCACCGGAGCGAGAACGTGAAATATGGAGGGGAAGTACTCGAAGTGGATGAGAACTTTTATATGCAGGTGGGAGCGTTCTCTTTGAAAAGTGTTTCACCTTTTGGAGCTGTTTTACTGCTTCCTGTTATCCACAGTGACTCCTGCCAACTCACGCAGGTTACTAGAGATAGCACGGCGATATTATCGGGAAGATTCAACCTTTCAGATAAAGTGATTGTGGAAGGAGAACTGACCTTTTGCTGAGTACCTTCTGCAACCTTGTACATCCTAAAAATTTTCTGAATGGAGCATGAAATCGCTACAATCCCATCGGTGTTCAACTCACCAAAACTGTTGAAACGCCATGAGGAGCTGAAAATTGTCCGCATATTACATTCCAATTGGCATCCAGCTCCCCTGCCTTGATGACATTGATTCGAACGCAGTGGTTATGCGTCCCGTTTTTGGCAAACTAAATTCAAAAATGTGTGTTGGCTGAGTATTCCGCTGACAGTTAGAGGTTGGTATTGCAAAACTCACTGGTGGAACTGGCCGACTTATGTCGCATTCTCCTCGGAACACAGCTCCAATATGACTGGCAATTACACTGACTGAAGCAAGTAAGCTGTATAATAGCATGGCGAGACGATGAGATACCAAGGAATGAACCTCACTATCTTTGTCTTGAGAACATTATCGCATAGAATGGTTCTTGAATTCATGATTGCACTCAGTCCTTATCACAACAAAACCTCTAGTGTCGCTAAACGGACAAATGTGCAGCGGTACCCACTGCCGCGACGCATGAGCCCGCGCGTCGCTGCCTCCGTCATGGGGCGTCCTGACATGCTTATTAGCTCTAGGTTCGTGAGCAGCACATGAGATCTTCGACTTCTATGGTATGTGTAAGAGAGTGACTCCTAACTCGCCGCAAAAGCGGCGAGCCAAGAGTCGCGCGGCTTCGCGCACATTGCCAGGGAAGGAAGCCCCGACGTGGGGGCTAGTATGGGCCGTCGCAAAATATCGTTGTTAAGCTTATGACATTGGTGAGAAGGAAGCGACTCTCGTCATCACAGAATGTATACTCAGTGTATATTTTTACTTAAGCCTGTAAGGGAAGGAAGCCCCGACGTGGAGGTTAATAATGGGTGGCGCCGAATATCGTTGTTGAGCTTCACAACATCCTCACCTGTCGTCGAACCGGTCAATGGGATCAACGCTGACTTCCATACCAATCATGCGTAGTACAGTCTGCGGGTATCTCGCCACGTGCTCTCTCTTACGCGGAGTGCGCAGACGGAGCGACGAAACGGGAGAAAGCCTGTGCTCACTGACGACGAATCGCGACCAAGCTCACGCGTGCGGTAGTGAGTACCTCCGCACATTTGTCCGTTTACCATTCCCCATAACCTCCGACTAGGCATCGTTCAGAGATCGCGATTCACGCGCTCGCGCAGCTCGCCCATCATTCAGCTAATCAATGCGTATCGTATCCTTTCCCACCGCGGGAGTTGCGCGATCGCCTGAATCACTCAATCGATAATTATCTTCCTCCTTCGTCTGAATGGCGCAAGTCACTCGAAACACGAACTCTCAACAGGACCTGAGGTTGCGTTTATACCCAATTGGATGGAATTTTCAGCGGCTTAAAGTTAAATCGGCTCAAAGTTAAATATACGTATCGATTGATAAAATAAGCGCATTTGTGCACCCGCGATTTGAGAGAATTGGCGCGTCCGCGTCATGCATAAGATACGTATCGATCAGAAAAGTGAGGGTATTGGCGCACCCGCGATTTTAGAGAATTGGCGGATTGGAGCATCCGCGATTTTGGCTATTTGCACCATGCAAATGAACGCATCTGATGGTACGAGGCATCGCCAAAAATCCCTAATTGCGGGTGCGCCTATCGCCGATGCGCCAAAAATCTCATTCAGTTGGATATGAACGCAGCCTAACGAAGCTGGTTGAGGAGTCTATATGACTGCTTTTGTAAATCCTGAGGCAGCGTCTATAGAGTGGTGGAAGCGGTGGCATCTGCGTTTCTTTTCGGTCCACAACGAGCAACGTTTTCAGTTCTGCTTCTCTACTCATAGGATGTATTCTTATATTGCATGTGCTTATTTAGTTTTCGAAACAATATCATGCCAATGTGGAAGGCTAGAAGAACCTCTGACTGCTCAGCGGAAAGCTGGAGACCCCCAGGTCTCCGGGTAGGTCTTCAAACCAAGCGTGTGTTGTGAGACGTGTGGTGCTTTCGAAGAGGCACTAGGATTGGAAGAATTTAAAACGACGGGAGTGTGATAGCGAAGTACCGACGACGACCGCACATGGTGCAGTCTATCCGCTGCCGGCTAAGAAGGTAATCCCTTCCTTCATCCAATAAAGTCCACAGAAATATACGCAATTCACATCAGTGATTTATAGATGTTCAATATTCTTCCAAAAATTTTAAGAGGTGCTTCCCTATGTGCGACAGCACCAAGCTCACTCATATCACTGAAGCATCCAATCTCCTAAAGGCACACTCCGCGATAATCGTATGGGTCGATTTACCCCCTTGGAACAGTATTTCCTCGCGTAGTACCTAGCCAGGCTGCACCTTTTTTGCGTCATCACGACGCACTTGGTCAAACCCACTCCGACGCTACCAACATGAGCCCCCTATTGGTCAACTGAGCAAAATGGGTGGCGTCGGAGTTGCAGGTTTGATTCAAGCAGGTGTAGCATCGTGATAACGCACCGTGGCGACGCGAAAAAGGTGCAACCTAACTAGATACAAGGACAACCGTTCTAAGAAAGTAAATCGACCCATTTGATTTTCTCGGAATGTGCCTTTAAAGATGGAAACAGTGCATTGTGCAGTTATAGGCGTGTGCATTTGCGGAGGCATAGATGAAATTTATCCACCGACGATCATTTCTGCTGTTCCGCTTTACTTGTATCTTCTGCGGGTAAGCCAAAATTCTGTCATAAGCGTTTGCAACGGATTTTTTTGGTCAGTACACACAAAGAAGAGCGGTGCTGGCTGCGAAAAACTGCTTATGGAATTTGGGTATGGTTCCATGATAAGTGTATTACTTTCATGGCGTTTATTCATAGTGGACTGTATTGACCACACAGAAGAAATTGAATATCGCTGAAAGCTGAGACATCAGGCAGGCCGTTAATAATTCTGACCTCTGAGTGGATCAAAAGCTCAATCTTTCGATCTTGGGTTGTGTCATGACTCTCCGTCATGATTCCAGGGAAGTCCCCCTCAAGTTAGCTCGGCAGCGGCAGCCCGGGTCCCCCGTTAGCTCTGCGGCCGGTTCGGCGGCGGCCCTAGCCTACGCGAGACGCCCACTGAGTCACCAGCGGCTTCCGCGCCCCGGTAACAAGGAGGGGCCTGTACCGCCCACTGGATTGGGTATAAATACCGCCCCAAAAAATGGGTATAAAGGCCGCTCTCCGGTGAGCTTGGGGCAGTCGCACCCAGCTCTTCACCAGCGCTCCTCCAGCTCTCCAGTAAGTAACTTAATCTACCCGTCCATGAGGACGGCCCTAACCTTAAGCCTCGATAAGCGAGGTAAAATGAATAAAATTAAGCACCTGAAGGAACTGCCACTCAGGCCTCACAACGCCGACATGCAATAACCACCGATGCAACGAACCTGCCAATTAATCTAAACACCTATACCCTTCTTGAGCTTCCCACCACTCGTTTCAGGTAGACGAATCCTTCTTCCCAGATGTTCGGAGTTGTTACTATGTCAGTCATGTTATTGTGTTAGTAAAATAAATAGTTCTATAGATGTTGCCTAGCGCCGGGAATCGAACCCGCGCCGCCCGCGTGGCAGGCGAGCATTCTACCACTGAACCACCGATGCTTGGACAGTTCAAAACAGGTTGGACACGCGAACACTACGTCAAGATTGCTGGATGAGCATTGGATCGTGTTCTTTCGGTTTCAATTCACTGGTGAGATCACTGATTGTTGCACATGATTTCTTTTACAGTCAGATGTATTTCCGAGTTCGTCTGTTTTTTTCTTGCACACCAAAGAGTGCAAATAAATGAATAAATAAATAAGCAATGAGTTATTGATGACACATCATCGTGCACTTCTGGAAAGTCTTCTATTCTGTTCCTGCTTCTATTTTCATCAGCCATCAACCACTTTCACCCGACGCCTCGGGCACCACGTCATTTCGATTGATACAGCAGTAATACCCGACGATCAGTATCACTCTGCTATCATTCTTAGTACTGTACATCTCAGTCACTGCTCGAAGAACTCGACCCTAGGAGGCGGGGTCTGTCTTACAAAGACGTCAGCTGTTAACCGCCACATCGTCCTTGTAGCTAGGGAGCGCGTTTTTCGAAGGGGATTTCGCCACAAATGGGCTTCCTAGAACCCCAGTTTCCATGAAAAAGATCTGAGGAATCTTCAACAAGCACATTACCCATATCACTGTTAGCAAGTTGGAGGATACAGTCCAGTTTCCGAAGGCTGGCAGGGCGTGGCCTACACAGTTGGGTGAGAGTGTGTGGCGGGGTGAGAGAGATCGATACAAGTCCGTAGGCCTCGCCCTGCCAGCCGTCGGGAAATGGACCGTACCGTCATTTCGTTGATAGCTCAAGTATACCACCCCCTCCTCCTTCTACCCCCGACTGTCATATCATAAATGCTTTCTGAACAAATCACTCTGCTACCTTCCTCACTACGGTAGTACTGTTATTTGTTGTCTTTTACTTATACCAGCTGGCTCGCGCACACTACTGCGCGGATTCATGGCGATGCTGTGCAGAATGGGTTTGATCGGCACGACCACAGTTGTGTATGAAGTTGAGTGGAAACTTCCTCTCCTCAGCTTTCAGCTGGGTCATTTATTTGGATAAAAGCAGAGAAGGTGGCGTGATAAAAAAGCGTTTCGGTATTAATATACTTCAGTCGCTTCGCACCCATTTTGCACGTCATCGACATGAATCGCGCGCAGTAGTGTGCGCGAGCCAGCTGGTTTAGGTCATCACTGGGACTTTGAATAGTTTAGACATCGATAGTTTTGTATTCAATTGCTTTTCATTTGCTGAGCATCTATTTCCCACACATTGATAGTAGATCCAGATCCCGATTATCGACGTATATCGTTTTCGTAAACATGCTTCATTATTTGGAATTTTGCATAGTTTAGCGGTGATACCCTGTGTTGCTGCCAGTACCGCATGAGAAAACGATTCCGAGTGAATCGTTTGCTTTGCTATCACAAATATAGGTTGTATCATGGCCTACAATACCTGCGAATGTGAACATTCCATGTTAGCCGCAAAAGCGTGATAACCATTATCAATGTAGATCGCAGTATCAAGAGAAATGCACCATTTTTTGGAAGGCTAGGCAATTCAGCGGTCGATACATCGGCCAGTGATATCAGAACATAAGTAATATATTCACCCAATGGCACTGAGCATCAGACGCTTTTGCTGAAGCGGTCGTATAGTAGTATCAAGCGATACAAAGGATTTCATCCCATCCAATTCCTAACGGTTCTTCTCAGCCTCTGTAAGCCGTTATCAGTTTCACTGAGGCCCCTGTAACCAACAATACCACTGAGGCCCCCGTACCCTACAATACCTGCAAATGTGACACTGTTAGCCGCAAAAGCGTACCGGCCCTGGTGACATTTCCCTTCTCACGCTCCTAATCGAATCTTATCAACAGTTATCAGTTTGGGTCACCCACTTATGAGTGTCCCCATCCCACTCTGCTAAACACCCATGAGTGTCAGCGCTCTTGGATCAACGCGAATAACGGAACGAATTTGACGACATTCGCCTTCTCATGCTCTTAATCAAATCCTATCAACCGTTATCAAGCTGAATCACCCACCATTAATGACCCCGTCTTATCCCGCACAACATCTGTGAGTATGAACGCCCCGGGACTGATGAGGAAAGCGAAACGGATTTGACGACTCTAGCCTTTTTATGCCTCTTATCGAATCTTATCAACCGTTATCAATGCAGGTCACCCACCATTAATGTCCCCGTCTTACCCCGCACAACATCTGTGAGTATGAACGCCCCGGGACTGATGAGGAAAGCGAAACGGATTTGACGACTCTAGCCTTTTTATGCCTCTTATCGAATCTTATCAACCGTTATCAATGCGGGTCACCCACCATTAATGTCCCCGTCTTACCCCGCACAACATCTGTGAGTATGAACGCTCTGGGACTGATGCGGAAAGCGAAACGGATTTGACGACTCTAGCTTTTTTACGCTCCTTATCGAATCTTATCAACCGTCATCAATGCGGGTCACCCACCATTAAGGTTCCCGCCCAATCCCGCAAAACACCTATGAGTGTCAGCACTCTGGGATCAACCCGAAAGGCGAAACGACTTTTTTGACATTCGCTTTCGAGGCTCCTTATCAGCGCGCATCACCTGCTATCACTTTCGTTCCACCACCGCTGGGGTTTCCTTGGCACCCCCTATATCACTTGTTAAATTCAGCGTCCCAGCTTTGCTGCGAGGCGAAATATGAATTTCGTGACAGACAGACGGACACACACACAGACATACTAAGCGAATTATATACTAGAGTAGGATTATTTTCTTTATGGAAACTGTAAACGATCTCGAGTTACAATGTAATGTACATAACAAGCCGTACTCCTATGGTTTGAAATAATCTTTTGTAGGCGATGATGGCGCTGACGAGGATGGTGACTTGGTACTCGTTGATTTCGCTGATTTGGTTGCAGGAGATTTTGCTTTGGCTCTTTTTGATTTCTTCGTTTTTGACGGTTTCGATGAGGGATATCGATAAAGGTTCCTCAATTTCGTCAGCAGCGCCAGCTGGCAAACCATCAGCGTTGACATCACCGTTGAAAACATCAAAAGGTGCAGCGATACTTTTCGTCTGTAACGACATTGTGATGTCAATGACGATCAAAGCATATCCTACCGTAATCTTGATGGATTCGTTATGTTTACGGTGTGTGGGTTATCCCACTCCTTAAGAACTTAGCTCCTCAGCTGGTAAGATAGGGCGAGAAAAGAGCTTGTGCCCTACAAAGCGCATTACGTTTGCCCTTGCGTGCAGTAGTGCAACCGCCGAAAGGGATAAACACATCCCGCTTGAAGCCACGCTCCTCCGTAACGCCATGTAGGTTCATATCACTAACCTTGGCTCCACCACCCCTCCCCCGATTTCCCTTATATTCTAAGAAAAAACTTACACAAGTTCATCTTCAGTCACTTCTGTGCCCTATAACAACTTCTTTTGGATTACTTTCAACTTTTTTCGCAATTGTGAAGTCAGTCGAATGATCAACTTTTTCGGCAAGGTATTCCGAAACTATAGACACCGTTGTAACACAATTTTTGTAGGCTCTAGAAGACAGAACGAAAAATAGGCTAATTCACAACTTCATTCAAATCCTGTGTAACAACATGCAACAATTATACCGCAAGATGTGTTCACCCGGTAAAATATGACCCCACAGCCCCTCCATACCTCAATCGCACATCTCAGCAAGTTTTTTTTCTGTGTCTTTTCCAAGGTCACTTTCACATACTCCAAGCAAGAGGAGAGGTAGCTTGAACATCGATGTTCGGCAACGAGCAAACCACGACCACCCCCTTACTGCGGTTTTTTTACTAAACGCCGCTGGAGCTCGCCTTCAGTAAGCTTCAGGAGGTATGTAAATGGAACTGACATCTGACATCTGGCAACACTTCGAACAGAATGAAATCGGGCACATCACATCGACACCACTTACGATTATTCGCACCAATGCTCTCGAAGTTGCACGGAGGCAATCGCATCTGTGTTGTCTATACCAGAGCTCACTTCATGAACACGTCCTTCTTGATGTTGATGTCGAAATCGACGAAATCCAGTATCATATCATCATTGATCGTCCAATTATTATTGAAGGTCATCTACCGATGTTCTAAGATGACTCGGAGAAATTTTTCCACAAAAAAGTTCGTTAGATGTCTAAATCTACTCTAGCAAATGTCGTCAGATCAAAAAGGATCAGTTTCCACAACAATAGAGCCATAATGAAAGCAATCATCTGTCATTAACCAGTGGTTCATGATACACGATTAAGCTCCGCCTTCCGTGTGACCACGGGTATAACAGGGGTGTGTACCCTAATGTCAGGACGCCGCGCGGCACAAAGCGGCGAGCGTCGTTTTCGCACGAGTTCATTGCCTCGGTGGAAATGGCGTGTAATTGCACCAGAAGGGCGGCGACCGTACCGACGCCTACTTTTATTCATGTTGGCGGTGATATTGAGTTTGCTCTTGAATTTTTTTATATTTTAATCGTCAGGATTCGCATGAATTAGTTCATCCTGCATGGTTTCACTTTACTTTAATTGATGATAGTGTTTTGCACGCAGTCATTCCAATTTCTATGCTGTGTTACCTATTATTTCCATCATTTTTGCTATCCGGAAATTTTCTTTTGCTACCTATGTCAAACTATAGTTAAATTAATTGTGTTGTTGTATTATCTTGTCATTATTGTATTGTTTGAATTGTATCAAATTGTATCAGTGCTCTTCTTGCGGGTCATGTAAAGTCGGGGGGGGAGGGGGGTGAGACGCAACTTTTCACCGACGTCAGTCGAAGCTCCTTCCCTTCCTAGGCTTAGGCTAAAATTCATGATCCCTTCTCCCTCATGAAAAGTATCTGCCCAAGTATCTGTCTCATCCGCTTTAGCCAAGCCTAGAGAGGGAAAGGGCTTCGACGTCGACGCAAAGTAGCGTCTCCCCCCATCCTCCCCCCCCCCCCTCAACATTATTTGACCCAAGTACAGTAGATAGCACAATCCTTCTATGCGGTAAAGAAGAAATAAGCAGATTGTTTCAGTATCGTACTCCGGGTGAGGAACGTCATGTGAAAACCGAGCAAAGTTGCAGGACTACCTACTACTTCTAGTGCGAACACTGAAACACCAAAGTGAAGTAAATTTACACATATTCAAATGAAAACAATACAAAAACAAGTCCAATATAGCGGCAACGTGAATAAGAATAGGCGTCGATACGGTCGCCGCCCTTTTTGTGCAATTACACGCGATTCCCACCGAGGGCAGACTACTCGCGCGCCAATGTCGCGCGGAGAACGTCGCGTCCTGACATTGGGGTACACACCCGTATAACAGCGGATGTAACACCCGGTAGGAGGATTGTCCCTCATAAAAACGCTCATGCTTCGACTCTGACGATGAGTCTGCTCGTTCTCCACGTCGACTTTGTCCTTGGGACCACTGGGTAGCCGTAGTGGCAGACACGGGAGTAAACGGCCTCTACGGACCCTGGGAGGGTGTGACACAGCCGTTCAGAGTAAGGTCAAGGATAGTCATAGTCAAGAAAGTCGAGGTCAAATAGGGAAATAAGAAAAAATCGGCCATTTTATGTTACTTCTAACCAAATTGTGAAGGATCGTTATTGCGGCTAAAGCTAACTAAAATAAGAATGCGTGCCTTCTTGTGTCTCCGTTTTGTATTAAGGAATATAGGTGAACCATCGAAACGTATCTGAAGAGTAATGCCCTCCAGAACATCGCTAAAAAAAGTGAAAGGAATTGATGCATTTTGTTCCGCCATACATTGTTACATGTGCAGTTCTTCAGCATCTTTTCGAAATTTTTCCTTCGCCGATGATTTTGGGAACTCTGTATGTGGAAACCGAAGAACGACCGGTCGGTGTCCTATTCATCAAACATTTGGGGCCTGTATGTGACATAAAAATGTAGATCGAATGACCAATAAGAGAACCATCTAGTTTTGTTTAGTGTTTAGTTGATTTCTGGCTAATGAGTACTAGAAGCTCCATTCAAGAATAATGCTAATTTTTCAGAGTTGCAAGAATTAGATCTGCCGAACCCTGGTAGTATACAGTAGGCAACAGGGCAATCGAAGTTGGTCATCGCATCACGCCAATTGCTCCACCGCGCACGACACGTACGAATAGGCTGTGGGTCACGAAGCTCATCGACCTAGCGATTCCGGGCTCCTGTCTCACACCCCATTCTCAATAATGCAGTGGTTAATGCAGCCGTAATGCAGTCATGCATGATGCATTTCGTACTATTAGGATGCAAGGAAAGTTCTTGCGAGTTTTACGTGTACACGAGTTAAATTTAAATTTCGAAGGTGTCAACGAGACCAACTCCACCATTGTGTTTCTCAGATAGAAGAAAAAATAATTTTTTTAAATATATAGTTCTCCTATATTTTCATAGCGTATTTGAACTGTCGAGGAATTTCTGAAGGCTTGTCACAAGAGGGGTAACCGTTACTGTCGCGCTCCACTCGACTCCGATGGCGTCACCTTTCCGCCGCGCCACTCGTCGCTCAGTTCACCGCGCGCGGGGTGGGCGACGCTGAGCTGCCGGGTCATGATAGAACCGGGGGTATACCTATTTGTATGGCATGGCAAAAAGGGCCCTTGCTGAATGACTAGACTGCACAAGCCTTAGTTTGGTCGAGCAGCGATAGAAGCAACTACAATTATGAAAACTGCAAAGGGAGAAGGTGCAGCATTGGATGAAATAGTCTGTTCGATTGATCGAATCGCTTCAATTAAAACAGCGGGAAGCAATGAGCGACCACATCCGGGTGTCCGATTCGCCAAAACTCAAAAAAGGGTGCTGCGTGAACCCTCGAAGCCATCGTGCGCGACCGAATTTTTCACAATTGTCTTCCAGAAATTGAACTATTAGTTGCAGGATAGGATCCTCAGTCGTCACCAATTCTCGTCAAGCCTGACGCCAAGTGAAACCCACTTTCTTGACATCTGAGCAGCTCCTCCAACAGCAGTATGGTGAGGAAGCATGACGATTCGGAGTCGACTTTTCACGATTTCGTACAAAGTTGGTCGTCAGACTCATTTTGATTCTCCATTTTGATAAAGTCATCAGGCTTTATCAAAATGGAGAATACATGTTGGCAGAAGTATGATGGATGTCTCGAAGGCGAGTTTGCGAAAATCGGTCGAGACTTTCTTCACGACCTAATACATAAGTAATGCAGTGACGCTTGGATAAAATGCATGAGGATAGACAGATTCCGAGGTCTACTCTCTCTCCAGTTGAGCATTTTTAAGAAAACTTCACCATTGCTAATTTTTCGGTATTTTTTAAATAAAATGCTTCAGAGCTCACAGTGTCAGGCTTCATCTGATCAGACTGTTGGGTTACCATCTTCGCGGTTGTGGGTACTGAAAAAGCTATGTAAAGACCAACGTTAGCGAGCAATATCTTGAATTTTCCGCTCATTCTATACAAGTTCTATCTTCAAAACTTGCCACAGTTAACCACTAATAGTTTGCAGAGTAGTAATAGGTGAGTGGAGACGGTGTATCGACAGTTCATGTGGGTTAATGCAATGTCATCCAAAACACCATAGCAACAAGCGGAGCGGTTAATTTTTACAAGCTTAAAGATTGTGCTAGGGGTAATGTGGTTGAGGAATCCCTAAAAGGAGTCATTCACTCGAAAACTACGGGCTTGGAAAGCCTATTCGCGGCGAAATCCCCCGCGAAGGGCGTGCCCCCGAGCTGTGGCAGAGGCGGCCTTTTCCGCTCGAGCGGCCTTACTGTGCTCGGTCCGCCTCCTAGCGACTGATTGGCTGGAGTGGGAATAGGCGGTATCGTGGCCCGCTTTCAGTTTTCGCTTGAAGCGCACTCCAGAAAAAGGATCTTCTGCATTTCCGAACATCCCTTCGTGTTTAGGACATGGCAACATGTCAATGAAAAATCCGTCCGGACTACCCCCTCTTCATGGGAAGGCTCCATGTCGGGAATCAACGGTGGGGAAGGATCCTATTTCTCAGCTTTGACCATTTTCATCCGTTTTTTCTTCAGTGTCCTGTAACTAGGCATCTCCACTTTCATATTCACTACTTCTTTCACCTTTCTGCCGAATTTCCCCAAACACTGCCTTTAAGGAACAGCATGCAATATTTTATCTTTATGAATGGAAATTTATTGCGTAACGCATCCTATGGGTTAACGCCATACCTCTGATAGCCTACGCTAATGGACACTCGAAGCGCCGATTGCAGATATATGTATGTACTAAGTATACCCTTCTGGTTGGAAGTTACTGGTCATTTAGTTAAAAAGAAATATAATTGTGATGCGTAAATAATACCACGTATGTGTTTCAAAGTTAATCTGGGTGCTAGGGAACTGGGTGAAGAGGAGACCATCTTCGCTCCGCCTTTTTGCTTGCCGATCTATTATCTTACAAACTTCTCCCAAACATTCACACGTAATTTTTTAGTAAGTCCAACGAGAAGAGATTCACCTCTTAGATTGAGTTCAGGGACAAATGTCGCCTCATCTGGATCAGAATCGTTCATTTACACCCTTTGCGACCCATTGGTCTGTGCTCTAGCTTTCAGTGTCAGGACGCAGAGCACCATGGAATGCATATTCTCCCCTCACCATCTCGACTTGGTGCATTTCAATCAAAGTCATAATGGCTCTCAATAGGGCGTTTCTTAAAATTAGCGGAGACAAGCCTCCGTCGAGAAATCTTCGACATGAGATCGTATTTTGGGTTGAAAGGTGAGGGTTTATACTGAGTTGGAGAGGGGGGGGGGTCGTATTTTCAAGATCTCTTCGAGGATTGCTCGACGGCGCGTCCCTTTACCCCGTTCCTGCCCGTCTCATTGGAGGAAAGTTTTGGACGGATGAGCAATGAGGTGATTTTTGAAAAGATTGCCACAAGATAATCATATTTTGTATTAGGTGGTAGAGGTGGTACAGCGGTATGGTTATCGACAGAAGACCTTTTACCTTTTTTTTTCAAAGAGAGCCTCGTGTATGAAGAGACAGCCCTGCGACGAC
Source organism: Trichostrongylus colubriformis (assembly GCA_963978905.1). NCBI lineage: Eukaryota > Metazoa > Nematoda > Chromadorea > Rhabditida > Trichostrongylidae > Trichostrongylus > Trichostrongylus colubriformis. The sequence goes on from OZ022256.1 coordinate 9,812,634, forward strand.
AATTTGAGCGGGTGATATCGGGGAACAGCAGGAGGGGACCGTATTCTTTCCGGAGACCTCAGGGGGAGGAGTCGAATTTCTCCAGAATTTTTCTCGACGCCAGGCTTGGCGCTGCTCCTCTGGCTATTTACCTACCAAAAATCCTTTTGTATGCTTTACGGATATGAATACACAGCAGAGATCATTTCTCGATTTACTGTAAAATCAGTATAGTGGGAAAAGACCAGCGCTGGAATTGGGGCTATATTGTGTAGACCTTACCAGCGGTTGTAGTACGCTCTTTTGTTGTCTTTTTCACTGTGGTTTGTCTTGCCCGTGTTGCTGGTTTCTGTGTTCTAGTAACCAATTTTGGAAGCTGCCTCTGGACTTGCGGCTTAAGGCAACCGATTTCCGCGATGTGTAAGCTGTCAGAAGAATCGTTGAGTGCTTTCTGAAATTACAGCTGCTCATTATAACTCATTCTCCGGGTGATCATGACAGGTGAATGAAATATAGAAAACTGACCATTATCCCCAGTGAGAATGCCTGCCCGCATGGAACTGCGTCGCCAGAGCAGTGGCATTCGAGAATTTCACCCAAATTCAACAGTGTCATTTTCCTCTTGTCCTGTGGGGGCTTCACATACGCTCCTTAATCAGTACTACGAGTTTCTACAATGACTTTCTGTTGCTTTCAGTAGTTACCACCGCTGCTGTCTGAGAAGCACCTTTCTCCTGAATATTAGTGATGGTGGACCCCACCTCCCCTTCTGCTCCACGACGTTTGTGTAATCGTACTTCTTAAAAGCTCAGAAAGGGATGAAATATGTATCGAATGAGAGAATAGCGCAATTTGCGGAGCCGTGGAAATGAAGAACCGTGGAATTTGCGGAATCTACTCTAACAGATAAATCTCATTCATTGCTTTTTCACCATACAGTTTTTCCTTTAATGAGAATAGAGGAATCGTAAAAGTAAAGATTAGAAGATTTCGGAGGCGATTTTAAGGTACAGCCCAGCACTGTCGACCGCTCGTGAATGATGAGCTACGTGGAATGATACGCGCCGCATACGTGGATCTTTCCACAGTCCTTCATTTTCGCCAATTCCACCATCCCTCCAATTTCACAGTTTTCCCGATTGATACGAATCCATCCGCCGGTGCTGTCGCAATGGGGGGGGGCATCCCATTATGGACCGCATTTTAATCTAAGCCAAAAAGGGAAAGGAACCTCTCCCTTCCTCCCTTGAGGTTTAGGTAAAAATATACGCCTGCATGTGCAGAGTGATCCCACAAAAATCCTTCAGAGGTACTCATGTATGGAACTTTTTGTGAGATGCCCCCCCCCCCCCCTCATTGCGTTAGCACCCATTCGCCTTCCCACAATTCCGCAAGTTCCGCATTCCTCCCAGTCGATACCTATCTAATGCTTTTTCCGCAAATTCCCAACTATAGATGCTGCCTCAATGGTACTATCAAGGACCTGAAGGCAATGATAGAGGAGATTCAGTTGTTCCATTTATTCCAATCTTCGATGCTGATCCGTGAACTACTTTACCAGGAAGGCTGACACTTCAAACACCACGTAACTTCGATCGATATGGCATTAATACGATACGATAAGTATCATTCTGCTACATGCCCATTACTGTACACTTCACTAATTCTTCGGCAAAGTCGACCCTATAAGGCGGGTCTGTCATCCAGAGGCGTCAGCTATCAACCGTCACACTGTCCAGCTAGGGGATGTGCTCCTGGACGGGGATTTCGCCACATAGGCTTCCTATACCCTCAGTTCCCATGTGAATAACTTTTTTAAGGGACTTATTACTAACCACATTACCCCCATCCACTGCCTTCAATACGTACCGATTGATAATGTCCTACTATATATAATTCGCTTAGTATGTCTGTGTGTGTGTGTCTGTGTGTGTGTGTGTGTTTGTCCGTCTGTCACGAAATTCATATCTCGCGTCGCAGCAAAGCTGGGACGCTGAATTTTACAAGTGATATAGGGGGTGCCAAGGGAACCCCAGCGGTGGTGGACCGAAAGTGATAGCAGCTGATAAGGGCTGATAAGGAGCCTCGCAAGGCAAATGTCACCAAATCCGTTTCGCCTTTCGGGTTGATCCTAAAGCGCTGACACCCATAGGTGTTTTGCGGGATGGGACGGGGACATTAATGGTGGACGACCAGCATTGATAACGGTTGATAAGATTCGATAAGGAGCGTAAAAAGCCTAGAGTCGTCAAATCCGTTTCGCTTTTCGCGTTGATCCAGGAGCGCTGACACTCATGGGTATTTAGCAGGGTGGGACGGGGACATTAATGGTGGACGACCAGCATTGATAACGGTTGATAAGATTCGATAAGGAGCGTAAAAAGTCTAGAGTCGTCGAATTCGTTTTGCCTTTCGCGTTGATCCAAGGGCGCTGACATTTATAAGTGTTTTGCGGGATGGGGCAGGAACATTAATGGTGGGTGACCCGCACTAATAATGGTTGATAAGATTCGATAAGGGGCGTAAAAAGGCTAGAGTCGTCAAATTCGTTTCGCCTTTCGCGTTGATCGAGGAGCGCTGATACTCATGGGTGTTTAGCAGGGTGGGACGGGGACATTAATAGTGGGTGATCCAAACTGATAATGGTTGATAAGCTTCGATTGGGAGCGTGAGAAAGGGAAATGTCACCGAGGCCGGCTTGCTTCTACGGCTAACAGTGGAATGTTCATATTCGCAGGTATTGTGTGGTACGGGTACCTCATGGTACTGTTGGGTACAGGAGCCTCAGTGAAACTGATAACGGCGTACAAAGGCTGATAAGAATCGTTAGGAATTGGATAGGATGAAATCCTTGCTAACATTGTACGACCACCTTAGCAATAGCGTCTGATGCTCAGTGCCATTAGGTGAACGTATTTTGTTTGTGTTCTGATATCACTGGCCGATGTATCGACCGCTGAATGCCTGGCGTTCCAAAAAATGGTGCGTTTCTCTTGATAATGCGATCTCCATTGATAATCATGATACAACCTATTTTTGTGATAGCAAAGCAAGCGGTTCACTCGGAATCATTTTCTAATGCGGTACTTGCAGCAACACTGGGTATCGACCGCTAGACTATGTAAAATTTCAAGTAGTGAAGCATGTTTACGAAAACGATAAACATCGATAAGCGGGATATGGCCTACCATCAATGTGTACGAATTAGATTCTCAGCAAGTGAACAAATTTTTATCAATCGATGCAGCCGAATAAAAAACTATCGATTTCCAAACTACCCAAACTCCCAATGATGACCAGTTGGCTGGCGCACACTACTGCGCGCGATTCATGTGGATTACGTGCAAAATGGGTTCCATGCAATGCGATTGAAGTATACCGATACCAAAATGCTTTTTTATCACGCCATCTTCTCTGCTTTTTTGCAGTTCAATAGCTCAGCTGAAAGTAGAGGGAAGGGAATCTCTGCTCCGCTGTGGTCGGGCCGAACACACCCATTTTGCACAACATCGTTATCGCGCGCAGTAATCTGCGCCAGCCAACTGGTAAGTTAATAAACGAGTAGACCGAAGAAGAACACTTATCGATTGGTGACCTAGTCATTCATCCACCAGCGAGTTCGTCCATTTGCTATACACCTTTTAAGTTGTGTCGTCAATTCTGTACAATGCCAGGTAGCGGTTGTGGAACGTACCTTCGCAGAAAGGGGAATGTGAACCTAGGGAGGGGGGGGAGGGGGAAGAGAAGAGTGCGACAGACCTCGACAGATCATTCGTCACGTTGTGAATTGGCTACAAGCGAGAAGACTCGGCGCCACGGTCGCCTTCGTCGAGAATTCCTCGTGTTTTGGGCTGGAGGGAGCCGTGTTTCGAATTTTTTTCAATTTATTGTCGTCAAATCCCTTTGGGCTTTCAGAAACGGAAGGCCGCTCCTGAAAGAAGTTGTCAATCGATAGTCACACTCAACAATAGGTGGTAATAATGGTCCTACTATATATAATTCGCTTAGTATGTCTGTGTGTGTCTGTGTGTGTGTGTGTTTGTCCGTCTGTCACGAAATTCATATCTTGCGTCGCAGTAAAGCTCGGACCATGAATTTCACAAGTGATGTAGGGGGTGCCAAGAGAACTCAAACGGTGGTGGACCGAAAGTGATAGCAGCTGATAACGGCTGATAAGAAGCCTCGGAAAGCAAATGTCACCAAATCCGTTTCGCCTTTCGGGTTGATCCTAGAGCGCTGACACTCATAGGTGTTTAGCAGGGTGGGCCAGAGACATTAATGGTGGGTGACTCGCATCGATAACGGTTGATAAGATTCGATAAGGAGCTTAAAAAGGGTAGAGTCGTCGAATCCGTTTCGCTTTTCGCATTGATCCTGGAGCGTTCATACTTACAGGCTTTTTGCGGAGTGAGACGGGGGCATTAATGGTGGGTGATCCAGCTTAACAACGGTTGATAAGATTTGATAAGGAGCATGAGAAGGCGAATGTCGTCAAATTCGTTTCGCCTTCCGCGTTGATCCAAGAGCGCTGACTTTCATGGGTGTTTGGGAGGGTGGACCAGGGACATAAATGGTGGGGGATCCAGCTTGATAACGGCTGATAAGATTTGATAATGAGCGTAGAAAGGCTAGAGTCATCTAATCCATTTCGCCTTTCGAGTCGATCCCAGAGCGCCGATATTAATAAATGTTTTGAGTGTTGGGACGGGGACATCAATGGTGAGTGACTCGCATCGATAACGGCTGATAAGATTTGATAAGGAGCATGAGAAGGCATATGTCGTCAAATTCGTTTCGCCTTTCGTGTTGTCCAAGAGCGCTGACACTCATAACTGTTCAGCAGGGTGGGACGGGCACATCAATGGTGGGTGATCCAAACTGATAACAGTTGATAAGATGCGATAAGGAGCGTGAGAAGGAAAATGTCACCAAGGCCGGTTCGCTTTTGCGGCTAACAGTGAAATGTTAACATTCGCAGGTATTGTAGGGTACGGGGAGCTCAATGGTGTTGTTGGGTTGGCTGATGGGAACCTTGGGAATTGGATAGGATGGAATCCTTTACGTCGCTTGCTACTACTACACGACCGCTTTAGCAAAAGCGTCTAATGCTCAGGGCATTGGGTGAACATATACTGTTTATGTTCTGATATTACTGGCCGATGTATCGACCGCTGAATTGCCTAGCGTTCCAGATGGTGCACTCCTCTTGATACTGCGATCTACATTGATAATCATGATACAACCTATATTTGTGATAGCAAAGCAAGCGATTCACTCGGAATCATTTTTTAATGCGCTACTGCAGCAACCCTGGGTATCGACCGCTAGACTATGCAATATTCCAAATAGTGAGGCGCTTTTACGAAAACGATAAACATCGATAATCGGAATATGGATCTGCCATCAATGTGTAGGGATTGATGCCCAGCAGGTAAATAAATTGTTACCAATAGATGCAATCGAATACAAAACTATCGATCTCTAAACAGTCCGAATTCCCAAATATGGCCTGAACCAGCTGGCTGGCGCACGCTACTGCGCGCGATTCATGTTGACGACGTGCAAAATGGGTCCGATGCAAATCGACTGAAGTATCATAGCACCGGAATGCTTTTTTATCACGCCATCTTCTCTGTTTTTTCCAATCCAATAGCTCAGCTGAAAGCAGAGGAAAGGGAATTTCGGCTCAATTCCATACACAACCGTGTTCGTGCCGCAAACCTATTTTGCACAACATCGCCATGAATCGCGCGCAGTAGTGTGCGCCCGCCAGCTGGTAATTAGTAATCGACTAATGACCTTTATAGTTTTTTTTGGGAAGCCGGCTTGTATAGTAAAGGACAACACAACCCACATGAGACGACCGGGAAGGGCGATCGTGTTTTTCATGACCCTACCCTCTAAAGGGAGAGGACGTACGGAGGCCCAGTCCATGGAGGGTGGTATTTTTCGGAAACTTTATTCGACATCGGACTTACACTGCTCGACAAATCTCAGCTCAGATATTGGGCAGTGAGAAGGAGTTCTAAGGTAGGTGAAACATCTTCTATGTGGCACGTGAGAGTTACATGACCCATCCACCCGCATCCACCCCACCTTATTCACACCACCCCTATCCCATTGGCCCTTACCACCTGACGCAAGCCACTCGTGAAATCAACGTGTTCCACTGGGCGATGCCGAAAAGACTTTCGAATAAAATGATTGCTGAAGGGGAACTGACCTGCCGCCGAATATCTTCTACATCCCTTTGCCTTCTGAAAACCTGGATCAATACCGAAATTATTATAGTCAAATTACTGCTCGACTCACCAACACTTTTGAAATTCCATGCTGAGCTCTATATTCTCCACATTGCAGTAAGTTCCGTACTGTATCGATTCCCGCTATCTTGCGTACAGTGATTCGGACGCAGTGGTTATGTGTTCGATTTTTTTCAAACTAAATTAAGGAGTGTAGGTTGAAAGGGTAATTCGTTGAATGATGGTGCTTGATACTTGTGCAAATCTTACTGGTGCAACTGGCCGACTTATATCGCATTCTCCTCGGAACACAGCTCCAATTTGTGTGGTAATTGCACTGACTGTAACAAGTAAGCTGTAGGACAGCATGGTGAGATGGCGAGATTTCAAAGAATGAATCTCACCACATTTGTATCTCGTGCTTATTCGTATCTCAGCTATCGGACAACTGTCTGAGCTGTCCATTATTCTGTTGCTTTCATATGCTCTCACCAAAGCTGACCACTCAACTAAGAGCGTACAATCTTGTCAAGTCTTGCAACACATGTTTTTTATTCAAGGGTTCAGTACCTCGAGGCTTGTAGTAGATAAACACAGGCAATATAATCATCGGTGTCTCCTACCGCTTGCCCCCAATGACTGGGTAGCCGCTCAGTGCCATCTGTCCAGAAGTTCACAAGCTGCGATTTGAGAAATCCATGAATTCACAAGTCTAATGGGGTCTGCCAGCATGCCGGTACAACATGCCGGTATACAAGATCTTGTAAGGAAGCAGATCAGCTGCTCTTGGAGAATGGTGAAAGCAAGTGTTAAATAGTTTCTGGAAATCTTGGCGCAGACAGTAGTAGTTTTAGTGATCCGGCTCGTACAACTCAAGTTGCGGCATTCCTGTCCAATTTAATGGTCTTATGGGATTATGAACTCGAACCGGTTATTGGTCCACCTCAGTACATTTTATGGAAATCAGTGGAGCATGTTATAACTCACCAGTTGGTTAGGGCACACTACTGTGCCCGATACACCATGTGCGTCATCGAGTCGATCGGAATTGCTCTTTTCCCTGAAGACGGAGTATTTCAGTGCACCCCCCCCCCCCTCCACCGTGGGTGGAGCTAAACTTGAATCATGTGTGCTCTTTACTTCTTGTCCCATGCCCTACCCATTCCGAATTTGACTCTATCTCCAGAGGTCGTTTTTCATGTGACGTCCAAGCTCCGTCCACCACCACAAATGCTCCCCCGCTGTGCTCAGGCCTTTTTCGTGACTTCAAAAAAACTTATTGCTGACCTGAATCCATCTTCTCCCCGCGTTTGAGGCACATTCGAACGCAATCAATAATTTTCCGGCTGAAAACGGAACATTCCAGTGCACATCCCGCCTGCCGTTGGCGTAGCTTTACTTGATCCATGTGTGGTGTTTACTTCCTGTCCCATGTCCCACCCATACCACACTTGTCCCCATCTCCGCAGGTCGTTTCTCATATAGTACCTGATTTCGTGACAGGCGGACAGAGGGACAGAGTGATATACATAACAGTAGCCAATAATTCCTAAAGTTCGCGATCAGTGGAGTGACAAAAAATTTGAAGAGTCGCAATATTTATGCCTCAATGTAATATCTGCACACATTTACAGAGGAATAGAGAATAGGATTCTGGTCCGGCAGCTGACCGACGAGATGCCAGGTGGATTGGAGAAGCGGCGGAAAGCAACAGCAAGCACATAGATGCTAATACGAGTAACTAAGTAATTGCTGGGTGGCAGTGAAGAAGAACGCAAGCACATGCATAATCCTAGAAGACCAATTGTAGGAATCGACATATTTATCGTTAGCTCTAGCAGAGAAAGGAAAGCTCCCTGTAAAAAACTCGGTAGCTTGCGTTTTTATTTCGTGATCTTGGCTTCCTTGGATTCATCTATGGCTAACACATCTGGATTGTACACGCTCGAGAGGTTTTGAAGGGAAAGAGAGTGTAGACAGAGCTCCAAACTTTGACGAAAGTCCAAGATCAGGCATCGTTGTATGCACCACTCAATTGAGAAAGTCGCATAATACACGCTACAAGCAAGGTCCATTGAAAAGCAACAAATACCGGCTCCATGGCAGGTGCTATCATAGCGCTACCGTATGGATGATATGGCTGAGATCCGCAATCTAAGAAACCGAGCAGTACTTTCAGAGACCGTTTTCGCTCATGGTAACGAGGCAGGAATTCGAGGGAATCCATCGAAGGTGGACGGTGCACTGAGTTTAACGTACGGTGGCATCTCCATGTTAGCGTGAAATCGCTTTCCCGTAGGCACATCTGCCTGCTTCCATATTTTGTAGCTTCCTGGTGAAATTGTTGCTATCAGAGAGTCTGTTAACAACATGACTATTTGTTCAGTTTTCTGACAATGTGTATATGGCTTGGACATTTCTTTGCTGCAAAACAAGGAAGTAACCAAGACAAGGCTACAATCAGCAGTAGACTGATTTCAATAAAATTACTGTCACTCCTCATACATTGTTTTTACGCAACGATGTTTATTATTGAGGTAAGCAGAGACTTTAAAATAGAGCTGCAAGTATTCTATTGCTCCCTTTATTCATAGCAACATAGATATTTCTCTGATAAACGACTCTCACTGTGAATTATTTGTTTCGCTCTCCTCCACTATATAACCTTACAAAAAACTCCCTAGCAGTGCTTTTCAGTTATGGATTTGTCATGGCAGCAGGCTGTTTTTATGATGGCCACTATTGTGACGTTGCCTCTGCACTTCGCCATACTGTTGGTAGTAGTGAGTCGCAGAAAATTGACATCATTTCACGTTCTGGTACTTTCGCAGGCAAGCACATGTGCTCTTTGTACCAAATGAGCAAAGAAATAGGAATGTTCGTCCAGGGAGTAGCTGATGTTGTCTCATTGGTCAACTATATTTTTATTAATATTCTTCCTCTGTCGCAGTTATTCAATGAATTTTACTTTGAAAATCGACAATTTCTGGCCAATTATGGATTCCGCAGTGTATATTTTTCCGTTTTCCTCAGAAATGTTGGTGTAGCGTTGATGTCATTGCAGAGATACATTTGTGTTTGTAAGTCCGGAGCGAAAGTTGGAAAGGTAACTACCTGAAATTAACGATTTCGATCTGTATTATCTGTTATCTTCTAAAGACGGTAGAGGCGGTAATCACCAACACGATCCACATGATTACTAGATTAGACGCGTTTGCAAAACTTTAGAAACATAGCATGGTGTAGTGGAATTTGTTACTATATGGTCAGCGTGGTATTCTATTTCGGTAGAGTATTCCGTGTTTACGTCACAACGAAATGACAAGCACATGACAATACCATCACAGGAACAACATTTTGATTTTCTACTTTGAGAGAGAATTTTGATAATCTCCTTTGTCAACTCATTATAATTCCTCCCATGAGGTCATCCTTCTGGTCAGAACATAATTTGTGCGGTATTGGATTCAGCGGCTCTTATATGATCGTTTCTGAACCGCGTATAGTTATCCTCCAGCCATAGCTGAAGGCTCCATTTTTGGTGGTGAAATGCAAGCCATTCCTCACCGGCGTAATTTTTTTGAGATGGCTATCAGAGCAGAAATAACCGTTTCCAGGAGCTTCAACCATAAACCTCAGAATGAAACATCTTGGAAGGTTTGAATGGGTCGAGCTCCATCTCGAAATGTTGGAGCACCCGAAACAAGTTATTTTATGCAGGCATAGCGATATAAGATTTCTGGACCACACTGGCTTCAAGCGAGCGAAAACATTGCTGAAAAAGAGCTCGAACCATTCAGTCACCGGGAGCATCTTTTGGTGTTCGGCGGAACAATGCATAAATATGGACTCCACTAGCTATACATTAACAAAACTAACGGAGCATCAGCAGAGCAAACGCGAATTCCATAAGAGTAACAGAATCGGAATCTGGAAGCTTTGATCAAAGATCAAAATAAGGGATGGAAATCAATTATTTTCAGTAAACGTGGGAGAGGACACCATATGATGTACTTCTTCCATTCCGCATTGCGTGTTTTGTCAGCAGGATTGAGTGTTACGCTTTTTGTCCATCAAGATATTTCAGATCGTTTCACGTGCCTCAGCCGTTCTACTCGCTGTCCTGCAATGGGGTGCAGGCCTTTTTCTGGTGTTACCGCTGTGCCAACTGTCATACAACGTGACCTATGAAATGAAACCAAAATTGGAGTTATCGATACCACCACCGCTTTCAGCGGTTTGTCAATCATTTATTCGATAATGAATGCCTGGAGTGATCCTACAGCAAACAGATATCATATTATTTGTAAAAGTGATATGTTAGTAGTAACTGTTATAAGTGCGTGCTTCCAGAAGTTGTGAGGACCCATTTATGTTTTAATTTATTATTTACTCAATCGTAGTAATTTTCCTCTTTATAAATCAGGTTGTCGCAAAATTGATTTCGAAATTGGACCGCATACTTTAAACTACTATAACTCAGCTTAAAGGCACACCACGCGATAATCAAAGTGGTCCCTACCTTTTCAGGGCAGGTAGACCCTTAGATGGTTGTGAAGATTACACCCTTTTCGCAGCGCCACGGCTCACCCCCGCCGCGCACGGCCTGGTCGACCCGAGCCGAGTTGAGCTCACCGAGTCGAATCACATCCGGCTCAGCCGAAAGGGAAACTTGCGATAAGACAAGATAAGTCAGCGATATCAATAGCGTAGGTAGCTTCAGCAGGGAAAAACAGGTGATATCATAGCATTTTGCGCGATATCATCGGGGAAGAGCTCTTCTATAATCTCCAATACTCGTACGAGGACTGAGGGCAGGGAGCTTTATTTTCAGTGGTTTTGAGGGGTTTCGATTCATTTTCTTCACTAGTGGGTAAACCAGGGCCTCTACATCCTGTAACACGTGCGATAGCTCTCACAATTTTTCGCGAGGTGTGCCTTCAAACACAAGTTTATCGATCGAAGTAAAAACCATCAGAATCTACACATTTTAGCCAATGAACAGGTAATAATTTCAAGCCTTTACTATAAAAACTACTATCACGAGAATCAACTAACTCAAGGAAGGCACATTCAACATCGTCTAAATTAGCAATTTGTTTCTGGCGCAGATGAGAATGGAGGGCTCGAAAAAAGTGGTTTCCTGTGGGGGAGAGGTCGGGAGAATACGCTGGGTAAGGGAGAACTTTTACACCCAAGTGGGTCAATTTCGGTCGAGTGATTTGTGAGGTGTGTGGCCTTGAGTTGTCCTGCAACACGATCGGCCCTCTTCTATTCACCACCGCCGGCCACAACTTTTACCATTTGCTCCAGATCACAACAGTGAGACTCTGCTGTGACTGGCTGACCATGTTGCAAGAATTTATAATGGATTACACCTTTACAACACCACCACACAGTAATCATAACTTTTCAAGGGTGAAGGTCGGGTTTAGGAAAAGTTTTTTGATTAGCATCCTTATCTATCCAGACTAATCCCCGTTTCCTGTTATCATAAAAAATCCATTTTTCAATTATAGCTACAGTTATATTACGGTTTACAAATGGCTCATTGTTATAGCGAACTAGAAGGTTGGAGCAGGTGTCGAAACGTGCCAGACGCTGCTCATCGGTCAGCTCATGAGGCACCCACTTCAACATCTTCTTCACCTTGCCGATTTCCAACAAGTGTCTGGCCACTGTAGAGTAATGTACGCCTAGGTCTTCTGCTAACGTACGAGTATTCGTCTCCGGATTTGCTTCGACGGCTCTCCTTAAATCTTGACCATCAAGCGATGACCTGCGGCCGCGACCCGACTTCTCTTTGAGATCAAAATCGCCAGAAGCAAATTTTTTAAACCAGAGCTCCACTGTTCGTTCGCAAGGACAATTCGTCCCAAAAACACTGCTGAGATTACGAGCTGCCTTCGCTGCGGAGTGTTCCAATTTAAACTCATAAAGCATGATGACTCGATAGTCGCGTCGGTTCATGATTATACGCAGCCCTGGAAAAGGCCGGCTGGAAAACTTAGAGCGACATTCATAGAAGTTTCTGAAAGAGCAGAAAAAATCTACCGAATGGAATGCCTGGCTTTCCTTCACTTATTAATACATACCTTGAAATCGAAATTAATTCTGCGACAACCTAATACACACATAGGCGTTAGATCTGTCATTCACCTCTTTTTGGAGCATACATACTAGGATATTGTCAGAAAATATCCGAATTGAGTGTACTAATGAGGAAGGATCGCAGGGCGTAGTGGACATTTGCAGTGAGACGACGTTCATTCGACGTTATTTTCTCGAATTTTTCAATATTTGTTAATTTTCCGAATCTACTCAAAAAAGTTGCGAAACGACTTGAAGGAACTTAAGTATGGCCTTTTTAAAATAAAGCGTTTTACAAGATGAAGCGTGTTTTCATTCCATTGATTACTCATCACTTCACATTAGTTAACACTTACCAGTACAGAATCATAGCACAGCGGTGAGGGTTATGGATCATGTAGGTGATAAATACAACCACTGTGGTATTACAGTTTTGATTTATTCGAAGCTCTCTATCGGAAAAATATCTGTTCATAAATTTTGATTATGATATTCGTGATCCATATTGTCCGGATGGGACGATACTGGTAACGGAAGTACCACGGTTAATGCGCAAATCGCGTATGTATCAGGGAGCCGATTGCCCCGTACACAAGTTTCCGGACAAGTTGGCAATTTTCCCATTTTTCACAAGAATAGCCAGGATCTGCAACCTTATTACATCTAATAAAACATCCTTCCCTATAGAGCTGTATTTGGTAAATGTTGTGGAAGTCATTCCGGGGTATTTTGGATTCTTCAACGATAGTTAATTCTGCTGAGAATAACTTCAGCTTGCGAATATGATGGTGCTTCTTTCGTCTGCTGTGTTACTCGTCATCTGCATGATGTGCTACGCTTTCATTTTGGATTATATTCTGCGTAATAGTTCTCACAAAACTCAGTGAGGCATTTTCATAATGTGGAGTGAATATTTTCATTGATAGGATCTGCTGTTTCACTTAAGTGTTTTTGTACGATGAATTCACCTCACTTGCCAGATCCAAGCGACATGAAATGAGCCTCTGTGGACAGGTAGCTGGTCTCGTGTTTGCGTTTATGGTACAGTTCGTGTTTAATGGCGGGACGTATATTCTTAACAGCGTCGACCAGGTGAGTTTACAGCGGAATGATTTTTAGCAGAGTAAAGTAATTCAATTTCGTCACAGCTTCCAAGTTCTGAGTAGTTTTTGGCATGCTCGTTCTTTTTCCGAAGCTTGAGGAATGAAGACACTCTTATTTTCACTATGAAACGACAAAAGCTTTACCGAGCGCTTTTGGGCCTTCACCTCGCTCGGCTTCATGTTCTTGAGAAGACAGTAATACAAGCCCATAAATACATCGCTGCAGCCGTGTCTCGCTGAGCCTCTCATGTTCAATCCGCCACCCCCAGCTATGGAGCCGTGTTTATTGCTAAGAAAGACGTTTCATGCAGGCGTTGATGACGCAAAACCGTGTCATTATGAGAAGCAAAAATCTGTATCATGTGAGGGCGCCTGATCGCCTGAACAGGAACATACTGAGTAAAAAATCCCACTTCGAAGAATTGTCTTTCATCGTTTTGCAACTATGCATGACTGATATGTTTCTTTGAAGTTTGAAAGTATTTACAGATGCTTCTCCGGAGCTGGAGGACACTTGGACCGCTAGTGTTCTTGATTTTGTCCTGTGTTCACCCGTGGACATGCATAGTGTTCAATAAGGAGATCAGAGATGGAGTTTTTGACATCTTTCGTCTTTGTATCGGGCGCAGGGTAAAGATGTTGAAATTCATCGTTTGACTTTTTTTAGCTTAGCTTTTAGTTTGATTTTGAACAATCTCATTACAGAAGGATGTCACCACTTTCACTGAAGCATTCAAACTAACCAGATCGAGAACCGTATAAGTATATACTGCTTGGAGAACGTAATGGCAAACAATAGAAGCAGCATTTGCATAAACATATCCGTATTCAAAGTTTACAGTTCTCTCAAAAAACTGATCTCTTATTGATCGAGACTAATGCATGTTATTTTCTGTCCAGACTAATACATGTTTTCAATCAGAACGATGCATATTCTTCAAAAAAAGTTGCTATCCGGACTGAGAGACTTTTCTGCCGTCACATTTTCATGAGAAACGGCTCACGGTGTTGTGAGTCACACGTGAAGTGTAGCTAAATTATGTTGAAGGAAAAATTCTCCGAAAGTGTAAACTCCGTTGATGTTGGTGGCAAGTCGTTTGTTGCGGCAAACTGACTAATGCTGCGAATTAACACGTATACGAGTTATCACAACAGTGGTCACAATTTCCAAATTTCTTGAACAGAAGTTGCACGAATAGCACATTTAGCCAATACCTTTTATTTGCATGTGTTGCCTGGTAAGTAGCAAACGCTGCAAGAGGCCCGCCTTCACACTTTGCGGTAGTGACGGCGACGAAAGTACGGAGATGCGATCATCGGTACTGAGGACGAGTACAAGGGCGGGGATGAAGAGACGAGGCAGCCACGCTCTGCAGCAGGCAAGGTGGAGTATGAAGGCGACCTATTGTACATTCGTCTTTGGCATATACGCGTATCGACTGTTGGGTTTTATCCGTCTGGGAATGTTGCTTACGTTGCCTATCACGCTCTTCCTTTAAAAAAAAAACCGAAGAGACTCGAGCGTTCCCAATGGTTTCCTTCCTTTAAAGACGGCCGAAGAGGTCAAAGAAATATGATTCGCTCTGGTCAATCTTTGATTGTAATGGATCGCTTGAGGACTCGCGCAAGATCTTCTCGCGAGGATCAAAAGATAACTGACAACGGGCCTTGCACCTGCAACTTCGTCCCAGAATCCTTGTTTAATTCAAGCATGCTTGCAATCGCCTCCCTATTCTGATATCATACGCACATCAACTGAGAGGTAACAACCTTCTTCTCGCCTTGCTCTCTGTATGAGTATTTCTCTTGTGGGCAAGCCAAAACTGTCTCTGACATCTTCTCTCAACATCTACTGCCGAGCAGCTGATATCCAAGTATGTAAAGATGAAAGAGGTGAGAATGGTTTCTCGTGTGTAGTTCGTATTCGGCGAGTCAAACATTTCAAACTTCATGTAGTAAATGTCACGAATGAAACCGGCGGTGTATGGAACACGCTGCCACTGTACGAATGTGCAGTTCACTCCAGTCGACATGCGCAGAGCTCCAGTTTTATTAGCTACATAGTAGGATGAGTTCAGAAACATCTGGTTGCTTGCATTCCCAGTCAGCAATCCTTCCAAAATCCATTGTCTCCAGGTAGCATGTAACATGCACACATGCTACTCTCTAAATGCGACATCTACACATTATGGAATGTCTGCTGAACCGATTGGGGCCTGATTTGACACTACAAATCTTACAGGTTTGTGAGATTGTGCACTGGTCCAGTGTTGTGGGTAGCTCCACTTCACCCTCAGCTTTTTACTTAACGTCGGGAGATGCTGCTTACTTATCCACCAGGTTTTGAAAGTAGGACTGTTTTTCGATCTTAAGTGCAGTTTCTGTGTAAATTGTTCGCCTCTAGTATATACTTTTTTATGATTCAACAGATTTAGTTAGTTTTATGTAATTAGGTATGCTTACTGTTCAGTACATTAATAGTTTCCGTTTCTTAGCCTGTTGCCTACTTCAGTTCTACCTGTATCTATGTGACATCCGATGGCGCGTCACGGCACGCATAAATAAATAAATAAATAAATAAAATTGTCTGGGACGAGAAACGCAACTGTAGCATCATATCATAGACTACTGCAAGACCGACTCGAAAAAGGATCCGTTAGCTGAGTGTTTCTGCGAGGATCTGCTCACTTACTCGAAGCATCACTAGAAAAGGAGAAATGAAAAGTATGGAGACTAACTCAACAGATCAAGTGATTCATACAAGGTGCACAATTTTATCTATCGGCCGAGGCCGACGCTGTTCTATCTTCGATTTTTTGATGGGAAAGAGAAATTAATTAGTAAGCTTCCCAATGAATTGAAATTACTGTTTCACCTTCCTGTCGCGTGCTTCATTACCATTTTTATCCTTTCGAAGCAGTGTGAATCGAAGGGGTGAGGGGGGGGGGGGCAAAAACAGTACGACATACAAGTTTTGCGGTAGAAGGAAGAGAGCTCGAATAAATCACGTAACCATTTGTCAATCTTCACAGTCTTTCATTCTGCCTTTTCTAGTGATGCTCACGATAAGTGACTACAGCGAACAAATGAACCGTGTGTGAGCTCTTACCCTAAGAATCTCTCCGCGGAGAGATCCTCCTTTGCAGTCGATTGTGCGTTAATCTGTAACATGATGCTTTACTTGCGTCCCTCTAGGGTCATTGCACCACCGCACAACCAACCAGTTCAGCAGACATTCCATAATGTGTAGTGTCACATTCAGAGAAAGCGCGCGAGCATGCTACATGCTACCGAGAAACAACGGAATTAGGAAGGGGTGCTGACTGGAAATGCAAGCATCCGATACCTTTATTTCGAGACGGGTCACCAGGCAAGAGCAATGTTTGGAATGAATAGGATATTTCGAAACTCTCATGGGTTATTTTTCTTGAACACTCCAACTCCAACTTTATTGAAATAATAAAAATAGAGCCCTCCTCATGTCGACTGATCGATGGACAGCGAGACACTGTAGAATTATAGACAGCATCAATACTGAGTTCAGCATGAGTAATAGCAGGGGTATTCCCCAACTAAAGATCCTGAAGACTCTTGTTAATTATAGGTATAAGTATGGAGCTATGAATTTTAGCCCACCGTTGCTACAATGTAGCGAGGCCACCTCGTACACATTTTGAGAAAACGATCGAAGCATGCTCTAACTCACCATGGTAATTCGAACTTGATAAAATTCAAAAGCAGTGAAGTCACAAGAAATTTTGAAAGTGTCGCAAAACTTATGCACCAGAATACGCAGGGAAGCAAACTTCAACAAAAAACAAGAAGCTTAGCTCACTAGAAGACTGACATCGCGAAGTGATGCCGTCCGATAAACAGGAAGCTTGGTGCGGAAATTGCGTGGCATTTTGTGAAACCTCTACCGGACAATGAAGTTGGAATTATTGTACACGTCACTGATACTAATACTTCAGTTAATACATTGGTAAAGCGCCCTCACCGATGAATTTTCATTGCATGTATTCCTTTCACTAAATTCTGGAACGCTTAATTCATCGCGAAGAGAAGATATTGCTTCTCTGTGCTATCCCTGAAGCCGTGAAGGAATTGTGATATTTCGAGCCTTCTATACTTCTCAGCTCTAATTCCTCTTAAAATCAATATACATTATTATACATTTATTGCTTCAAGAAGGACAGAGAACCAGAAAAGCCCTTTGTTCTAATGTGAATGTTTGAGGGGAATCGAAAATTGGGAGTAATTGCTACTACGTGTGTGTATTCCCACCAGTGATCCTTTCAACAGTTGTTTGTGCCAAAAAGAAAGACCAGACTCTTGCCCTTGCATCCCACACTGCATCACATATTACGTGACCAACGCCGCTTTGCTCCCGGAACCCTCCCGGTCATGTCGCTCACCGATCAAGCCCATTTGCCCGAAAAGTGGAGATGTCGTAGGGATGTATGTATCCCCGCCATGTTTCACTTTCTTCGCACGATGCTAGGCTTGCGCCTTCACGGTTCGGAAACTACATCACATACACGTACTCTTCATGTCGATGCCCTGGTGTTGCATCTCTGGAAGCCATATTTACCATTGATTCCTGATTTTATATGTTTTTGCAGTCGGATGACTCTTGTGCCATTTTCAGCTAATATATAGCGAGCCACTGTTAATGAATCATAATATGTATTGCCGTATCTGCAAGTATGAAAATGCTATGAAATGAATTTCATATCTAGTGGCGATACTTCCCACCCGCTAGTCTAATTTCCACTGCTATACCATTTTCTATCACAGTTCCTTGATCCAACCGCTTGCTGTTTGGTCACATACGTATGCTATATTTCTCGTCGCTTCTTGATCGCGCTGAGACATAATTAATGCTTTGGCTCGAATTCAGTCACAGTCCTTGACTACAGAGGAATCTTTCAAGATTTGCGCCAATTATAATTTTACCGGGTTTGAATTAATGGCACACTTACAGTTATCGGATTGACCGGCTTAGGCCACGTTCATGCTTTGCGCATTGAAGCGGTACCGGCGGCTACGGCGGCAGTTTGACGACGGCAGCGGCAGTGACTGCGTCAAAATCATGCTCTTGCCGTCGATTAGGCGGCACTCTGGTGACGTGACGCGCTCCTTTCGTTAAACGCTCAATCCAACGGGTGTGTACCCTTATGTCAGGATTTCGCACGATGACGAGCGGCGTGCGACACAGTGTGTGCGAGCTACGTGCGTTGCGGTAGTTGGGTCTTAGAACGATTACGCGGTAACGCTAGGGGGTGATACGCAGTTGCCTTGGAGTCGCTGCGGGACCCAACAACGTGGCGCCTTTAGCTCGTCCTCATTGCTTCGCTTGCGACATGCCGCGGTGCGAAATCCTGACACAAGGGTACACACCCACATTACAGCACCACATGAACTTGGGGAGAGCCACAGATTCGTACTCAAATCTTGGCATAGTATTAAACCATGCACGATGTTCGAGCCAGAGTGTCGCCGTGGGCGACGGCGGAAACATGCTTTCGATTCCGTCGCAGCCGGTTCCAGCGTCGGTGCAAAAAGTGTGAACGTGGCCTTAACTTCGCCGAGCAGTAGGTCTTTCTGTAACTGTCCATTTCGCATCCTTCTTGCGCCGCTGCGGCGTTACACCCGCTTGAACCCGAGCTAGCCGCCCCACGTCAGCTTAAAGACGATTTTGGAGTCTTCACAGCAGTGCTGAAACGCCCCTATACAATAGGGAGTGATGAGCTCATCAAATCATTCCGTTTCGAACTGACAACTCAGCACTTGTCAAGTGAATCTGTGCGTGAGCGCGTGATAAAGTGATCATAATTTGCTGTAGGTTGGCGTAAAAGTCTAGACATTTGTGACGGATGCATGGCAAGACGCATTATGCAGAAATTTCCAAAGCCAAGTTAAGATCCTCCTGCTTCCTGCATATTCATTTGTATGTTATCCTGTTTATATTAGGTGCCACAATTCTGCAACACACATAATTTTTCACAATATGTTATGACTTCACACATATACCGTAATATTAACAATGTAGGCTGGGTAGCAATATAGGAGAATACAGATTCGTTGCCGATATATCAGAGACACTGAGTTATACAATTTTAAGAAGAAGGTGCATTAGTTTCAAAGCCTACGCATAACTCTATCATTATGCCTTTGATGATTTACACTCTTATGAAGTATTTCTCTGACGAGAAATCGTTACAGATTAAGGGGAACAATTAAAATTATGCTGAAAGCCAATGATTCTGGAGCTCTGCGCACGTTGGGGTGGATATGCATACCTCGTTCACAGCTTTGAAAAACTTTTTATTACTGCAGAATATCTGGCACTACTCAACAGTAACAAAGACCTCCGGTTTGGCCATACGATGAATTTTGCCGAAACCGCACCTGTGAGTGCCATCCTGCGCGTCTATCACAAATCTGACTTTCGTTTGTGGTGTGAGCGTCGAATTGACACCATTTGTACAGGCACGATGAAAGATCCTTCATTAAGGACGTTCAAAACATCATCAATGGGTAATTCGATATTCCGATCAGGAATGCGGCATTCATTTCAAGCACTGGCGTCGCTTAAGGCAGGGCGGTCAGGACTGGTTGAGATATATCATATTCTGGAACACTGGTTCTAAAAATGAATGTCATTTCGTGGCAACAATGCCATTACTGAGAGTTTTGGTGCTACTGTGCTCGACAGTGGTGGCACGTCCGCCGCGGTTGGGAACGGAGAGTGGACTGTTCACGTAACTTTCTGTTCTTACAATGCGTCCCCGACTGCGGAGGACTACGGGGTGGGCGCTTGTTCGGGTGCCCCGCCCACCTGACCGAGACTTTGTGGTGCTGTATCATAGCCGGATTCACAGTTTTCGCGTGAAACTTTACATGCGGCCCACATTGGGCAAATGCGCACGTCGAGAGCTTGATGAGACTTCCGGATAACACCTATAGGCTGATTTTTCATCCAACCTGTTGTGTCTGTGCAGTGATATGTACTTGAACAATACTGCATATCTTACCGACATAGCCATTTTTATTTTTGCGTTACAATGACTAACACTTCGTTGTTTTCCTACAACAAATCTCATGCGGAAGCTGTGACGATATTAGACTACAAATGTTATCTGGCTAGACTGCAACAGGATCTAGTGGCAGAAAATTTCATCACAAGAATGCTGATTCACGCACAAACAATCCATCTTTTTTCTTTCCGTATACCGTGCTTATCCTTCATAGTAATGCGAAACTACGCTATCCCGCCTATGAGAAGCTGAGGAAGATCTGCAGAGTTTCAACAGTATAATGGATAAGTAGAGTGCCTACAAGGCATAGACGAGTGGCCATGGTGTCTTGTAAAGGTTGAAAACTTGACTCTGGAATGCTCTGTAATTTTTAATAGTTGCAGTTTGTGGGAAAGCGTTTAAGATATAAGATCTCATACGCGATCCAAAGCCTGTTTTTAACTGAAAATGTATACTATATTTGTTCAACAAAATTTGTCCTTCAAGAAAGTTTCTCAAAAACAGAAAGATCTGTTTTTGAAGTAGATTGTCTTTCTAGACATGGAGCTACCATGGCCACAAGTGATATTTATAGCCGCCACA
The DNA here is from genome assembly GCA_963978905.1 of Trichostrongylus colubriformis. Classification (NCBI taxonomy): domain Eukaryota; kingdom Metazoa; phylum Nematoda; class Chromadorea; order Rhabditida; family Trichostrongylidae; genus Trichostrongylus; species Trichostrongylus colubriformis. Next base: position 9,833,670 of record OZ022256.1, read on the forward strand.
ATGATAACGCTACCCTTACACATCGCTGTATTAATTTTGGTGATGAGGCGCAGAAAGTTTACACCTTTTCACGTTCTAGTCATCTCACAGGTGAGGGTATATGATCTGTTGATTTTACCACGACTTATATGTTTATATGAAACGGTGTTTTAGGGAATCGCGGATGTTTTTTCACTGATCAACTATTTTCTGGTTAACTCTCTACGTGTTTCCCAGCTCTGTAATGAATTTTTCTGGATTAACCGAGAACTCATTGCCAATTACGAGTTTCGGAGTATCTATTTTTCTATGTATCTTAGAAATACTGGAATCGCTCTGATGTCTCTACAGAGATATATTTGTATTTGCCAAACTGGAGCAAAGATTAATAGGGTGTGCGGCTATTTATCTACCAACACGACTCAAATTTTAAATTTGTTACTTTTTGAAAGTATAGAATGCGATACAAAGCAGAAAATTTCTGCTGGTAACTCTATCTATGGCCTTTGGACTTTTTAGAAATTGTATATCAGCCCCCCCCTTTACAGATTATTTCGCGAATGTCACCAGTCATCTTCGCCATGCTTCAATGGGGCATAGGACTTTTGATGGTGTTGCCGTTATGCCAACCGTCATTCAATGTCACGTACGAGATGAGAGCTACACTGGAGCCTGTGCTGGTGCCATCGTTGCTGTCGGTTTGTTATTTACTGAAATAGTAATGCTAGGTCAGAACAGACAGAAAGGAACATGCAGGAACAAGGAATATTGAACAAGTTTACTTTTTCGAGCGAGAATCTGTGGAGCTCTTCCATGATTATTGCACTGATTCTCGTTGGCATTGTTAGTCTCCTCCCGCTCCCTTCCGCCCATTGGGCTGTGATTAAGAACGGGATCAGCTGTTTGCCGAGGGAGGCGGTCTTTAGGCGCGGCCCTGTGCGCTAAATGACCGATGAGGTGCAGGGGCTGACACTGTCACCCTAATGCAGACCATCCGACGCGTCTTTCCCTTTGTGTCCTCTACATTTTGAATAATGGAGAACACTGCTTGTTTTCCGGCAGTGAGGGGAAGAAGTTGTATGACAAGCACTTTGGGGTTAATACAAGCTATATCTCAGCAGCGGTTGATTAGTGGACAAAGTCCATTTTAGGGTGATCATCAATTACGGACATCCGAGGGTTTGATGATGTAGAGGAGTTGTGGGGCGCAAAAGATGGGTCAGATGACCTTCGTTATGGTGGTGGTAAAAGCCCATGCCCCATTGGATACTTAGCCCAAGGAGATCGCTGACTTTGTCAAATCTTCGTTATTGACTACTCAAAGGCTTTCATTGTGCTTATAACGACACCTTCTGAGAGCCTTTATTGTAACGCACTATCATTCTGACGCTTTCATCTCCGTCTGGTTATCAAATGGACTGTATGCTTTAGAGATGGCGGTAGAATTACAGAGCAAACATGTTCATACCTAATAAAAACGATTCCAGCTTGCGAATACAATCTTGCTGACATCGTCCACTGTATTGTTGGCCACCTGCATAATCTGCTACGTGCTCATTTTAAACTTTATTCAGCAGAATAGCTTGCAAAGAACCGAGTGAGATAATTTTTTCTTTGAGTCTGTTTTGTTTTTCTCACACCGCACGGCAGAGTTTTGCTGAAAGCATGTGTGGGTAGAAGTTACCAGAGCTTTGCTTTTCTCGCACTCCGTCCATAAGTCACAAGTAAAGGAAACTAGCTTATCTTGCACTCCGTCCATAAGTCACAAGTAAAGGAAACCTTTATTGAAAGGCTTGGACGACTGTCGTGATCCCACACTTTTAAAGGGAAGCATTACCATCTGTGAATCGCTAGCATACACTTCCCGCACTTCATCTTCGTTGACAATGTTACAGAGTCTCAAAAAGTTTCTATGAAAATTTGAGAGAAACATGGCGACGTCAAGTCGTGAGCTAGAATTGTGATCTCTTTGTCATGCGACAAACAAACTTCATAGTTTCGGACCTTTATGATCACAGTACAATACCGCTCACATTTTTTGAAAAATCGACGGCGGTCGACGGATTAAACGGCACAAACCGTCGCACAGTCATATCTTCATTAAAAATGAATAAAATGGGAAAAAATTAGAAGCATTAGATTCGTCTCGATGCGACGAATTCAACGATCGGTAGTACGTCGAATTTTGATAAGTAGGTCACCAGCTTCTCGGTAAAAGCTGCAAAGATTTCCTTTTTTTTACCCTCAGGCAAGACTCCGGCCTTTTTCGGCTTACATTCACATGTTCATTTGTTCCTCGCCCATGTTCTCCACAAACGTCGTTTTTTTAAGTGAGCTATCTTCAAGTTTCGGGATACTTTTCAGCACCAGATTCCACGATATTTTCGAGACTTTTTAAGCTCATTTCGTCAGAATCGGTGGACAAATAGAGGAGATAACTTACCTATCACAAAGTACTTGCTACGTACTGCAAGAATTACCTTGACTTCTGAATTACAGGCAAGCACTTCTTCTGTGATGAAGTTTCAAACATCGGTAAACGGCGTACTTTGAACGCTGAATAATTCCCCTTCTCTCTCCTAAAATAACATTTCTATCAATGAAAATAGCATGAGGTCTTCGAATACAATATTCTACACTTCCAGAAAATGAAAGCGGCATTCGAACAATGCCCAGAAACATGAATTTAAAAAGAATGTTAATTGCACATGAAAGTATGAATATGGATAAACACTAATTAATTTCATACGAGACTTATACTGATGTATCCAGTGCCAAAAATGCTGCTCATCGGTATAAAGATCATCTCACTGCGAGAATTTTTGAGCTTTTACCACTGTTTTCGTATTCTTTTCAAGCGTTCTCGGCTCCAGCACCGCTCGCTGACCTCTTAATTACTCTGCGGCGCTCAGCACAGATGAGTTCGCCTGTACCTCGCAGTATTGTCACATCACATCAATGCACACCATTGACCTTTCAGAACCGCTTACTGTTCTTATTTAGTGACCTCCCAGTCCCCTTCTTTTCAGTGTATGACTTGGACTTTTAACAGTTCACCATAGATCAGTGGTTACGAATTTCGATCTTGTAGGCCAAAAAGAGCTCTATCGAATGATACAAGACACTCTGCTAAAAAATTCATTTTCATTATGCAATTTTGAATTGAAAAACAGGTGGAAACTTATTCCTATATGCCAAAATATGAGAGGATACAAAAGAAGAGTGGTACTGCCTTGTAGAGCAAACAGAGCTCTATCGAATGCATATATGCACATCCTCTCCCATCTCGAAGGTAGGCGAGGAAGAGAAAATAACGAAAGTGCGCACTTTTGCGAGTACTGCATTTGTGAGTCTTAAAAACAGCAAAAAGTTGAGCGATTTGAATAAGGAGTACTATCATTCTATAGAGCTGAAAAAGCTCTATCGAAGCATATACACAAATATTTTTTGGTCTCGATGGCAGACGAGTAAGATAAGGTGCGCAAGTGCCAATTTTTTTGCCTTCAGCTTACTTCATTTCTAAACCTCATAATTATTAGGTGGTCAAACAAATTGAAAAACACATAGTATCACTTTGTAGAGCAAAAAAAGCTCTATCGAAATAATTTATAAACTTTGTCGAAAGATGAAGGAAACAATGTGAAAAACGGGGTGACAAAAAACCGCAAGGACTTATTCCCCAACCCAATATTTATTCAAATGGTAAATACACGAAATAGAAATTCGTAACCACTGATCTATGGTGAACTGTTAAAAGTCCAAGTCATACACTGAAAAGAAGGGGACTGGGGGGTCACTAAATAAGAACAGTAAGCGGTTCTGAAAGGTCAATGGTGTGCATTGATGTGATGTGACAATACTGCGAGGTACAGGCGAACTCATCTGTGCTGAGCGCCGCAGAGTAATTAAGAGGTCAGCAAGCGGTGCTGGAGCCGAGAACGCTTGAAAAGAATACGAAAACAGTGGTAAAAGCTCAAAAATTCTCGCAGTGAGATGATCTTTATACCGATGAGCAGCATTTTTGGCACTGGATACATCAGTATAAGTCTCGTATGAAATTAATTAGTGTTTATCCATATTCATACTTTCATGTGCAATTAACATTCTTTTTAAATTCATGATTCTGGGCATTGTTTGAATGCCGCTTTCATTTTCTGGAGGTGTAGGATGTTGTATTCGATGATCTCATGCGATTTTCATTGATCAAAATGTTATTTTAGGAGAAAGAAGGGAAATTATTCAGCGTTCAAAGTACGCCGTTTACCGATGTTTGAAACTTCATCACAGAAGAAGCGCTTGCCTGTAATTCAGAAGTCAAGGTAATTCTTGCAGTACGTAGCAAGTACTTTGTGATAGGTAAGTTATCTCCTCTATTTGTCCGCCGATTCTGACGAAATGAGCTTAAAAAGTCTCGAAAATATCGTGGAATCTGGTGCTGAAAAGTATCCCGAAACTTGAAGATAGCTCACTTAAAAAAACGACGTTTGTGGAGAACATGGGCGAGGAACAAATGAACATGTGAATGTAAGCCGAAAAAAGCCAGAGTCTTGTCGGAGGGTAAAAAAAAGAAATCTTTGCGGCTTTTACCGAGAAGCTGGTGACCTACATATCAAAATTCGACATCCTACAGGTCGTTGGATACGTCGCATCGAGACAAATCTAATGCTTCTCATTTTTTCTCATTTTATTTATTTTTAACGAAGTTATGACTGTGCGACGGTTTGTGCCGTTTAATCCGTCGACCACCGTCGATTTTTCAAAAAATGTGAGCGGTATTGTATATGAACCATGTAGTCATCTTGTAGGATCGAGAGTATCCGATGACGGCTGGTCTGCGCAGAATCCTTTTCGTGAGCGTGGCGTAGGTCACCAATGATGAGCGGGGCGCGGTTGTCAGTGTGTCGATTGCTTTATGAAGGAAAGAAAAGCAGTTAAAATTGTACCAGTGCTGTACCATAGCTCGACACACCGTATTGAAAGATCCTGCCTGCTAGGTAACCCTTGAAGGTTCCCAAGAGGTGCTTATGAAAAATAGGCCTCAAGGAGAGAGTTGCAAAACTGGCGTAATGGCCAAACAGGCAGCATGAATAAACTGTGTAGTTGATCGAAATAATATAGATAAGTCCCATATTATCAGTTATGTGGGAGCACCGGGATTTCTCTGGAACTCTGGACAGAAACTAACGTAAAGTAATCCAGAACTTACGAGCCCACCCGATACATAGTAATTACTAGAAGAAAGCAAAAATATTGTTAAAATAATGTTGGTTAACACTGAAAATGCATACATTTTATAGATCAACAAGACATGAAGTGCGACTTTGCGGGCAAATAGCCGGACTTGTGCTTGCCTTTTCAGTGCAATTTATGTACAATGGTGGCCTATATATTCTCAACAGCTTCGGCCAGGTGAGCGTATTCTCAAACAATCTGATACTCGTTAGGTAGCACACGGGCTTCATACCGCGGCATTACCTTCGCATTTCACACATTCCATTGTAATCAACAATCCTCCATCCGGCTCTTTTCCAAACAATGGCGTCATTTTCTGAGGCCTTGTTAACAACTGCCTTGAAACTGCCTGGAAAGAAACGAATCATAAAGAGTACGTATATAGTATTACTTGCATGAACTCAACGCTGGATTCATGCAATTATGCGGATGGAAACTGAGAATTTGTCGAAATCCAAAATCTAATCAAAAATTCATAAAATTCTTATGATTCCTGTTGAAAGCGAAACTTACTATAATGCTGTCCGGTTTTTTTCGACACATTCCTGCCTTCCTCTCGTGATTTTAAACGAAGGCGCTCATGTACTATGGGGGTGGCACTCAAAAACACATTTGAAATTATAACAGAGAATTAATGCCGTTACAATCTTCAAAACAAGTAATGTCAACGTGTCCGATTGTCATTAGGATGTTTTTATTTTATAATGTCAAAGGTAAATAAACAAACAAAATCCTGCCTGCCACCGATGATCTCCCGTGTGTAAAGTGTTCCCCCTACCCCAGGCTTAGGCTAAATGCTTGGTCCTAGCTATTTCATTGTTTCTTTTTTGATCTTTGGATTTTTATGCGTGTCTATTTTAGTATTATGCTTTTTAATGTGTTGGAAGGTACTAAGATATCAGTGCAAACCGGGGAATGTGGTTTTTGCCTAAGCCTTGAGGGGGAAATAGCTTCGGAATGGGTATTTTTTAGCGTAGCAAATATTTTTTCATCCTTTTTCTGGTTGTGGACACTCCTGGGAGCTCTTTCTTGAACACTCAGGGTGAGGAAAAAATTTCACTAACTAGAAATTGTTTTTGAGTGCCACCCCCATAGTACATGAGCGCCTAAACGAGGACTTACAATGGTTTTCAAAGGAGAAAGGCGTTGCTGTCGCTACTATCGTCACTATACCTACCGGCTTACATTCTACCAAATAGTTACATACCACTCGAAGCTTTTACAGATGACGGTTATTCGTAGTTGGAGGATGATGGGACCACTAGTGTACGGGTTTTTGTCTTGTGTGCACCCGTGGACGTGTTTGGCATTCAATAAGGAGATACGGGACGGCATCCTCGCCATATTCCGCTATTGCTTCGGCAATAAGGTATGCATTTTGATATAGGGTGGGACACTCGATCGCACAAATTTGTATACTGCAGTGTTTCAGGAAGGAACCATTTCTCCTGCCATCTTCACATTATCATCCAGATCAAGGTCTGAATGACTGGTTTTTTCCGGGAAAGTATAATCGTCAAAAACAGAAGGGTGGAAATACTTTCAAATTGTATATCACTGTGAAGGCCATTGCTCTGCTGAATGTTTAGTGTTGAGGAACCTGTTCAGCATTAATTATTGCGTCGATCGTTCTTCAGGACCAGGTTAAATAAAAAAAGTTCATTATACTCACGCTTCGACTGCATGGTCTCCTTCAGAGGCCCAAGTTACCACCATTGAAGCAATACATAGCTATCGCTCTATTTTACACGTGTCACAGCGGATTAATTAATAGATGGAATAGAATAAATTAGGAATAAATTTATTCAGAATGAAACCTGCAATATAGGGATCGAAGTGTGATAGAATCCTGGCTTCAAACTCGAAACCTAAAGCCAATAAGGATTCTATATACTAACCACGTGGCAGAAAATGTAATCGGTTAATCGAGTTTTCAATAAAAGTGTATAGATCAGAATTATTACTTTTTACGAAGATATGTGTCGATGTGTTTGATTGCTCCATTAATGTATCAACAAAATTTACGAGAACGTCATATGCACGCATTTTCCTGCTCAAGGAAGAGAGCAGGCGACGAGAGTTTCTAGCTCATATCACAAGCTCCCTCAGCAGTCAGTTAATTTAGATGGTCAGCGTGGGATACTTGAAAGAATGTGATAAGAAAAACAAAGAAGGTGGTAATTGAGGACGAAGTCATAAGGATGCCTATTCTAATGGTGAGAACAGTATCCCATCTTCCGTCTTTTGTTAGCTATTACGCTGAGCGCTTGAGAGAGAAGGGTTGGGCCGACATCCTATGTGAATTAACAAGCATGCGTCAGTTTGGGAATGTAGTAACAATGACTGGAATCAAAGGCCCATCCACTGGATTGAGTCAGCGTCAGTCTACACTCGAGCACTACATTGAGAACTCAATTCTCCCACTATAGAGCGGTTCGACTGATCGCGGCCAGCGGAAAAGGCAGCACTTCGAGCGCGCGAAGAGAAGACAGTTTTTCAAGAAGAATATAAGCACTGACTTATACATCACATGCCCCTGCAAGTCATTGTATGGGCATCATCACCGTGCTACAAAGATGTTGAATAAAGCTAGAATGAATTGAATCAAAAACTTGATTTCTTGGTCGTCCACTATCCTTTTACATTACATATTTATATCGTGTTATTCATCGCACGTGTACGTAGCTAAACAGGTTATTACAGTTATTAGACTGGTGCATTTGTCTTGCGACACATACGACTTTTCTTTCATTACGTTGCTACAACAAAACTTTCAGATATATATAGAGCATCGTTGCCTTCTACCACTTACCCGCAGGGACAGGGGTAGCCGCTCAGTGAAGTCGCAGAAGTCGACATGCCAAGATTTGAGAAAATCATGGATACACAATTCTAGTGAGGCTAGATAACAAGTCTTCTTACCTCCTATGTAATGCTCAGGTCTCTGATTAAGTGATACTCGGAACGCCCTAACAAGGAAGGCCCAGAGGTCATGTTGAGCTTTTTCAAAACGGTTTTTGCATTTTATAGGGTCACATATACGAAGCAAAAAACCGGTCTCGAATTCGGCTAAATGGTTTTGGGAGGTCAAAAAATGAGTAACAAAGTCACTATGAAAGAAGCAATTCTGATCAGTCTGTTGCAGTGCTTTCCAGCTGTGACCTTCAGAATATGCATATCAGAAGACTCTCTTCAAACCTACACCAAAACCAATGCGAACTGGATCCAAAATGTGGAGTCACCTTTGGTAACCAGTAAATGAGGCATAGCAAACTCATAGCGGATGCACAGGTCTGACTACTCGCAGTGGTTGGATGGCCGAATGGATAGTGCCCTGGACTGGCAGTGGACGGCGAGGAGAGGGACGGTGGTTCGATTCACCTTGGCCTCTGGAGTTTTGCACTTTGAGGGCTTGCTACTTTTCGCACTCCTCGATACCAGGACAAGCTTTTAAAGTACATGTGAAATGTTTAGGAATACTTTCTAGATGCGCTAAGTAATGTGGAACTTCAGAGCTCAGCCTTTCTTATTTCCTGCCTTTCTTGCAGCATGATGGTATACGTGATCATGTTGGAAGGCAAACGGCAATTTTTGGAAAATGGTGAGAGCAAGTATTAATTAGTTTTCCGAGTTGTTTGGAACTATCAGTAGTCGTCACAGTAGTATCGGCTGTTAAAACTCTGATTGTGGCGTTCTTGAAAAAATCCGGATCAAGTAGATCTGTCCTGGAATCTAGCTATTGCCACTTGTAGAGACGACTTCCCACTACCCTGCCAGTAGTGCACCATCTCATGGTTAACAGAAAGCACCCAGCTCTCAATTATAATGCCTCGCAGATATTTTGCTAATAAAGGATAGCGTTACAAAGTGTGGAAGCAAATTTGTAGGTCACCATGCTGTAAGCAAGAGTAACACCCTTACTGCTGTCTCGTCTGAGTTGGTAGGGTACTCCAACTGCTCACAATTTCTCGAAGCCATGTCCACTTAATGGTCTGCCAGCTGTCGTATGCTCAGAGTGAGTGTTACTCTTACACACTGCAGTTGAGTCCTAAGGCGCTTACGTCAAAAAGTGCGCAAAAGCCATGGTTCCATCATAGGAACCGGATAGATGCTGCACACCCTGCTCGCATTTGTCACGTGACACGCCGCATGATGGAATCCTGTCCTAATGATACACAGCCAAGAAATTCTTATGCAACTAATACACCTTTAGTTCAAGAAAGATGATCAAAGAGTTTCGAATCAACGTCAATGACAAAATCAAGATCTTAGGCACTCCCGTGATAAATTTGGTGGTAAGTTCACGATTTCATGGCACGATGAAGTGAGAGCGTTACTCTCACGAAATGGTCCATTCAGAATATGGAAGGTGGTCCACATTTAGCGAGACATCTACGCCTTTTCGCTGTTGATTCAACGAGCTATAACTTCTTAAAGCTGAATCTTTTTAGGAGATCATCTTGAAGAACTCTACAAACAAAAGCTTTCCGATTTAATTCAATTGAAAATAGATGAATTGAATTTCTTCGATCTTTACAGTATGCTCCACACATACAATACCCAATCAGATTCGTAAAGCTTCTAGAAGCATAAGGAGTCATCATAGAAACTGGCTAGGTACATTTATGGCTGGAAGTGTATGCGACTCAATACCGCAAAAACGCATATGGCCGCGTTCATAATTTGCGACACCGGTGCGATTTCTCCTTTTTAGGGTGAGCTAAGTATCCAGCTTTTATCCCTAGTCGACCAGCAGATCCCTTGTAATTAGAGGACAGCAAAATAAAGTTTGAGGGCCATTCATGCTACAGCAATGACTGGCTCACTGAATTGGTAAGGCAACCAAACTGCTCGCAGTTTCTGAAAACCATAGAAGTTTGGCAGCCTACCACTTATTTTCGGGTACAGTAAGTGTTGCTCTCACTTACACCCTGGAGACCTTCGGATTCGTTTTCAAACCTCTGAGTATCGTCCTGTCCAGTGGGCGTCCCACGACCTGTGGGTTGGCGGGGAAGAGCATTACCTGTCTCAAAACCGATGGAGCATAGGGACACTGTAGAAAGCTCAATAATACCAATGCTAAATGTAGCATAGGAAACGGCAGGAGGAAGTCCGCAGACACTCATCATAAATCATGGGCCAAAGTATGCAGGGAGTTACGAATTTGGGCCCATTTTTGCTAGAGTGTAGCGAGCTCTTCTACATTTAAAGAAGACGATCGAAGCATGCTCTATCTTACTATGGTAAATGATACTTGGTGAATTCCAGAAGCAGCGAAACACAAGAAATTTCGAAAGTGTCGCATAACTTATGCACCAAGATCTCCTTATTCTTCTCCCTGGCTTTAGTCCCACTCCGTCGCAGGGTCCGCTGTTTTTGTCACCGTCGCCAATTCCTCCGATCCAAGGCATCCTCCGCCGTGGCCTTCACTTCTGTGAGATCGCTCTGGATGACGTACCTCCAACTCTTCTCTGGGGCCCTACGTGGTCGCTTCCCTTGCTCTCCGCACTCCAGTGCTTTTTAATGGGATGGTCCTCTGATCTCCTCAGCACGTGTCCATACCATGGCATCCGTTGCTCCCCCGGCTTCAGCTGGACAGGAGCCGTCTGGATGATCGCTCTCACATCCTGGTTCCTGACCTTGTGCAGTCGCGCCCAGCCACATGCCCATCTCAACACCCTCATTTCAGCTACGTACAACTGCCTTTCATGTATCTTATTTATGGGCCAGCACTAGCTTCCGCACAGCACTGCGCGCCTTACCACCGCTCGATACACCTTGCCTTTGACCATCCTGGAGCACGGCTGATCGCACAGTACTCCAGTAGACTCCCTCCACCTTATCAATGCCTCGTTAATCCGGGCCTTCTTTGCCTGGTCTACCGTACCATCAGCCGCTAGATCACTGCTGAGATAACGGAACTCTTCTACCTTTTCGATGGTCAGCCTATGACAATTCGTTATCGGCTCTAGGCATTCTTCGGAGCTTATAAATTTGGTCTTATTGACGTTCAGTTGGAGCCCATTCCTTACCAGTCTGTCCTGCCATTACTGTACTTTTATTTGCAATTATCCCCCGCCTTCCGTGAGATCTTTCACCATCACATCCAGAGTGTGGGGAGGAAGAGGAACGGACCCAGGGCTGATTCTTGATGCACCTCTACCGTAATATCCACTTCATTCGACAACCGGTGCGGAACAAATGCCTTGACTCCATCCTACATACCCCTTATGAGGGCTATCAGCCGTTCCGGTACATGGAGTTTCCGCAAGACATTCCAGAGCACTTTCCTGGGCTTATACACAAACCTAATGAGTCTAAATGTGGGGTTATGTTATTAGGTCTAGAGGTGGGGCCATGAATTTGAGCCGATTCTTGCCACAAATTAGCTAGACCACCTCAAATACATTTTATGAAAATCACTGAAACATGTTATAACTCAAAACGGTACTCGATAATTGCTGAAGTATGAGAGCAGTTAAGCAACAAGAACTTTTGAAGTGTCGCGAGGGCAAAGCGCAAAGCAATACGCACCAATCTAATATTTACATACAATTACAGAGGAATAGAAAACAAGATTTCGGTTTCGCGGCTGTTCGACGGGATGCCAGACGGATAGGAGAAGCGGCAGAAAGCAACAGCAAGCACAGAAGTGCACATAATTATAACTAGGTAATAATAAAAACACCGTCAGGGGCAATTTTGGCAAATTGGGGATTGCGAAAGTAGAGGTGCTCAGTAATATAACAGTAGAAAAAGAACGACATAAAACGGCGAAAAAACCAAGAAGTAGGAACCCGGAATTCCCCTTCTCTCTCTCGTCCTCTGCGTCTCTGGTCGGAGTGGACTGAAGACAGGCCAGAGTCTCAACCAGCCGGCCGCGACTGGGGTGTATGTCGTTTGGGGCGACCCTTGCGGCTAATTTGCCAATGGGGCGCATGGGCCGTCTGGACTCTCCAAGATTTACCTGAGCCTTCTCAGGGGAGGAGCTTTAGCAGTGCCCCATTGGCAAATTAGCTCCATGGGGCCGCGCCAAACGACCGTCTCCCCCGCGATTGTTGTCCCGCCCCTCCACGTCGACTCCCCCGGGCGCATAACGGCAAAACGGCATGACGAGCTGCGGGACCCCAAGTCGCGTTTTTTATGCGATTCTCACCGCATGTGACCCCTTCTGAAGTAGAAGGTTCGTTTCAGAGCACATCTACTTCCAGATCTCAGTTTTCCCTCACCCCTAATGGTGCCTTTAAATTCTAGGAATCGACAAATTCATCGCTACACGCTCTAGTAGAGGAATGAAGCTCCAATAACGGCTTACACATCTGGATTATACGCACTCGAGAGGTTCTAAAGGAAACGACAAAGTAGACAGAGCTCTGAACGGCGAAGAGCAGGAACCGCTGTATGCACTGATTAATTGAGAAGCTACATAATAAACACCACGGGCAAATTCCACTGAAGAGAAACAAATGTCGGTTCCATCGCTGATGCTATCATTTCGGCTCCATATAGATAAGTGTCCGATTCTTGCAGCCAACATCAAGATATTAACCAGCTTTATTCGGCTTACTTTTCTGCCTTGTCACCTTCGTCACAGCCTGGAGAGTCAAAGACAATTGCAATATACCCCCCCCCCCCATCACCATTTCAGACCTACAAAACAGTCCCACGTAGAACAGTAGGATAGGAACCGCAAACCACAATTACAGACGAATTCACCTTAAAGGCACACCACGCGATAATCAATGTGGTCCTTACATTCTCACCTTCTCAGAGCAGGTAGACCCTTAGTTGATTGTGAAGACTACCCTTTTTGCGGCGCCACGGGTCACCCCCGCCGCGCACGGCCTGGTCGATGTGAACCGAATTGAGCCCACCAATCCGAATCACACCCGGCTTAGACGAGAGGGAAACTTGCGGTAAGACAAGATAAGGCAGCGATATCAATGACGAAGGTAGCTTAACAGGGAAGAACAGGTGATCGTAGCATTTTGCGCGATATCATCGAGAAAAAGCTCTTCTACAATCTCCAATACTCGTACGAGAACTGAGGGCAGGAAGCTTTATTTTTGGTGGTTGTGAAGGGTTTTGATTCATTTTTCTTCACTAGTGGGTAAACCAGGGCCTCTACATCTTGTAACACGCGCGATATTTCTCACAAGATTTCGCGATATGTGCCTTTAAAGCACATCCGACCGTCGTTGAGAACACCTTTATTCTGATCCAGTGGGTCGCTTAGATGACCCGACCCAAGGCACGAAGCCGATGGCCTTCTCAGCTCACACACGGTGAGAAACGGGGCAAGTTCGTATGTTATGGCTGGGCATTCCTCTTTTCTGATCATTCTTGGGCTTTGGGCTCTAATCTAAACCGCTTCTAAAATTTTCGCGCTGGGGTTCGCTATTCCCGCGACAGTATCCCAACATCCACTTCGAACTCCATGTTTTCATGATACTGTAGCCTGTGAGCACCCAGGGGGTCTCAGGCTCGGATCTTCTTAAGTCATTAAGGTTCTCCTTGACCCTAGAGCACACGGGTGTGTACAAAGTGGCACGAATGGAAATTTTTGCACATATGGTGCGAAGAAACAATTACGGGGTGCGAGAATCAAGGGGGGCATCTGTTGCCCAAACCTGCATCAACAGCAAGGTCAAGTTATTAAGGATTAAACTGACTAGAGAAGGGAAGTATCAAAATAGAAGAGGTCGAATGATTTCAATGATAGACTTTGATATTAATAATGCCGTTCATTTAACAATATTTCATTATTTTATATATCAAACATGGAAAAATGGATACCTTAAAATTCCAAAATCCAGAGATACAGCATCTAGAATATTACTTTCAAAAATATTTATTTATTCATTCATTTATTTATTTCAATACACTCAAAGGTGTGCACAATAAAACAGAAGATCGAAGGTGTGAAAAACATTGGCATGTAAAACAGCTACACTTGGGCTCACCATTGCATCAAAAAATTAAATAGCACCAATAGTGAATGTGTTGTGCTTTTCTAGATGAGATGACAAAGACTAATGTAGTAGAAATGAGTCACCCATAGGCCCTTTAACAGGTTTATATACATATATATTTTTTTGGCCGCGAGGCATCCAAGAAAAAAGTCTTTAAAGCACTGGTTATAACAGGGTTTACTGCCAGCTAAGATAACTGAGTCTGAGGCCGCAGCATGTAGGGCGGATGCAGGTTGCATCTCATTAACCTAAACACAGACCCAACACAACATCTAAACAGAAGCTGAGACACTGACTCATGCACAGCATCAATATTTTTACAACAAGGGTGCCATTGGTGGTTCCACATCCAGAATGAGCCAGAACAAATAGATACACTCAGATAATCACTCGCACCTCAATCCACTACAGTTAGTTGTGAAAAAAATGGCAATCGCGTCATGGCGATCGAGTAGTGGCGAGGTGGTGTCCGGAAGCTGAGTTGCTCAATCAGAAGCTTCATTACCACATAGCATCCCAATACCAAAATTCACGAGCTGTAGAATTGAATCTAGTGTGCTCTTATGTATGTATTAACACTTTGTTTCTATGTACTCTGCCTCGAAGTCAGAATAATTTGCAGTGAGACATAGTGCCAGGCTCAAAGATAGCTTGAACGGTGAAATAACCGCTGAGTCAGTCTGACAAGAAGGGATCAATTAGGTGCTACCTCATAGATTTGCACAACAATACTTTCAGAAAAAAATAGATTAAATCAGTAGATTCATATGATTATTATCAATGTTGGACCCGTGTGTAGCTACACATAAACAAAGCAATATCAGAAACATTAGGTGAAGCACTTTAATTGGCTGGAATCGGTTCCTCTGTACTGAAAAAACTGGCTCTTCAAATGAAATGTGAAGTACGAAACAATGAAGTTGATAATTTGGTCCACTACCCAAGGTAGGCGTGGTATTCGACAAAGCCATATAACAGAGTCATAATTAACAAGGACGATGAAGTTGTAGCTGCTCTCATCGAAGTGATGGGCAGACCTCCGACTTTTGCAGTGTGGGTAAATTTGATGGGATCTACGGTTTTCAAGTCGATACTGACGATCAACTCTCCCTTCATTGACAGCAAAGATCTCATTCATAGATATTCATTGTACCGCAGCCTAGAGCTAAGCGGTCAAGGGACTTTTTGAGAGACCACCTCAGCGTCTCCAAAATCCTAGAAACAGGTAGACGGTTGAGGATCCCAGAAAAATTTCTTTCCTCCTTTACAAACATCTTTTCCAACTCCTAACCAAAAATACGAGTAGAAAATATGAAAGGGAGACAAAGGAACATTCTCCCCCTCCCTCCCAGAAAGATCTCACTGTGGATGGTGAGAATGCCCATCCATTCGGCACATGTTATTTTCCAGCAAAATGCAGGGGGAGAAACTCATACACCCGTTTAAAAATGTGGAAAGGTATCTGTTCAACTCGACAACCTCTTGGGATTCTGAGCTTCGTGAAATATATCCTTCTTCCTTCTTATACCTGAAGCGATTTCCGTTTTAGCACTTAAGTTGCTTTTTTTCCATTCACTATTCTCCTTTTTAGTGTCACCTCATTTTTAAAATATTCTTATCAAATTTCCCTGAATATTTTGCTGCTCGTGTAAAGAACCATCCTAGCGTGTTTTTCAAGAATTTTAGCAACACTAACAGTTTCTTCAAGAAGTGATGTGCCTTTTTGAAGAAGTGAATTTTGTAAATATCTCCATTGTATGTATATGCAAGTTTTACTTTTTTTGCATCTCCGGGTAATACATATATTGGTGAAAAATTCACATATCATATGTAAATATGCTATAAATATATGTTTGTTCCGCTTATTACTTCCCTTTTCTAGTCATTTAATTCGTTAATTACTTGACCCTACTTGCTGTTAATGCAAGTTTTGGGCAACCGATGACCTCCTGATTCTCGCACCTCGTAATTGCTTCCTCGCACCAGAGGTGCGAAAGGTTCGCACCATATGTGCGAAAACTTTCATTCGTACCACTTCGTACCCACCCTAGAGCACACAGATCGTCCGCTTTCACCAATGTGCTCGTCACCACAAAGCTGACAAGAGATCAGGTAGATCACACCTGATTTATCGCAGTCCCCCACCAGTCCATTCGGACAGACCACACAGTCAGGGGTACAGCACGCGCGGTCATACATCTGACATCATACATCATACATTGTGCACCAACTGCTGCATCAGGGATGTAAGCGAGATCTCGACCACTCGTACTGCATCGTCCAGACCACATCTGCGCAGAGTGTTCCTAACGGCCGACCTGGCGTCGGTCACAAAGGGGATACAGAACACAGCTTTCTGGGCTCCCTCACTTACGCGCCTATTGTGTTTGCTCTTGGGTGGTCCAGACAGAGCTCCATTTTGAGAGGATAGCCATTGGAAAGCGATTTTTCGTGCAAGCTCCGAGGATTCTGCTTTCCCCTGTGTACCCGACGACATTCTTTTTATTGTCCTATACATGTTTTTGACCACTGCCCATTCGGTTTCTGAGGGATGCGCCAACCGGAAATGGACCAAAATATTTTTGCTGCTTGCTTTTCTATACCATTTTGTTCGATAGCATCAACGATCCAGTTCACTTGCAGATTGAGGAAAGGAAGCCAGTGTTCCTTGCGTTTTTCTCGCGTGAACTGGATGTTCTCCGCTTAGCTATTGAATAGGTTGAAGCACGTGTCCATATCCTTCTGTGTCAAACAGGCGAAAGCAGTAGTCAATGGCAGTACAGAACAGGTCGGCAATCCAGTAGGGGTTTTTCTCTCCAAGACATTGAGGCATATAGATAATATGGCTGAGATCTCTAATCAAGAAACGGTGTGTGAAATCTCTTCCCCTTACGCACATCTGCCATTGCTTCCATATTTTGTAGTTTCCTGGTGATATGGTTGCCATCAGAGAATTTGTTGACAACATGGCAAATTTTGGTTCAGTTTTCTGACAATGCGAATGTGGCTTAGACATTTCATTGCTACAAAAAAATATTGACGTAACCCAAACAAAGCTACAATCAGCAATAGACTAGACTTATATAAAACTACTGCTCTTCTCGTATGTAGTTTTTATGCAACGATCCTCATTGTATAGGCAAGCAGAGACCTTGAAATAGAGCTGTAGGTATTCTATTGGTCCCTTTATTCGTAGCAGCATAGATACTGCCTTTGTTGAACAATTTTCTCGTTGAATTCTTTATTTCGCTCTCCTTTACTATGGAACCTTACGAAAACTTCAACTTAGCAGAGTATTTCAGGCATGGATTTGTCATGGCAGCAGGCTGTTTTTATGACGGTCACTATTGTGACGTTGCCTTTGCATTTCGTCATACTGCTGCTAGTAATGAATCGCAGGAAATTGTCATCATTTCACGTTCTGGTACTTTCGCAGGCAAGCACATGCGCTATTTGTGCCAAATGGGCAAAGAAATACGAATGTTTATCCAGGGAGTAGCTGATGTTGTCTCATTGGTCAACTATATTTTTATTTATATTCTTCCCTTGTCGCAGTTATTCAATGAATTCTACTATAAAAATCGACAATTTCTGGCAAATTATGGATTTCGCAGTATATACTTCTCTGTTTTTCTTAGAAATGTTGGCGTAGCGTTGATGTCGCTGCAGAGATACATTTGTGTTTGTAAGTCGGGAGTGGAAGCTGGAAAGGTACTGTCTGAAATTTACGATTCAAAATTCTATTGTTCACTGTTAACCTCTAATGACGGTAGAGGCGGTAGTCATCAAAACGATCCGCATGATTATCAGGTTGGTCGCGTTCGCAAAACTTTAGAGGAATGGCATGGTGTAGTGGAAGTTTGGTACTATATATTTCTACACTGAGTGCCTATATGGTCAGCGTGGGGTCGTATTCTATTAGGTTGATTCATAATAAATCGGACAAATTGACCAATTTTAATCATTGTCGTACAACTTTTTTACGACAGCAGGGATTCACTTGAAATATGCTCCATCTTTATCGATGACCTTCTAGGCACGGGTTAGGCAGATCATGGACGCCCTTGCTCCAGAAGGCCGGAAGCTGGAGCTCGAAGAAGTTGCCGAGTGCCGCCTTGACCTCGTCGCGAGTTTTGAAGTCTTGGCCGTCCAGGTGGCGTTGGCTGTGGGAGAAAAGGTGGAAATCTGAAGGGGCCAGGTCTGGGGAGTACGGTGGGTATAGAAGTACGGTCCAACTGTACGACAGCAGCTCGGCCTTGGTCGATCTTGCGAAGTGCGGTCTGTGGAAGTAGACACGTTGTCGTTCTGGAAGTAGACATGTGACCGCCGCCGTAGCGAACTTTGGACAGTGGCCTTCAATTCTCGTAATTGACGAACGTAGACGTCGGCGGATACTGTGGTACCTTCATCGAGCAGCTCCCAGTACTCTACGCCGTGTACGCTCCACCAACCGCGGTTTTCGTCTTCGATGGAATAGTCGCCTGACGCAAACTTCGAATGCTACAACAACAGTGTACTTCTGCCGGGGGCATGCTCCTTGTAAACTTCTACCAGACGTCTGCCGATATCCGCGGGTTCCTGGCCAGATAGCGATATAAATAGTATGACGTTGCAGATGTGGTCTCTGGACCGCTTGACATCGTGCGGCATTGTGGCGGAATGAATTTACTTTGGAGTGATTATTTTGCGGTACTTTGAAGAGCTTTTCATACTCATTCCAACGGTACCTCGCGCGTCCATTTTCGTTAATTCGTTACTGAGTTATGATCTCTAGAAATCATCACTACCATTTGTCCGATTTATTATGAATCAACCTAATATTTTAGTAGCAGTATTCCGTGTTCAAGTCACACCAAAACAACAGGGGCGTGGCAATACCACCACAAGAGTAACATCTTGATTTTTTTAACTTCGAGAGAGAATTCTGATAATCTCCTTTGTTAACTCAATGTCAGTTCATCTCATGTGGTCATCCTCCTGGTCAGAATGTTATCGATTAGGTAATTGGATTCAACGTCTCTGAACAAATGTGATCGTTTTTGAACCGGATAGTTATGCGTTAGCCGTAGGTGAAAGGAGTTTCATTTATTTGGTGGTGAAGTACAAGCCGTGGGGTCGTATTCTATTTTAGTAGCAGTATTCTCCACCGAAGTGGATTTTTTGAGATGGCTATCATAGCGGAAGATAGCAGTTTTTGGACCGTCAACCATAAACATCAGAATGAAATATTTTGGAAAGTTTGGATGGGATGAGCTCAGTAGTGCAATGTTTGAGCGTCCAAATCAAGTTGTTGTATGCAGGTATGGCAAAGTGAGATTGCTAGGCCACATTGACTTCAAGCGAACGAAAAGATAGCTGAAAAAGAGCTCGAGTCATTCACTTCTGGGGAGCATCTTTTGAAGTTCAATGGAATATTTCATGAAAATAGAATCACGCTGACAGCTGTGAATTAATAAAACTTACGGAGCATAAGTAGTGCAAACGCTAATTCTATAAGAGTGACAGAGTTGGAATGTCGAGCTGGATTTTGGAGAGTTGATCGAAAATTAGAAGGAGGAATGGAAGCCAATTATTTCTGAGTGAAGGTTTGGTGAAGATTACAATATATCGTACTTCTTCCATTCCTCATTGAATTTTTTGTTGATATGATCAAGTGCTACGCTTTTTGTCCATCATGATATTTCAGTTTATTTTGCGTGCTCCACCCGTTCTATTTGCTGTCCTGCAATGGGGTATTGGTCTTTTGCTGGTATTACCTCTGTCTCTACTGTCATACAACGTGACCTATGAAATGAAACCAAAATTGGAGATATCGATACCACCACCTCATGCAGCGGTTTGTCAGTCACTTATTAACAATGAAGGCCTGTGTTATCCTACAGCAAACGAGTATAACGTTTTTCGTAAAAGTAATATGTTAGGAGTGGTACACGGTTGCACGCGTATGTTGTCAGAAGTCGTAAGAACCCCATTCAGTTGAACTTTATTTTACGCTCAATCAAAGCAATTCCTCTTCATATAGAAATATTAGAGGCGTAAGATCTTGCTTTCACCTTCTTTTAGAGCATACACTGAGATATTGTCAAAAATATCCTGGTTGGTGGATAGCAGGAAAGAATCTTTCTATATTTGCTATTTTTCCGAATCTACTCGAAAAATTTGCTAATTGCTTCGGAGGTTTGGAGTGAAGCGTTTCACACATTGAATTGGTCTCATTCCAGTGATTGCTTAATTTCACATGAGTAACACATACCAGTACAGAAGCATAACACATCAGTGAGAGTCTTGGATCATATAAGTGAAACGATAGATACATCCACTGTGGTATCACAGCTTCAATTATTTTCAAAACTCTCATTTTGAGATCCACCTTGTCTGATTGGGACGATACTGGTAACGGAAGGACCAAGTAAGGCGCGAAACGCGTATAGTATCAGGAAGCCAATTGCCCTGTACACAGATTTTCAGACAAGCCGAACTTTTGAACCATCTCCGGAAAAGTAGATTCGTTATGGAGTAGGAAGCAATTTCTCCAATTTTCACAAGAATAGCCAGTAAGCACAACCTTGTCACAATCAATAATACATCCGTCCCACTGAAACTGTATTCGGTAAATGTTGTGGAAATCGTTTCTGGGGTGTTTTGGATTCTTAGCTGATAGCTGATTCTGCCGAGCATAACTTCAGCTTGCGAATATGATGGTGCTACTTTCGTCTGCTGTGCTATTCCTCATCTGCATAATGTGCTACGCTTTCATTTTCAGTTATATTCTACGCAATAGTTCTCACACGACTCAGTAAGGCATTTTCATGTTCTAGGGTGTAAGAGTGGAAATCTTTTCAAGGATAGGATGTGCTGTTCCATATGAATGTCTTTGTACGATAAACTCACCTTAACTTCCAGGTTCAAGCGAAATGAAGTGCGCCTCTGTGGACAAGTGGCAGGTCTCGTGCTTGCATTTATGGTACAGTTCGTGTTTAATGGCGGGATGTATATTCTTAACAACATCGACCAGGCGAGTTTGACCAGCTTTATGTATGCTTCTCGTTCTTTTTCCAAAGCTGTAGAATGAAGGCACTACATATTTTCACTATAAAACGATAAAGGCCTTACTGAGCGCTCTTAGGTTTCCACCTCACTCGGCTTCATGTCCTCAGAGATCGGTAATGCAAGCCCATAATTATATCATTGCGGCCGTGCTCCGCTAAGCCTCTCGTGGTCGGGTGCGTACACCTGTGACAAATTTTCACTTTGCGACGTCGCTCTCGAGGCGCCGTCAACATAATTTGCCGCTGCCAGTTGGAATTCGCTCAGGACGCAAGGGTCTGCTACCATGGAGGTCCGTAAAGAATCAGCTGTTAATCTCATCATTATCTATAAAACAATAGTTTTTGTGCTCTAAAAAGACAAAACAGTGACATAAAAAGTTTAAAAAACGATAGCATTGCATGATAACCATCCTAATTTATAAATAATTAATTCGGGCGTAAAACTTCATAGGGTGTGTTGTTATGAACGCAATCACACGCGAAGAAACTGCGCGCCGCGCGCGGCCGCGCAAAAATTCGCCGTAAGTGTACGCACGCCACGTGATCAAGCCGCCACTTCCAACTAGGAAACCGTGTTTACTACTCAAAAAGACGTTTCATGCAAAAATTGACGGTTTTTGAGCATGCACTCCACAATACCGTGTTCTTTAAGAGAAAGTAAAAAACTATCGTGTGAAGTCGCCTGATTGCCTGGACAGCAGCAAGTATGAGTGAAAAATCCCACTTCGGAAAAGAGTCTTTCATCGTCTTGCAACTATGCATTGCTGATATTTTCTTTGGTGTTTGAAAGTATTTACAGATGCTTCTCCGGAACTGGAGGACCCTTGGACCCCTAGTATTCTGTATTTTGTCCTGTGTTCACCCGTGGGCATGCATCGTGTTCAACAAGGAAATCAGAAATGGGGTTTTCGACATATTTCGTATTTGTATCAGGCGCAAGGTGAAGATGTTGAAGCTCATCGCTTCATTTTTTAGTTTAGATTACTTTATTTGACTTTGAAAAGTTTCATTACAGAAGGCAGTAACCACTTTCACTGAAGCATTCACACTAACCAGATCGAGAGCTGAATGAGTATATGCTGCTTGGAGAACATAATGGCAAAACAGAATCGGTATTAGCATCAACAGAACAGTATTCTAATTCAGTTCTCTAGTTCTCTTAGAAAACTGATCGTTAATTGAATGAAAATGATGAATGTTTTGTGGTTCCGAAAAAATCTATTCGGATTAAAAAACTCTTCTGTCGTCACATTTTCATGAGAAAAGGCTCACGGTGGTATGAGTCACATGTGAATTGTAGCTGAATTATATTGAAGGAAAATTCTCTGAAAGGTGGTGAACTTCGTTGATGTTGATGGCAAGATTCGGCGCGACAAATATATGAAGGCTGCGGATCAAAACGTAATACAGTAACCACGACATTAGTTACAATGTCCGAATTCCTTGAATAGAAGTTGCACGAATAACACGTTGAAGGCTATCACGCTTCACTAACCTGTATTGGGTAGGTGGCAGACGCCTAAAAACCGTCTTCACAATTTGCTGTAGTGACTGTAACGGCATAACGGAACTACTCTCACTGGTAGTGAGCTTGAGTACAATGGCGGAGGTGCAGAGACGACGCAGCCGCACTTTGCCGGGGGCAACGTAGGAATACGAAAGCGGCCCATTGAATCCATTCGTCTCTGGGATATACACGAATCGACTGATGAGTTTTATCTGTCTGGAAAAATCGCGTGACAAGCTCTTCCTTGGACTCACCACGTTAATGTGATCGTCTCCAGTGGCGTTCCTTCTTCCTCCAAAGACAGCCAAATAGCCCTAAAAAATAAGATTTGCTCTGGTTAATGGTCGATTTTCGTGGATTGCTCAAGGACTCATACAAGGTCGCCTCGCGAAGATTAAAGGATAACTGACAATGAACCCTGCACCTGCAACTTTGTACCAGGAACCTTGTTTGATTTGGGCATGCATGCAATCGCCGCCCTATCCTAATATCAAAGGCAGGCACTAACTAACGAGCAACAACCAGTCTTCTTGCCTTGCTCTCTGTATGAGTACTATGTATATCTTGTGATCTTTCCAAATTTGTCTCTGACATATCTCATGAGAGCAGCTGATATCCAAGCATGTAAGGATGAAAGAGGTGAGAATAGTTCCTCGTGTGCATGTCGTATTCGTCGAGACAAACATTTCAAAAATAATGAAGTAAATGTAGCAAATGAAACTGAAGGTGTATGGAACACGTTGCCACTGTAACAATGTGCAGTTCACTTCAGTCGAAATGCGCAAAGCTTCAGTTTTAATAGTTACATAGTCGGAGGAGTTTCGAAACAGCCTAATGATTCCAAACATAGTTTTTGACTGGTGACCAGCCTTGAAACAAAGGCATCTGGTAGCTCGCATTATCAATCAGCAACTGTGCCGAGACCAGTATCCATCGGTAAGAACAGCATGCATGCATGCTTCTCTCTAAATGCATCATCTGCATACTATGGAATATCTGCTGTACTGATTGTCTGGTATGGGTTAATAGAGAAACGCAACTGGAGCATCATATTATAGACTACTGCACGATCGACTTTAGAGCAGGATCTATTGGGGGAGTGTTTCTGCAGGTATCTCTTCACTTTCTAAAACACCACTAGAAAGGGAAAATGATAAGTCATGGAAACTGAATATCGACAGATCAAAGGATTTCTACAAGTTACACAATTATACCCACCGGCCAAGGCTTGTTCTACCTTCGATTTTTTGATGGAAGAAAGGGGAAGTGGGGGAATATTGAGCTCACTGCTTAACCTTTTCTATCGCATGCTTCATTGCCATTTCTACACTTTCGAAAATGGGTGAGTTGTGGTGGAGGCAAAACCAGAACGGCGTAGGCGTTTGGCGTTAGAAGAAATAGGACAACTTTGATAATTTACATTTTCTGTTCGTCAATTTCCACCATTTTTCATTCTGCATTTTCTAGTGATGCTCGCAGCAAATGGTACAGTGAACGAATAAGCCCCCTGTAAGCTCTAATTGTAGGACTTTCTACACAAATAGATCCTGTTCTATAGTACTATATTGTGCAGTATTCTGTAAATGACGCTTTATTAGCGTTCCCCCAGGGTCATTACACCATACCACACTATCAATCAGTACAACAGCCAATTCAAAAAGTGTAGGTGTCGCATTAGGAAAAAATACGTGAACATGCTACATGCTAGCGAGAGACAATGGATTTGGAGAGGGGTTGCTGACTGGGAATGCTAGCAACCACGCCTTCGTTTCGAGGCTGTTCACCAGGTAAGAGGTATTTTCGGGGTTGATAGGTTGTTTTGTTACACCCATAGGTATCTTAATAATAAAAGTAAGGCTCTCCTCATGTAGACCGATCGATGGAGCTGCGAGACATTGTAGAATGATAGATGGCATCGATACTGTGTTCGGCATGGGTAATATCAGGTAATTCCTCAACTAGAAATTCCGAAGACACTTGTTAATTATGGGTGTAAATATGGGGTTATGAATTTGAGCCCATTCTTGCTAAAATGTGGCGAGGCCACCTCGTATTCATTTCAGGAAAACGACCGAAGCAAGCTCTAACTTACAATGGTAAATGAAACTTGATGTCCAAAAGCAACGAAGCCACGAGAAATTTTGAAAGTGTCGCAAAATATATGCATCAGTATTGATTTTGATATTTTTGATTTTTGATAACTGCTGTTTATCGCTGCAGCTCGCGATGCGAAAGTTACTACAAGGTTGCTGAGTTGTGGGCAAAAGCTTCGGTGTCGGACGGGACTTGAACCCGCACTTCATCCTCTCCGGGGATATGTGCTGATCCATTACACTACCGACACCCTTTTCACCTTAACTCAGCTTTTGAATGGTATATTTACCATAGCTTATCAGCACTCACACGTATAACGTGTTGAGCTGGTTGGCCAATATCGGTATATTTACCATAGCTTAAATATACCATTCAAAACCTGAGTTAAGGTGAAAGGGGTGTCGGAAGTGTAATGGATTAGCACATATCCCCGGAAAGGATGAAGTGCGGGTTCGAGTCCCGTCCGACACCGAAGCTCTTGCCCTCAACTCAGCATCTTTGTAGTAACTATGCATCAGTATTTGCAGGGAGGCAAAATATTACAAAAAAAACATGAAGTCTCGCTCCCTAGAAGGCTAATATCGCGAATGATTACCGTCTGATAAACAGGAACCTTGGTGCGGAAATTGTGTGGCAATTTTGTGAATCATCTACGGAACAATGAAGTCAGCATTATTGTACACGTCACTGATACAGATACATCAGCCAATGCATTGGTGAATCCCCGTCACCGATGAAGTTTCATTACTCGTAACTTCATTATGTACTTCATTACTTCCTTTCACTAGATTCTGAAACGCTTAATTCTTTGCGAAGAGAAAAGTATTGTTTCTCTTTGCTATTACCTGAAGCCATGAAGGAATTGTGACACTTCGAGCCTTCGATACTTCTCAGCTCTAGTTCCTCTTATAACCAATATATATTCTTACACATTTATTGCTTCAACCAGAACAGAAAACCAAAAAAGCCCTCTAACCAAATGTGAATGTTTAAATGGAATCGAAAATAGAGAGTAATTGCTAGTACTGTCTGTATTCCCACCGGTGATCTTTTCAACAGTAGTGGTGCTAAAAAGAAAGTCTAGACTCTTGCCCTTGCATCCCACACTGCATCACACATTAAGTGACCAACGTCGCTTTGCTCTCGGAGTCCTCCCGGTCCCGTCGCTCACCGATCAAGTCCATTTTCCCAAATGTCGAAATGATGTATCTCTGTCATATTTCAATTTCTTCACGCGATGCTTCGCATACGGTTTGAAAACTACATTGCATACACGTACTCCTCCTTGAGTATTACATCCCTGGAAGCCATATTCAGCATTGATTCTTGGTCGTCTGCATGTATTTGCAGTCGGATGACCGTTGTGCCATTTTCAGCTCATGTAATGTTCAGAAACATCTGGTTGCATGCATTCCCAGTCAGCAATCCTTCCAAAATTCATTGTCTCCCGGTAGCATGTACCATGCACACATGCTTCTCTCTAAATGCGACATCTACACATTTTGGAATGTCTGCTGAACCAATTGTCTGGGACAGAGAAACGCAACTGGAGCATCATATCATAGACTACTGCAAGACCGACAAAAAAAAGGTTCTATTAGCTGAGCGTTTCTGCGAGTATCTGCTCACTTACTCAAAGCATCACTAGAAAAGAAAAAAATGAAAAGTATGGAGACTGACTCAACAGATCAAGTGATTCATACAATTTGCACAATTTTATCTATCGGCCAAGGCCGACGCTGTTCCATCTTCGATTTTTTGATGGGAAAGAGAAATTAATTGATAAGCTTCCCAATGAATTGAAATTACTGTTTTACCTTTCCTGTCGCGTGCTTCATTACCGTTTTTATTCTTTCGAAGCAGTGTGAATCGAAGGGGTGGGGGGGGGGGCAAAAACAGTACGGCGTTGAAGTTTTGCGGTAGAAGGAAAAGAGCTCGAATTAATTACATAACCATTTGTCAATCTTCACAATTTTTCATTCTCTCTTTTCTAGAGATACTCACGATAAGTGGCTACAGCGAACAAATGAGCCGTGTGTGAGCTCCTACCCTAAGAATCTCTCCGCGAAGAGATCCTGCTTTGCAGTCGTTTGTGCGGTAATCTGTAACATGATGCTTTACATGCGTCCCCCTGGGGTCATTACACCACCACACAACCAACCAGTTCAGCAGACATTCCATAATGTGTAGTCGTCGCATTTAGAGAAAAACACGCGAGCATGCTACATGCTACCGAGAAACAACGAGAAACCATTAGTAGAGCATAATATGTATTGCCGTATCTACGAGTGTGTAATTGCTATGAAATGAATTTCATCCCTAGTGGCGATATTTCCTATTCTCGTTATTCTGATTCTCACTGCTACACCATTTTCCATTTCCTTGGTATCCGACCGCTGCTGTTTGGCCACGTACCTATGCTATATTTTCCTCGCTTACCTGTTCACGCTGAGACATAATTAACGCTTAGGCTTCAGTTCAGTCACAGCCCTCGACTGCAGAGGATTTTTTGGAATTTGCGCTGGTTATAATTCCACCGAGTTTGCATTAAGGGCACACCCACAGTTCTCGAACTGGTCGCCTTAGGTCAGGCTCATACTTTGCGTACTGAAGCCGATACCGGCGGCGACGGCGACAATTTGACGCCGGTAGAAACGGGGTCGAAAACATGCTCTTGCCGCGGATGTATGTCGTTAGGACAGAAAAACGCGATGCGACGCCGCGCTCGCAACGGTCATGAGTCGCACGCTTCTGGTTGGGGCAACCTTCGCCCCGATGTTTAGGTAGCCGTGAATCCGTATCATGACCTTTTCATATCTTTCTTTTTCATATCCTGACATTTTCATGCGCTAATGAAGTTGTGAGGGAGGGCCACTGGACCAAGCTCGGCGTCCGGCGCTATTGTTACCTAGGTCTTTAGCTTAAGCCTCAGTTCAGTAGGAAGCCCTTACCTTCCTAAAATAAGGCTCAGGTTAAAATATACATACATTGCGCGAATGTAACATGAATATACGGATACCAAAGAAACTCATTTTTCCATGGACGATCCCTTAAACATATTTTGTGAAAAGGTTTGGCAGCAATTCAGTGAAAACCGTTCCAGTTTGACGCAACGTCGAAAACGCACGTCGAGTGCGTGATGAGAGCTTTGGGTAACACCTATGGGCGTGGTTTCAGCAAAACTGATTTTTTACCAAACCTGTGGTGTCTGTGGGGTGGGGTCCACGAGGTCGAATTTCCGCTTCGCGGCGTAACTCTCGCGGCGCCCCCGTACGACTCGCCGTATCGATTGCCCTTGGTCGCCCGGTCGAGCGTGACTGGGAGGGGGACTTTAGTACAGAATGCTCCTTAGCACCTTTGCCTCGCACCTACCTCGCACCTCCCTGGTACCGCCCCCCACCTTGGAATGCGAGCTGACCTCGCTTAATTGACTGCTCTGGCTGCTCTTGTCGACAATGATTGTTATCGATCAAAAATAACAACAATATGGAATAATTAGGGAGTCAATTTGTCGAATTAGTTGCAATGGGACATTTTCTTGAAAATTGATATCTCGCGTCACAGGAAAGCTGGGACTCTGAGTTTTTAAAGGTGATATAGGGGGTGGCAAGGGGACATCAATGGTGAGGGGAAGAAAGAAAGGGAATTGATTAACCTACTACTGCATCACAATTAACTGTGGATCAGATCGCAAAAATTGAGCCCAAATTGTAGGGAACCTTTCACCATTGATGTCCCCTTACCATCCCCTTTATCATTTTAAAAAATCTGAGTCCCAGCCTCCCTGCGACGCGAGATATGAATTTCCGGCCATTCGCCTTTCGAGGCTCCTTATCAGCCCTTATCAGTTGCTATCACTTTCTTTCCCTCACCATTTATGTCCCTTTACCACCCCCATGTCACTTCGAAACTTCAGAGTCCCAGCTTCACTGCGAAGCGAGATATCAGTTTCCAAGAAAATGTCCCATTGCAACTAATTCGACAAACTGACTTCCTAATTATTCCATATTGTTATTATTTTTGATCGATAACAATCATTGTCGACAAGAGGTCAGCAGGCAGAGCAGTCAATTAAGCGAGGTCAGCTCGCATTCCAAGGTGGGGGGCGGTGCCAGGGAGGTGTGAGGTAGGTGCGAGGCAAAGGTGCTAAGGAGCATTCTGTACTGAAGTCATCCACCCAGCGTGACTGCGTCACGTCTGCGCTTTCCACTCATGCCACACTGCCTCGCTTGAAGGCTGCCATGCCCTGCCACCGGCACTCGCACCCGCCGTGCCGCTCATCGCACGCGCTGCGCGGAAATTCGACCTTGTGGATCCCACCCGGTGTCTGTGCAGTGACACTTGAACAATACTGCATATCTTACCGACATACCCATTTTTATTTTTGCGTTACAAGACTAACACTTCGTTGTTTTCCAACAAATCTCATGTGGAAGGTGTGACGATATAAGACTACAAGTTTTATCTGCTTTGACTGCAGCAGAATCTAGTGGCAAAAGAATTTCATCACAACAATGTTGATTCATCCACATATCAGCCATTTTTTCCTTCCGTATACCGTGCTCATCCTTCACAGAGTGCAACACTACGCTGTTTGCCAATGAAAAACTAGGGATGATCTGCTGAGTTTGAATAGTTATATAACAGACCTAATTATGGAATACTTGTAATTTTACCAGTGGGAATATTTGCGGAAACACCTCCAAGATATAAGATCTCATTCGCAATCGAAAGCCTGTTTTAAACTCAACATCGTTGTAATTCTGTATACAATATATGTTCGACAAAGTATGCCCTTCGAGAAAGTTCATCAACTTTCACCTTTGTTCTTAAAGTAGATTGTTTTCCTAGACATGGAGCTACCATGGCCACAAGTGATATTTATAACCGCCACAATGATAACGCTACCCTTACATATCTCTGTGTTAATTTTGGTGATGAGGCGTAGGAAATTTACCCCTTTTCACGTTCTGGTCATTTCACAGGTGAGAGCATATGATTTATTGGTTTTGTGGCGACTCATATGTTAATACGAAGCGGAGATTTAGGGCATCGCAGATGTTTTTTCACTGATTAACTATATTCTGGTCAATTCTCTACGTGCCTCCCAGCTCTGTGATGAATTCTTCTGGAACAACCGAAAATTTATTGCCAATTACGAATTTCGAAGCATTTATTTTTCTATGTATCTTAGGAATACTGGAATCGCTCTAATGTCTCTACACAGATATATTTGCATTTGCCAGATTGGAGCGAAGATTAATAGGGTAGCTATTCAGCTATTTATTTACGAACACGACCCAAATTTCAAATTGGTCACTTTTTAAAACAATGTGGAATGCAAACGAAAGCAGAAAATTTTTGTTGATAACTCTATATAGCACCTTTGGAACAAATGGTCTATTTTTTTTCAGAAATTGTACATCACCCCCTTTACACATTATTTCGCGAATGTCACCAGTCATCTTTGCCATGCTTCAATGGGGCATAGGACTTTTGATGGTGTTGCCTTTATGCCAACCGTCATTCGATGTCACCTACGAAATGAGGGTTACATTGGAGCCTGTACTAGTGCCATCATTGCTGTCGGTTTGTTATTTACTGAAATAGTAATGCTAGGTTAGTACAGATAAAAGGCCATTAAAGGACATGCAGGCATTTCATGGAGTAGGTTTGCCTTCTTGAACGAGTAGCTGAGGAGCTCTTATAAGCATGGTACACATCGACTATTATTCTGTGATCATTGATCTTGTCACATTTTCGTTATTAACTACTTCTTTCTTCTTATGCTTTACTGACTTTTGTAGTCTTTACACAGACACATTATGAATGCCTTTATTGTAAGGCTCTATCATCTTGGTTTGGTCAAATGTTCAAATGAACTGCTCTATGCTCCAGAGATGGCTGTGCAATTACAGAAAGCAAACTTCTTACACCTGATAAAAACAATTCCAGCTTGCGAATACAATCCTCCTGTCATCGTCCACTGTATTGTTGGTCACCTGCATAATTTGCTACGTACTCATTTTGAACTATATTCGGCAGAATACCTTGCACAGAACCGAGTGAGATCATTTTCTGGAGAAAAAAAAAGCGAAAAAGAGGAAAAATAGAAAAAATCGTTGAAAACCTGTCTTTAATTATGCAAATACACCAAGAAAGCCCAGGATAGGAAGGGCATGAAAAATAGCAGATGTCACTCTGAAGGAAGGCTTGTTGATATCGCGAACTGACCCTGCTGCCCTCCCGGTCTCCTTTCTGAGTTGTCGAGCTTGTAATGGCGAATATGATTATAATATTAGTTACAATACAATGAAATAGGGCATGGAGACAAATTTCATGCAAAAAAAGAATGCAAAACAGCAGTTTCCACAAGAAAATCATTTACCAGTAACGATTGATAACTGCTCACTAAAATTAAAGGTTTAATTCCATAAGCTCCGGACAGCTTGGCTGACTTTGTTATTCTTACTTTTCTTTTACTTCTTCTTTATACTTCTTTCCCACAGATATCTGCAAGATTTCCCTTTTGTGCACTGTACACACGTATTATGTGGGAAGAAGCGAGTGGTGATCCGTTAGCTTCGTGTTAGAACTATGCGATGGGCAACTGAGAGCTATCCATACAACAGTTTTTCAATTTTCCTGATCTTTCTTTCGAACAGATGTGGAGCATCCCCATGAAAAAAAATCAGATTAATTTTTTCTCACTAAGAGGGAGACTATGACTGAACTGTGCAAGGCAGAATTCTGCTGAGAGAATAGCATGGGTAAGTGGATACTAATAGAGCTTAGCTCTTCTCGCACTCCGTCAACAAGTCAAAGAAACCTCTATTGAGAAGGCACGGAGTTTGACTAACGTGATTCCCACACTTAAGAGATGAGGCCTACCATCTGTGAGTCGCTAGCATACAGTTCTCGCACTTCATCTTCGGTAACAATGTTACAGAGTCTCGAACAGGTCCTATGCAAAGCTGAGAGGAACATTGCGACGATAAGTCGTGAGCTAAAATTGTGATCTCATTGTCATGCCAGAAACAAACACTAGAGTTTAAGATCTCGGTGGTCACAGTACATGTCCCATTAAGTCATCTTGCAGCCTATGACGATCGACATATGATGGCTAAACTGCACAGACTCCTTTTCGTGAGCGTGGCGAGGCCATCAGTGATGAGCGGAGCGCGGCTGTCAGAGTGTTGATCGCTTCATGAAGAAAAAAGCAGTTGAAACTATGCCAACGCTGTACCATCACTCGACACACCATACTAGATGATCCTGCCTGCGAGGTAGCCCTTGAAGAATTCCAAGAGGTGCTCATGAAAAGAAGGCTTCGAGAAGATGGTCGCAAAACCGGCGTACTAGTCAAAACCGGCAGCTTGAATAAACTGGGTAGTTGATCGGAATGATAAAGATGAGCGCCACATCATCAGCTAAGTAGGAGCACCGAGTTTTACCTGGAGCTCTTGACAGTATTAAACGTGGTCAAGAATTTGTGAGCCTTCCTGATAGATAGTAATCAATAAAAGGAAGCAAAAAATATTGTCTCATCATGTTGTGTCACACCAAAAATCCACGAACCGTTTCAGATCAGCAAAACATGAAGTGTGGCTCTGCGGACAAACAGCCGGACTTGTGCTTGCCTTCTTAGTGCAATTTATGTACAACGGTGGCCTATATATTCTCAACAGCGTCGGCCAGGTGAGCGTATAATTTCAAACAGTTTGATACTCGTTCAGTAGCAAACGCAGGCTTTATACCGTGGCACTACCCTCGCTTTCTACACATTCCATTGTGAGCAGAATTCCTTCATCCGGCTCCTTTCTTAAAGTATGACGTTGTAGTCTATGAAAGGCCTCCGGTCAGCAACTGCCTTGAAACTGGCTGGAATGAAATGAATCATAATACGTATATAGTATTATTTGCGTTAACTCAACGCTAGATTTATGTGATTAAGCGGATGGAAACTGAGAAGTTGTCGTAATTCGAAATCTACTCGAAGGATCTCGGAATTTTTATGATCCCTCTTAGAAGCGAACTTTACAATAATGCTGTCCGGCCTTTTTTTCGACACATTCTACCCTTCCTCCCGGAATTTTAAATGAAGTCGTCTGACGGTTTTTAGAGGAGAAAGGTGTTGTTATCGTCACTATCGTCTGTATACCTACTGGATTACGCTCTATCGAATAACTACCGCCTGAGATTTTTACAGACGACGATTCTTCGTAATTGGAGGATGATGGGACCCCTGGTGTACGGGTTTCTGTCCTGTGTGCACCCGTGGACATGCATTGCATTTAATCAGGAGATACGGAACGGCATCCTCGGCATATTCCGTTGTTGGTTCGGACACAAGGTATCGACTTTAAAGTCTTGGCTGAGTTACTCAATCGTATAAATTTATACTGCAGTGTTTCAGAAAGAAATTGCTCTCTTCACATTATCATCCAGATCGAGATCCAAATGACTGATTTTTCCGCGAGAGTATAATCGTCAAAAAAATATGTTGCTGATTCTATATCCTTATGAAGGTCATGCTTTCTGGATGAGCAGTGTTCAGGAACCTGTATTGCATGACTTATTGCGAAGACTATTTTAACTTCTCTCCAGAGCAAGATCAAACGGAGAAATCTTCATTATCCTCACGCTTCGAGTGTTTGATCTCCTCCAGAAGCCCAAGTTTTCTCCATTGAAGCGATAGCTTGCGCTCTCTTTTACATGTGTCACTGCGGGTTGATTAATAAATGAAATAGATTCGTCCACGGTGAAACTTGCAACTCAGGGATTGGACTGTGGTAGAATCCTGGTTTCAAATTTCACGAAAACTGAAGCCTATAGGATTCCATATGCTAACCACGTGAAAAAAATGTAATCGGCTGACCGAGTTTTCACAGGTATATAGATCATATATTATTATTTTAACGAAGTGTTATATGTGTCGATGTGCTCTGAGTGCTCTATTAATGTAACTGCAAAATTGAGGTGAATATTAGCTACACGCACTTTTATGTTCTAGGAAAAGAGCAGACGACGAGAGTTTCATGCTCATATCACAAGCTCTCTCAACAGTCGCAGGAAAAAAAGGATACGGAAGGTTGTAACTAAGGTTGAAAACTGGTAGGTGTAGAGAAAAAAGTGCCGCATGCTCAGCCCTGCTCAGCAAATCATTGAAGTGTACGACCATGGCAAAGTCATAAGTACTTGATGGTGGAAACAGTGTCTCATCTTTCGCGATTATTATCTATTACGCTGAGCTCATGAGAGAGAAGGGTTGGAACGACATCATGTCTGCATTGACAAGCATGTGCCAGTCTGGAAATGAAGTACCAGTGACTAAGATCAGAGACCCATTCACAAGTTCGAGTCAGCGTCAGGTCTACACAAGTATTAGGATAAAAATTCCCAATCATCCCAATTATAATGGGAATCGACTGATAGCGACAGACCGCAAAGGGCAGTACTTCAAGCGCGTGGATGAGGGATCAATGCTGATTTATTAATCAGCTTCCCCTGGAAGTATTTTTATAGGCATCATCATGCTACAAAGTTGTTGAATAGAACCAAAATGCAGTGAATCGAAAACTTGGTTTGGTCACCCATTATCCTTTTACAGTGCATTACATCCCGAGTGAAAGTTGGGAAGGCAACTATTTGAGATTAACAGTATCGACTTCCTTATTTGATTTCTCCCAGGAACAGCATCACCTGTCACCTGTTGTCCCGTTGCTCATCGAGAGTCTCGAGCGGGCGCTCGCAACGTTTCCATTCGTCCCTGCTGCGAGCCAAAGTAGTCCAGTGAGCCTTTTCGGCTCCAGGGGACACGTAATATCTCGCTTCCATCGCGCGAAGCTTCCGTGAAGAAGTCTGACCATCGGGCCGGCGGTCGTCCAGGTGTTCATTTGACGTCCTGCGAGGGATCCTGTCGGTAATCGCTGTGATCCTATCGCGATATCGCATGACGTGCCTGACCTCTAATTTTGTATTCCTTGACAAATACGGCGGCTTCCCTGATCTTCGACAGAGGACGGAGCTCGGAACTCCGTATCCCTCTCTGCACTTGTGTGTATCGGGATACTCCGAGCATCGTCCTTTCTATGGCACGTTTCTATGGATGACGCAACGCGTGCTTCTCCTGCTTACGTATAATACAAGTCTCTGAGGCATATAGGGCAGGAAGGACAGCGGAGTCGGAGAGATAGGCAGGGAGCCGCATGTCCTTCGTCTTTTACACTACTTCTCGATGGTCTTGGAGGCTCCTCGAACCGCTCTTTTCCTCCTACTCAGTTCTGGTGATAAAATGTTCATATTATTGACTTTCCGACCAAGGCACACAGAGCTGAAGCATTTGGTGATGTTCGTTCCGTTGAGCGTGGATGAGGCATCAGGCACCAATCCGTTCCTCATGAACATCGTCTTCGTCAGGTTCAGCTGCAGACCGATTTTCCCACACTCGCAATCGAAATCGGCTAACATTCGCTCAGCTTGCTGGATTATCGATGTTATAATCGCAATGGCGCCAGCGAAGCGAAGTGTAGGTGGTGCTGGTCATTGACCTTCACTCCCATGTCTACCCATGCCAATTTACGCATGACGTTCTCGAGAGCGGAGCTGAAAAGTTAAGGCGAGATAGTGTCGCCTTGTCAAACCCCTCCGTTTACGTCGATGATACTTCCTTTTAGAATGACGAGATCCTGGTCGTGAGGTTGCTGTAGGGTTCACGAAGTACTCTTATATACTCACTAAGCACACCTTTGTCTCCCATAGCTTTGATAACCGCTTCTGTCTCAGATCAGTCGAGGACTTTCTTCAAATTGATGAATGTGAGACATAACGGCATCTTGTACTCTCGCGATACTACAAAGAGCCTAGTGACCGTGTGAATGTGATCGATTGTACTAAAACCTCTCCGAAATCCTGCTTGCTTGCATGGCTGTCCTTCGTCTGAAGTTCTACCAATTATTTTCAAGATGACCCGAGTGAAGCGCTTGTAGACTACAGAGAGCAGGCAGATTGGACGATAATTGCCAATGTCGCGCAGATCTCCCTTCTTGTACAGCAACGCAGTCCTGTTTGTCCTCCACGTGGTGGGTACTTGCATTTCGACAGGTCGCGTGTGAAAAGTCGGGCCAGTGTTTTGACGATAACTGACGGGAAAATCTTCAGATGTTCCGGTATCCTGTCGGGGCCGGGTGCTGTGCCAATTTTCACCGACGAAATGGTCGGACTTCGCAAGGAGAACAGATAGAGCGACATACCTATCCTGCTTCAGATTGCTCCTAGGCAGTTGGACATGGCTATCGAAGAGATCCGAGTAGAAGTCATAGATGACCCCTTCATTGCCCTTCGGGAAACAGTAACAGTATCGTCCGGACGCCGGAGACCGGTCATTTTGGTCCTATAGCTGGCGAAGACAGTAGAAGTGATACATTAACACTATCCACATAATTACTAAATTACTCGGACAGTTCGCCGTTTGAGGTATTGTAAAAATTTCAAAGCGAATTGGCTGGAAATCAAGGGGTGCGTTATTACTGCTCACCGGTTCTCGGCGAAACTGATCCAACGTGTCGATCCTTCATATAGGAGCAAGTCGACACCGTTTAAAAAATATACAGGGATGGCATGGCATGATGGAAATATGTACTGTTAGACTGGTACATAAGCTTGCGACACATGCGACTTTTTTTTCAACACTCTGCTACCCACAACTCTTGGGAATAGGCAGTATAGTAAAGATTGTCTTCTACCACTTACCTCCAGTGATTGGACAGCTGCATTATGCCCTCTTACCATGTATTCAGCTACGGCTTAGGAAACCAATTAATACACAGTCCCAGTGCAGACAGATGATTAAACTTCCTTCATCCCATTTAACACTCAGGGCTCTGATAAATAAATTCTAGAACACCTTGGAATAAGAGAATACGTGAGAAAAGCGGAGCTCCGGAGCTTAGCTCCTTCTTATTACCCCCCTTATCATTACAGAATACCCGTATACGTGATTAGATCTGATCTGTTGACAGACAAATTAGCTGCTCTATTGGAAAACGGTGGAAACAAGTTCATCAGCTTCTGAAATGGTTTTCACAAACATCGGTCGTTGCAGGTAATGGCTGATACAACTCCATATTACTGTGACATTCATGTGAAACTTCAGTGCAAATATTAAAGATCTGACATGAAACCCATCTATTGCCACACCTAGAGACAATCATATTGTTGCATTTCGGCGGTACCCGTCGGGCGATTACCCCCGGTGGCCCACTCTACGAACTAAAGGTACTAAACTGAACTAGACGCGATATCTAAGATTCTAAGCCTGTCAATGAGCGGAGAAACCAGCAACTGAAGCAACGGCAAAAAACAGCAAGTACCAAGGGCTTGCACCCGTGAATAGTACGAGAACACAAGGTAGTAACATAGTTTTATAACTGAACTCAAACACAATGAACTATCACATGAAAATAAGACGCAAATTTGGACTCACGTCAGCTCTCCTTTCGGAGGTCAGTCCTACGGCCACATGAATTAGTTCAAATAATGTTAATCAGCACGTATACTTAACTTCTCCAGTGAATAGTTCTAAGGGCCGGAGCCCTGTGGGAGCCGTCGCCAAGAAAATTCGAGTATTAGTCGACCGTCCACAAAATGTACACAAGGAGAATGCCCCTGGGCCATGATGCCAGCCGTTGCCAGCCGCATCTTCCCGCCAGATCGCGCGGTGGTCATAATGTAGATGAGACGGCATTTCCCCACAGGCGTCGGAGCACCCAGGATCCCTCGGAGCGTTCCTCGCATACGCGACACTCCCGCCCCAAAAGAACCTACATGGGCATAAGCCTCCGGCTTTTGGCGCGACTTCAAAGCCTTCGGCGTAGCCCCGACAGCTGCGTTCCACCCGTTGGCTTTTTGCCGCAAAAGAATGCAAAAGAAAACGATACTGGCCGTTGAACTGAAGCCCCTAGGGAGGACACCTAGTGTGTCCTAGTAACTTCAACTTCACTCAATATTCGCTATACTGTCGGAAAATAAATGGTGAATTAAACGAAAAACAAAACAAAACTATGGTAGTGGATTAGTACAACAAATAAGTGATTCGGCAACGAGGGGTTAGTAACAAATAACAACGAAAAATACATTGATAACACTGGAGTAGATAAAATGGCACCGGCTTCTGGTAAAACATGCAGTCTCGTCAGACCTCTTTTCCCTGTACTAGTGTAATCTGAACAATAACTGGGAGTAAATGTAACATAACGAAAATGATAATGTAGAAACATAAAATGATGGCACAAGAAAGAACCAAACCTGGGCGATGTCGATGGCTTGCTGTACTAGACTTCAGTGCAATACGAAGGATAACACTCGCCCCACCAACGCTGAGTCGCAAAACAGCATAAGAAATGAACTACGAAAATACTTATCTGAATCAGAAAAGTTAATGAACTAGCAAGAAAGGAACTATTTGAGGTTCACCACGTCCCATCGCTGTCTTCCCCGTCATCTGAGTCGTGTGGATGCCTGGAGGGGCCGCGGGGGCGAGGGGACTCCTCCCTCCTTCTCTCAGACGCTGCCTCGCGCTCCCTCTCCGCTTCGCGTTCGCAGTAAGGACGAGCATGAGGGCGACGCGTGATTGCCCCAGGAGGAGAAGAGCGGTATGACCTGAAACGGAGCCGGTCGTAGAACTGGTCTGGGGTGAGGGTGATGTCTGGGATCACCCAAGGGTTTTGGACACAGAAGCTGCGATGGTGACCCTCCTCCTTGCACAAGCTGCAAGGATCCTTGCGTATGCAAAGTCCGAAATGGCGCTGTACACAGTTACAACAGAGACCTTCTCGCTCCGCCTTCTTGGCTCTGTCGCTAAGGTACGGAAACGACGGACAGTCTGATGAGTAATGTTTACGCCCGCCGCAAAAAGCGCATTTGTCTACCCACGCTGGGGGGTTGTTTGCACGTGCTGGCCACCCCTGCGCTCGCTGTCCTGAACTAACTGCCTCGCTTGGGCGCGATGGAAACGCTGGGCGTGGTTGTGAACTACGACTGAACTTTGTACTAGGGGCGCGGCTGTCCAACTCGTCCTCTTCATACCTCCTTTTCGCCGCCCCTGAAAACTGGCGCGCCGCAGCCGGGGAAGGAGTGGCGGAAGCCCAGCCTCCGGTCGCAGCAATGGATCCGCACGTGGCCATGTTGTGGGGTCTGGTAGGCTTGGAATTGTTATGGATCTGAGTGGACGACTTGTGGTTGCATCTGTGGGTTCCATCGAAGATGAACTGCGCGCTTGTTCCTGAAGGCGCCTGTCTGCTGCACTGATGTGTAGGTACCCTTCCGTAGCTCTGATCATCAGCGCGTCTGAATAATTATCGCGCCACCAGCGGAGTGTTTGTATATATACTAGGCTCGTCTGAAAAGGAGGGCATCATGGAGTCCGCTGAATCGAGCCTGTACTGCTCATCCTCGGCTGTCACACGTACGCGCCTCCTGTTCATGAAGTGGACCATCTGATGGGCCTCGAGGACCCTGATCATACGAGTGGCGTGGGCTGTAACGGCTGAACTATATTGTAGAATTTCCCCCACAGTTGCCTCGGTAATATTGAACAACTGGAGGGTTGCCCTGAAATAGTCCCGGTCCTGAGACCACGAGAACACTCTTGGTATAAGCAACTCCTGTATCTGATCTCGTTGAACCGTCACAGCAGTGATGCTGTGGTGTAGTTCGTGGATGCAACCCATGAGATGCGTATACCGAAAGTCTAGGGGCTGCCTGCGAACTAAAAGCACTGCAAGGTCATGGAAGGAACGAGTAGTGTTTGAACTATGTCGAGTAGATTTTGTAAAAGATGAACTAATTTTGCGACAGTTGTGTAGTCGGATGGTCGAGCTGGCGTTGTTTCCGGTGCGGGCACCACCATGGCTCTTACTTGGTCGCGCAGAACATTGTTTGTTGTGATATAATCGAAGACGGTCCGGAACTGATGAGCGGTCAGCTCCTCAATGGAATACGGCTCGACATTCAATGTACTATGAGAGTTAACCATCAGGCTCTGTTGTGATACGAAGTGGTTGGGTGCTGGATTTACTCTCAAGGTGCCGTTGGGACCTGTACTAGATCTTCGATTATACTCCTGCATAAACGATACGACCGCCGCCATGCGTTCCTCCTTCCTTTTTTGTGCCTCGTCCTTCGCTTTCTTGTCTTCTTCTATCTTCATGCCGGAGAGCACAACGTCCCTTAGTGTGAAAGTGGGTTTATTCGTTTGCGATTGTTGCGAAGGTTGCGTCCCTGCAGGTGTCCAGTTGCTAGGATCGCTATCATGCAATAAGGGAGGGTTGTGAACAGGTGGGGAGGTGTCCATCGGTTGTTCCTGGCTGGCACTGTCGTCCTGATTCACATTCAACGAAGAAAACGCGGGCATAATATCGCCTTCGACAGGGTCGGACGTGGGGTTTTGGGGTGGAGTATGATGACGAGGTTGGGATGGGGCGGGTGAACTATGGTGAGTGGCATTATTAACGGAAGCAATACCAACAGAACTATTAATTGAACTAAAACGTGAAGAACTTGCAATATTGTTATTTGACCTGCCTGCCCCTCTGCCACCACGACGTCTCCATGCGCGTCCACGATAACGAAAGCCACGCTGATACATGATACCAAACTAGCGATGTAGTAATGAATATAACCAAGCTCTGAAATAGGAAAACGGAATTGCGGGATGACAAATTGCGTGAACTCGAAAAAGTAATTTCGACTTGAGAAATGATTTAGGAAACAAGATGGTAATTGTGTGATAGTTTGAAACTCATATGAGGCATAACTAACCCTATTGTAGCATAGACATGTATAGGACATCAAGAGATTTGATGAAAGTGAAAGGTGCGTGCTGTTATGTGCAAAATCATGAAATACGATTTCGACGGTTGTCTGCTAATCTATATGTTTGAAACTACCGAATAATCAAGATGCGATACAACGATACAAATGTGGTTACCATGAACTAGGGGTGGTGAGAAATAACACATAGGTGAACTGAAACGTAAAAAATTTAAGAAATGCTGAAGTGGTAGAGAAATGAAGCCGAATGCGAGAAATCGTAAATTACGATATTGGTGTTCTGTCACTGGCAGAAGCGTTATGAACCAAAGAAGACTCGAAATCTGTACGTGGAGATAAAGGTAATCATCATGAATCAAGTGTGGTGAGGAATAACGCGTAATTGAACTAAAGGACAACAAGTTGTAAAAGTTGCGGAACGGCGAGAGGTAACGACGAATGCGTGAAATGGTAAATTACGATTTCTCTACGCCGCTATATCACGTGACGACGGAGGACGGTCATTGCGCGGCGGGACCCACTGTTATTATAATTTGATCCCCCTTGAATGGTTTGTGAGGGGTAAATCGATTCGGTTGTTTTTGTTCTTTGTGGGCACGGAAAACAATGAAAACGCGTTAGGAGATGAAGTGGATGGTATGTGAGTGGAAACACAAGATTATAAGTTTCCGACGCGGCGCTTGATTACAGTACCCTCTAGTCAGATCGATGCAATCGAATATGCACACACATTCTGCGTTACAGTACAGCAAGTATAGCTAATTGATTTCTGCGTCACTGTGCAGCCCATTTCTGTGACTTTCAAGGTTTTTAGTTTCTTTTGTGTCTTACGTTTTGCTCGTTTTTGTTCTTTTTCATCGTTACTTTGTTTGTTTGCGCTGCGTCAGATCGAAAACTTATTCACTTATTTGTGGCTCCAGTGTTTAATGATGAAGTTGCTTTTGTCCGATGATCTTGCTCTTCGGTCGATTTATTCCTACTTTCTAAATGTTTCTGTGTTGTTGAGCCAATGCATTACTTGTGCAACTTTGTCTATCCCGAATATTTAGGCCGTTTGCGTCTCTATGGAGTTTTTCCAACGCAGTGTCGTTCTTGTTCAGTTTTCCATAGCTCGCTATATTACGTAAAACTATTTTTAGGATCCGCGCTGTACAAGTATGTGACTTTCATCATTAAATGAAAACCCGGTAATACGGTTATACTGCTGTCCCTGCTACTGACAAGAACAATAAGAAAAAGTGACTGTGATTCCCGAGTAATCAGGAGAACAATAAAAATCGTAATCGTTTCAAATATTCGAGAGGAAGTTACACAAAGTTGCACAAATAAAGCATTTGCTCAACAATACAAGAGGAAACATTTTGAAAGCAGGTATAAGACCGAAAGGATTACTACAAGAACCAACCGCAGTAGAACAGGAAGATACATATGTATGTGTGTTCGTACATATCTTTGAACAAAATCGACCTCATTCATTAAACACTGGAGCCTGGAACGAATGAACAAGTTCTCGACCCGGCGCAGCGACGAAAATAATGAGAGCATGAAAAGAACAAAACCCAGCAAAACGTATAATACAAAGAAAACAAATATACTGAAAATTAATAGCAATTCGCTGCACAGTGATGCAGAAATCAACTAACAAGGGAGGGTCATCAGGTCAGTCCGGCCTTTTGCGATGGGATGTATACCACTGTACTCGTCTTGGGACGAGAAACTCAAATCTGCCTTCCAAATTTGCGAAACGATTCTATGAGCAAAGTTATGAAGGGTAGTCTCCCGACATAGTCGACTCTCTCTCTCGCATGTTCGCATGAGTGGACGTGGAATGCTGGCACAGCAAGGTGAGTTGTGGTGTACTGGATGCGATGGTTGTTTCACAGGAGATGGGTTGCAGGTTCGGATCCCTTGTGCGAATGCTCTTTTGCTTTTTCTCCCTTCAGCTCATATGAACCCAGAAAGTGCGTATTAGTAAGTATTGGGTCATTCCATAAGTAGTGTCGCTTATTTTCGAGCAAAAATTTTTGCCACGAGTCACAGATTTTTGCAGCATATTATATATCATTCGGAAGAAAATTCTCTGCTCTACAAAATGGCATACTTGATTTTCGATTATGTTAGAAAGGGGCCGACATTGAGGCCGGCGAAGAGGTAGGTCCAGCAGACGAAAATTGGCCAAACCGGCAATCAATTAAAACACTATATTTTGCTTGAGGAAAACTGACCAACCATGTGTTCCGTACTTAGCCCCGACCTCTCCTGTAAGTTCCACCAGTCGGTTGCTTAAAAAGTCACGTCGCTCTTTTTCCACATTTCGTTTTTCCGCCACAACTCGGTGATTTTAGACAATTTCTTCGAACAAAGGCAAGAAAATTTTCTCAAC
Source organism: Trichostrongylus colubriformis (assembly GCA_963978905.1). Classification (NCBI taxonomy): domain Eukaryota; kingdom Metazoa; phylum Nematoda; class Chromadorea; order Rhabditida; family Trichostrongylidae; genus Trichostrongylus; species Trichostrongylus colubriformis. The sequence goes on from OZ022256.1 coordinate 9,876,717, forward strand.
CATTCAGTTGAAAGAGTGGTGGAATGTCAAGAACAGGTGGCGCCTAGGAACAGGGAAATACCACTGACCGGATTCCTTAACTTTCTCATGGAAAAACAAATTGGGAAAAATGTCAACTGGACCCCTATCACATGGTATTAAAACTCAATCTGAATCGCAGCCAAAACAAACTAGAAAGATGTTTCCGATAGAGCAGAAAAATTCCTTCGAAGTGGTTCATAAAACAACTCTAATCAAAAAGTTTGAAAGAAAAAATTTCATTTTGAATAAATGTGGGTGCTTTCGAAAAAAAGATTTTAGAAAAATAGCGACACGACTTCTTGATCAATTAAATATTGGAAATTTTCTAGAAGAGGTCAGGGCTAAGTACGCGACACATTACTGGTTGATTTTCCTAAATTAAAATATAGTGTTTCAATTGATTGCCGGTTTGGTCAATTTTTGTCGGCTGGACCTACCTCTTCGCCAGCCTAAATGTCGGCCCCATTCTAACAAACTCGAAAACTAAACATGTCATTTTATAGAGCAAGAAAACCTCTTTCGAATGATATATGACATGCTGCGAAAACTTGTAATTTCATAGGAAAAATTTACGCTGGAAAAAAAAACGACATTACTTATGGAATGACCCAATATTTGGAAGGTTTACCCGTTGATGTTGAATGAAGAGGTAAACCTTTCAAATACTTACTAATACGCACTTTCTGGGTTCATATGAGCTGAAGGGAGAAAAAGCAAAAGAGCAGTCGCACAATAGATCCGAACCTGCGACCCATCTCCTGTGAACCAACCATCGTATCCAGTACACCACAACTCACCTTGCTGTGCTAGCATTCCACGTCCACTCATGCGAACATGCGAGAGAGAGAGTCGACCATGTCGGGAGACTACCCTTCATAACTTTGCTCACAGAATCGTTTCGCAAATTTGGAAGGCAGATTTGAGTTTCTCGTCCCAAGACGAGTACAGTGGTATACATCCCATCGCAAAAGGCCGGACTGACCTGATGACCCTCCCTTGTAAGCTATATTTGCTGTAGTGTGACGCAGAATGTGTGTGCGTGCGTGATTGCATCAATCTGACGAGAGGGTACTGTAATCAAGCGCCGCGTCGGAAACTTATAATCTTGTAGTGGAAACATGTTAGTACATGTCAGTAGTTATTTCGCGCATACCTATGAAATACTTGAATCCTACATAATATTTTGTGATTTTTAGTGTTTTGACTTTGCTTTTCTTGGTGGTTGTATTCTAGATGGTGTTGGAGGATTCTTTGTTTGTTGTACTAACTCGTCGCAGTTCTCAGCTGATACTTCTAGCGGTATGAGCTGATTGAATGACCGGTCGAGTATTTTGCTGGAGTTAGTTTTCACTTTGACAGATCTAACTACTCCGTCTGTTGAACTGTTTATCTCGACTATGAGTGCAAGTGGCCACGTTGATCTGGACATGTTTTCTTGTTTGATCAGTACTACGTCCCCTATTTTCGGATCAACTCCGGCCCCTTGTTTCGATGCATGCCTACTTTGACTCTTTTCGGCGAGTGCCTGTAGGTATTCCTTATGCCAAGATTGCCAGAACTGGTCCACCGTATGTCGTAAAATGGTGTAGTAACTTATAAGGTAGGCGTGCGAATCGGAATTTTCGACCCACTTGATTTTGTCAGAGTTCGTATTTGGATCATTGATGTTTGCTAAAATGAACTGTGGACTAATTAGGTCTATGGGTCGTAGTGCAGACGCTTCTTCTGCAGAACTAGTCGTGACGGGAGTGATAGGACGCGTATTAAGAGTTGCTTCTATCTCAGGTATAAGTGTTTGTACGTGCCATAATGTCATAGTTTTTGTATGAATCGCTTTTTTCAAGGCTTGCTTCACGGAACCTACCAGTCTTTCACAGAATCCACCCTTCCACGGGGATAATGGTGTGATAAACTTCCATTTAAAGTTTTGTGATGTTGTATACTGTTGTACTAGGGCGTTTTCTTTGAACTGGGACAGTTCGTTCGCAATTATTTCTCTTCCTAACTTGAATGTGGGTGCATTATCGCTGAGTACGTGGTCTGGGGCGCCTCTCCGCGCTACAAATCTTCTGAAAGCTAGTAAGAACTGTGACGCGGAATTGTCTCCGACCACTTCGAGGTGAAGAGCGCGAGTTGTCATACAGGTGAATAGTGACACCCACACTTTGGATTCTTGTCCTTCTTCGGAACAAATCTTGAGCGGACCAAAGTAATCCAATCCTGTGTTTTGGAATGGACGGCTCCGGACCACTCTTTCAGATGGTAAGTCAGGAACGTCCGGGTAAGAATAGCACCGACCCTGATGTCTTTTGCAGATGACACATTTTGCGATGACGTTGTTAACCAAGCGACGAATTCTAGGAATCATATAATGATTCCGTAGTGCCGAAATTAGGTGGGATGACCCGGCGTGAAATAATTTTAAGTGGTAGTTCGTCACTATCATCTTCGTTAATCGATGACTGGGTAGGAGTAGAATCGGATTTTCCGCCGAGTGTTCAATGTGAGCATTTCCCATTCTGATATTACCTCGGTAAAGACCGTTTTCGTCCTGCTTCACTCGCAGGCGAGTCGTGATGCGGCTGTGAAGCTGAAGGGCTCCTTCACGGTAGTGTTCGCGAAGTATGAGAAGTTCAGCAGCTCGTGTGTCGTCTATGGTTATGGTTGTTGAATCCGATACTCCATCCAGCATACTGCTCCTTTCTGAACGTGTCGCTTTGTGCTCTTTTGCCGAGCGTCGAAGTTTACCCATGTATTTAAGCACATAGGCTGTTATGTGAACTAGTTTAGTGTATGCGTTCGTTCTATCGAATGGTATAAATGATTTATAACCGTCTGCCATTACTGTATTCGTTTTGAATTCCTTCTCTGCTCCTTCAGGATGACCTAATTGAGATGTGTATTCTTCTATAGTGCCAGGCCAACTTTGCGAAGGTCTAAGGATGAAACGTGGGCCTTGCCACCACATGTGATTTTGCAACTCTGAGGCTGTCAACCCTCTCGTTGCGCAATCAGCTGGGTTCTGATCTGAAGTAATGTAATGGAATTGGCTTGGAATTCTTGCATCTTTGAGTTCGCCAAGTACTTTTCTAATGTAGGTGACTCTGTTGTAAACGAATGTTTTTAGTGGTTTATTGGAGTGGATCCAATACAGGGCTATTTGTGAGTCGGATAAGATGTGTACTGAATCGAGAGGGATTCTGAGCTCCTTGAGGAGGAACTGAACTAATTTGGTTGCAAGTACGGCGGCCAACAGTTCTAATCTCGGAATGGTTGCTGCCTTCGGGACGACTAGTTTTGTTTTTGAAAAAATTATGTTACTTTCTGGGTTTTTGCCGTTCGGTTTGCATACCAGGTATGCAACCGCGGCATATACCCTCTGCGAAGCGTCTGAAAAGACTACCAGGTTGTGCTTGGTTCCCTCAGAGATGCCCACAAATCTTGGAATATTTTTTGTAAAGCCGTTCATGTCTTGTACTATTTCCTTCCACTTTTTGCAAGTATTGTCGTCCATGTTTTCGTCCCATGAATGTTTATTGATCCATAGGTCTTGTATGAACATTTTCGCCTTAACTAGTAGTGGCGCAAGAAGGCCCAAAGGATCAAAGGTTGACGCGAAGGCCTTGAGTGCTGTTCTTTTTGTTGTTACTTCTTTAGAGAGTGCCTTTACGGGTATGTGTAATGTATCTAATGTTGTATTCCATCTTAGCCCCAAAAGTTTTACTGTACTACATGTGGTTTGCATGCAATCTTTGCGCGGGATCGTGTCCAAGACTTTGCTATCGTTGGACATGAACTCGCGAAGATTCATGCACATTGCTCTGAATGTTTCTTTGCACTGTTTTTGTTTTGTCATACCTTCTGCAGTGTTGTGCGCGCCTACGATGACATTGTCAACGTAGGTGTTCGCGAGGAGTTCTTCGCGAAGATAATTGTCACTGCTGTTCTCAAGAGCGTATTTGATAGACATGCTAAGAAGAAATGGGGAGGCGTTCACGCCGAATGGAATACGAGTGAATCTTAAGATGCGAATGTTGTCTCTACTCGGTCCCTTTGTGGTGTCTTTTAGCCAAAGGAATCTGGTAGCGTCCCTTTGGTCTTCCTGTAGTCGAATTTGATGGAAGGCCTTTTCCACGTCTGCTGTTATGAGAATTGGACTAAGCCGTGCTCTTAACAGTGTTCCGCACAAGTCAGGTAGAAGAGATGGACCTTGGTGTACGCAATCATTAAGGCTGGGTACCCCTCTCATGTGGCTAGAAGCATCGAAGACTATGCGGAGCTTAGTAGTGGCGCTGTCTTCCTTAAACACCGCCTGGTGAGGAATGTAATAGACGTGTTCTCCTAGGGCCGCTTGATGTTCGACATCTTCTATTATGCCTGATCCAAAAGCGATGTAGCAGCGGAACACGGTAAAATAATAAATGGCATCCGTACTGAGTGCATCATGAATAACAGCAGCTGTTCCCTAACCATTAGGCTTACTACATTAGCCTCTGGAACCCACTCGTATATCTAACAACCACCTACTGTCAAAGCCTTCAACTACTGTTTTGGAAATTCGGGAGTGTCCTTCTCATTGTTTAACCTCGTTTCGATTGATCCTACTCTTCTCCCCGTAAGTTAACAAACAGATCTTCTTGTATACAGTGCCATGACATTAATATAAAAATAATTAAGAAAATAGATAAAGAAGTATTATAGGAATCCTGAAGAAACTTGTTATTAATCGTGGGTTCAAGTCTGGGGTTCTGAATTTGAGCCGATTCTTGCAACAGTGTGGCGAAAGAAAAAATTGAGGCATGCCCTAGCTCAATGAAGTGATTGAAACTTGACAAAGTTCGAAAGCAGTGAAACCCCAAGAAATTTGAGAAGTGTCTCACGATATATGAATGTACCGAAGTAATATGTTTTTACACTAAATGGGTAGATGACCAGCATTGCGGCGGTTTTCTATGTATTTCAGAAGCAGTCTCCTTCTTATGTCGCACCTTTGCTGACTCATTTTCGACTCCTTTCCGGTCAGTATGTAGTTGGTGAGGCAACTGGATTGAGCAGGCTAGAATAAATGTGGAGATCGTCTCTGAACCGTGTATACTTATTCGCTAGCCATAGCTGAGGGCGGTTAAATTTTTTTTCAGTTGTGAAACACAGTTTATTTCTCGCCACAGTGCATTTTTGTGGTGGTTGTGGAAGCAAAAGATTACTATTTTTAGGGGCATTAACCATAAACACATGAATTTATTAGCTTCGAGGTCTCGAAAGAGAAGAGCTCCTTCCGAAATGTCTGAGCGAGCGAGTCAATTGTTGTATGCATGCATGGCGTGAGATTGTTGAGCCACACTGGCTCCAAGAAAATGAAAACACTGCTGAAACTGGCTGATGCCATTCAGCCACCGAGGAGCAACTGATTTGGGAAGTAATGCATTAAAGTTGGTGTCACACTAGCTGTGAGTTGACAGACTTGATGCGACGTTAGCAGTATAAGAGCGAATTTCATGACACTAACAGATCCGGAATATCGAGCAATATCTCAGAGCTTTGATCGAAGATTGAAAGAAGGGATGGAAATCGAGGGTTTCATTACTTCATGAGAAAACGTTGCGAGAGGGTTATCAGCTCTTGTATTTCTTCCGTTCCGAACTGCATGTTTTTGTCGATAATTGACTGTTACGCTTTTTGTATAGGATCAGTTTTCCACGTGCACCAGCCTTTCTCATCACTGTGCTGCAGGTGTAGGTCTTTTGTTGGCGTTACCGCTGTACCAAACGTCATACAACGTGACCAATGGAATAAAACTAAAATTGGAGATATTGATACCGTCACCACATGCAGCGGTTTGTTGGTCATTCAATCAATAATCAATGTCTGGTGTGAATCTACAACAAACAAATTTCATACTATTTCTGAGAGTAATGTGTGAGGAGTAACCGCACGCTGCCAGAAGTCGTAAGAAGCTATCCATGACGGATTTCATTTAATGTTCCATAAAGAGAAATTTTCTCTTTTCATACGCACAATTGCAGATCTATTGTACATCTGCCATCTTTTTTACAGAGATTTTGA